>JAMRYI010000017.1:0-676922 GCA_029231635.1 Ditylenchus weischeri
GCAGCTTTATTCGGACGACACAGCGATTACTGAATCTCACAAACGAGAGCACAATGGTCTTGACAGCGAATCGCAGTCGTGTCAAGACAATAATGGAGGCCCAAACAGCACACAACACCTCCCACTCCGGTCAAAAGATGTTTAGTGGAGAGGTGCCTAATAATAGCGCTTCTTAGTCCAGCTCATTTGGATTCTCTTCGGCAGTTCTGTTTCTTTGTGGCCTTTGCGTAGCAGGAGCACCACCACCAGAATCAAGACAGCAGGAGAATTGGCAACTCCAAACATATTCTAAGCTGAGTAGCAGCTGGCTTCGGCTTTGGCGGAAGTTGGAAGGTGTCGAGCATCACATCCAGCCATTCATCTTCCACAGTATCCGAAGAGGGAGCGCACACGCATTTGGTTGACATGGAGATCAGCTGACCTTTCCACTTGATAGCTTGACGTTGTAGACAACGCCTGCATTGGAGAAGAGTACGGTTCCAGTCAGCCACTTTGATCAGAGTTCCTTCGGCAGTAAACGGCATCTCCATTTTGAAAGCAGCGATTCTTGGCCCCATTCCGGCGATTGAATTGATCTTCCGTCTTGGAATCCCGAGACAGCGGGCAACAGATTGAGAGCTTAGTAGACCCAGTTTTTGTCCATAGGTTTTCGACCCAGAAAGATTTCAGCAGGTGTTTTTCCATCTGGAGCAGCGGCACATGGAGTAGTTCTGAAGCTGAGCAGGAATTCTTCGATGGCTTCTTCCGTTCCTTCCCTTGCACTTGAGCAGAGACCTCTTGGATGTGTCGACGAACCTTTCGGCTTGACCATTTGACTGAGGATGATATGGCGGAGAGAACATTTGTTTGATTCCATTTGCCTCGCAGAACTGTTTGAAGATCGAAGCAGTGAACTGAGTACCGTTGTCGGAGACGATGACTTCAGGTAGACCATTTTGACAGATGAGACGACGAAGCTTTTGGACCACGGCACCAGCAGTAATTGATGGCATTTGGAAGACTTCTGGATATTTGGAGTAGCTGTCGACAATGATTAGGTAGGAGATTCCTTGAAGCGGTCCAGCGAAGTCGAGATGAATTCTTTGCCAAGGATGCTTATGCACATGAACTAAATAGTATTTGGCATGTGTGGGTGGGTGGGTAACGCTTTTTTACTTCGAAGGCCAGAACGGGTCGTAGATGGCGAAAATCACTTTTGTCGCTAATACCATCGTGTTTACAGAATGTCAGCTTTCGTTTTAAAAAGAACAGGCGAAAAATGAGTTCTAATGAGGATATGCCTATTTTTATGAATGAAGTCATAGCCCCTCATTGAAATTTCGAAATACTATAGTGGCGCCGATAGGTGCCTGTGGTCCCTTGTGAACTAATGTTCAGGGCCGAAGATTCAAAAATATTTTCATAACAATGGATAATGCCCAAAATTCATTTTCCTGTGCAGAACCATTACAAATTCAAATAGTGCTAGAGTGTATCGTAATTTCAATCATCTATGTAGCTGATGGCAAAGATCACAATTCTTCTTCGTTTTCATCATCGTTTTTGACTTCCTCCTCAATGATGTCTGAGCTGGAACCTGAGCTGCTTTCCTCATCGTAGATGTCGCTAGGCTGGTTCTCACTGTCCTCTAGAAGACCATCTAGCGGTTAAGTTAAGTTAACAATAAGTTAGTTAGTAATATCCTCGGTAAACACAAACCTTGAGAAGCTTCGAAATGATCCTGATCAACCTTTCCATCCACTTGATTTTCTTCCTGGGGTAATGTCAACGCGCCTCCTTTCGTCCTTGTTTCATTGCACTCCATAACAACGTCAGCTATAAATCATCCCAATTTAATTCAAGTTAACCAAGCAGCGAACATACTGTTGCTAGGCTCCAGCATGCCAACTTCTTGATCTACAGGGGTCGAATTATCTTGGTCCGCATCAGTCTTGACACGCTTTGTAAGATTGCTCTCAGCCATCGGTTCATTGGACACAGCGATAGCGGGCATGCTCTCCGATACTCTGAAATTAACCCATAAAACATTAATCAAAGGAACTAGAAAGTCATTACGTCAAAGGCCGCTTGCGAGACACCGACGAATCAACTTGCTCCGCAACCACAGAAGATGAATGGGCATCCAAGATTCGGTGAAGTTTGACGAGCTCATGATCCTTCTTATTGAGTGCCTCTTGCAGAGTTTCGATTTGCTTCTGACTTTCTTCAAAGGCAGCAGTGATTGTGTCGAGGTGGGTGCAGTTTGCATTGGCTCCTTCCAAATCCGTCTTCAGCTTGCACATATTGATTGTCAGAGCATCCTTTTCCTTCATAAGTTCACCCAGCTTGATGGTAAGGTCCAGAAATAAAACAAATCAGCTAACTCACTGAGAATAATAACGAACCTTCTTTTCCCCAGTGATCTTTAAAGCCTCTTGAATTCTCTCTTGCGTCAAGTGCCTCATGTCTCCCGGTTCGCCACTGGCACTCAAAATCACATGCTGTTTCAGCTTCTCGGTGTCATCCTGAATTACAACATAGAAAAATAAGTCCGACGTATGAAATGACCACCTTTAGTGTTGCGTTCTCCTTTTCTAAATCAGCATTGCTATTGCGGAACTTGATAGCAAGAGATTTAGTTTGGTTTATGATTGCGGCGTTTTTGTCCACAGCCGACTTTAATTGTTCCACTTCCTCGACGGCAGCCAAAAACCTAGCAGATAAATTCTTCTTGTCAGCAACAGACTTCTTGGCGTACTCAGCAAAAGAGCTTTCCACATAAGCAGTGCTTGACTGAATCTCTAACTTTGCCTGATCTTCCTGCCTTATACGATCCTGCAATTCATTCACCTGCTGCTCCAATTGATCTGCGTTCTTTTCAGCCATGTCGAGTGCACTTCTAAGCTCCTCATTGACAGATGTTAGTTGACTTATTTGCTCTACTTGAACTTCCAATTGCTGTTTTAATTCATCCAATTCAGTAGTCATGGAAGATTCTGCAACAGCTGCTTGTTCTGACATCGCTGCTTCCTGTTGGAGTTGAAGAAGCTGGCCAGCCAATTCATCAATTTTCTCTTGCTGCAGTTGGACACGAACGGTTGCCTTCATAGCGGATTCATTTGCCTTCTTCAAATCCTTTCAGCTATTGCTTACAATTTCCGCATGGGTCGAGGTCCTTATGTTCTTTCTTAAAAAGCTGACGATGAAGAGGACAGTGGGCAGTCCTACATGGACCAGGCATCCGGTGAAGTTACCGAAATCAATATTTAAAATATTACCAAGTTGCTATAGATGATCAGAACGTTGTGTGTGTTGATGAATTTGGAATGAAGTTAACCGGAGAGGACTTGGATTGCCTGAAGCCAGGAAAGTGCCTGAAGGGTGAAGTGATCAATTACTACATGCACGTGATTATGCGCCGTTCCTGTTTAAATCTCAATTTGCCAGCGGTTGTTTATTTTGACTTCTACACAGTTGACTCGTTTTTTAGGTATACGCGTTTGATACTTTGTTCTTCACACGACTCCGAGAAAAGGGCGCTAATGGTGTTTTCAGCAGCGTCAAGAACATGAAACTCTTTGAAAAGAATATTCTCTTTTTTCCAATTCACTCTTTTTTCCAATTCTTTTTTCCAATTGGCTCTAGTGGTATTTTTTTTCGAAGTCTTCATATGTCAATATTGGATTTTTTTAAACATTAACTATTGGGTTACGGTAGTGAAAATGAATCAAAAAAGTTTGGTCTACTATGACTTCTGGCAAATAACAGTCAGATACTCAACTCAATCAAGTAATAAGGTTTGGCACTTCTTTAGTCCATACCCCGATTTTTTAAAAAGTGACCCAAAACCACCCCCAATCAATAGTCTTTGGGGCGCAGGGAGCTTGGTGGCTTGGGGTTGAGATGCACACCACATACCTTAGACACAAATCACTAAGTGACTTTGGATCACCAAACATGCATAAAAATTTTTTATGCAGTAGGCACCAAAAAGTAAAAGCATGTTCAAAATCTAAAGTGTTTAGTAATATTAAGCAAAATGTGAGCCCTAGGGTCGGTCCCAAAGAAGCTAAAGTTAAGTAAAGGTAGGGCAATCGCACCTCGATAATCCGCCACCCTCGTTAATCCGCCACCCTGAGGCCGGTTAACCGAGGGTTGACTGTACTGTTTTTTGTTGAAAACTGAGCAAAAATAATTAGAAAATAGTTAGGCCTTTTCAGTATTTTTATATATAGCTATTCCTAAATAGTTGACCTTCGGGGGCGCAGGGAGCTTGGTGGCTTGCAGTTGAGCTACATTTACGTTTTGCGTCAGACCAAAGTGTTCTGCAAAGTTTAAGAAAGAGATTTCGACATTATTTTTCCCTTGATTTGCGAGCCAATCGATGCCAGGCAAATTAAAGTCACCACTAAGTAATACAGGCCATTTAACTGCTAATAGGTTTGAAAGGCATTAAAAAGATTAAATGAATCATACACAACACAATTTGGTGGTATGTATGTTGAAATTATTCTAAGTTGCGCTTGCGAAACATAATCAAAAATGTCTACACATACCAAACTACATGATTTAGGGCAAGGACTGGGTATAAGGTGGGGGTTAAGAAATTTTGATATTATTAAGAGAACTCCACCTCCTTGTTTTTGCCTATCATCGTGAAAAGAAAAGTACTTAGAATTGCCATGATAAAGAGAGTCAGGAATCCTGACTCAGGATATTTATTATTAAGCCAAGTTTCAGTTACAGAAATAATTTAATAGCTATGCAATTGAATTAGGCGGGAAAAACTTACTATCTTATTTGCTAGAGAACGAGAGTTGAAATCAGTGTTGTTAATCGCCCTCCAAAATCTTCCTCCGCTCCTTCTCCTCCTCCGGAGGAAAATTTCGGAGGAATTCTCCGACCATTTTCCTCCGGAGGAAAAATGTGAAAATTGTTCTCGCTCAGCATTTCCTCGGAGAAAAATTTTAAGGAGATTTCTTCCAGTGATTTTCCTCGGAGAAATAGTGAAAATTTCTCCACTTCTCCTTTCTCCGGAGAAAGTTGCTAAATCGTCCTCCGGAGAAGGCGTTTTCTCCGGAGATTTTCCTCCGGAGGAAATCTCTGTTTGTTCGAGAAGTATTCAAGCATACAATTAAATGAGTAAATGATTTTATTTGAACGACAACCGGCGAAATATCAACAAACAGAAGGTATCAACATCCGATAAATTCCTTATTGAAAGAGAGCAATGTCCGTGCCTTCACTAGCGGGGACTTCGAGTTCATCTTGTGCGTCTTTACTTGAGAGCCATCTGGGAGAACAGCCTTTCCACGGAACTAGAGGCTGCCGGAATGCAAGGGATCATCATCGCCAAGGGAGACAGCTTAGGGTACTGAAAATTGATGAAGATTTCGTTCGCCGACAAATATATAAAAACAAACCTTGTTCCCATGGGAGTTCCGGAAGTCCAGACAAGATTCAGCCACACCCGATTGAGCCTCTTCAATGTATGCGTTCATGCCCGACCGGAAAGAGGAACGGCGCACACGGATCTTGCTAGGCGGTTCCACGGACAATCCAAAGAGGCTTTCTTCAGTGTCATTCACGGCGGGGAAAACTTCATTCCACTCTTCTTCTCCATCATCACCGAAGTTGGCTAGACGCTGAAAACAGATGGAATTGGGAAATAACTAAAAGGGAATAATAATAATTTCCTACCACTCTAAGCGTCGCTTCATCATCCTCCAGATTGTGTGCAGGGATGAATCGTGTTGATGAACCATGTTGCTTCCTTTGTCCGTAGTGAAGTAGAAAGGGGGTTGCCAGAGTCCAAAAGTGAGCAGTGAACTGTCAATGGCATAAATCCAATATGGAACTGTTTTCAGGGAAGAATAAAAACTCTAACCTGAGCAATGTAGAGACCAGTGTGCGAAGACCTCAGCTCAGCATCGATAGCAAAGCACGTGATACGGTGCCCTCCACAAAATGACCCATGAGACCAAGATGCCATCTTCATGTTCGGGGTTGTGCATACATCAGCCGAGATGGAGATTCTGTAAACATTCAATCAGAAGTTCATCGAATATTATTGGCGAATAAAAATGTGGACTTACCTATTGTTATACCTGTTGACACGTTTTCCCCAGCCTCCACCGAATCCGAGCCTCTGAGATGATGTTCTTGGTAAGTGTCTGCCTATGAGTCTTGAGCAATTGATCTTATAAACTTCTGAAAAATTCCCTAAATATTCCAGCCCCAAAAATAATAAAACTCATACCTGAAGATACTCATTCTCCACCAACCAACCGAGGCAGTCGACGTTCCGAAGAAAGTGAGGTCCCGCATCGTCAATTGGTGGTGGATGGTGGAGCGGATGGAATTCTCAATTTTCGGCTGCAAGGCGCTTCCTTCATGCGGGTTACCTTTGAACTCTGGGTGCTTGCGATGAAAGTGCCTGATGACATTGTGGGAGAGATCTTGGCTGCACAGATGACACCGTCAGGCTTCTTGTACGTACACTTGTTGTCGATGACGAAGCAGAACCAGATTATCTGAAAGTTAATCGCTTAGATGAGAGGCCTGAGTGATAAACTTGCACTTACTCAAACGTGCGGGTGTAGACTCTTTGCCTGTAGTAGTGTCATTGTCTGGAGTGAACTCTTTGACAGGAGTTTTCTGCATCTTGGGAGCACCTTCCATAGCTCTGAAATGACAAGATGTGTGGCTAAAGGATATGGGGTGACAGTTGGGATAAGGTTGGTGGAGGGATGTGGGGCTGTAAAATTTGAGGAGGAAGGCGAAAATGGCGGGCATTTGCCGAGTCGATTTTAATCTTGATACAAGAGATGGTTTGAGAACAATTTTCTTAGACCATCTGTCGTCCAATCGCGCCCCTTTTGCATTCATATTGCCTCTGCAAATGTTCCTCCCTTCCTCGGAGAAGCAAATTCAGAGAATATCCTCAGTTATTTTCCTCGGAAAAATGGTAAAAATTGTTCTCCGCTCCGGCATTTCCTCCGGAGGAAAATTTCGGAGATATCCTCCGGTTATTTTCCTCCGGAGGAAAATGGTGAAAATTGTTCTCCGCTCCGGCATTTCCTCCGGAGGAAAATTTCGGAGATATCCTCCGGTTATTTTCCTCCGGAGGAATAGTAGTTGTTCTCCGCTCCGGCATTTCCTCGGAGAAAAATTTCGGAGATATCCTCGGTTATTTTCCTCGGAGAAAAATGGTAAAATTGTTCTCCGCTCCGGCATTTCCTCCGGAGAAAATTTCGGAGATATCCTCCGGTTATTTTCCTCCGGAGGAAAATGGTGAAAATCTTCCTCCACTTCTCCTTTCTCCGGAGAAGGAGTATCTCCGGAGGAAAACTCCGGAGGAAATCTCCGGAGAAATTAACAACACTGGTTGAAATACAAGAATTTGAAACTATTTTTTTAACTGGCCTCCCATTCCATGTCCAATTCTGGCTGGTTTTAAGCATTTCCCTGGTGGTTGTCCAAACTGAGGCGAGAAGTACACACTTTGCCTTTATAAATCCAAGCCTTAGTTCCAGACTCACGCAGACGTTTCACTTCAGATTGGACTGGTGTAATGTTCGCTCTTCAGAGGTCATGGAAGCTCTTATGAAGATGTTCTTGTTGTTTGTATCACGGAGGTTACGGGCCTTAGAAAGTAGCTGGTGCTGGTGCTGTCGAGTAGCAAGGACAAGCTTGATCAACCGTGGTTTACCAGCTTCAGGAACACCCATGCGGTAGATTCTAGTAGGGGTTACTTCTACGTCCAATCCATCCAGAATTTTAAGCAAGAGCATGGCAGAGACCGAACTAGCGGAACAAAAGCTGTGTGGATGGATGAAAAAAAGCCATGAAAATTTTTAGTAGGAGTCTAGATTGGCGGTCTGAAGCATAGACGGAGTATGCAAGCGCAGTTAGCAGCCGGAACGAAAGAAAACACTGACTCAGCCATTGTTCGCACTGAGAAAAAGATATTGACTGAATTGGCTTAAAAAGCCAAGGTTTTCGTTAGGTTGGTTGATTGGTTTATACTATGTGTTTTAAGAATTTCGAAATAAAGCTTGCCAAGTCAGCGTTGTTAACCGTCCTGCCCTGTCAAAAGCCTTCTCACGTGAAGAATGCAACGAGTCAGCTGAGTTGTCGCAAAAGATCTCTAAGGCTCAGCAAGAATTTGCTGTGGTATTGGACAACCAAATCAACGAGGAAGATTTTGATGACCAACTCGCAGCCTTTCTACTCCATGTCGGTTACCTTATGAGATACAACAATCGTCCAGTTCCCGCTGAAGATGAACCTGAACTACAAGATGTCTTGCCGGCCAATGCTGCACTTGAAGAGGTTGACCGAGAAGAGGAGGACCGAAGAGCAGTATTCGAAATGCAAATTAATGATCAGTTCTAAACCTTGTTTTTCCGTCCCACATACTTTTGTTGTTACACTGCTAAATCACATCCTAGTTTTTTCAATAAAAGGTGTTTATTGGCGCTGAGTGATATGCTGGGTAGTAATTACCATAGTAATTACTAATAGTTACGATTTTTCACGTATTTTTATTTTTTATTCCAAATAGGAACCGTATAGAACTCAGGGGTAGTTATGTAGTTCAGCACCTTGTTCAGGTGGAAATGGTTGGAATGGATAGTAAATTAATGTTTTTGGGATTCTTAATCTTGTGTTTGTTGGGTATAAGTTGAAATTACCGAAAGTTGGGGGCGCAAGTTGGAATGGCCGCAAGTTGGGGGCCGAAGTTGGAATGGCCGCAAGTTGGGGGCCACAAGTTGGAATGGCCGCAAGTTGGGGGCCGCAAGTTGGAATGGCCGCAAGTTGGGGGCCGAAGTTGGAATGGCCGCAAGTTGGGGGCCGCAAGTTGGAATGGCCTAAGTTGGGGCCACAAGTTGGAATGGCCGCAAGTTGGGGGCCGCAAGTTGGAATGGCCGCAAGTTGGGGGCCGCAAGTTGGAATGGCCTGAATTGGGGGCCGCAAGTTGGAATGGCCGCAAGTTGGGGGCCGCAAGTTGGAATGGCCGCAAGTTGGGGAGCCGCAAGTTGGAATGGCCAAGTTGGGGGCCGCAAGTTGGAATGGCCGCAAGTTGGGGGCCGCAAGTTGGAATGGCCGCAAGTTGGGGGCCGCAAGTTGGAATGGCCGCAAGTTGGGGGCCGCAAGTTGGAATGGCCGCAAGTTGGGGCCGCAAGTTGGAATAGCCGCAAGTTGGGGGCCGCAAGTTGGAATGGCCGCAAGTTGGGGGCCGCAAGTTGGAATGGCCGCAAGTTGGGGCCGCAAGTTGGAATGGCCGCAAGTTGGGGGCCGCAAGTTGGAATGGCCGCAAGTTGGGGGCCGCAAGTTGGAATGGCCGCAAGTTGGGGGCCGCAAGTTGGAATGGCCGCAAGTTGGGTGTTGTCCAGCTGGGGGACTGGGGCGGTCCCGGCCAATAAACTGACACTCTATTTAAGCAATAGTCGAAAAAAACAGTATTGCATTTAAAGATTTGGCAGGAGTTCCTTTTACCGAGTCCTTTCAGAAGTGTGTTTCGAGCACTTTAAAGTTTTCAAGTCCCTCAAAACTGGAGATGGTGGACTTTAGCATGGATTTTGAATGGATTTTTAATATTAAAGCCCAATTTTCGGCCACTTCTTGCAAATTTATGTCGGATACCTTTCTAGAACTTTCAAGACATCTTAGCTTTTTGATGGGCGCAAACACGTGAAATTAAATTTGCTTCTAAAATTTTTTTTTCACTTCTAAATTGAAGATGGCGGATTTTCGATACTTACTCTGACTTGAAGCATCGGGATGGTACCCGAACCACCAGGATGGTTTTCAAACCACCGGGATACGATCCAAACTACCATCGTGCTACTTGAACTACCTGGATGGTACCCGAACCACCAGGATAGCACCCAAACCACCAGTATGGTGCCTAAAATGCTTGATAGGTACTTTAACCGCCTGGAGTGTACCCTAACTGCTTGGAGGGTACTTCAGCCACCCGGTACGTACCCGCACCCCCTGGAGGGTACGTATTTTAACATATTTTAACTAGGTGCCTGTAAGGCGCCAATTCACCTAGTTAACAAATAACTAGATTAATGGGAACTTATGCACATTATAGGCCCCCAAAATATTTGCCGTTCTATTAGTGTTTTCTTTTTCAAAACCTTATTATAAATAAGTACTATTATTATTTAAAACTATTGTTTTTGAGTTTTGTGTACAGGGTGTGCCATCATGTTTTTTTTATCATGTTTTTCAATGACTGAAGGTAGTTACACAGTTAACTCGATTTTTCAAAAAAATTTCACCTTATTTCTTGTTTTTATGCTTGTTTTTATTGATATTTAAAATTTTGAGCAGGTCACCCCACATTTGAAAGCCTAGAATGTTGGCTAGCCAACGGTATAAAAATTTCTTGGTTTAGTTCACAAAATGTATATATTTTATTACAAACACTTTCGAATTATTTCAATTAAAAGTTCGAAAATAATTATAATTTGTAATAAAATAATTTGTAATAAAATATATACATTTTTGTGAACTAAACCAAGAAATTTGTATACATGGGTAGCCAACATGGCTTTCAACCTGCTTAAAATTTTAGAGAAAAAATAGCATAAAAACAAGAAATAAAGGTTGTATAAAATTTTGGGGGCCTATAATGTGCATAAGTTCCGATTAATGTATATATATATCTTTGCTAGTGAAGTTTTTTTTGTCAAAATTTTGGCTGAAAAATCAAGTTTTTTTGGCCTTTCACCGGTTCGCAAGCCCTCGACAAAATTTTCTAAAAATGGTTCGCTCTTTACAATTTGGATAATTATTTGATAATGATATTCATAATTATTCATACAAATTTATATAAATAATACAATTCATATAAAAAAAATCAAGGTCGAAAATAAATCGACTTGTCATACGTATCATACAGCAATGAGCATCGACTATTACATATAATCCTTCAATATACATGATCCTTTAAGTTAAATATTTCTAGGTTGCTTTTTTATTTCTTGATAAAATAGCTTACGAAAACTCGAGATAAAAATAAAAAAATCGAGATTTCGACACATATTTGGAGGATTTAGTAACTTTTCTCAGTGGCCAACCTATTTAACCTTATTTTCTAGTACTACTACAACCTGCTCACTCTTCACTTATCGACATCGCACAGGTGGGTTATTGGTTTGGGTGGGATTCCCTCTTAGTTGTCTGCATTCTTGTCTGCTGCCAGCTGTTTGCACTGTCTCTCACTGCCCTTACTCTCTTTTGGTTGCTGGTTGGTGCAGTGTCTCGCATATCAGACTACTGCTTCTATTTAGGGCAGCAGTTCTCTGTGCTTGCGATCTCGCACCTCTCCCTGCATTGTTGTATTCCACTTTCAATAGTACCTACAACCGCACAGTTGTGTTTATCCTCAACTTAAGTTATTTATTTTTCCAAAAAGGTATTTGTTTGCTTAAAATCATATATTTGACTATATTTTAATTAAGAATAAAAATTATAAGCTCACACCCTACAGGAATCGAACTCGCATGTCTTTTTACGACAAATCTGCTGCTTGACCACTGGGCTACAATGGACAGAAAATGCTTAACTAATTTATTAATTATATCTGACAAAATTTCAGATCTCCTTATACCAGTGCCTTCATTGACGTGCAATAGCATGTAAAAGACTATATTGTGCACTTTTTATTGCCCTTCTATATTCTTGCTTATATATTGGATCAGTTAACTTTTTGCCTGTTTGATGACCACAGCCAAAGTCCATGAAGCACCTTCTACCCAGTTCAATGAAGCGCCATTTGAGCAGCACTATGATGTGGGTGAAGAGTTGGGCAGTGGTCAGTTCGCCATTGTCAAACGTGTGGTCAGAAAAGCCACCCAAGAGCAATTCGCAGCCAAATATGTGAAGAAAAGGAGGTATGCCACCTCCAGAAGAGGGGTGCCTCGAGTGCACATAGAACGGGAGGTGGAGGTGCTCAAGGCTGTGGGTGGACATGCTAATGTTATTCAGTTGCATGATGTGTTCGAGACACCCACTGATGTTATTCTTATATTAGAGTTGTAAGTCACTTTAATAATTTTATATTTTGTTCAAAAATAAGTAAACTTTAAGCTCAAAACTAAAAAATTTCTAGATTTTTATCAGCAAATTTATTTTACATAAAATAAAATTACTGTATTCTTTGAACGGCATTTATTTTGATTTGAATTTTTGCTGCAAGAATTTTTCAGTAATTATATATAATAAGATCTTTATAATATATATCACAATATATGTCACTATATAATACATGCCACAAAAATTGTTTGTGTCATTTGAACTGAAAAAAAACAACTTATAAGAGCATAGTTAAGACAAAAGAGTAGTGCCTTCGGTGAATTACTGTGTCCACTATGTTCACGTGGTGTAAAAAAGACCCTCGACATTGAGTAATATCTAATTCTGCCCACTGATTTCTGAAAAACTAGGTGGGGTGCCGGCCCCTCTCGGGGCCGCAACTTTGTTATTAAAAAACTTGAATAGATGTTTACCCATTTTTATTGTTTACTACCCTCCACAACCTTTTTCTTACTCTTATAACATACATTACTCACTCTCTTAAGACACCTACCAATTCTCCTGGCATGCCTGACCCCCTTTTCTGGCAAACCTTCCCACTCTTCGATGACAACTACCGACTATTCTATGACACCTACTCACTTTTTTGACATACCTAATCATTTTTCCGTGACACCTTCACACTCCCTAACATGTCTACTTACTCTTCTGACATACCTTTTCACTCATACCTACTCATACCCACGCTGCTGGCGTACCTACCCACTTGTCTGGCAAACCTTCCCACTCTTCGATGACAACTACCGACTCTCCTGGCATCCCTACTAACTTTCTGGTACCCTCACCCATTCTCCTGACTCACCTGACCACTTTTCTGGCATACCTATCCACTCTCCCGGCACACCTACAAACTCTACTGTCATACGTCTTTGGCCGCGAAGCGGCCAAAGACCAACTTGCTTCTCATTGCAAGGGATTGGGGAAAGGGTATTTTTAAACTCAGTTCCGGCAAATGATTTTTTAGGGTT
This sequence comes from Ditylenchus weischeri, assembly GCA_029231635.1. NCBI lineage: Eukaryota > Metazoa > Nematoda > Chromadorea > Rhabditida > Anguinidae > Ditylenchus > Ditylenchus weischeri. The sequence goes on from JAMRYI010000017.1 coordinate 13,062, forward strand.
AAATCAGTACAAAACAATGTTATTTGAATGTTATTTTACCGCTGTATAATGATTTATGATCATTATCAGATGTTGCCCCCGGGGCACATAAGTACCTTAAAAACATAATAAGACATTCAAAGTAGTCCAAAATTTAATATTTTAACGTTTTGCCATGAAAGCGGCCCTTTTTTATTCCCTTCCCCTCCCAATGAGTGTTAGGCTAACACTAACCTAACTCTTACACTAGCATTTTAAACCGTACATACTCATTTGTGCGCAACTCATTCGGGCGCCAGTATTTTATATTGATTTTCAAATTTCTCAAACGACCGAAAAGGATATGTTAACCTTAGAAATAGTAGGTGAGCCACCACGTACCCACCAGGGATGTACCGGAACACGAAAAATATCGGAACGGAAATCGGAATCGGAACTCCAAAAATTTCGGAATCGGAAATCGGAACCCAAAAAACATCGGAAATCGGAAACGGAAATCGGAACAGAAACGAAATACTTTATTTCAATCGAATTCATAACAATTCAATCATCAAACATATTCGAAATTATAAGCAGTGAGGTTATGATGTAGCACCTTCAAATAATACAAAAAGAAAAATTGAGGGACTAATAGCGGATGAGGGTCAACTCCTTACAAGCCCAACTCCTTACCCTAGCTCCTTACAAAACCCAACTCCTTATCCCAACTCCTTACATTTTATACACTCCTTACAGTCTTGCTACAAATACTATTTTTGAGTAATGATATCGGCCATGATATCATATCTTGAATGATATGGGCCTAAGCCTAAGCCTAACGGCTAAACGCTGCTTAAAAAAAAAGCCCGGGAGTTGACATGTCCGGGCCAAGGGCTCACCCAGCTTTTATGGGTCAAGATGGCTCCAGATGGGTCAAGTCAAATCTACAGAATTTTCGGATTAATTCGTGGTACGCACTCAACGCATTTCAACGCCTTCAACGCCACTCTCAATAAATAAAAAAGAAACTGGATCGGAACAAAAGTATCGAATAACAGATTCAAAAAATGTAAGAGTTGGGGTAAGGAGTTGGGTTTTGTAAGGAGCTGCCCTTCCTCCCTAATAGCAGCCAAGAAGAATCTTTAGAATTCAAATCAAAAAAGCCTATGTTGTTCCGAAATTTCCGAAATTCGGTTCATTTTTTCGGAAATCGGAATTCGGAAATCGGAACCCAAAAAACATCGGAAATCGGAACTTCCGGTGCACCCCTGGTACCCACCCATAAAGAGTATTCCGCTCCATAATTTAAAAATTTCAGATTTAGTCAAAAGTAATCAAACTCCATTGTATCCTATCAAGAATCAAGCGCTAAACATGGTTTGATAGCACTAAAACATTTCCACCTGGTATGGCCACCTTAAAACCTATGTATCACCACCATTCCAACCCACTCATTTCATCACAGCTTATTTAATCCTAACTTTTTAAACTCAAGCCCGGTTTTTTAGGCTCAGGGTAGGCCAGCGTAAATTAGAACGGGCTCGAACGTGTTTATCGACTTTATTTAAAACTCAGCTTAGACTGGATTGGTATCTTCAGTTGGGATAAGTGAAGTGGGATAAAGTGAGATATTGAACTTGTAAATCCGACTGTTTAGGCTTTATGGATGGATACTATTTCAAATCATGTACCTACATTGGAACGGTCTTTTTTGATGGTGAAGTTGCTGTTTTGGTATTATTAAACCATCTCAGCGCTTGATTCTGGGTAGAATACAATGGGGTTTGATTACTTTTTACTAAATCTGAAATTTTCAAATTATGGAGCGGAATACCCTTTTATGGGTGGGTACGTGGTGGTTCACCTACTATTTCTAAGGTTAATATATTCTTTTCGGTTCTTTGAAAAATTTGAAAAGGGGGTCTGTGTCTTAGGGTCTGTGTCGAAGAGGGTGTACTCATCGCGCCACGCTTTGCCCACTCGCTTTGGAACGTCTATGATCACACACTCAATGGAAGTCATCGCACGAACAATTTCGCTGAAGCCGCCAATCACAGACTTCAAGTGGAGCTGGACGTCTACCATCCGGGGCTGTGGAAATTTATCAATGCTCTTTGCGTGGTTCAGCAAGGTCGTGATCAGAAATACATCCATTGGCAAGCGGGGAAACGTCCAAAAGGAAAGCAAATGAAATACGTAGAAGCCGACCGTCGAATCCTCTATATCGTGCAGGACTACGAGAGACGGAGCACAGAAGAATTCTTAAAGGGGATTGCTAACAATTTTGAAATGGAAGATTGAGTTTTCTTGTTTGTTGAAGTGTTATGTCGTTCAATAAAAAAGGCTTTGAATGTGGTAATGACCAGATGGGTGGTTGAAATAGATAAAAGTTTATAGTGCAAATTTAAAATTTAGAACAAATTCATTCTCGCTCTCGTTTATTAAAAAATGTTCTTTACGGGGAAACGTCCCTTACGGGGACGGCTTAAAGAAACAGATTTTGTGTGCGTAAATTATTGTGCGATTAGAGATAAAATAAATTGAGACGAAACGGCCTTGGGACGAAACGTCGCGTGCCCTTATTAGGAGCAATTTTTAGTGATAAGGCGACATAAATGAGTGCCACCCACTGGCACTCCGTATATACAGATATATTATAGTTAGAAAGTGGTGTTTTTAATTTTTGGAGGTTTTATCAACTTTTTTATTGTTGCAGTCAACATTAAAAAAAATGAATATAAAATTTTGTTTTTTACTAATCTAACCTTTAGATAAATAATAATTCTAAAAATTCGTTTAATTTATACATGCTCATCCCCCTCATGCTCTATCTTGTCATTTTTGGTAAGCATCGGCAAAAAATATAAATGTGCAACTAGTATTTTGAAATTTCGATCGAATATCTATTATCATTAGTAATTGCAGAGTGTCCGGAGGAGAACTATTCGACCATGTGTGCTCCAACGAATATTTGAATGAGACTGAGGCAGCTGCATTTGTTCGCCAGATCCTGTTTGGAGTGCAACATCTCCACAGCCAGTTTATTTGCCATTTAGATATTAAGGCAAGTAAAGAGTAGAGACAGGCCCTAACTAGTATGTTTAGCCTGAGAATATAATGCTTAAGAAACGTGGTGAATCTCAAATCAAGTTGATTGACTTTGGTCTGTCTCGCAGAATCTACCCTGGTCTTCCTGTCAAAGATATGATTGGAACACCAGAGTTTGTGGGTCAGTTTGGCTACTACAACACTTTTTACTGGAAATGTAATACAAGAAAAAGCAAGAAAAAGAAATTTTTTTGTCTTTAGGGGGGGGAGGTGGTGGACTGGGTGGGTTGGGCGGTTGTATCTCCTTTCCGTATCTGGTCCTGCATAGAAACTGTTTAAATTCAAATTAAAGCTCATTATAGGATGCTGGTTCGAATCCCTTGTAATGTAAGCTTTATTTTTTTTGCATTTTATTCACTCGTTTAATATCGAAATAATTCTCAGGGTGTTGTGAACTGCGCTAGATTATCAGGCAGGATTCCACAACTATGAGAGCTGAATTACAGACAAAATTTGAATCAACCTTCTCCCGACAATCGGCAATATTTGTTCTTTCTCACTACTTCGATATCTTTTATCGTGATATGTCGCTGCCTATTTTCGATGTGCTTGCAACTTGTAATAACTCTATCTAATGGACATATAGAAATTTAAGCTCAAACACTAAAACACAAGCTTTCCCCCGTTACCAAAACAAAAGCTGGGAATGTTATCGTAAAGATGTTGCATACAGTCTTGCCGACGCCTGGATTTTATCAACCACCATTCACCATCAACCGGTTGATTGTTTTCCGGTTGATCAACTGGTTGATATAGTTGATCGACCGGTGGCCCACCGGCGAATCGATTAAACGATTTCCATGCAGGACCATAGATTTGAATAGAAAATCGAGGGAATATATTTGGGAAAAATTGTTAATATCGTATTTTCTCTAATAACTTCATTTCATATCAATTCGTCACAGCAAAACTTTGGCGAGACAGCTAAACCTATATATAAGAGCACTACGATACAAGAGCACCTTGGTCTAGTCCCGGGTTGAGTGTGGTCGGTGTTCTTATATGCGGATGTGACTTTACATGGCTTTTACACAGAAATTAGACAAATCAACCTTCCTTTTTCACTATCAACCTTTTTTTAAATCATCAGATTTGGCCTGTTAAAATCAACCTTTTTCTGATTAACCAACCCATTTGGGAGTCCTGCTTTAGACAAAAAAGACCACTAGTTCTAGATAGTAAAAAAGTTTTGCAAAAAACATAAATGTTTCAAAAAGCAAAACTTAGACAGGCATGCACCTTTGATAGTTAATCGTTTCTTTACGAATAAGGCTAAACGTAATTGTGTATGGTCGAGATAAGCAAAAACAAACCTTAAGTTTTTGAAAGAAGTTATCCAATGACAATTGACACTAGCGTATACAGTCGAAACTTTTTAAATCTGCACAATCACATCCAAATTTTGTTGCCCAATTTTTAACCCAAATGTGATTTAACAGCCTGGCCTTTCTTCCCTTTTTGACATAATGACGCGGGGTGGGCAGCGAACGATTGCACAAATGTAAATTGCGCGTAAATCAACTTACCGGATTTCCTGTTAAAAACCGGCATGTCGGATTGTTAGAGATAACACAGTACTCAAGTGAAAATAGCACTATGGTTTTGATTTAAAATGTATGGTGTAACATTAACCCTAGAAATCTTCAGCCTTATTAGCATTTTTCGCAATTTGAACTTTGCGCAGTGTGAATTTGCGCAATTTAATTTTGCGCAATCGTCCGCTGCCCCGCGGGACTCTTAAGAGACTGGCGCTTTTTTTTTAAATCGACTGTCAATTTATTGATATTTTACATGTTTTAAAAATTCAAAATATATATTTAAGCGCCTGAAGTAGTGAGCTACGAGCCTTTATCAACAGCTACAGATATGGTCAGTTTCTAAAAATCCAAATAAGATAACTATTTGTGGTCATTTTGTTCAGTGGGCAGTAGGAGTGGTGACATATATATTGTTGAGTGGAGGCTCCCCTTTCCTAGGTCGCACTAGAGAGGAAACTTTCTGCAACATCACTGGAGTCAACTACCATTTCTCATCTCGCTACTTTGCCAATGTCTCCAAAGCTGCCAAAGAGTTTATAGCTAGACTGTTTGTGAGGGATGTTAGGCAAAGGGCTACAGGTACTAATGCCTATCTAAATATTATATGAACTTATAAATCTAAATTCAGTGGAAGAATGTCTGAATCATCCTTGGATAAGGCTGGTTAGCAATATTTAAAAAAACTCATAAAATTTATGCAATTAAAGTCAGAAGACCCTCTTGAAAATAGCCAACCTATACTTATCAACGTTGCCCAGATTCGTGCCTTTAAAATTAGAATTAAATGGAGGGTATGCTCATTTAAAAACTGAATTTTTTTGCAATTGTCAAGTTTAGCATACTATTGAAGTGGTCAAATTGAGCAACAAAATCGTGAAAACTGCCATTATTGCACAAAATATGAAGCAAAATGTCAAAGGCAAGCAAATGCAGCTAAGAATCGATCCAGTAAGTTTTTTCTGAAAGTTTTGTGTTTTGTTTGAAATTATTGATACATCAATTTCATAATATAATATTGATAATATAACTTTTTGTGTTTATGTAAAAAAGATCTGGTATTAGTAACTGTTTGTGGCCCGGGATCTCATTATTCCATAAGTTTAAAAATAAAATTTTTACTAGCCCTGGATCCTAACTTTGAAATCATCTGTCATATTTTCACTAAGTAATTTTAACAGTATTTATTTCAAAATCTTTAGAATTGCTCAAAAAGACCGTTCATACATTTCTTAAAAAACAACGAAAATATATTGGCCGTCGATCAGTTTTGACTAAAATCGATTTTTTTCCGTGACCTCCCTAATGTGCCAAAATAACAAATTGTTAGCTTCTTTCACGACTTGTGAAAGACGCGGGAAAACCAGGCGTACACTAGGACCGACTCAAGCATGTTCCCAATTAGAAAACATGCTAGCCAACAAACATAAATTTGAATTTCAATTTTTGAAATAGTGAATTTCGGTCGAAAATTATATGGTCAGTGACATGTCGACCGTTACCTAAAACACATATTTTGCTTAGAAATACATCAAACATCTTTACAAGCAACGTATTTTTGAGCAGTACTGTTTGAGGTAATCGGGCCTTGAAAATTACGATGATTTGGGTGCTGAAAGCAGGGATAGTCGAAACTGTCGATTTCAACACAAAATATTCAGTGACTATATGATAGCTGTTGTGTTGTGTACTATTTCAACCACAAAGTTGGCTGTCAGCTAACGCCCTGTTCAATCTCTTTTGTTGACTTTAATTTATTGGTGAGTGTTCAACTACTGCATCTCTATTGCTATTAGTAGTAGCTGTAAGATGTGATGCTGACAGCAACAATCACAAATCCCCCTTTCTTCTTTTAATAGAAGAGGAAGAAGACCAGCAAGCAGAGTATGCCTTCTCTCACTCCGTACATCGCTGCAACCACTTCTATTGTGCTCTTCCATCAAAGCAGCAGCAGTTAAAAATCAATTTAAGAGATCAATTATCGATGTTTATTAATCATTTCATCACATTAATAAGAGCCCTCTAAATTATATTTTAAATGACCTATAGTAAATTTTTGTGCATAGAGAGGAAAAATTAGATTATGCTACAGTTCAACCTTGAATAAACAGCTCTACTCACAAGTAAAAAATTTTGAAAATTTTCAGTCGACATAAAAAGTTCTCTATACAAATTTTTCTATTCTGTCTCGAACTTTTAATTTGCATGTTTTGAAAGCCTTATCATTTCTACATCAGATGGCTCAAAAAAATTTGAAAAAAGGGTGACAGTGTTTGTACACACTTTTGTAAACATAATTGTTAAAAAATTTAAGAGCATTTAGTGTACATTTTTGTGCTCATGGAATTGCAACCCATACAGGATCATTTTATTCTATCCTATCATTTCCATCACAACATGCAGTATTTATATAGCTTTCTGATAGTGTAATCTAAAAATATGAAAAAATGCCAAGCAGAAATGACAGTACTTTCAAAATATGCAAACCAAAAGTTTGAGGCAGAATTGAAAAATTTGTGTAGAGGACTTTTTATGTCGACTAAAAAATTTCAAAACTTTTTTTTACAGCACTCAGACCAAATTTTCTAAAAAATTTCAATTTAATGGTGACATCTTTTATTACAGAAAAAATCCCCGAAATTTTTGCGTCGAATGACACATATAACACTTTAAAATAGTATAAAAAAATAATGTTGAGCATTTGAAAATATAAAAGTTCTCATTTTTCGGGGGTCTCCATCACCTCTTTTTTCAAAACGCGTAATCTTCCGTGTAAGACCAACTGTTTAACATGACTGTCTTTCTTGCTCAGAAAGACTTCCTCTATTCGATAGGCAAAAAATTTGGGGTCAAAATTCTGAGATAACAGGGTGTCGTTAAGACAGAAAAAGAGTTTTAAATGTGGTTGACTCAGTAGTGATGTGTTGATGATGATATATTGATCTGTGTGTGTATCTATGAGTGTTGCTATTGATCTGGTTGTAGTAGTCACACACCACTAAACTGGTTCATTGTTGCTTTATTGTCTGCCACTTTGAACTTAATTGTAGTCATTCAGTTCTAATTCAGTTCAGTTCTTAATTGTTGCTTAGTTTTATATGCCATCTTACAAAAACAACAATGTAAGTTTCAAATGCTTTTATCAAAAAATTAGATTTGAAAATTGACTGCAAAATTCAAAGTCAAAAAGTTCATAAAAGCAAAAAGGTGCTCTACAGGTGTTTGGAAATTACACGCATTATTTCTCAAAATAGTGACTACCTGCCCATGAGGATGTTCCCTCCATAGCAGCCAGTATAATTTAATAGCTTGGTTGGCTTACAAACATATTTTTTGTAAGCACCCCTTTGATAGTGGCCCTCTCTCCATAGCGGTCGGTTATTCCGGTCCCCCAGAGTGGCCACATATGAAAAGTGTCGACTGTAGCTTTTTTTTTGTTTTTGCTATGGCTTGCATCTTGGCTATGCATCTTCAGACTTTAGCTTTTTATCTCAATTTTAGAATATAGCTAAAAAGTTACCAAAATATTACAATATTTAAGCGGTTGAACAATAATATTTTGACATTTTTAATCGTTTACCCCCACATCATAATTCATCAAACTATAAAGTTACTGAATAAATAAGAACTGCTTCAGTTTTTAAATCGGCTCCTACACAGATATTTACTTTGTTTAATAATGGCTTATTGTATTTTCGCTTTGAAATGAAAGTTGTGTCAAATTCGATGTCCTTTCCAGTTCTACCAATTTCGACAGAATAAAATAAATAAAAAATATAAAAATAAATAAACAAAAATATAATGTGGGTGTAAACGTCAAAAATGGCTTTATTTTCACCCTTGTGTTTTGAGGAAAATGTCATTGCGAGTGCTATATTTGTTGCTTCTGAGGAAGGCAACCTCGCCCAATTGGAGGAGCTCAGCAATGTTCATCGACTATCTTTGGATATTGTCAACTCGGTTTGTTCACACACTTTTGTCACTTCAACTTAGTTATTAGTTTAGATGGGTGAAACTCCCTTGATGGTAACCCTCTCCTTGAAAATTCCTGTAATAATCCATTTCTTAAGGTAGCTTCAGGAGCTGGCTTTGAACAGATTGTTAGTTTTCTAAAGCGCAAGGGATGTCATCTGGAGGTGGAAGACCGTCGTGGAGACACTGCCCTCTTCTGGGCTGCCAGAAATGGACATTCTAAGGTGGTACGCTACTTCCTGACTCCTACTGACAAGGTGGCATCTAGTCTGGATGTCAACAAGCTTAATAACGTGAGTCTTGTATGTAAATGGCTAACTTATGTATCAAGTTTAGAGCAAAGAGACAGCGTTGCACGTAGCCATCAGGTATTCTCAAACAGAGTGCGCCATAGCACTATTGGTAGGTGCACCGTTTTTTGGTTTTAGTAATTGTGATGGTGTTGTAGGAACATGCAGCTGACCCTGACATCCAGGACGAGGTAGCTATTACTGACTGTTTTACAATATATTAGTGCCACTAAGCATTAGTTTAGCACGGAGAAACTTGTGTGCACACAGCCAGTTGGCACGGCAATACTTTTATTCTAAGCATCCTGTGTCGATTCAACCCCAATCTTGCACTAAAAAACAAGGTTAACTTTGCTTTTCATGTTTGTTTGGTACACCGGTGAGATTCGATTGTAAATTCATCTGAACAGCAATTAAAGTAATAGTCAGATTAATTAAACTCTGATCAAAGTCTAGTCCTAGCCTAATCAGACTTCATTCGTAGCCACTCATCATTACTTTATAGCAGGGTTGTGAAATTTACTGTAAAAATCCTTGTCTTACCGGCAACTCTATAAACAACCCTATAAGGACTGCAGATAGGACACGAAACAGGGTATTTATTGTCACACACACAAACCAAAACACAGTCAGACAAGCACATGAGAGATTCTGAGCAATTATTGGACGGCTTGACTTCTTTCTGCTTCAGATCCACAATAGCTGACTGGTCCAGGATTGGCTGCGGAGGAGACGGTGCTTGGCCGGGCTGACTTGGTCCACGGTCCATGAATCGAGGCGACGGTAAATTGGCTCCCTGCTTCGGTTCGCATCCATCCTTGGCTGGTGCTTTGGTCCCTTGTTCAGTTGCGCATTTGATTGGGGAGTGTGCGGCTGGTCCATACTGTAGCAGAGGCGGCGGTCCTACTCCATGGCTTAGGCTGGGCAGGCGCTTGAGGACTTCTTGAGATGACCACCACCTGAGAGAAAGTAGGTCCTTGTCCAACTGCCCGTAGACAATGACCTATCCTATCCCTGGTCGGTTCTGGCCTTTGGCCTCACAATCAGTAATTGCGGTAACTCGGCCTTTGGCCTCCACATCGGTATCTCTGGATTTGAATCCAAACGATAAGGTCTTGGTCGGTTCATTCAAAATCATACAGGGTGGCGCATTATAAACGGACCTATGAATGTTCGCCATAACTTTTTTATTTTTCAACATTACGTCGAATTTTTTTTTATTCGAAAGAGGAGACGTTAGCAAATCGAATGGTACTACACTTTTTTTGTTGTCATGTTATCGTTGCTGTAAATTTTGCTTTTTAAAAATCTTAATTGGCATCATTGGTAATCGTAATTCGTAATTGGCTGGATGAAGCGTTTCTTCTTCGCTGGATAGGTCGTGGGTCGCCGAATTCTCCTGCTCCGTTTGCCTGGCCTCCTTACTCTCCCGATCTCACACCTTGTGACTTCTTCCTTTGGGGATGGATCAAGAGCAAGGTCTACACGAGTCCAATCGCTATGGTCGTGCTGAGGGAAAGAATTAAATGTTGTTATTTTCTGTTGCCTTGTTGTTGGTTCTTCTGAATAAAGAGTCATAGCTCATGTTAGGTACCATTCGATTTGCTAATGTCTCCTCTTTCGAATAAAAAACATTCGACGTAATGTTGAAAAATAAAAAAGTTATGGCGAAAATTCATAGGTCCGTTTATAATGCGCCACCCTGTACTTCCTTCCAATCCGGGTGGGCTCAACTGGTCCGCAACACCGGTCTTCATAAATTCTGACTTGGTCATAAACTTGACCTTACTTCCACTAGTGCACAACTTGCACATGGTCTCCCAATCGTTAAAGTGGCATACCAGAGCGTTACAGGGAGAAAAGGCGGGGACCAGCAAATCTTTTCATTCTCGACACATTTTTACATGCTTTCTCATCTATATTTTTTTAAGTTTTCTGCCTAACTTTTAACAGTGGTATAAGGTCATCAATATTAGATTTGACACAAAACGAGTGAAAAATGGAACGATTCAAAAAAATTTGCCGGTCCCCGCCTATTTTTGAAACGCGCTGGTATGCCCCTTCAACTAACTTCTCTTTCTCGATGTCTCCCAGTAAAGGGAGTTGCTTGAGAAGCAGTTCAACATCGACGAAAACGTCGCCAACACCATTTCCGAAAATTGCTAACATAATAAATTTGAGAGCTTTAAATTATTTTAGATTCGCCGAAGAATGAAAATAAGTGCTTTCAAACGCATGAGTCAGTATTTTACGAGACAAAATACGATTCACAATCCGTTCCCCCTTTTCGGTAATTAATGGTATTCCCCTCTCCTTTATCGGTAACTATTTTTAGAGACATCGATACGGGAGTGAGATCCGTCAATCGCCCTCCCTCTACATTATTGCTTCTTGAATATTTTTGGCTTCTTCGGAATACTTGTGAGGGTCTCTCAACAATCAAGTCTCTCAAAAATCGGCAGAATTAAAATGTTGTTATTAAGTTACCAAGTAACCCTTTGTTGAAACCGGGAGTCGAAGTCAAAATAAAGGAAAATGTAAGGAAGATCGTGGTTCTACCTCTGAAGCAGTGCTTTTCTTATGATCTTTAAGATCAAAATTTCTGCCTTTATGCGTTTTCTGAAAGCTTTATAATTTCTCTACAAAATGACATTTTGATCGTTGTCTTAGGACTACCAAACACTGAGATACAGATAGGTTGAAGTTGGAAAACCTAAAAAAATGGCTCAAAATAAGGAAAAAAAATGGCTCAAAATAAGGAAAATTTTTTTAGGTTTTCCGACTTCAACCTATCCGTATCTCAGTGTTTGGTAGTCCTAAGGCAACGATCAAAATGTCATTTTGTAGAGAAATTATAAAGCTTTCAGAAAACGCATAAAGGCAGAAATTTTGATTTTAAAGATCATAAGAAAAGCACTGCTTCAGAGGTAGAACAACGATTTTCCTTGAAATTTCCTTTATTTTGACTAGAAATCGACACTTTTTGTTGATGGTCATAACTTTTCCCAGAATAATCAAAAAAATAAGTTTGACCTATCAAATTGTAGCTGAGAGACAGGGCTTAAAAAACTAACACAACACGTAAAAAATAAATTCATTCAGCTCAAATAGGAATGGTTTGCTATCAATTGTCGGGCAAAGAAACGGAGTGGTGAATAAATCGATGTGAGAAATCACATAAATTTCACTTTCTCAAAAAAGTAATAAGCTATAATTGAAGCCCTTGAAATGATACATATACAGTTTATTTATTTATTTATATAAGCGTTTGAAAATTAAAACGAAAAAACGCAAAATTCAAAAAAATAGGTGCCGTTAACTATCAATTGTCCGCAACTGTATATTATTATAGGGGATTTTTCTAAACTAGATTTGCATTTAGAAAAATATGATTTATACTTTATTTCGATTTTGACCTTCCGCTGTGACCAGGTGCTAAGGTAGAACACCGGCGGCTGCCCTGCGTTTTGCATAACCAATGAAAAAATTACCTGCACTATACACACAGGTCTTAAAAGGATCAGATGAACCATGCTGAGCTATATCACCCCCCACCCACTTTATCATCAAGCATAAACAGTTAGAAACAAGGAGAGCAAAAATAATAAAAATTATGTCTTACTTTTGAGAGGTGTCACAAAAGTTGTCGCTTAGCTTGACATGACGATCACAGTTTATTTAGGCGAAAAATTGTTTTTTAGACAACTGATAAGCCCATTTTTTTGCTGCAAACTTGAGAGCCATTGTTTTTGTGGAGGGTGAAGAGCTAATATTTCTTGCGCTGTATATATATTCCCCAATGAGCCGTTAAGCATCCAGCTGGGTGCCGCCATAAAGATGTATCGGTTTTGTCAAGCCTCTATTACATTTTTGCCTACTTTCTCTAATCCCGCAATTTCATTCCTTTTATTGGTGATTTGAAAAAAAAACCACTAAAATTTGCATTTTTTCGTCATCTCAAGCAAGTAAGTCATTGCAGTATGTGTTTTACTTCCATTTTAAAAATAATCAGTGGCGAAAGTTAAACTTATTTAAAATATTGGACCTTTTTTGTGATCACTTGACTGTAATTTGTCGTCCAAATGAATGTTTCTTTACTTTCGAAATTTTTTGCGCTAGAAACGAGCTACAAAATCTTAAGACTAAGTTTGAAAACGGTATGTTTTTTATAACCAAAAAAGTTCCAAGAACTGCAAAACTTATGACTGTCTCATCCATAGTGACCGCGCCGTTCTCCGGGCCCGAGCTCGTCTATGTCCAACGCGCGCTGAAAAGTAGAACGCTGGGACAACCGCCGTCTATTAAAAAATAGGACAACCGTTCTAATCACATGTCCATTGACAATTTTAGAAATCAATATCCTGTAAAGGCTTAACTATTATCTATAGATAAGTTGTTTGTAGTAAACTATACAATTGCTTATTCTTCTTATCGTGATTTGAATTGCACAAAAATGCAGTTTGTGGGGGCCGTAAAGTCTAGAAAGCTCAAAAAATCGAGTCAAATAGTTTAGAATAAAAGATATTTTTAAAATCGCATGCATCGCAAAAAAAATTATCATATATTTCTGCAATTAAAATTATTGCTTAATGTTATTATGTTTTTGTCATCTCCATGGTAACTACTTCTACTCAAATAATCAATGAATTTGTTTCAAATGTCTGCAAACAATTTTACAAATCAATCAAAAAATTTATGCTTAAAATACTAAAAAGCTATTGCCCTTCCAAAATTGTATCATTTGCAAATTCTTTTTCGCTCAAGCCAGCCTAAATAAAACAATAAATTATCTCGCTGCTAACTGGCCATCCATCCACTAGCCATGCAGCCCAATTGGGGGCAGCTACTGTTTATCCACCTTTAGACAGAGGAAAAGAGGCTAGCAGACAGCCTGCTCAATTATAGCTACCTTATATGGGGGTTGGCTGGTTGCATGCGTGTGTGTGTGTGTGTGTGGAGGTGAGCAGCAATGATATTTCTCAGTCTGCCTCCTCACCTCCACTTTAAATAATGATGAAGTGGTAGCGCTGTTTTACTTGAGAGGGCTTTGGAGGTGAGTCAGGCAGTGTGTGTGTTTATACATTTGGCTGTGTGTGTGAGGGGATTCTCCATGCATTTTTTATCCACTTACTTGCAACCTGTGCTCCTCTATTTACTGTTCGGTAAAAGCTTTTGAACTCACTCACCAACATTTTTGCTAGTTTATTTTTGTTGCGGAACAATATTTAGTGGAAATTAAACAAAAGTTAAGCTAGCAGTTAGGGTCGAAATCACCTTCAATTTATATTAGAACCAGTCATTCTATCCAATCAGCTACCACGACACGTTTAAGACTCGTGCAACAATTTTCTGTGCTTTACAAACAAATTGACATACGTATTATACTTAGTCATTAATCGTATCTTTTATTGCATGCTTTTTCTTCATTCACTATCTGCTACTTAAATGAATGACAACAACAATGTTATAAAGTACTACGAGGAAAACATAGCAAAGGAAGATTTGGCAAAAACGAATATAATTTTGAAAAAGCTGGTGGGAATTTGGCTAAATTGCAATTTAAAATGAAAAAATATCTTTTCGAATAAAAGTTTTCCAATCTTTTGAATCAGTGAAATTGTTTTTAGGACGAGGAAACAGCCCTTCATTGTGCTTCCTTGAGAGGACATCTAGAGTGTGTGCAGAGTTTGGTGGACAACGGCTCTCCCATCGACGTGCAAGATCAAGTAGATTGCATCACATTGGCTTCATTAAACAATGAATGCCCACTTTTGAGTTTGGTCTCTAATCTTTTTTTGGTTTTGTGCTTGGAAGCAGAGTGGACCACATTACATTAAGAGGTACTCTAAAAATGTGGTTCAGTAAACACTTTCGAGTACGTAACGTATGATAGCCTAATTTGCAGCTAATCAGAAACCAAAAAAACAACAAGGGGCCAAGCTTGAAACTTACTACTCATTGTTCAATAAATCTCGCATCTTGCCCACAAATATTGGATCATCTAAAATTAACTATTACAAATAGCATGCATGACATGCAGCCTTAAAAAGTATTATGATTCAGTCACCTCTTGATTTAACGCCACCAAGTGGACGGCCAAAACAGGACACTAAATCGAGATTAGTTAACTATGACTGGATGGGATTTCAAATGTGTGACGTTAAATCGAGAGGCGACTATGAACTCCAAATCAAATCTATAAATGTACTTGCCACAATTTTAAAATTTCTAAAAACTTATATGCCTTTTAGGGTGGTCAAACAGCTCTGCACTTGGCACTGAAAAGGTGTCATATTGACGTGGCCCTATTCCTCATAACAAAAGGCTGTCAATTAGACATCCAGGACGAGGTATTTGGCTAGACTTACATTAATTCTAAATGTAAACTTTTTGATGTGCAGAACGGAGACACTCCACTTCACATAGCCAGTCAGCTTGGTCTAAGCACAGTTGTTCAAACGCTCTGCCATCTGGGAGCGAAAGTCGATCTGCAGAATGTCGTAAGTCCCAGCTGAGTAATTCTCAAAAATAGTACTCAAATGCTAATAATCAGTTACTTTCTCTGTGAAATTATTTTAAAAATGAACTTTTTTAAAATATTAGGGTCTTCCAGAATTCTTTCGTATTCTCAGTAAAATGAAAAGATTTGATGGTTTTTACAATCATCTTAAGACTGGTTTGACTCTAAATTTTCTAAAAATGCTGGGAAATGTGTGGAAAGCGGTAATAATATATCACTTCCGTCGGGCACAAACGATAACAAAGTTGTAACCTGCATGGAAGCTGTCTTCAAAAAGTAGCCGACGTCAAACACAAGAACACTACTACAGTGAGAAGGAGGAGCTTATCGCGGAACAATTCATATCTAATTAAGGAAAATACACGTGAACCGGAACTGTTTATTTGACAGCAGACAACAACAACATTCAAGACAAAAAATAGAGTACTTAACATGGTTCTTTGATTTCCTTGCTGATTCACGGCTCCTGAGTTTTGCTAGTAACTCCCAGATGCTGCATGGCGCGGAGATAACCAGAGTGAAATCCTTAACAAGAATAAATTTGGACAGCCAGCAGTAAAGCCGACAGTAAACTTTTTACCACTCATATACCAGGACATCAGAGTACTTTGAAGCGCATCATTGCTGTCATTAGGAGCAGCCGCCATGAGTCGATCAGACAGCAGGTACATCAAAGAAGAAATCGATAGATCAGCGAGCTAAAAAATTTTAACGTAAATTTTAAGAATATCTGGACGGTGGCTTTTGGAAACCTTTCCCACATGAAAGTCAAGTTTTTAAGATATCTTTTGACCGAGAATGTGTTTACTGCTCTCTCCTTAATGTGTGACTTTACAGCTTTATCACTTTGACCACAACTCTGGGCCCGATTACCAGTGTTCACACCATATAAGGAAAGCTGACAATAGAGAAGTCTCAGCAGAGCTCACATTCAAAAGGACCATAAAGGTTCTTAGACCACATGCTTGACTGAGACTCGACTATCAAACTATTAAAAGAGTACCTTTGGAACATGTGCTGCCTCAGCTCGGACTTCCTTTTTATTTTCATCATTCGTCATCTGAGCATGGCCTGCAGGCATTTCCACTTCATTCTCGCTGAAACAAATCCAAAATATCAGAGCACCAAGCAGATCAAGGAAGAACATCTACCTTAGCAATTCATTCAGTTTCACAACATCAGAAGAGTCCCCGAAGCCAAGATACACGACACGACAGGCATTGTTTCCCATAATGCTGATGATTTTCGCTGGATAGTAATGCCCATCAGCTTCGAAGAGAGCCATGCACTGATCACCAACCTTCCATCCCTAGAAATTCCAAAATAAATGAAATACAAATAGTGAACATTAACCCTCTTGTTGCCAGACTCACACGTGTGATCATCAGGGATCCCGTCTTCTTGCACTTTGCTCTAAATATCAGGAAAGTTATGGATGAAAGAAGTCAAAAATTGTTTGTCTGAAAAATTACGTGCAGATGAGCTGTCGTCTCTTCGTAGATCCTGATCAAAGCAGAGTCGTCCAGCTCAGGGACTTTGTCATCACGCTGAAAATAAATTTAGTTTACAAAATCACAGCTGAACTTGACAGCAATGTGACACATAAGATGGCACCCGGAGGGGCTTCACCCCTCTCCTATCAATCTCATCACCTTTTCTCCCTTATGGTGACACCTTACGTGTCAAATGCTCGAATATGAAATTCCTTATGACTGTCCTATGCTACAAATGTAAGGACATACATGATTGTAGAGATCGTACTTGGCGAATGGGGTTCCATCGGAATTCATTGTAAATCGTAGAGCAACTGAAATAATTTTCGAGTCAAATAATTTACAAGACTATGATAACGATGACTGTATAAAATCGGCGACTTTACTGACAGCTGCGCAAGGGGTGAAAAGTTGGGGAAACTTGCCAATACCGAAATTGCCGAAACGAAAGTCGTCAAATCACATTTCGCCAATACGAAATTTATCAAATCGAAACTTTCCAAAATAAAATTTGCCAAACTTGGGTTTCACGTGAAAAAGATTGATCAACGCTAAATTGCTACCCTATCTCTATCGCAAAGTTCACAATGTAGAGGCAAAGTGGGCGCCCTTTAATTTTAGATATATATTTTTTTCAATTTTTCAAAGTTTCAGTTCGAATTCAGGGTGGCCATATCGTTTTTTGAGAAAGGGGCATTCGATCATGAAAAGGGGTGATTTATATTTAAAAAGTTCCAAACAGGGACATTTTATAATTTTCCCTTGTTCGCTTGAAGAAGTCTTGGATAATGGAACCCACGCGTTTTGCCATGCTTAAAAGTCCTAGCGTTAAATAGCGCAGTATGCGAAAATCATACATAATAACATTTTGAGGCAAGAAAATGCAGAAAAATAGGGCGCAAAGAGTGAGATACAGTGAAAAAAAGCATGCATCGTTACAGCAAAATTTCTAGGATATATTGTTTTATGCCCCTTTCTTTCTAAAAAAGGGGGCAAGTCTTCCAAAAAGGGGTCATTTGCCCCCTAAAAGAGGCATTATGGCCACCCTGACCAAATTGTAGCCCTGAATGTCAGCTACAGTCGACTCTCGTTATAACGACCCGCAAGGGGCCGGCTAAAAATGGGTCGTTATAACGAGAGTCGTTACATCGAGAGTCGTTATATCAAGCTATAAAATACACTTGGACCAACCAAATGTTTTATTGGGTCGTTATATCGAGCGTCGTTATAACGAGAGTCGACTGTACATTGTGGTACCAAAACTTCTAGAAAAACGAAAAGTTTGTAGATCTAAACTTTAAAAGGCGCTCACTCTGACACGTTTATCAGCACGGAGTAAGCGCCTTTTAAAGCATAGATCTACAAACTCTTCGTTTTTCTAAAAGGTTTGGTACCACAATGTAGCTGACATTCAGGGCTACAATTTGGTACTAAAACTTTGAAAAATTAAAAAAAATATATACCTAAAAATTAAAAGGCGCTCACTTTGCCTCTACATTTGTGATTTTTTGTTTTGGCGAAATATTTTCGTTTGGGCAATATTTGTCTTGACAAATTTGGCAAAACATACGTTTGGCAATTTTCGTTTTTGCCAAGTTTCCCCTAGCCAAAAGTTGCACATTTTCGACAATGCATTTGTGCATAAATGCATTTTTGAAACAACGCATTTTATATCAATGCGAAAATGCATTGTCGAAAATGTGCAACTTTTCATCCGTTAGGGCATCTGCTAGAGAAGTTGCCGATTTTAAAATTGTCAAGAGTTAACTATATTTGTAGCACTGATTGACTGTGTTTATTTTTTCAACTTCTTGATAAACAGATGCAAGGAGGTTTTGATCCAAGCCAATTATGCTTAGATCTAGCCGCAAATACAGCTTGCAGACCGTGATTAACTCATAATATATTTTTTCTCTGTCTGTGGAGATGACTGTATTGGAATAGTCTTGTATCGTGACTTAACTGTATCAATTTTCAGCACTCTCAAAGCCCACTTCACATCGCTGCTCAGGCCTGCCATGTTGAGATAGTGAGATACCTCTGTCTAGCAAACGCCAACGTCAATCTCAAAACCAAAGTAACACCTAAACTTCACTGACTTGTTTATAACTTACAATTCTATTCAAACAGGACGGTCTAACATCTGAGATTATCTCTTTGGCGCACGACAACAACCAGATCGGTTCACTGTTGTCCAAAATGAGGTCAGAACAGTCCAGGCAGCAGTTCATCAAACAGCTCTATCCCATCGATGGCACTCTCCCACGCATCAAACTCAAGCTATTTGGACATTCAGAAGTAGGTAAGTCTAGACTGGTGCAGTCCCTACAAAGCAGTCAGAGCATGTCTTCCCTGAATTCTATTATGGATGCTGTGTCCAGACGCTTTTCCGACAACTTGTTGAGCCACCACTCCAACCATTCCAGTCAGCAGCAACAGAGAATGTCGGATGAAGGCATCCACAGTTGTGCCAGTTCCTCTTCTGACTCCACATCCACTCCTTCAAAACAGGAAACGGACAGTAAGAGCTGGCCAATCAACTACCAACAACCCATCCACTCTGACTATACCCATGGCATTGATGTGCAAAATGTGGTGTTTCCGAGTTGTGGAGAGTTCTCCAGCTGGGAGTTTGGAGGTTATGAACCCTACCATATTGGTGAGCATTGATTGGGATTAGAGGTTATTAAGGATACTAGTGCATTTGTTCAGCCTATGACCACTTTGTGGGCAACTCCGACTGTGTGCATGTGATTGTGATCAGAGGGTCAGACCCCACAGAAGTGCAGTACAAGCAGGCACTCTATTGGTTCAACTTCTTGAAGGGAAGAGTCACTCCAAGTGGGTTATTTGTAGGATCCATGGCTTTGAGAGCAACAACAGTATTACTTTATAGGTGAGCCGATTGGTCATTGTGGAGTAGTTTCGAGGAGATCAAAGGTAAGTTTAGAAAATCAAGCGTTGACCACTTATTCATTAACAAAAATAAGCGACTCACAAAATTGTCAAAAGCTTTCGACGGACCTACGACTGGGCGAACATTATGACTGGGTACAACGACTGGGTACAATTTTTAAGACTTTAGTGTATGTGATCGAGAATTCACTTTTTTGTTGCTTTTTGCTCGTTCGCGGAACGTGTTTGAGTACGTCCTAATATACGCTGGCCTACCCTTGCCTAAGCATAAAAAGCCTTAATCCAGCTGTTGTTATCAAGCTTATGTTGAAGAAAACGGTACAATTCTGGTACACCCCCAGCACTCAATTCTGGTATACCCCCAGCACTCAATTCTGGTATACCACCGGCTTTCTGGATGATTTGGGTGGTATAGGGTAGTTTGAGGTGGTTAGGAGTGGTTTAGAATGGTTCAAAATGGTTTGGACACAACATAGAAATTTTCGAAAAAAACGTGCCTTGGTACCCCCTGTTGTTTAATTGAGTGGTGGGGGTATACCGTAAATGCTCTAATTATACGCCATTCTCTAATTATCCGCCACCCTAATTTCAAGTGGTCTGAAATTTCTGTTTTCATTTACTGTTTGAGCACTGTAAAAAAATGCCTGTGAGGGATTTTAAAAATCTAACAGGCACTTTTCACATAGCTCAAACACTAAAAGAAAGCAGAAATTTCAAGCCACTTGAAGTCTGA
Organism: Ditylenchus weischeri; assembly: GCA_029231635.1. Classification (NCBI taxonomy): domain Eukaryota; kingdom Metazoa; phylum Nematoda; class Chromadorea; order Rhabditida; family Anguinidae; genus Ditylenchus; species Ditylenchus weischeri. Next base: position 33,587 of record JAMRYI010000017.1, read on the forward strand.
AAAAATCGCAGGGTTCTAATTACCCACCATGGCGTGTAATTAGAGCATTTACGGTACCCGAATGGAGTGCTGGGGGTTTGGCAACTAATTAATTTGGCAACGAAAACTTTTAGATTGAGGATGGACTTTAACTTTTTTAAAAGTTTTGGCTAGACTGTAGAATCCACCCGTCTCATATTGATTCTCGTACTCTGAAACGGCACGGAAACAATTTGGTTTCTGAAAAATCGAAAAAAATTTTTTTTCGTTTGCCTTGGTCTCCCAAAGTGATGAAACTAGAAAAATTCCAGAGAAATTGTTTTTTAAATTCCCGCCAAAACATTTTTAAAGGGATTAAGTGCTGTATTGGGAGGGGAAGGGAATAAAAAGGGGCTTCTAATCACACAGGTCCCACTAACAAGATGTTGAACATAGTTTTGAATACTGGGGCATACCGCATATAGAAACTCTGGTATGCATGCATTTTTCATGCATCCAGAGTCTTTTTCCAGTGATTTGTGTCTAAGGTATGGTGTGCGCATTCCAACTCCAAGCTCCCTAAGGGGGCGCGGGGGGCTTGAGAGTTTGGGATGCGCGCACTCACTTACCTTAGACATGATTCAGAGAAAGACTCTTGATCAAAAAATGCAAATAGAGTCTCTTTTCGCCACGGCCCATGTTGAAAAACATGGTTAGACAGTCTAAATAGTCTTAAATTAACTTTTTTTATCGTTTTGCCATGAAAGTGGCCCTTTTTTATTCCCTTCCCCTTCCAATACAGCCCTTATTCCCTTTAAAAATGTTTTGGCAGGAATTTAAAAAACAATTTTTTTTGAATTTTTCTAGTTTCATCACCTTGGGGGACCAAGGCAAACCAAAAAAATTTTTTTTTCGATTTTTCAGAAACCAAAGTGTTTCCGTGCCGTTTCAGAGCACGAGAATCAATATGAGACGGGTCCCTCCCTCTTCGGTATAAGTAAATTTTGCGCTGGGTGGGGGGTGGATTCTATAGTCTAGCCAAAACTTTAAAAAAAGTTAAAGTCCATCCTCAATCTGAAAGTTTTTGTTGCCAAATTCTGGTACAGTCAAACCTCGATATAAGGGCACCCCTGGGGACGGCCCCAAAATGCCCTTATATCGAGGTGCCCTTATATCGAGGTGCCCTCATATCGAGGTTTTCAAACGAACCAAATTTCAGAGTGCCCTTATATCTAGGTTTTCCTTCTAATGCCCACTATTATAAGTCGATTGAAACATTTATTCGTATAACATCAAAGAATAACAATAAAACAATTAAGTAAACATCAAACAATCAACGAACACGCGGAAAAAAGGTAAGGATTGAGGTTTGCTTCTGTTTCTTGTGAAAGCAACACCTGAATAAAAATGAGGGAAATTAAAATTCTAATTCCATAGGCTCTTCAGTTTCCTAAATTTGTGATTGAACAAAGAATAAAGGGAGTAAGTTTTTATTTCTTACCTGCCTGAACTTCACAGTTAGATTCGACGGTCTTCCTTCTTCATGCGCTCGTCAATGCCTTTCAGCCATTCTTCGAAAAAATCACCCAAACAAAGAAAGTGACGAAAAGTCATAAAGATTTGACGTGGAATACGATTTGTAGTCGACCGGTGTTTTGTTTTTCTTGAAGCAATGAGGCTTTGCCGATTTTCCAATCACCAATAGAGGAAGCTCATGAGTGCCAGACATATTAGCGCCGACCAGAACCGTTATTCGCTCCTTGCTTTTCTTTCCTCCAGAGCACTTGTCGCCTGTAATCATAATAAGATGCAAAACATAATTAGAATGCTAACCTTTGGACGCCATCGCCAATATTTTGGAGAGTTTGTCGTTTGATGCCCATTTGACTAGCCAGGTCTTTTTGTGTCACGTTCTTGTTTTTTTCATATTCATCGAGGACCTTTTTCCTGAGGTTGAAATTGACAGACTGCCGCTTGTTAGGAGTACTCATTGCTAGCAAACTGAAAGTAAAAGTAATAAGAACACTCAGCAAAAAATACAAGCTAGAATGTTTTTCGTAAGGAAAATGTGAGAATGAAGAATGAAAAATGAACGCGTCTGTTATGACTTGTGTATGAAACAAAAAAGACGCGAATTCAAAAGCAGATGTTTGGATAATTTTTGAAATGCCCTTATATCGAGGTTTATTTTATTGAGTGAAACTTGGCAAAAGTGCCCTTATATCGAGGTGCCCTTATATCGAGGTGCCCTTATATCGAGGTGCCCTTATATCGAAGCGCCCTTATATCGAGGTTTATTTTGCCTTACTTAAGGTAAATCCAAATAAATTTATAAAAAGTGCCCTTATATCGAGGTGCCCTTATATCGAGGGCCCTTATATCGAGGTTTGACTGTATACCGTATTTCCTCTAATTAAGCCCCCTCCTAATAGAGCCCCCTCTAGAGGGTAGTTGAAAAATAGAGCCCCCGCCTCTAATAGAGGCCAAACCCCACGATTACTCGACAACCCTACTTATAATGCAAATTGTCGGAGATTTCGCAAGTTTCTGATTGTTTCAGTATTTATAAAGAAGTAAAACAGTAAAAAAATTAGATCAAGTTTTTGCACAAAGAGAGTATTTTTTCTTACTCATTTGTCAGTCCTAAAAAAATTTATGACAGAATATGCACTTCTTTTAGGTGGTTGTAGTGGGCACTTGTGCCACACCTCAACTCTTCCCTGACCGCAACTCCAATGGAGATTTTGTGAGTTCTGATGTGGAGGCCATGATGAAAACACTGAAACTGCGATTCGACACCCACTTCGACATTTTCGACAGAATAATACTGCTAGACTCATCCAATTTATCCTGTTCTGGTTTGAAGTCATTGAGGGAATATTTGCAAAGTGCCAGGGATTCCATTGTTGAGGTTAGTCTAGATAGTAAGTCATCAAATATCTTCAAATATGGATTCTAGAGACTTCAAAAGCCATTGATGCTGTTAGATGTGTGCGTCAACTTCCTGAGTCAACTTAGGAAGAGGTACTCTAGCTTCCCCATCATTACCTGGCCACACTTTTCCAATGTAGTCAGGAGTGAAATCAACCCTCTGTCCACTGACTCTCATTGTCGCCAGTTGGTCCAGCAATTGCAACTGATTGGAGAGGTCAGATTTGTGGCTTGAAATTTTCTGATTTTCGGTTGATTGAAATATAGGCACTTGTTCGGTTGGGGGGGGGGCCTTTACAAAATTTCACTTGTGGTCTAACCGCCACTTTTTTCGTAGCACAAGTTCCTTATTTTTTGAACTTTATTATTGAACTTTATTATTTGTTGTTATTGTTCAAAACAGAAATAAAAATTATTTGGTCAAAAATATCAGGCACCCCCAACCGAACAAGTACCGAAATATAACCCGACATGTCGGCCTAGAGCATTTACGGTAAATGTACATTCGCTCAAGTTAGTTCCCGCCTATCCGATCCAATACTTTTTAGCCCAATTTTTAAATTTTTTTGCCAAACCTGAAAATTTTTATTTTTTGAGAAACAATCCGTAAAATCCTAATCTTTGAGATTTTCGGAACAAGATTGATGTACCAGGTTTTGCAAAAAACTTCAAACATTAGGCTAAAAAAGTGTCGGCCCCTAGGCGGGAACGAACTTGAGAGGGTACCGGGTATAAAGGGGGCTGTAAAAAGGGGCCAGTAAAAAGGGACCGGTAAAAAGAGGGCTGTAAAAAGGGGCCAGATAGTTAACTCTATTTTTCTTCCCCTTTTACTTCTTCCGAGTTATTTTTTTGCTAATAGTCGGTAGTTACTATTATTGTGGTCGATAACGCTTAGGTATTAGTCATACCCTGGCTTTTTAAAGATGACGCACAACTCCTCTTGAATATTTTGGTCGCCTGTCCTAATTTCACTAATCACTTGACATTCTTCGCTATCAACTATTGCGAGCTTCGGTGTTTTTCCTGTTAAATTGGATTCTTTAAGTGGCACCTTTCCCACTGGAAAAGTTCACCTGGTTGCAAAGCCTCGATTTTATTTTCCACGAGGAAACCACACAAGTTGTGCGCGATTGATTTCAAATATTCTAATTATGGCACTTGTTCGGTTGGGGGGGCCTTTACAAAATTTCACTTGTGGTCTAACGGCCACTTTTTTCGTAGCACAAGTTCCTTATTTTTTTAACTTTATTATTGTTTATTATTGAACTTTATTATTTGTTGTTATTGCTCAAAACAGAAATAAAAATTATTTGGTCAAAAATATCAGGGCCCCCCCCCCAACCGAACAAGTATCCTAATTATGCCTGAATACTATACCTCTGCACTGTTTTTTAGTCTTTCACTTAGCTGGATATAGGCGTTGTTGCGACTAGGAGTGTTACCACCAGACCAGTATGAGGAAATCTGCCAAAATGAGCTCATTCATAACCGCTGTCAGAAGCATCCACACTGTAGGATGCGAAGGAGCCATAGTTCGAAGCGGCTGTCCATTGAACGATTCGATGCCATTATTTGTTCTTAGCTCATTAGTCTCCAGAAGCTGATGCATATTCCATTTGTCCACTGCATATCTAACAAAGTTATTCGTATTACTTTCTAATACGAATACTATACATCAAAAAGCCCCAATCAGATAATTACTTTGGCTTTCGCCTCTCGTTACTTTTTTGGTTCTTATCCTTGACCCCACCCAAGTTTTGATTGTTGAACTTTTTTTTTTTGGAAGTTAAACTTTTTTTTAACTTCCAGAAAAGGGCTGAGTTGCTCTGCATATTCTGACTTTCCGCTAGACCCCCTAGGCCAAAAAAGTTAAAAATAGCTAGACTGTTTAGTAAAAGTTATCAAGCACCTTAGAATTTCAAATGCTACCACAACATCCTTGACAGGAACAAATGCAAGAGCCGCCATAAAATTTGTCCATTTGTTTTCGCTACATACGTTTCGAAGAAGAGATTGACGCAGATGGATAAAAACAAGCTCTGTGCTTGACTCTCGGAAAAGCATCCTGAAAACGAGTATGAAAAATAAAATTAACAGAACGCTTTACAATGCGAGCTTAAACAAGGTAAAATTCTTTTTCGAATTGTTCTACCCACAACTGAGAGCCGAATTGCTCGTCTTGCCTTTGGTTCGACGCTTGTTAATAGACTTGTAATGATGGCTCTTGGCTTGTCTTTTGTGATCACCCCTTGCTCTTGCAACGGAATTTTTTAAATTCAGATTGGTTTTTGTCGGAGAAATGATTGTGTTCTGACGTGATACTTGGATCCCCATCCACCGTAACTGCGCGTCCTTACAAAAAATACTTTATGAATGTGAACTAGTCAAGGCAGGTCATTAATCAATATTAAATCAAGCTCCTAGCAGGGCATCTGCAACCTCTTTCTTCGTTTTTACCAGTTTTGTAGTAGACGCATCTCCAATAGGTTGGATTCCTCCGCGAATTGTTTTTCGAGTGCAAGAAACCCCCGGAAAGTCAAGCATTTCTTTGCCCTTCTCAGATTGAATTATGTCCCACTTAATCGATTACTGTAAAATAGAAAATTATTACACGGGAAAGTCACATAATATATGGCCAGCAGCGCCGCTATTGAAGAGGAAATGAGGGCAATTACAACTCCCGCACTCAAAAGGTAGCAGCTCTCGAAAATGAAGTGAGAAAAGCAAAATGTTTGAAAATTGAAAAAATTGTAAATAAATGACCTTGATAAAAAACAAAGAGAGTGAAGGGAAAATAACCCCAGAAAATTTACAATTTTTCTCCTTACACCTTTCTACCCCAGAGAAAAAGTCAAAGTTGCAAACCTGAGTGTCAGTTAAAGATAATCCAGCCTGTACCGAATTCGATAATGAAACATTGAAAGACGTAAAGAGATAGTTTAAATTAATTTGCAGACCAATTGACCTGTAGATCAATTGACCAAGTTCTTTTTTGTTTGTTTTTCAGAGAAAAAGCCAAAATATAAGAGCAACATAGCTTTAGTGAAGCAGCTAAAGCTAAAGGTTAGGTAAACTACTCGATCCAAAAAATGGATTTTACGTAACAGGCATTTTTTCTATATAGTTTACTCCAATTACGGTAGATCTTTAAACCAATGAAAGGATGGGGTAAGGTAGATAAACCCAGTAAATATGATGTTTGCGACCAAAAAGAAAAATTAATCTCCAATTTTATTCTGTTGTGGAACATAACACATTTGTGAACGTAACTCATTGTGGAACGTAACATATTGTGGCAACTAATATATTGTGGTGCATAACCACAGTGTGGAACATAACTAGAGATGATGACGGGACGGGACAATTCCGTCCCGTCCCGTTAATTTTAGAGAATCGTCCCGTCCCGGAATCCCGCCCGGAAATTTTTTGGCACCTGTCCCGTCCCGGTGTCCCGTCCCGAAATTTTTAAATTTGAATTCTGACCCGTCCCGTCCCGAAAAAGTCAAGCCATCATCTCTAAACATAACCCTCGAAGATCATTCGTCAGTCATATCAATTTTCCTCGTCTTCACATATCTGTTAAATTTGCATTTCCAACTTGCTCTTGTGGATAGGAAAATTGTGTAAGATGAGATTGAATTGCTTTCAGATAGTGGAGTCTTGATTGATTTCTTGATCCCGCATTGTATCCACTAGCCAGTAGTTTGATATTTTCCTCTCTTTTGGCAACTGAAGAACGACGAATTTGACGAAGTGCATCTGCGGGATATACCCTGGCCCTATAAGTAATTTTTAAAAAGTCGTTTTCTTGATTTACAACTACAAAAAGTTGTTACCCGACCATAATCTGCCTGGTTTTCTCTTCTTCTGATTGAAATCGCACAATGAACTGACTAAGCGACATCTTTGACTTAGGAAATCTCTTGTTAAAGGTATGTCTTCTCTTTATTACTCTCTTTATTATATTACTTCACCTGCTAGTTTTTAGGATAAAGGCAATTCTTTAAATATTGGCAATTCATAGAGCTCCGCAGTCACTTCATCGAACCCATCCGAAACTTCAGTACTTGGCAAAAAGGCAAGGGCAACCAATGATCGCAGAAAAATTTCGGCTTCTAGATTTTCATATGCCTCTAGCAATCCTTTTCGTTGAACGTTTGCAAATGTATTTTTTGAGATGTGGAAAAGACGGAAATCCAAATTTCGTTCTCCCAGAACTTGAATAATTGCATTTATTGAAGCCAACTCGAAGTCTAAAATCAAAAAAATATACGTCGCCTCTTTAATAGTCCCGCTGAGCCACGTCAAAAATGAAAAAAAGTGACATTTAAAAGTATTACTGGCCATTATCGACTGAGGTCTTGGCAAACCACAATCTCGAAGAGCTGTGAAAATCCGTTTGTAGAAGGCCTCAGTTTTTAGGAAGCAAGCAGTAAGCAGCTGGAAGACTTTGGCATTGATTGTGTAAAGCTGATAAAAGTGTTTTGGAGCGCAGAAAAACATCCCGTCAATTGATAACCGAAGATTCTGAGTTAGCAATTGAAGACCAAAATCTGACAAATATATGAAAAACGGCTCCAACTGAGGCTGCACTTGACTGAAATGGCTATGTTAATTTTTGTATTTCGTTAAAAATCTTACCGAAAATCGATCAACAAAAATATGTCACCGTGTTTTGTTTGAGTAAAGAAATATAACCATTGAATTTCTCGTGTAGGTCGGTCAACGCTGCTTGCACCCACAGGTTTTCTAATGCGCTGAACCATCCTCTGTAGAGCACTATCGTGTGGAAGTCGAAGAAGTTTTTTGTCAGTAATACCATATTTTCCATTTGAAATGACATTTGCGCAAAGCATACTGTAACTTTGAACGGTTTCTGATTTGATCCTCGCAATTTGCAGGCAATACTGTACAAAAAAAACACGAAGCTTTAAAAAATTCAGTCATTTCAATACCTGGATATTGCTTACACTTCTGCGACACCTGTGGGCAGTCTTGGGCAATCAACCGGCGTTATCAGCCGGTTGATTCGCCACCACCACCGGTTGATCGGCTTTATCAACCGGTTGATTCGCCACCACCACCGGTTGATCGGCTTTATCAGCCGGTTGATTCGCCACCACCACCGGTTGATCGGCTTTATCAACCGGTTGATTCGCCACCACCACCGGTTGATCGGCTTTATCAGCCGGTTGATTCGCCACCACCACCGGTTGATCGGCTTTATCAACCGGTTGATTCGCCACCACCACCGGTTGATCGGCTTTATCAACCGGTTGATTCGCCACCACCACCGGTTGATCGGCTTTATCAACCGGTTGATTCGCCACCACCACCGGTTGATCGGCTTTATCAGCCGGTTGATTCGCCACCACCACCGGTTGATCGGCTTTATCAACCGGTTGATTCGCCACCACCACCGGTTGATCGGCTTTATCAGCCGGTTGATTCGCCACCACCACCGGTTGATCGGCTTTATCAGCCGGTTGATTCGCCACCACCACCGGTTGATCGGCTTTATCAACCGGTTGATTCGCCACCACCACCGGTTGATCGGCTTTATCAACCGGTTGATTCGCCACCACCACCGGTTGATCGGCTTTATCAGCCGGTTGATTCGCCACCACCACCGGTTGATCGGCTTTATCAACCGGAAATCAATCAACCGGTTGATCAACCGGAAATCAATCAACCGGTTGATCAACCGGAAATCAATCAACCGGCTGATGGTGGGTGTGGCGGTTGATAAGCGAAAAAATTGGAGCGGTTATTAACTGTAGAGTGGATTTATCGCGAGAGAATTTACCAGAAGGGGGAATTCACCGCGGAGAATTTACCAGAAGGGGGAATTCACCGCGGAGAATTTACCAGAAGGGGGAATTCACCGCGGAGAATTTACCTAGAGCTGAAAGAAATAGGTATTCTTGAAAATAAAACACAATTAACTACCGTATTTCCTCTAATAACTCACTCGAGTGAGTTATTAGAGGAAATACGCCTGAAAATCGAAAAATTTTGAAGTCGATTTCGATATTTTCTGGTGAAAATCGAAAATCTAAAAAGTGGAATTGGTAGAGCTCGTGGGAGTTAAGAAAATGCAATAAACAGCTTTGCAAGATATTGACTCTGAGCTGAGATATAGGTCCTCAAAGTTGAGGGGGTGAGTTAATAGAAAAAATACGGTATCTGGCCCCCTTTTTACAGCCCCCTTTTCACCGGCTTTCTTTTTACTGGCCCCCTTTATACCGGCCCCCTTTTCACCCACAACCTTTGAGAGGGTGTCCATTTGTTGACAGTACAGGGTTCGAAATTCAAAATTCTATTTTGCAGGTAGTGTATTTGAGAGATGAAGCTTCGGAACTGGACTATGTGGTGCTGACCCCCGAGTGGCTGGGTACTCACATCATTGGCACTCTTCTGTCCGCCAGGTTTCTGAGTCAGTGCCGTTCCAATGGGTGCTACTCTACCAGTGAGTTCAATGCTATATTTCCGGAAATCGCTGAACCCGCCGATCTGCTCCACATTCTCGACACTCTTCAGGTATATAGCAGTGTCTTTTAGGCAACTTAGAATTAGTTAAATTTAGTTATGTGCCTTGCTAGATGCAGGATCAGCTGCCATGGAATTCGAGTTCCCATCATTTATAATGGCTGAACCACCCAAAGATATTTGGCTGAAGAACAAACTAAATTATGTGTATGGAGGCATGAGAATTGTGCCTATGAGGGGCATGGAAAGGTCTCTTCAGTCTACTTTTCCAAGGTAAAAATAGCAGAGAGTATAGTTGGCTGTAACATCTAATTACGCAAAAACATGAAAACTTCGTTTCACAATTCATTTACGGCTGGGTTAAGCCTCACAAGAGAACCTAATTTTTAATGGATGTTTATTGTGTTCCCAGCTTTTCGTGTTATGGTTTATGTAAGTAGCGAGAACAGTGTATTTTGCGGTAAGGAAGAATTATTTTGCGGAAATTTCAAAAATTTGTGGTGATTTTCAAGTGTTTTGCGGTAAGAAAACCATCCTGACCCAAACGTCCGTTCCCGTTCAACTTGATAAATAGTTTAAATACAGGGTGTTTCAAGAAATTCGGTAGTTTTGAAATGACCATAACTTTTTTCTAGTCCGTTTTTCTAAATTTCGTTTTCATAGATCAATTTTTCTCGCCGACAATATTTGTTTTTTGTATCCAACTCAAAAAATTTTTTTTGAAATTTTTCACTTTTTTGTCTTGGTCCCCCCTGTGGTCCAGTACTGGTAAGAATGGTCATTTGTAGACCACAGGGGGACCAAGACAAAAAAGTGAAAAATTTCGAAAAAAAATTTTTGAGTTGGATACAAAAACAAATATTGTCGACGAGAAAAATTGATCTGTGAAAACAGAATTCAGAAAAACAGACTAGAAAAAAAGTTATGGTCATTTCAAAACTACCCAATTTCTTGAAACACCCTGTAAATCAATTACTAGGTTGGAACTAAATTACAAAAATTGTTTGTTTTTGCATATCGTCTTTAACTGTTAATTATGTTTTTTTCAGAATACAAGTAGCGATGAGAAGAAGCATGCGAGATTTCCAAGACCCCATGGATGCAGAGCTGAACCAGTGGCAAGGTTGTTCCAAGATGTGTTCAGGTCAAATGGAGGCACTAGTGCGTTTGCATGGAGATGCAGTGGAAGTGCAGGTGAGAGGGCCTGCAGAGATGGCTCCCTCTTGTGTTTATTTCTTGGAAGACATTGCTAATCTGGTGGAGCAAACGGCCAGTGAGGTGGCACCAGGCATATCTATTGAAAGGCACTTTCTATCACCTAAACACTTGAAGGACCACAAGCCAACTCCAGCCACTTTCCCACCTGAAGGTCAGAATATTTTTTAGCATTTTCCTTATTTTCCAAAAAATAAAACATTTGGCTTTACATGTGTTAGCACTCTTGCCAAAAAACGGCCTTAGAACCTCATGTTGTTTTTTGCAAAAAAATTTCAAAAGTCTCGAAAACCAAATATTCATACTTTTTAATTATTTGTATGCAAAAAATCGCATATGAAAATAGTGGAAATGTTTTACCAAGGTAAAAATACGTGGTCTGAGCTGAATTTTTTGAAAATGTTTTTTCCTGAATATCAGAAATATACAAATTTAGGCTTGTGCAAGGGTAGGCCAACGTATATCAGCACGCTCTAAAAGATGTTTTTCTCAATTTTTTAAACTGTGAAGAACATGTTTCAGCCTGCCCTAATATACGCTGGCCTACTCGTGCTCAAGTAAAAATTTATATATTTCTGATATTTGGGAAAAAATTTCAAAAAATCAGCTTCGGGAACCAAGGCAAAATATTTTTTAGCATTTCATACGGAATTTTTTTGCATAGCAATGATTAAAAAGTATAAATAACTGGTTTCTAGAGTTTTAGATTAAAATAGTTTTTGCAAAAAAAATCAAGGCAAATTTTTTGGGAGTTGTGTGAACACATATAGAACCGAAAATTAACTTTTTGACTGTTTAAAAAAATCTTTGTGAATTTCAGAAATAATGGCAATGCAGCAAAGAGAGTCCCTAAAGATCCAAAACAGCCAGGGGGAAGAGGAGATGTTCACAGATGTGGTGTGTTTCGGCTCTAAAGATGTGGCTGCTGTGCTCACTCTAGGCATAGATGTGTCTGTGAGCCAACTACAACTGGCTTCTAGATGTGAACTGGCCTCTTTGCTTGACCCTCCAGAACCTATGGGTCGTGACTGGTCTATTCTGGCAGTCAAGTTGAACTTGGAGGACCAGCAAATAGCTGAGGTTGACTCCACTGGTCTGAGTCTCTCCAGAACTGACCAGTTGTTGGCGGAATGGGCTCTGCAATGCCCTGAAACTGCTTCCATTGGCAGGTTGTGTGCTATATTGGAGGAAATGGGCAGATTGGATGCTAGGGATGCTTTGTACAGGTAAAAGTTTTGTGTAAAATTGAGCTCTTGAGGTGATTTTAGGTCGATGTAGGGTGTTTGGGAACACTCTTAAAAAAGTTGAATCGGGGGGTTGGGCGTTGGAAGGTGTTGGTTTTGTATATGCAAGTAGCGCCACAGTTTCTTTATGCGGTAGTCTCTAGTTGACAAAACCATGTACAAAATCTTTCGTTTTTGACAGTGGGCTTTATAAATATATTAATTGTTATTTGTCCCTTTTACTCCCTATTGAGCCATTGGTCCCTTTAAAAATGGTCGAAAATGAGATTTGGAAAAAATTAACTTTGACATCGACTATTCTGAATAGGGTCTTCCAATGTTCAAAATTTCCGAGTCGAGCAAAATTTTAAATCAAGCGCTCGATTCGGCAGCCCTAAGTCTGACTATGACGTTTGAAAACACTGGATAATAAAAAATGATTTTTACAGTTAAAGACAGAGCAACAAAAATTAAGGGGTCAAATGGGTAGCGTTTCGATGAGCTCACTGAGAATAAGAAAGCTGAAAATTCTCAGTTAGAATTTCTCGAACTCTGACTCACCAGATATTTTTCTATTCCCAATCTCAGTCACAGCACTAACAGAAGATGTGAGTGAGATTGAGAATTAAAAAATATTTAGCAAGTCAGAGTTAAAGCGATTTTTACTGAAAATACTCAGTGAGATTCTCACTCTCCATGAGCTCATAGAAACACTGAAAATGGGTCAAACCACTCGAGCAACTAAAATAATGTGCACGATTGACATGCTTCTAAACATCAACATTGGGCTGAGATTTAATTGCATACAGTAGCGGAAAAAAGTGATGACTCAAGCGCTATTTTCATGAAAATCATCGTTTATTTTGATTAAAAAATATACATTGCGAAAAAGCGTAAATGGCATATGGAGCTACATTCTCTTGGCTACATTTTGACTACAAAACTGCTTATATATGCACTGTTCCCCAACTGTCAAATTACATCTGTTTGAAACACCTTCATTTCTTAGGCGGAAAAAAGTGACGACTCAAAACACTGTTTGTTGGATTTTAGTGTATTTTTTTGCTGTGTTTGATTTATTTTGTCATCTTTTGCTTACAAAACTGCTGTTTAGACTAAATGGCTCGCAAAGAACTGGTGCCCGATGTGAAAGAAGCTATCGTTCGTGCTAAGGAAGGCGGTTCAACTGATCGTGCTGTGGCTGCTCTGTTCAAAGTTGGCCAGAAGACGGTTTCGAGGGTCTACAAGCGCTTCCGTGAGTCAAAATCCGTTTCCAACCTTCCGAGAAGTGGCCGTCCTCGCAACTCGACTGAAAGAAATGATCGGGTGCTTGCCAAAATTGTCAAAGAGGATCCAAAGAAGACAGCTTCTGATGTGACCAAATATGCGAATGATCGTCTCAAGCTCGGAATCACCACACGAACAGCCAGGAATATTCTCAAGTAAGTGTTTATTTTGTGCCGCAACGTTTTTCTGATGATTGGTTATAGACGTGCCAATTTGCCAGCTGCCAAGCCTTCGAAAAAGCCGTGGATTTCAAAAAAGAATGTGAAGGATCGTTTGAAGTTCGCCCGTGCTCATCTGGATTGGTCTGTTGCTGATTGGGGAAGAGTGCTCTGGAGCGATGAAAGCAAGTTCAATCTGTTCTCTTCCGATGGCATTCGTTACGTCCGACGTCCTCCTGGCCAGCGAAACAATCCAAAATACCAGGTTCCGACTGTCAAACATGGTGGAGGGTCGGTTATGATATGGGGTAAGAATGGAAAATCATTGCTAGATTTAAGGTGGTTGGTTTAAGGTGCATTTTCGAGTGATGGTCTGGGTCCACTGGTCCGAGTCGAAGGAACAATGTATGCCAAAGACTACAAGAAGATTCTGGAAGACAATATGCTGGAGCACGCCATCACTTGTCTCGGTTCCGACTGGATCTTTCAGCAGGATAACGATCCAAAGCACACCTCCAAGTTGGTCAAGCAGTGGTTCGTCGACAATGAAGTGGAAGTTTTGGAGTGGCCATCGCAGTCTCCCGACCTGAATCCAATCGAGCATCTCTGGGAGGAGCTGGACAGAAGAATTCGAGCCAGAAATTTCACCAAAACTGCCACTTTGTTCAAGGTTCTCGAGGAAGAGTGGAAGAAAATTTCTATTGATGTTGTTATCAAACTTGTTGAGTCTATCCCCTCGTCGTTGTCAGGCTGTCATTGATGCGAAGGGTTATGCGACAAAGTATTAGTGCTGAATAAAGATTTATTGTCAGAAATGCTGCTTATTTTTGAACAGTTTCGTGATATTTGCCAACAAACAGTGTTTTGAGTCGTCACTTTTTTCCGCCTAAGAAATGAAGGTGTTTCAAACAGATGTAATTTGACAGTTGGGGAAAAGTGCATATATAAGCAGTTTTGTAGTCAAAATGTAGCCAAGAGAATGTAGCTCCATATGTCATTTACGCTTTTTCGCAATGTATATTTTTTAATCAAAATAAACGATGATTTTCATGAAAATAGCGCTTGAGTCATCACTTTTTTTCCGCTACTGTAATTGTTCTATTTAGATTTCCCATAAGTAGTCAAGTATCAAAATTTTGAACTTCAAAATTTCAAGTAGTTATTTCCCTTAGTCCTTCTTAATTTAGCTTAATTTGGCAGGACTACACACTTTTGAACTCGCTCAAAATCACCTTTAACCACTTTTTTCGATGTTTTAAGGGTCAAAACGTGCAGAAAATATGTTTTTAGGGCGCGGACGACCATTTATAGAACAAAAATTCTTGTCTAAAAATCGATTTTTTTGCCTTGGAGGACCAAGGTAAAGTGTTGAATACCTAACTTTTTATTCACTTGGTCATGAGCCCACATACCTTAGACACAAATCACTCGAAAGTGGCTCTGGATACAGTCAACTCTCGATTTAACGAACCCCTGGGGACCGACAGAAATGTTCGTTAAATCGAGAGTTTCGTTAAATCGAGAGTCGATTTTTTTTGAAAAGTTCGTTAAATCAGAAGTTGACTGTATTCGCTTAAAAAAACTGGATCAAAAAGATTTTATTGGTTTTACAATAACAACACACTTTGGAGAACATTATTCAAGGATTACATTCGAAGAAATCTGTTATTCTAGGCTGCTTCATCTTCTTTTGCCGATATTTATACATGGCTTCATCTGAGGCATCACTGTGACGAAGTATAGCAGGATCACAAAAATCTTCTTCAACGTATTGCTGGACAATGAAAAAGGCACGCTGTGCATTAAGACGAGATATTCTTCTCCAATTCTATTTCTTCGACATCCACTTCTTCATTGCCAGTGCCTTCCGCTCTTGAGACATCTTCCACAATTTCAGCCAGCGAAAGAGCAGCACCTTGAAAATTAGCTGGTGAAAGGAAGAAAGACTGTGTGATCCATAATTACATGTAATCCCCAAATCATCTACAGTAATGTAGTCTGACAACGTCGCTTCATGATTATCAATCCCTTCTAGCTGCTGAAGTTGTGCACAAACTTCTATCAACTCGTCCATGACTTCGTTGTCGACAGCACCTTGTTCCTCATGTATTGACCCGACATCGCCAGGGCCCTCCTAAATTTGCGCAGATTTGATTAACAAAGCGTTTCGCGTTTTACCTTGTGGATAAACTTAGCGTGCCAAAAAAAGTTTTTGATTGTTTCCCCGCTGACTTGATCCCAGCTCGGCGAAGTAGATGGAGAATGTCAAGCAATCCAATTTTGTAGTTATTTCCAGATTCAATTTCAGTTATTCTTCGTCGAAGGATGTGTTTTCTGTACTTGACTTTGAGATTCTGTATGACGCCTTGATCCATTGGCTGTAAAATAAAATAATAATTTCATTTCCATCCATCTTACTCTATTAAAAAACAATCTTGTGACAGCGCAGTAGTGTTCGGGGGAAAAAATTTAATATTGATGCATTCAAGCTTGATGTTGGGAGGGTGAGCCGAGCAATTGTCAAGATAGAGCAACACTTTGCGATTGTCTTTTTTTAGATTTTTATCCCACTTTTTCAACCAAGCTTCGAAGAGCATCCCTTAAAACTAACGTAAATACAACAAAAAAATTCCGCGTACATTTTGAGGTACCTGCCATCCATGCTTTTTTATTGGCCGGGCACTTCCTTGTTCTTGAAACAGCGTGGCTTAGCAGATCTTCCAATTACGAGCAAGGGCAACTTCTCCGTTCTTGACATATTGGCACAAACAAGCACTGTGATACGCTCTTTGCTTTTTTTCCCTCCAATGCAATTGTCACCTGCAGGTACAAAGATACATGTTCGTACAATCGGCAGAGTTGAGCTAACAAACTAACCTTTCATTGCCAGCGTCTTATTGGGGAGTAGTTGCCAGAAAAGACCCGTTTCATCAGCGTTGAAAATATTGTTTGATGAAAATTGTGCCAGAGCCTCCTGCAAGACTAGATTCTGCCATTCGCTCAGAGTTCCTACATTGATGGCCCCTGCTTCACCCTGTTCTTCTTTGAAGCGTATTCCGTGGCGGTATTTGAAA
The DNA here is from genome assembly GCA_029231635.1 of Ditylenchus weischeri. Classification (NCBI taxonomy): domain Eukaryota; kingdom Metazoa; phylum Nematoda; class Chromadorea; order Rhabditida; family Anguinidae; genus Ditylenchus; species Ditylenchus weischeri. Next base: position 49,922 of record JAMRYI010000017.1, read on the forward strand.
TTGGTAAGCCATCCCTCACTAGCCTTAAAGTCGGCTATTTCAAGCAATGTCGCAATCGCCAGTGCCTTCTCCTAAAATCAAATTATTAAAAAAAAAGACGGATGCGAACATTCTTGCCTTTAACAAGTCCCCGCTCACTGGAATATTTTGGCTTCGAAGTTGCTTGTGCCAGATCATAAGTGCTTCTTCTAGTTGTTCGTATCTGCGCGCTTTAAGATGAACCCGCTTTGCTTGGCTGCCTGCATCAATTGCACTGAGGATCGCATCCTTATCTTTCAGAATGCCACAGAGAGTGCCCATGGCTAAGCCAAATTGCTGTGCCAGCTTCGTCTTGTTGCTTTCTTTCTCAGCAGCTTCGATGATATCTTTCTTATCGGATAGAGAGATCACGCGACGTTTTTTTGGAGTGCTCATTTTTAATCTACAATGAGGTGAACAATACAAAGAAATAGGTACAATAAGCCAATCGAACAAAACAGAAATGGGAAAATTTCATTCATACATTAAAAGATAATAAAGTTTCGTTAAATCGAGAGTGGCTTTATTAGTAGGGTTCCGGAAAAATGTTCGTTAAATCGAGAGTTTCGTTAAATCGAGGGTAAGCTTCACCTTATTTTAGATTAAACCAACCAAATCGGGCTAGGAGCTTCGTTAAATCGAGGGTACGTTAAATCGAGAGTTGACTGTACATGAAAAATGTATGCATACCAGAGTTTCTTTATGCGGTAGGCCCTAGTTAACAAAACTATGTTCAAATTTTATTTTTTAGGGTATGTAGGTACCCTTCCATGTTGGTATACCTTGCGCTCCCAAGCCAAAAAGTCGATTTTTAACCAAAAATTTTTTTCTAGAAATGGCCCGTCCGCGCCCTAAAAACGTGTTTTCTTCTTTTGACCCTCAGAACATCGAAAAAGGTAGTTAAATGTGATTTTGAAGGAGTTCAAGATTGTGTAGTTTACCGCTGATTTTTTTAGAAATTTTTAAAAGTTCTGCGTAAAAAACATCAAACTGCATTTAGCTTAATATTTGCCATATTCCAGAACAGTGCCTCTGTACCTATTTGCCCCTCTGGAAGAGCACAATGCTCCTCCCAGCAATACAGTTAATTCTCCCACAGAAGACATTAGAAGCGACAGACAGCTAGATTCTCCAGTGGCGCCAGCAGCCACAGATGAGCTTAAGAAACACGATTCAGGAGTGGTGTCTTTGTCCCACTCCACCACCATAGATTGCAATGCCAGTGCTCAACAACTCAGATAATAATAACATTGACATTCACTTGTTGTTGTATCTCCCATTCCGTCCCATGATTCTTGTTGTTAATGTGATGATTACCAACTATCAAGTCCAGATATTATTCCTTGTTTGTTGACACTTCTGCCTATTATTGTTTTTTTCTCTAAAAGTTGTTTTGTAGTGTCCGGTACGCATTTGTGTAAATGAAGCAGCTAAAACATTACTTTTCTACAACAGCTTATTACAATGCAGTTAAACAACAAAATAAGCCAGTAACGTTGAAATAAATTAGTAGATGCACTCAAAGACTGTTGGCATCTTCAGTTGACTTTTGGTCTGTGATGTAAATCACTAGATTTTTTCACTGGCACCCGTAGCTGATCCAAAAACCTTTTTGCACCAGCCCCGAAGTCAACCGCCGGTCTGTGTCACCACTACTGCATCTAGTGAAGTCACATCGCTTCCGCTCAAGGACTTCTTGAAATGCCTTTGGTATATTGAAGAAAATACTGATTGGGTTCACAAGTGGGTATAAGGGTGCTAAACTTTCTATGATTTCGAAAACCGCATCAATTCCAGATTATCGCTGCAAATTCGAATTTCGACAAATACTAAGCTGGAATTTGTTTTCGTCCTTCTTTTAGTTGGTTTTCAGATGGTATAATCGCAGAAACGGTGACAAATAACAGAAACAACCATCAGACAAATGCTTGAGCTTTCTAATTGACAAGCAGTTTCTGACGGCAATATTACCATCTAATATTAGTGTATTAAAATACTTACGGTACTTGAGAGTTTGGGATGCGCGCCTTCACTTATTTTAGACTTGATTCCGAGAAGTACTCTTGATCATGAAATGCATTTAGAGTCTCTTTTAGCCCAGCTGTAGTGACCAAAACAAGGTGAAAATAAATAATAGGACATCCAGGTACCCTCTCCAGCTGGTTTACCTTGCCCCCCCCCATGGCAAAAAGTCTAATTTTCAGAAATGGTCGACCGCGCTCTAAGAACATGTTCTCTACACGTTCCAGTAGCTAAAACGCACTAAAAAGTAGTTTAAACATATTTGGACGACCCCTATATAAGGCACTCCTTCCAAAATTTTTCTTCAAGGACTTCCGCGGACCGGTGAAACCTCAAAAAACATTTTTGAAGTTTCAGCACACAATTCAATAAGTTATAACTGAAAAATAACTAAAAAGTATTTAATAACAGCAACCCTGAATAAGACAAAAAATGCATTTCAAATAGACGTTTTGGCACAAAATTTATGAACAAACATAGCAACACATTCAAAACACTTGGTCATGTGTTCTTGCTATTCACCCATCTTCCACCATATTGCTTCACATGCTACTTCTCTTTTTGGCCAAATGTTGTAAACATAATTACAACTGTTGCACTATTACTTGAGCTCTATGAATTTCGTTTTGCTGCTCAAAAAGCTATTTTACATGTTGAATAAAAATTTTAAAATGGAAGATTGAGTTGAAAAGCTAGTCAATATTGAGGGCACACGTTTTGATGCTCTTTTACAAAACTTAAACAAACATCAAAGTGAATTGAAGTGTCGAACAGAAATGAGCAAGGTCAACTGAGAAATTTTTAGACCATTTTCCTGCTTTTGAGGCTTTTGGATTGTAATTTTTGAAAACTTTTGTAGTTTATTGACTAGTCTGTAAGCATTTATTACAGTGTTCTTTGTAAGTGACTTGATAATAAAATCATTGAGAGGTTTAAAAAACAAATTTTTGATTGACTTTGCTCAAGCATCCAACCTTTCACATTTCTTAATCTTTTAATAGATTGCCGTTGGCGACAATGGGTCTTGAAGACATTTGAATATTAGTGGATTTTTTTCCTATTTTTTGCAACACTTACACAAAATCAAAATTTTACATAATTTTTTTACTAATTTTTAGCTTCAATTTCAGAGATCTGATCATAGCATTATTCCAGCATGGAGCAATTAGTGAAAGACATGTACAACAGTGTAGACAGCAATGTGCGTTCATTGCTGGGCATGCGCCAAGAGGTCCCCGACTCCAAAGTGGGTGTGGTCAGTGGCAATAATGGAAGTTTGATGCGAAAGAGCTGTTGTGGCAAATCCAGGGCTGGAGATTTGTGGGGATGCTACACTGGAGCTTCTTGCCGCAATCTCATCCGTTTGGGTGGTTTGTCGGCAGCTGCCGCTGTAGCTATGTCTGCTTATGGCGCTCATGGTAACATTTGTGAATAAAATTAATAATTTTGGGAAAGATAATGTGAAAATTCGCAATTGCAGTGATCGCAGCTGATGAATGGCGAATCGATGAGCGTCGTAAACGAGTAAGATTTTGTTGAAAACTGCCCTTTCAATATAGTCGACTCTCAATATAGTGCCCACACCCAAAGTTCTAACCCACCTAAGTTTTGTCAATTTTTTTTTACTTTGATTTTAGAAATGTTTCGCCAAATGTAATTCGCCAATCTAGTTCCAAAAATAGCAAGGATTCAGATTTTACTGGTTATTTTGCGAATTACAATAGCCTTTAATTAAGACCAGTGGCTCTCTGCATAATAATTTTGAAAACTTTTGTAATCCTTGTTTAAAAAAAATATATAGCAAAACTATTGTCATTCGCCAAAAGGTAAAATTGGAATCCTTGCAACTTTCCAATTTGGCAAAACATTTTTAAAATAGGAGCTAAAAACAGCCACTCCGGAGCAGGATCAAACTTAAGATGTGGACATTATATTAAGAGTCAACTGTACCCTTTTAATGCAATCTTTGTAATGTGCAGGCATTCGACAACGGTAGCAAGCACCATTTGATGCAGTCCATTGGTCTGTTGCTGTCCCACAAGGCCAAGTACCCAATCATTACTGCTGTGCTGTTCACCTCTGGTACATTTTTTTTGCTAAAACAGAAAAATATATGATCGCTTCAAAACTTATTTTAATAACGTTTTAACCAGGGTTGCTTTTCTGTCCGGACAGAAAATATTTGGTAAGTTAGCCGGACAGTTTTCCGGAGAACTTTCCGGTTGGCGGTGACAAATCGGACAGAAATAATTGTACAGGTGGTACAATTATTTCGGCTTCTTGTAGTTGCGCCCCCGAGTCTTCTTTCAGCTTCACACCACAGGTTTTCGATTGGATTTAGATCGGGCGATTGAGGAGGCCATTTCAGCACATCAACTTTGTTGTCTTTGAACCATTTTGAGATGATTTTCGCCGTATGCTTTGGATCGTTATTCTGCTGGAAAATCTGAAATAGCCAAAATTTAAGTCAAAGAAGTAAGGATTAACAGCTAAATTACCGGTGCTTCAGCTTGATGTTCATCCTCCAGTTGTTCGAAATGCGGCAACATAGTCTCCGAAAGAATTTGCTGATATTGGAAACGAACCATCTTGCCATCCACGAGCCGAAGAGGACCCAAGCCATGCCACGAAAAGCAGCCCCAAACCCCTCCTCCGAACTTGACTGTGCCCTTGGTGTATTTCGGATCAAATCTTTTGTTAAAGGACCATACTTGTTGATGGCAATAGGAATTTCGCAAATTCAAATGCGCGCGGGACACTTTTTTATTCCGAGATTTTTGAAATCATTTATAACATATTAATTATAAATGATCAAAAATAAGAGATAACAGGAGAGGCGGGGATTGAGCCCAAGAGCAACGATCACTAAACCCCGCTGCTATACCAGTGAGCTATTGAGGCTACTTATCTAAATTATTGTTTTGCATTTCCATATACCAACAATACATAATTCAAAAAAAGTATTTTTGGCAATAAAAAAGTGTCCCGCGCGCGTTTGAATCTGCGAAATTCTCATTGTCGTCAACAAGTATGGTCCTTTAACCGGACGTCTCACATAGCCTTTGGCATCATTCCCCACGAAGTTGAACATGCTTTCATCTGACCACAGTACTCGCTTCCAGTCGTCGACGGTCCACTCTTGATGCTTCTTCGCGAACTTGATTCTTTCCTTGACATTCTTAGGACTGATCCATGGCTTCTCTGCTGGGTGACGTCCAAATAGACCTGCCTAAAGACATCAAATTAACATACTAAATACATTTATCAACTAATTTAACTAACCTCCTCAAGCCGACGCTGAACTGTACGCACGCTGATGTCATTCAACCCGAGCTCTTCCCTGATTTCCGGCGCTGTAAGGTGTGGATCTTCCTTTGACTTACGAGCTATTTTCCTGTCAGTCCTAAATTTTTCAGTTAAAACCATATCAGTAAGCTTCGCAATGATACCTTTCATCTGTCGAACGCCTTTTCCCACCAGTTTTGATCGACTTTGGATGCTTCTCACGATTGTAGATTTTCCAGACACCATTTTTAGACATCTTCACATGCTTAGCGATTTTCCCGAAACCCCACTTCTCGTCAGTGTCATGTAGGCGCACGATAAGCTTAGCCAACTTGTCATCACAGCGCTGAGGAGCCATCTAAGCAAGAAAAACGTAATACACATGCATAAAATGGACAAAAAATGAAGAAAAATAAATCGTCCGCTATGATTTGTCGGGCAAAAAAACTAAGTAATTTTGAAATGGAAGGGACCAATTTCGTATTACTAATTTTTTACAAAAAGTAAGTAGTCATAATTGTAGCCCTTGAAGTGTTCTACAAAATGGTATATAATGATTTTTACAATGTCTAAAATAATTTTCGCGAAAAAACAGAAACATTAAAAATAAAGACACCGTCCGCTATCAATTGTCCGCAACTGTACCTTAAAATTAATGATATAAATACAGCGAACGATGTTGGTAAAATAATATGTGGCTTATAACCACTCTCACTAGGCAACCTCTTGCGTGATGAAGTTAAAGTGCTTCGACAGTTAAGTTACATAGGCCTAGCCATACTGTCATGGGTATGGAGCACAGTTTGCATGAGCTCATAAAATCCTGAGCTCAACCTCATGAGGACCGTTCTCATGTGAGCTCAACTCGCGTGAGGACACATTTTAGAGAACCTTAAGGATTCCCAACCTCAATGATTCTCACCTCACCTCATATTGCTTGAGGACAAATTTCAAACCTCACAAAATTCTCTTGAGAATTCCTTGAGCTCATGAAAGGCCAGTAACCTCACTAAATTCTGAGCTCACGTGAGAATTCCTCATGCGAATAAAAGTTTGTCTCAAATGAGTTTGTCCCAGACAGAAAATTGAATTTCAACTCTTCACTTTCCACTGTGATCCTATTACGCTTTTGCTTCTCCCCTTCACTAACTGGAAACCAACAGCAACACTATCCTCATGATCAGAGTGAAGCTGAAGAGTGGGTACTATGTGGAGGTCCAGAAACTCAAGGGGATAAGGAAACGTCATCCGATGTGGAAAGGTGCGCGCGAATGTGTAGATTCGGAGGGAAAGCCGTTCATCATCTGCAACTACCCCGATTGTGCGATCCCAACAATTCTACAATCCATACGTATTATCCGTTATATCCTCAATAAACATCCCATATACTCATCCATTCTGCTTAATTATTACCTTATTGTGACTAATCATTCTGATTGATTGATCTACTTGAAATTGACTGAAACCTCATAAATCCTGAGCTCAACCTCATGAGGATCGTTCTCATGTGAGCTCAACTCACGTGAGGACACATTTTGGAGAACCTCAAGGATTCTCAACCTCAATGATTCTCAAGGATTCTCACCTCAACCTCAAGCAAAAATTCTGTCCTCAAGCAAACTGTGGTATAGAGCACGAAGGCACACAGTGAGTTACAATTCGACCACATACAGCCTGACAAAATCGTATAGAAAGATAGATCTTAGGGAACGTCCATAAATTATGTCACGCTGACAGGGGGTGGGGTCCCAGCCCAATCTGACAAAATCTGACAGAGGGGGTGGGGTAAATGGTCTTTTTCTGACAGGAATGTCAGATTTCACAGAAAATTTTCTTGAATAGTTTAAATCAGTTTTGAAAATTTTGACCTATTTTTTTGTGTATTTGTTTATCTGTTTTGCACGTCATATAAAAAATAAATGTATTTATTGCAAAATAAGATTAAAACATATAGTCCATATTTTATTATGGCTCATATTTTAAGTTTTCCATTTCTAATTCTTGATAGTTTTCTTGAAGGGCTCGCACTTGCCTCATTTCCTCAGCCAAATCTACTTCGTCTTCAATGACGGTTTCTTCAGGATCCTGGAAATCCATGAAATCCATTTCAAATTCTTGGCAAGCCTTTTCATGTGCATTTTCCGTTTGACGCTAGACATATAAAGCCGACAATGCTTACACATCATTTTCTCGTACTTGTCTTTCATAGTTGGGCAGTACTGATCAAAGCAAATGGGTTCAGAAAAGCAGCTGCTGAGTACGAGTCTGTCTGCCAAATCTCCAAATTCAGGTTTTTCATCACCCTCTTCAGCTACTCTTGGTCCTCTTGCGTCAAAAACACATGGGATAGGCGCAGGGAGAAATGATGGTAGGAAATTTGGAAGTTTTGCACATCGGTAACCTCCACAGCACCAGTCTTCTCCGCATTTTCGGATCTGCAGTGTGTAAAGACTTTGGCGGACATGCTCTGTGAGCCAATGTTCTCCAGGAAGAGATGGCAATTCCGCGGCATCTTTTTCGATGTACTGTGCAAAAACTTGGTGGCCATTGATTGTCTAGACGTATTTTCAAATATTCCAGGTTAAATTTTTATACTAAAAATTACCATTTCTGACCAAACGTCACAAAGTATTTCTAATTTAAAGTTCTGCCTCTCTAATTCTCCATTAATGGTTTTGCCTGAAGAATCAAGGTGAGTCCCAAATGTGGCGACTGGTAGTACAACACCGGATAGATGCTTTGAAAGCGGTGCCATTCTTCTTTCCACTGGAATGATCCAGCCCATTCTGACATCTTCTGACAGGGGGGGTTGGGGGTCGACAAAACCGGGCTGTCAGTCTGACATAATTTATGGACGTTCCCTTACCTGATTAAAGAACCTGAAATAACAAATAGAAAATACTGAAAAAGCGTCTCAAAGCTGTAACTGATGCGCGCATCCCACGATTGTTAGACATCCTCGACGTGCTTCTGAGGTCTTATGACTTGAGTATGTGATATTTTCCTGAAAAGCTAAAAAAAATTGGTCATTAAGAATATACACAAGACCTCAATGTAAAATGGGGACCATAAAAAGGTAACTGAGTCTACGAAAACGCCCCAAATGATTAAAAAAAACAGCCCATAAGTGTTTTCAAGGTTAGCCTATGGACAATTTAGCCAACTGTTAAAGCAGAATACTCGTCGCCAGTGAAAATAATAAAATTCGATTAAGGGCGGCAAAGCAAGGCAAATTATTATCAAATTGTTTTTTACGTAAATATCACGGACTTAGTTGAGAAGCAAACTTGAGCTCGATCAGAAACCACGTGAAGGATGTCGGAAAATTGCTGGATGTAAGCATTGGTTGGCTTAACTTTTATTTATATATTTTTACTTAGCTTTGAGGAGTGATATTTGGAAACTTCTATTTGTGATTTTAGGTCTGCTGCTCAGGTAAATTTTGTTTTTCTCCACGCAATTCCGACTGCAACTGCATGCAGCTGGACAAGGTCATCAGCGAATGTAACCTTTAAGTCACAATTTTTTGTCTATGTGGCAACTATTGAATTTGTCAGGCTGTATACTGTCGGATTGTAACACTCCATGTGCCTTCGTGCTCCAAAGCCAAGGCAGTATGGCTAGGCCTAGGCCTTCATAACATAACTGTCGGAGCACGTCAACTTTTATATAAGAGGCTGCCTATTGAGAGCTATCTGATATAGCATTCACATCATTTATTTTCAGATCATATCACAGTCATCAGGTTTTCGTAGTTCAAGGTTCTTATTGGGTATTAACAAGTATCGGATTATATCGGTGTGTAGCTATGATCTGATCCATGAGCTTTTGAACTGCGAAAACCTGATGATCCGATGACTGTGATAAGACCTGAAAACAAGTGATGTGAATGCTAGATCAGATAACTTTCGATAGGCAGCCTCTTATATAAAAGTTTACGTGCTCTGACAGTTATGTTATGAAGGCCTAGCCATACTGCCTTGGTTTTGGAGCACGAAGGCACATAGAGAGTGACCTTGCGACCACATACAGCCAGACAAAGTCAATAGTTGCCACCAGGGTGGTATCCTCAGCCGGCTGAAGTAAAACTAGGGCAGGGCAATTGTCGGACGATTTCAAACGCAGACAATTTTTCGACAATTGTCCCGCCATTTTCATTGCTATATCGGACAATTGCAATTTGTTCGGACAATCGTCGGACAATGGCCAACCCTAGGTTAAACTAGGCCGGCTGAGGATGATGGCTGAGGTAAAATGTTTCACCTGGCTGACGGCGTGGGCTGAGGAAAATTTTTCCGACTCAGCCGGCACATAGACAAAAAATTGTGACTTGAAGGTTACATTCGTTGATGACCTTGTCCAGCCGTATACAATTGCCGTCAGAATCGCTTGAAAAAAGCAAAATTTACCTGAGCAGCAGACCTAAAATCACAAATAGACGTCTCTGAATATAGCTTCTTAAAGCTAAGTAATATAGATAAAAGTAGAGCCAACCAATGCTCACATCCAGCAATTTTCCGACATCCTTCGCATGGTTTCTGATTGAGCTTCTGATTTCGGTGAGACTCTCGAGTTCTATCCCTACTCTGTGCTTTTATTTGTAAACATTTTTTTTGGTATCTACATTTGGTATCTAGATACTCAAATAGGTGAAAATTGAGCATATTTTGACCATAATATGAACATTCAATCGATGTTTTGAGTGGTATGTTCTGTCGGAACAAAAAACTGTTCCTATAAAGATGTTCTACCGAAATAAAGTTTTGTTTCGCTGAAACATTAATGTTTCAGCGAAGTCTGAGGGAAGCTTTTGACTAATTTTTGACCAAATGAAAGTTAAACTCAAATGAACACAACAAAATTCGAAAACATTATTGACCAAATTAGGTTCGAGAAATTAGGGGGAGGGGAGAAATTAGAGGAAATACAGTATGCCCCAAAAACTTTACGCCCGTAAATATTTTAAAAAATGTTTTTTGGATGCATCCGAAAAATTCTGAAATAGTGGTGGTCCGGATAACCGAAAATAACCGATCTTTTTTATTCAAAAGCCAAGATTTGAAAAAAAACATTCAGACGAACTTTTTTCATTTTTGTTGTTATCATCGAAACTTTTCAGGTATTGTCCTGTTTTGTGGACCCTGCTACATGTATGGCATTTGGAATGATGACCGATTCCGTCGAATCACTCCAACTGGTATATTTTAGATATTTTTTTATGTGGAAGAAACTTGACTAGAATTTAATCGATTTTTTCGAACCAGTCGGTTGAAAAATCCGCTTTTGTCAAAACCGATTACGATACTATTCTACCAGGTATCCCTCGCCAAAATAATAACTTTTTGTTAAGAGATTTTTTAATCTTTTCGCCTTTTAGGATGATTAGGCTACATGTATTTAATTTTGTCCTTTTGTCATTTCAATTCGATATTTTGTGTTTTTTTAGCCCAAGACCATAGGGCTGGCGAGGTTACCAATTAGAATAGTTTCAATTCTGGTTAACCGACTGCAAACTATTTTAGAAAAAGCCTGACAAAAATTGTTCATGAAACTTTCATTCGCAAAAAACTTTATATGAACATTTTCAGGAGGCGTTTTGTTCATTATGGGCTGGCTATCGTTTGTGCTTTGAATGAACATGAAATATAAAAGTTTATTTGATCTGTAATAATAACACAACTCACTGAAGTATATATTTGGTAGTGCAGCAGTACGTATTTATCACAATATTTTAGACAAAATACAAGTCACATACATTTATTTGTTGTCGGCTATTGTAGTCAAAATGTAAAATGAATCCTTTTTTGGCAATTTTATTGATGTTAAGTTTGGAGAAAGTACTTATGATAAGGCAATCACCCGAAATTTCTATATTTCGGTCAACTCGAAAATGTTCCCCAAGTATGTTGGAAAATTTAAAATATTTCTTCAGGAGAGTCAAAAGATTCTGCGATAACTTTTGCTTAATTTGATTCGTCAGTCCAGTCAGGAAAATCATAGCGATTCGGGTCCTGACCACTTCTTCAAAAGCACAACATTTGACCATAAAGATTTCGTTATAGTAGCTCCCCCTTTTACAAAAATCTAAAAAAATTGTAAAAAAATCTAAAAAATCATGTAAAAAATTTGCCTTCGGCGCTCTAAATCAGCTATGTTTACCCGGCGACGAGCGCGGTTAGACTGCTTGAATAATTAAAAAATATATGAAACATAAGATAGTTTATAATTTCGGTGAAAACTTGTAAATGTTATATCGAAGTGAAATAATTTTCCGTAAATACCCCCAAATAACCCCCCCCCCATGAAATAACCCCCCTCCCCCCTGAAGTAACCCGGGTTATTTCAGGGAGGTACCTACCGCAACAAGTATCCACCTCCAGTACCCGATAATTTTGAATTGTAAGAAAAAATTCAATCAAACCTTGCTATCCTACCTATAATCACGCGCTGAACGCGGTTTGACAATACCAAAATACCGAGTTCACTAGCCAAAACCTCAGTATCAAGGTAGCGACGTATTCTAGTTGAATACCTCTCTTTACCAAGATAAACTTCATATAGTTTGAAGCTTTTGACTATGTTTGCCTATCTAAACCACTATTCTTGGACGCCTCCAACCACTCTGAACCCAACATATACCTCATGAGCTGAGCTCAGCACCCAAGCATAGCACCGATTTTGTGTGCCCGATTCTTCTCCATGTGGTTACCCCGCTTGAAGAAAAGGCATGACCCCTCAAATACCCCCCCCTCCTCAAATAACCCGCGATATTTTGTCTTCAAGGGAAGTCATGTTATGTCAAAAGTTTGACCTCTCCATCCACCTCGAGGGTAGGTACCCACCCAATGGGTGTCCATATCCAGAACCTGAAAATTCTAAATTTTTAGACAAATTAAATAAAACCACGATATCCTACCCAAATCGATGCGCTGAACACGGTTTGATAACTGCAAAACAGCGAATTCCTCACCCAAAACTCCGATAATCAGAATAGTCACCTATTCTGGGTGGGGCTTTTTTTCAGAACTCGAATGTCTGACTGTGTTTAGACATTCCATGCCAGTGTCTTCAGTTTCCTTGAACCATACTATAGGAGGACGCAGGATGAGCTCACCTAAGAGAAGAGTACCCAAGAAGGATAGGGGATCCTAGGAGGGGAGTACCAAGGTGGTGTTGATTAGATGAGGAATACCCAGGAGGTTGGTAACCAAGAGTGGGTAACCAAGAGGGTGTACCCAAGAGAAGGGTACCCATGAGGGGGTGCCCAGGTAGGTTTACCCAGGTGGAGGTACCCAGGTGATGGTACCTAGGTGAGAAGCACCTATGTGGGGAGTACAGTCGAGTCTCGATATAGTGATCACCCGATATAGTGATCACTCCCACTATAGTGATCACTTAACTCGGATTAGATTGGATCGTTTAAAAGGAAATATACTAAAAATAGACCCCTATATAGTGATCACCTCTTTATAGTGATCACTTCAGTGGGTCCGTAGTGTGAATGCATTTTCTGATCACTATATCGCGACTCAACTGTACCCAGAAGCGGGGGTACCAAAGTGGGAAGTACTCAGGATTGTCTACCCAGGAGAGGGGCACCCAGGTGGGAGATATGAAAATATGTACTCACTCAAAGTGCGGAGCTACCCTGATAATGAACTTTTGGGTAGTAAATTCGCTATTTTGGTATTATCAAACCATGTTCAGCGCACGATTTTGAGTAGTATACCATGGTTTGATTTAAATTTTCTGACAATTCAAAATTTTCGGGTTCTCGAGGTGGGTAACTACCTTCGAGGTGGATAGGAGACTAAAAACAAGTCAAAATGTCGAAATAACATGACTTCACTTCAAGACAAAAAATACCCTGAAAAACATACCCCAAATAACCCCCCTGAAATAACCCGGGTTACTTCAAGGGGGGGTGGGTTATTTCAGGGGTCATGTCGATTTTACCAAAACTCGATTTCTTCAAAACTCAAAAATACACTAAAAAAGGGCATTTTACCCCTATCAAATCATGTTCAGCGTGCCCGAGTTATTCCAGAAAACAGATTTCGGAAACCGAAAAAGTAAAAAAATTTTTGCTCTAAGTGGAAGACCGCTTGGGGCTCAGTGGAGAATCCGTGTCCAAAATATGCCTTGTATACCACCTCAAAATACTCCAACCACCCAAAACGGCCACAAACACCCCAAATCACCTGAAACGATCCTGAACACACCAAATGACTCGGAACAAGCCTAAACATCTTAAACCACATCATACCATCCCAAACAGCTCCAAACCACTCAAAACGGCCCTGAACGTCCCAAATCACCCAAACTACTTGAAACCATCCTAGACGCCCCAAATAAGCAACTGGAGAGAGGGAGGGGTGGTTATTATAATGTGGCTGTATAGACCGTCACAATTCCAAGTCCGAGGGAAGAAAATACAAGAAGAATAAGATAATTAAACCCAAACCACAAAAGTCCACCCAGTATATTTCAAATTCTATAGAAATTAGAGTATGACAGCTTGGAATCGTCATAAAGTCTCGTGACGCTCTGCACTTGAGCAGTCCTTCCCCTATTGCAGTCCGTCTGATCTTACCGAAAATCGTAACTCTCAACCGCAACTCAACAATTTGTTCACTTTACTTAAATGCAATATCAAAAAAATACATAACGTATGTGGGTGTGCGCATCTCAACCCCAAGCCACCAAGCCCCCTGCGCTCCCGATGGGTCAGAGATGCGCGCACTCACTTACCTTAGACATAATTCCGAGCAAGATTATTGATCAAAAATGCATTTAGAGAGTCTTTTTGCCCAGCTCCAGCAAGAAAAATGTGATAAATCACCCCAAAATGTCCCTAAAATACCCCAAAAAGGCCACCTACTGCTGAGGGGTGGGAGGCAAAACTTTTTGACAAAATTCAAATTTTTTTATTCAGAAAGTGCTTCTCGTATTTTGTTGAGCAGAAAAAATGAGTTTGGGGGTGGTTTTGGGTCACTTTTTAAAAAATCCGGGTATGGGGGGGTGGACTAAAGAAGTGCCCGGCTTTCAATTCCCCATCACCTTTCTCCAGTTTCACCAAATCGCAGACGACTTCATCGCTCGTATCATTTCCTACAAAGTTGATTCGTAAGATCGGATAACAAGAAAAACACACTTTTTGAAAAAAACGCGACACTATTTTCAAATATTTTTGAAAGTGTGACTTGGCTGTAGCGTTTAGCCCTGGCTTTTCCCCATTGTAGCCACACAGTGACTATCGAAATCTGAATTATTATTTTGTTTTGTGGTTGGTCCCTGTTTTTAGGCTTAAGCAAACAAGCAGATGCCTACGAAAACCAACTCGAGCCTAGAAGCACACTGCTCAGAATCCAGCTTGTGGTGCTCATGAGTATGAAACCGAAGCAGCAACTGAATACGAGGGCAATGAGTGTCACGGTCCAGTCCAGTCGTTTCCTACACAAATTTTTAATTAGGGTGGAGTTCATTTACCATGTCCATAGTGACCACCTGGAAGTCCATGGGCTGGGCCCCTATCAGTCCGGAAAATCTAGATAATAGAAGTCAAGGTTCGCACGGGCCTGGACCATGTCTACGTTCAAAATTACAAAAATCATGCCATTCGTTTCCTGGTCTTCTCATCAGCCAAAGTGCTCCAATATGTCAAAGAGCGAGTGTTCAGTCGTTTTCAGTGATATACACCTTATAGTATATAGTATATATACCTTTTCGGGTTCTGGAGGTGGGTAACTACCCTCGCGGTGGATAGGGGACGAAAACCAGGTCTAACTATCGAAATAACATGACTTCCCTTCAAGACAAAATATACCTTGAAAAACATATACCCCAAATAACCTCCCCTCAAATAACCCCCCTGGAATAACCCGGGTTACTTCAGGGCGGGGGGTTATTTCAAGGGTCATGTCATAATTTTCATATTATTCAAATGCCAATATTTTTTTCATTACAAATCAAAAGAGTCTTGCTTTTTTAAATTTTTGAACCAGTAAGACTTTTTTCGTCCAGCAGAAAGCATGTCCATAATACTAAACATTCGCTCAACTGCAGCTGTAGTTGCTGGTATTGCAAGTAGATCTCGTGCAAGCATAGTCAAGGTAGGATAGATCTGAATTTTTCAGTTTTTCAGCTTCAATAACTATGTCTCGACTCACTGCATTTCTCCCTTTAGATGTTCTTATTAATTTCTTAGAAGCAATTGTGATATACACCCCCCAGTCAACTTTGATTTAGCACAATTGGATTGCTTAGGCCAGAATGAAGATGAAGTGTTTTCCTTCCTCAGCTCGCACAAAGTAATTCAGCTCAATCAAAACTGTCCGAGGTGTCATAAGCCAAACATGCGTATTGTCAAAAGAAATAATGAGCAAGTTTATATTGTTTTTTACCTTTATTAATTGGTTTTTAGGGACAACAGATTCCGGTGCGGGAAGCAAATAATCATCGGTGGTTTTGAATGGTTCAGGGTAAGAATCTTAGTTATTGAGTCGATAAAAAAGCAAATCTGATAAGTGCAATCGAATTTTCGCAAAAAGTTTACCTCCCCCCCTTAGTAAATCCTCAAAAAATCAACTTTCAGTGGTTTTTGGCCTTTCCGGGGTGCGATTCTGAACGATCCAAGTTATTTTCAGACTATAAAATTGAAATTCCCGCAAAATTTGGCTATTCTGACAATAATTTTTGATCAGATCGATCTAAATCGATCTGATCAAAAATCAGATCTAAATCGATCTGATCTAATCTTTGCCCACCCCTGGCTAAAACGACGTTTTCCATAAGAAGTCCGTTTGACCTGTCCCTTGAGAATCGTTATAGAGAGCGTTCACTGTAGTTCTGTTTTTCAGCCGCATATTTGCTAGTATTCCTTCTTGTCCAGATCCTTGCCAGGATTGTTTCTATTACAAAATTACCCGCGAACCAATCATAAAAAATTGGGCGAAGTGGACACTGAAGAATTGTGCTCGTCCCCGCCCCTGTATTCAAAGAAAGTATTTCTGACGCGATGAAAAATGTTTTGCTATATTCCTCTGTAAATCATTTTCTACATACACTCTGTCCACTCCGATAAGCAAGCACTCCAACTGCAATAACAACACCAATGCAAATAAGCAGTAGTTTCCCTTTCCCACTCTCATTCTCTGACCTCCAAATCAACAGTCCATTCAAAATAATTGCTGTTGTAATATCCTCCATACCTAACCCACACGCCCGTCCCTACATCAAATACCACTCAGTCTCTCGCGAAACCAAGTACCCCTGAGCACCATAAGCACCTGGTCTGCCCTTCCTCTCTCTAGTGATTGACACAGCCATGCACACCCACAAAATTCTGTTTCTCTGCAAATCTATACTTCGAAATTCCCATCCAAACCTCATTTTCGTCCCGCAACGAGCCAATTGGGTATATGTCCCTTGTTCTGGAAGGGTGTGTAGTTGATGGGCAGTGTTCCCTTTGACTGCTTAGCTGCCCCTATGCCAGTGTGTATCTCCACCATTGTATGGGCATCCACGCAGGGGGTTATGGTGGACTGGGCGATGGCTGGTTTGCTGAGCACACCTTCACTACTCTACTACTGTCCTCCCACTTTGTATCTTCTATTGCCTGCTTTCCCAAAATTATTATTCTTTAGTATGGTTGGGGCATGGGATGGTGCGGGCTTAATATTTTTTATTTGTTGATAGTTTTGTGGATATCTTGTATGAAAATACTTGATGGTTTTACTGGATTGGGTCAAAAATAAGAGGATTTTTTGGATATAGTCTTTCATCTCAGCGTCAACTATATCTTACAGTTAACCGCATAATCAACTATCAGTCCTACAGTCAATATTGCTAGCTGAACCCAACTGTATTGTGTGTTAACTGTGAGTACAATCGAATAGGATGAAATAAACAGCTGTGAGATTAAGTCGTATTTTTGAATTTCGCAAACTTTTCCATACAGCTAACTGTACAAATTCAACTGCATAAAACTTGAAATGAGAAGGCCAAATTGGGAGTGTTTAAACGTGATTATTATAAAGTCAGTTCTATCAACTGTGCATAGTTTTTCTTTATCGCTGATATGATTTGGTCCCCAACCCGAAAATTTTTATAGCGTGGTTATTTGTGTCAGTTCTTGTGAAGCTGTCAAAAAAACTAATTTGTGTAACTTTTCAGTCATCCAACTCTCTTTGCAACTTCTCTGAAGAAATCGCCTAAAAAGCCATGGGGAAGGAAAAGTTCCATATCAACATTGTCGTTATTGGACACGGTAAGAACTTTTGACCACTTTTTGGTCTTAATAATCAGTAACACAATTAATAATGTCTGTTTCAGTCGACTCCGGCAAGTCCACCACCACTGGTCACTTGATCTACAAATGTGGAGGTATCGACAAGCGTACCATCGAGAAATTCGAGAAGGAAGCCCAGGAGATGGGCAAAGGTTCCTTCAAGGTAAGGACTTTTTGCAAAGTGTTTTGAATCAACTAATTAGTTGCTTTGTAGTACGCCTGGGTGTTGGACAAACTGAAAGCCGAGCGTGAGCGTGGTATCACCATCGATATTGCCCTGTGGAAGTTCGAGACCCAGAAGTACTACGTGACCATCATCGATGCCCCTGGACATCGTGATTTCATCAAGAACATGATCACTGGTAATTCTTTCTGCTTTTATTAAATGCTGAACAAAATTATTTGGAGCGAAAAATTGGTAAGGACCTTTTTACTTGGAAGTTGGTTAAGACTTCATCCCCTCGTGTTCGACCTCCAGCTGGGCCCGACACTTTTTACCTTAAGTTTTGGAGTCTTTTACCAATATGTGTCAGTGTAGTTGAAAAAACGCAAAAAATACAGCTGTGCCACTAAGAGATCATCAGTTTCCGATATAATGTAAACCTACTTTGCCCTTATAGGTAAAACTGTGGCCATTTTGAGAAAGCAACAGTGAAATTGGTATCCTTGCAAATTTTTGGACTAAACCGACACGGACATCTAGCAAGAGATCATAGAAATTTTGGAAAAATAGTGTGGGACCCATGCTGGGGGTGGAACTTGAGAATTTGGTATTTTTTCGAAAGGCGATTGTGTTAAGTTGTTCGGAAAGTCATGAGAAAATCACGTTGTTTTTCTCATGACTTTCCAAACAACCTAATAGCCATAATTTTACTGTGCCCTTCTCAAGTTTGAATCCTTCTGTGAACCGTCAATAATTTTTGCCAATATTCGACACTTATTCGCTGATTTTTACAAACCCTAAAAGCTGGTTTTTTACTTTGCTAAAACTCACCCTAATTTTGGGGGTTTTTTAGTCTATCTTTTTAATGAAAACTTTTTCGCATTATATAGAAAATTGCTTATGGTCTATTTTGACCTCATTTTTAAAAACCATCCAAAATTTTTTTGAGAGAAATGGGCTCAAAATATGTTAAATTCTAAATATACTAATATAAAAAAAAATTATCTGAGAATTTTGAATTGGTTTTAAGATAGAAAAATAAAAATTTTGACTTACTTCTCAACTCTTATATATACAAGCCCCAATTTGCAGGTACCTCTCAGGCCGATTGTGCCGTGTTGGTGGTTGCCTGCGGAACCGGAGAGTTCGAGGCCGGTATCTCCAAGAACGGGCAGACCCGTGAGCACGCTTTGTTGGCTCAGACTCTGGGTGTGAAGCAGTTAATTGTGGCTTGCAACAAGATGGACACCACCGAGCCACCCTTCTCGGAGGCCCGTTACACTGAGGTTATGACTGAAGTGTCCAACTTCATCAAGAAGATCGGTTACAACCCAAAAACTGTTGCCTTCGTCCCAATCTCCGGATTCAACGGCGACAACATGCTTGAGCCATCCGCCAACATGCCATGTAAGTTATACTAGATTTATACTTTATTATCATTATTTTGCAAAAATCCTTTTTTTAAGGGTTCAAGGGATGGAATGTTGAGCACAAAGACGGTAAGGCCTCCGGCAAGACCCTGCTCGAGGCCCTCGACGCCATCCTGCCCCCATCCAGACCTACCGACAAGGCTCTTCGTTTGCCCCTCCAGGATGTCTACAAGATTGGAGGTTGGCTTTTTTAAATTTAATCCAAGAATCCACCCACTAGTTCAATCAATTTCCTTCAGGTATTGGAACTGTGCCAGTGGGCCGTGTGGAGACTGGTATCATCAAGCCAGGTATGGTGGTCACCTTCGCTCCTCAGGGCATCAGCACTGAGGTCAAGTCCGTAGAGATGCATCACGAGTCTTTGACAGAGGCTCTGCCCGGAGACAACGTCGGCTTCAACGTCAAGAACATCTCCGTCAAGGTAAGATTTTTTAAAATCTACCTGGATATTTACAAAATATATAAATTTTTTATAGGATATTCGTCGTGGGTATGTTACACTTTACAATATAACACGCCTACAAAAAAATTTATTTCTGACTTTTGTGGAGGAGGAGTTGGGTTGGTAAGCATATTTTTGTCCCGTTGACTATATTTTATCAAAATTACTTAGAATGAGACTCACAAATTAACTGTAGATTTTCTAGTATATTATACGATAAATTCTGCAGTTAATTCACATTCTGAGTCATTTTGACCAAATATAGTCAACAAGACAAAAACATGCCTACCGCCACAAAAGTCAAAAATAAAAAAAAGGTTTATTTAGAGGTGGTTTCCATATGATTTCCACTTTTTTAATCATTGGATTTGTTCAGTTCCGTCGCTTCTGACTCCAAGAACGACCCCGCCAAGGAGGCCAAGTCATTCAACGCCCAGGTGATCATCATGAACCACCCTGGACAAATCGCCGCCGGATACACACCCGTGCTCGATTGCCACACCGCCCACATCGCCTGCAAGTTTGCCGAGTTGAAGGAGAAGGTTGACCGTCGTTCCGGAAAGAAGGTTGAGGACAACCCCAAGTTTTTGAAGTCTGGTGACGCCGGAATCGTCGAGCTGATCCCATCCAAACCCATGTGTGTTGAGGTAAGTGATTTTTATTATTGGTTTTTGTTAAAAATCTAATGAAATATTTCGATTTAGGCCTTCACTGACTACGCTCCTCTCGGTCGTTTTGCTGTGCGTGATATGAGGTAAACAAGTTGTGCAATTTATAAACACCCGCAAGAAATCTATTCAAAATGTAAAAATTCGAAATCAACAAAAAAAATTAGTTTCCGCAATTTTTAAGACAAGTTCTCGTCTCTCGATATAATTTGCATACAGCAAGTTTGACCCCGCCTAGGGCCCAACGATTTTTTAGCCTTGTTTTTTAAAATGAATTGGCAAATGTGAGTCCTTAGGCCTCGAACACAATGGTGGACTGTAAATTCAACAATCCTCACTCGGAAATGGACATAACTTTTTTTTAATTTTCCGAAAATTATTCTTTTAATTTTCCGAAAATTATTCTTTTAATGCTATCTTGTAGCTGAGATTCTGGGCTACCAAATAAGCCATTGATCGAGTTGGTATGAATTAAAAAATGTTGAAAAAAGTTAACAATCCTCACTCACAGTCCGTACTCGCCAGGACTGTGAGTGAGGATTGTTGACTTTTTTCAACATTTTTTAATTCATACCAACTCGACCGATAGCCTTTTTAGTATCTCTTTAGGCCTAAGCCTAAGCCTAAGCCTTTTTAGTATCTCTTTAGGGAATCTCAGCTACAAGATGGCACCAAAAGAATAATTTGCGGAAAATTAAAAACAAGTTATGGCCATTTCCTAGTGAGGATTGTTGAATTTACATTCACACCATTGTGTGCGAGGCCTTGGGCGGGGTCGAACTTGAGATATGCGCACTGTATCGATAGGCCACCGTAGTAAAAAGCAGGAAAAAAGACTGTGCTCCCATCAAAAATCGAACCAAAAACCAGAAATTTCTCAGGCTTCTAATACTTTACCACTGAGCTACGTAGTACATGGAGTATGGTCATTATTTTTCATTACTTGCTCATGGGACGACGATCTACCAACTTTTATATATTTTCGAAACCATTTATTGAATATGGTTTCATCGATTGCAACAAGTATTCATTTCCCAAATTTTCAGGCAGACCGTGGCTGTCGGTGTGATCAAGAGTGTGGACAAGACCGAGGTGGCTGCTAAGGGTACCAAGTCTGCTGCTAAGGTGGCTGGAGCAGGCAAGAAGAAGTGATCGTTGGGTGTCTGAGCAGAGGACTGGTGGAGGAGCAATCCCTTTTACTTCTCCTTCTTTATTTTTGTCAATGATGTATTGTTGTTGCTGCAAAAATGTTGGTTTCACTCTCACCAACCCAATGTTTTGTTACTTTTTTCTTATTCTCCTTCGTTCTGTTTGACCACTTTTCTGGCTATATGGTTGCTTGTTCCAGTTGTTTATAATGGTTGGAGCAAGCAGTTGTGTTGACGAATAAAACTGTTATTTAAAAAACACATCACAATTTGCAATCAAAAATATGGTATCAAAACAACAACTTTTGAAAATAAGGAGGTGCGAAAAAAACAGCGTGATTTAATTTTCAAAAAGACTTTACCGAAAAATGAGCTTTAGCTGCCCCCGAAAAATGAAAAATTGAGATAAGTCTCAACGACAGGGTAGTGTAAGGAGGATGGTTGGGCGCCCTCCCAGGAATAATAAATGAAAAACAAAGGGGCTCGGAGCATCACATTTTTCCTTGACTTTTACTGTAGGGTCAAAGACCTTTGCAGATTTTTGAAAGCCTAACTGTTACGGGAGGTTCAGTCTACGATTCTAGTGTAACTTCGGCCACAAGTATAATCACACGCAACACAATTAATTATATTGAATAAAAGATCACAAAAGTTATTATGGCCGGACTGGGTTATTCGGAGTCTTCCGAAAACACATTAAGATGATGTTTTTTCGGTGTTTTAGAACTTTTAACATGTAGAAAACATGTTTTATTTTTGAATTTTTTTTCATCAAAAATTTGACTTTTTGCCTTGGGGTACCAAGGTAACCTTCGGGAAAGGGTACCTGAATACCCAAAAAGATGGAGTTTGAGCATAGTTTTGTTAATTTGCGCTTCTATGGTTATCATTTAACTTATTTTCGGTTAAGATGTCTCTAAATCCAGAGCCCGTTCTTCATTGTTTGGTCTTCAAGGTATGTGTGTGCTAAACATCGACTTTTGCCTTGAAGGACCACAGCAATGCACCTAAATTGAGGGTATTCTACTGCGTTTGGGTCACTGGAGCTGAGCAAAGAGAGCTCCTATATGAATTTTAGATCAAGAGTCTTGCTTGGAATTATGTCTAACGTAAGTGAATGCGCGCATCTCTAACTCTCAAGCCCTTCGGGGGAGCAGGGGCTTGGAGTTGAGATGCGCACACCCACATACCTTAGACACAAATCACTCGAAAGTGACTCTGGATGTATAAAACAGCATGCATACCAGAGTTTCTTTACGTGGTAGGCCCCAATTAACAAAACTATGTTCAAACTCCATCTTTTTGGGTATTCAGGTACCCTTTCCCGAAGGTTACCTTGGTCCCCCAATGCAAAAAGTCAAATTTTTAATAAAAAAAAATCAAAAATGGTCGGCTGCGCCCTAAAAACATGTTTTCTACACGTTAAAAGTTCTAAAACACCGAAAAAACCTCATTTTAGGATGTTTTCGGAGGACTCCGAATACCGTATAACCTCCAATAGACGGGCACCCTTAAGGACCTATATCTCAGCCCAGGAAAATTATTTTGCAAATCTGTTTTTTGCATTTTCTTGATCACCCCTATCTTAGTTGATCCCGCTTTTTAGATTTTTTTGAGTACCCAAAAATCTTAAAATCAAAATATTTTTTTTTTCGATTTTTTAGGAGTTGAAAAATAGACGGGCATGCCCGTCTATTAGAGGTTATACGGTAACCCAGTTTAGCCGTTATTATTATGCAAAACAATACGATAATGTGATCATTGAATGGGGGGAGCCGTTAAGGTTTAAAAATCCAACATCGGTGGCGCAGTGGATAAGCCACGGCCTTTCAAAACGACCGGTGGCTTTTCGCCATACTATTTTACATAAAGAAAAAAACTCGATTTTGTTGAGAATGACAATAAAATCAGTAAAGCTTATGTGGCTTAGTAGGTGTAGGAAGTTCTCGAAGACAAGGTGTCGTCAAAGTTGTGGTTTTTGCAATGGCTGATCTGGAGATGATGATCTGGAGGAGAAAAGCAGCGGAAGGCTGAGATATTTCAATAATGCAAGCTGCGCAAGATGGTGGAGGGCGACCCGAAAACCGTATTAGAAGAAGACTATATACCGTAGTTATATGTTGTTTTCAAAAAAAATTCGGCATTTTCATGCTACTTAGTAGCGCTTAGTAGCGTATTTAGTAGCGTCAAACTTGATTTAATGAAATTAACCATCAATTTAATATATATATGTGACTTCATTAAGTCACCATTCGATGAAGCTCAAAGTTTTGTACATGCTTGTAACTCTTGATCTCAGCTTTCTAACGAGATATAAATTTTGGTGAAAAAACTAAATTTTGATGTCAGAAAAAAAATTGACCCTAAAAAACCAGAATTTAGATCTATTTTGTGAACATTCCTAAAAAGTTTAAATTACCGCAAAATTTTTGAGAAGGATAAATTACAGTTTTTACCGGCTATTTGAACACTAATATCTGAAAACGATGAAAATTATGCTTATGTTTTATATAAAGCTTATTTTGACTGCATTTCTATCTTTGATACAGTTCAGAATGGATTGACCTAATTTACTGCCTTATTTACCCAAATAATTTCGACTCCAAATGGACAGATTTAATCGAACAGGAGGACTGTCAAAAGCTTCCAATGGACCAACACCAGTGCCTGCTGCTCGGACTAACCAATTGAACAAGCAGGACCCTATATCGGTCAGTAACCATAAAATGCCTACAAACATAACCTTTATAGTATATGAATGCAAATACAAAACTGGAAAATATGATCAAAAAGAGAGGAGATATACGATGGTGCACAATTTTTGGCTAGACTTTACTTGACAGTCCCCCCCCCCATGGCTGACAATTTTTTGTAAGGAATTTTTAAAAACCAATAGCATATTCGTGTTTCTCGACCCCGATTTAAACAGTCAACAGATTCTATATAAGAAAAAAAAATTGTTTGGTTTGCCTTAGTCCCCCAAGGTAAAAAATCCAGAAAAATTAAAAAAAAAATTCTTTAATTGGTGCCTTTTGAATTTTAAAAGGGAATAAGGGCTGTATTGGGAGGATAAGGGAATGAAAGGGGCCACTAATCACACAGGGCCACAAACAAGAAGATGTTGAACATAGTTTTGTTAACTGGGGCCTACCGCATATAGAAACTCTGGTATGCATGCTGTTTTTTACATCCAAAGTCACTTTCGAGTGATATGTGTCCAAGGTATGTGGGTGTGCGCATCTCAACTCCAAGCCCCCCCCCCTCGCGACCCCTTCGGGGTGGGTTAGAGATTCCCCTTCGAATGCGCAGGGGCACTGGTGGGTTAGAGAAGCGCGCACTCACTTACCTTAGACTTAATTCCGAGCAAGACTATTGATCTTATATGCATTAAAGACTCTTTTTGGGTACTTATTCGGTTGGGGGGGCGGGTTTTTCACTGATTTAAAAATAGTGTTTGAACGTCTTCTAAGTAATTTATATGTACTAAAAACGATAAAAAAGTTGTTTTGCGATATTTTTCTACATTAAAAGATGATTTTTCGAAAAAATTTTTTTGACCAAAATTTCACTTTTTGCCTTGGGGGACCAAGGCAAACTTCCTTACTTTAGGGTATTTTACCCCGTTTTGGTCACTGGAGCTGGGCAAAAAGAGCCTTTGTATGCATTTTTGATCAAGAGTCTTGCTCGGTCTTGCCCTTCGGGGGCGCAGGGGGCTTGGTTGCTTGGGGTTGAGATGCGCACACCCACATACCTTAGACGCAAATCACTCGAAAGTGACTCTGGATGTATAAAGGGGGTTTGGGGTTGAGACTCGCACACCCACATAGCTTAGACACAAATCACTCGAAAATGACTCTGGATGTATAAAGGGGTTTGGGGTTGAGACTTGCACACCCACATAGCTTAGACACAAATCACTCGAAAATGACTCTGGATGTATAAAGGGGTTTGGGGTTGAGACTTGCACACCCACATAGCTTAGACACAAATCACTCGAAAATGACTCTGGATGTATAAAGGGGTTTGGGGTTGAGACTTGCACACCCACATAGCTTAGACACAAATCACTCGAAAATGACTCTGGATGTATAAAGGGGTTTGGGGTTGAGACTTGCACACCCACATAGCTTAGACACAAATCACTCGAAAATGACTCTGGATGTATAAAGGGGTTTGGGGTTGAGACTTGCACACCCACATAGCTTAGACACAAATCACTCGAAAATGACTCTGGATGTATAAAGGGGTTTGGGGTTGAGACTTGCACACCCACATAGCTTAGACACAAATCACTCGAAAATGACTCTGGATGTATAAAGGGGTTTGGGGTTGAGACTCGCACACCCACATAGCTTAGACACAAATCACTCGAAAATGACTCTGGATGTATAAAGGGGTTTGGGGTTGAGACTTGCACACCCACATAGCTTAGACACAAATCACTCGAAAATGACTCTGGATGTATAAAGGGGTTTGGGGTTGAGACTGCACACCCACATAGCTTAGACACAAATCACTCGAAAATGACTCTGGATGTATAAAGGGGTTTGGGGTTGAGACTTGCACACCCACATAGCTTAGACACAAATCACTCGAAAATGACTCTGGATGTATAAAGGGGTTTGGGGTTGAGACTTGCACACCCACATAGCTTAGACACAAATCACTCGAAAATGACTCTGGATGTATAAAGGGGTTTGGGGTTGAGACTCGCACACCCACATAGCTTAGACACAAATCACTCGAAAATGACTCTGGATGTATAAAGGGGTTTGGGGTTGAGACTCGCACACCCACATAGCTTAGACACAAATCACTCGAAAATGACTCTGGATGTATAAAGGGGTTTGGGGTTGAGACTTGCACACCCACATAGCTTAGACACAAATCACTCGAAAATGACTCTGGATGTATAAAGGGGTTTGGGGTTGAGACTTGCACACCCACATAGCTTAGACACAAATCACTCGAAAATGACTCTGGATGTATAAAGGGGTTTGGGGTTGAGACTTGCACACCCACATAGCTTAGACACAAATCACTCGAAAATGACTCTGGATGTATAAAGGGGTTTGGGGTTGAGACTCGCACACCCACATAGCTTAGACACAAATCACTCGAAAATGACTCTGGATGTATAAAGGGGTTTGGGGTTGAGACTTGCACACCCACATAGCTTAGACACAAATCACTCGAAAATGACTCTGGATGTATAAAGGGGTTTGGGGTTGAGACTCGCACACCCACATAGCTTAGACACAAATCACTCGAAAATGACTCTGGATGTATAAAGGGGTTTGGGGTTGAGACTTGCACACCCACATAGCTTAGACACAAATCACTCGAAAATGACTCTGGATGTATAAAGGGGGTTTGGGGTTGAGACTTGCACACCCACATAGCTTAGACACAAATCACTCGAAAATGACTCTGGATGTATAAAGGGGTTTGGGGTTGAGACTCGCACACCCACATAGCTTAGACACAAATCACTCGAAAATGACTCTGGATGTATAAAGGGGTTTGGGGTTGAGACTCGCACACCCACATAGCTTAGACACAAATCACTCGAAAATGACTCTGGATGTATAAAGGGGGTTTGGGGTTGAGACTTGCACACCCACATAGCTTAGACACAAATCACTCGAAAATGACTCTGGATGTATAAAGGGGTTTGGGGTTGAGACTTGCACACCCACATAGCTTAGACACAAATCACTCGAAAATGACTCTGGATGTATAAAGGGGTTTGGGGTTGAGACTCGCACACCCACATAGCTTAGACACAAATCACTCGAAAATGACTCTGGATGTATAAAGGGGTTTGGGGTTGAGACTTGCACACCCACATAGCTTAGACACAAATCACTCGAAAATGACTCTGGATGTATAAAGGGGGTTTGGGGTTGAGACTTGCACACCCACATAGCTTAGACACAAATCACTCGAAAATGACTCTGGATGTATAAAGGGGTTTGGGGTTGAGACTTGCACACCCACATAGCTTAGACACAAATCACTCGAAAATGACTCTGGATGTATAAAGGGGTTTGGGGTTGAGACTCGCACACCCACATAGCTTAGACACAAATCACTCGAAAATGACTCTGGATGTATAAAGGGGGTTTGGGGTTGAGACTTGCACACCCACATAGCTTAGACACAAATCACTCGAAAATGACTCTGGATGTATAAAGGGGTTTGGGGTTGAGACTTGCACACCCACATAGCTTAGACACAAATCACTCGAAAATGACTCTGGATGTATAAAGGGGGTTTGGGGTTGAGACTTGCACACCCACATACCTTAGACGCAAATCACTCGAAAGTGACTCTGGATGCATGAAAAATGTATGCATACCAGAGTTTCTTTATGCGGTAGGCCCCAGCTAACAAAACTATGTTCAAATCCCATCTCTCTTTCAGTTTGAACTACCTTGGGGGACCAAGGCAAAAATTCGAATTTTGGCCAAAATTTTTTTTTTAAATATTCAATTTTTATGTAAAAAAGTGTCAGAAAATAACTTTTTTATCGTTTCTAGCACATAAAAATTACTTAGAAGACGTTTAAACACTATTTCTAAATCAGTGAAAAACCCGCCCCCCAACCGAATAAGTGCCTCTTTTTGCCCAGCTCCAGCTATCGAAAACGAGGTAGGATACCTCATTATAAAATATTTCACCTTGGGCGACCAAGGCAATTGGTCAACCTGTGGTGACCAATTTTTTTCTGAAACCCTAACTTTTTAGTAATCTAGTAACATCGTTTTTATCATTTTTAGCGTATAAAAATTACTTACGAGATGTTTAAACACTATTCACAGTTAACTAAAAAAGGGGCCCCCAGGCACATAAGTACCAAAAATATTATTAGTCATAAATATCAGGTTTGCAATGTAGTTGGTAAAAAAGTGAGTAAAAAAGCGAACTTTGTGATCAATCTAATAGCACATTCTGCACTCATAAATCACCCACTCGGCTCTTTACCACAATCTAGCCTTTTACAGTCAAGTTCGGATAACCTGGCAGACCCATAATTTTGGTTACAGATGTGTCACACACTTTTTATCTCCATTTTCCAGTTGTTTTTCATCAATCTAGTCCAAAACATTGTACGAATTCTAATTTCGCGGATCGTTTATGTAAATAACTTAATTTTTGGCATTAAAATCTGCGATACCTGATAACAAGGACCCTTTTATTGAAAATAAAGGTGTCTGGTTATTGATAAACCGCAGGTCTGCCAAAAGTATGGTCATCTAAAAACTACCCGTGAAATGAGCTAGTGCACTTTAAGGTAACAGCGAAAAGGTATCTATTTTAAAGCAAAAATACACAAAAATGGAAAATCTGTTTTTGCCATCTTGCAGAGCGTCAAAAACTACGTTCAAAAAGTGTATTAGCAAACACCTCTTGTTTGGCCAAAACTTCCTAAGAAATCCCTGAAAAGTCAGATTTTTGGGTCCTAAGGGATACCCCTTAAAGCGGAAAAGTGGTACTTTATTCAGTTTTCGGTGTATTAGGGGGTATTTAGGCCTGAAAATAAAAAGATAAACTACGTCATGGAAATTTACTGAATTCTACAGATGCAGGACTATCGTTTGGTGTATCGTGCTGGTCTGAAAGATATGCGGAACACATACTTTCGTATTTCGTTTTACCATTACCTTAAAGTGTACGAGCTCCGAGTTTTTTAATTTTTTGACTAAATTGACCAATGACAATTGGCACAAGAATTTAAAAATTTGTGTGATAAAATTTTAGGACGTGGCTGTGGGTCAAATTTAAGTACCGTAAAAACTCTAATAGAAACCCCGGGGTTACTATTTTTCAACCTCCTAAAAATCTTGAAATTGTCAATCAAAAATGGCCTTAACTCTGAAATCCTAGTCAAAAAAAAAGGGGGGTGTTACTATTAGAGAGGGTTTTTATTAGAGTTTTTACGGTATCTGATTTAAAGGCAGTGATATGAAAACTTTTGGCTGCAAAAATATCACAAGTCATACATAATTTAGTCTGGCTTATTGATCAGTGTCATAAAAACACTAACTTCCACAGTCTCCGATGACCAACGTCAACTGGAGAGATCTCGCCTGGAAAAAGGGTATCAAGATTCTGGATTGGTCATAGACCGGTTGCTCGATGGTAAATCTTTTCGCTAGTTTCTTAATGAAAAATTACAGAATTTCTTTTGAGAACACCAGTGTGATGTGAGCGAGTGCATGAACAGTTTCCGCAAGGTGTCCAACGGGATCACTGGTTGTAGAGAGAGAATACACAATGTACATGACCTGTTGTTGGCTTATTTGCATTAAAAAATTATTTAGGTAAAAAACGCTTTGCACACCTGCAAATCCCTGCTACAGTGTCGCAGAGACGACCTCAAAAAATTGTGGATGGAGTCAGCTGAACAGCGCTACATGAGCAATATATTGCAGCAAATGTGAGTATTATTTAGCACAAGTGTAAATAGTATTCAACCAGAAGGCCACCACCGGTATTCCTTTGGAAAATACCCATCAATAACAAATTGATATTTTGAAAACAAACAAATTATCGGAGCTAATAGTCCAGAATCGCACAAAATACCAAGGTAGCCTTCCAGACATTTACGAAAACTGTGCAGAGTTTGAAAAATACAGTTTGGAAGAATAATTTTGGCTTAAACATCTGCAAAAGGAGGTTTTGACAGCCAATTTTATACGGGTACATGTCAATTTTACGCCGACCAATTTTCCACCGCCATAATTCAATTTCTGTTTTCCCATCTAACTTAGTGTATGAGTGCAAACTCAACCAAAGTCATTAACTACTACATAAAGCTTATCGGTATCATCCACCTGTAGAATTGCGAATTTTGGATTTAGGAAGGAATATTAAAGGCCATATAGGAGGGTAAAGGAAATACTAAAGGCCACTTGGTGCCACCTGACTCAATCTTGATGATCCAGATTTGCCCACAGTGGTCTTAGTTCACTTTCAATAGTGCAGATCCAACCTCAGTGGTCCAGATCCACCATCAGGTACTACAGTAGAACCTGTAAATAAGAGCACCTCTCGGGACCGGACCAAGGCTTTTATATCGGGTGCTCTTATATTCAGGTTTGATTGTACCTAGGTAGTGCACAGTAATCCACTTCCAAACATGGTCTGATATACTTCAAAAAATGGTCTAATATTCCACCACCTGCATACTACCACGTGGGCATTGCTAACTAAGTACTACCCTTTAGGTACCACTACCTAGAAACTACCATGTACCACTACCTAGGCACTTTCACCTGAGTACCGATACCAGTCACTGCCCTACCAGGGGGTACTACCGCCTGAGTACTACTTTCTCGGTACTACCACCTCTATACTACGACGTGGACACCCTACGGGATAGGAAACTACGACAAATTCCTAGATGAAAGTCTGATGTGAAAAACGAAATTAAATTATGTCGGCGGAAAATTGACCGGTACCGATTTTATACAGTCTTTGCTTTCAAATCTTCAAATTTTCAAAATACAACCAAGTATCCACGTAAATAGTATGTTTTCAGTCACGAAATGAAGCATATGGATCAAACCATAGAGCAGTTTGTGCGTGACGCCAAGTACCGTGAAGCTGTGGATGCCCTTAAGCGAGCAGGTAAAAATACTGTTTTGTAAACACATGTAACTTCTACTTCAGATATTCTACTCAATGGACCACTCTCCCAAATCGATGGCCTAAACCAG
Source organism: Ditylenchus weischeri (assembly GCA_029231635.1). NCBI lineage: Eukaryota > Metazoa > Nematoda > Chromadorea > Rhabditida > Anguinidae > Ditylenchus > Ditylenchus weischeri. The sequence continues at coordinate 81,112 of JAMRYI010000017.1, forward strand.
TTGAGGACTAATGTGATTGAAACTTCTCAGGTGATAATTCTCTCTAGAATGCTATCTCAATCCTCTAGTCCAATTAATTACAGACTCTATTCGAAAAGATAGTCCAGGACCTGCTTCACTCTGTCGTTGTTGTGCCTTTTGACATCCAGGTATAATTTTTTTGACAGGCACGTGCCTGGAAAAAGGTCACCTCACCTACTTCTGAAATTACTTGACAATTCTAAAGTTTTAGAACCTAGAGTTGATGAAAAGTATCGGAGATTCGGTGATCAACGAATCTGTGGTTTGTGTCACCATTATTGCGAGGTATGCTTCTGGAGGTAATAGCACAGGTGGTGGTCCTTCATCAACTCTACCCTCTCACTTGTTGCCAATCATTGCTTCACATCAGCAGAGAAGTGATTTGGCAGGTGCTTCCTCATCCAATTATGGTGCTAATGGCAAGTCTAACACAACTGGAAATAGTGAGGAGACTCCTGTTTTGCTGGCTAAAATCAATGAGTCTTTGGAAGCACTGAAGGTAGTTAGGTTTTAGCCTTTTTGGAAAAAGTTAGCTGTAACAAAACTGTTGTTTCCGAGGTTGTTAGCTGTAGAGTATAAAATTAACTGTGAAATGATAAACACTGGCCCTACAGTGGACTAGTGTTTTCAAAAACCAAGGTGAAGGAAAACTCTAGCAATGTTCAAAGTCGGGATGAGCTTGATCCTGAACTTGACTTCATTTTAGACCTTGATCTCATTGGATAGCAAATGTGCAAATTTCAAACAAATTCGTTGAGACTAAATTTGCTGACTCAAATTTTCTGAGATGCCCATAGCGAGAAAAGTTAGGATAAAAAGCCGAGTAAAGTGTTGAAAAACCTTAACAATTTTGATTAAAAGTTACATATTGGCTATCTAATGAGACCAAATTTCCTAGACGACACGTCCGTTCAAAATACCCACTCTAGTATATTAGGGAAAAAACCGCGAAATTCTAAGTTTTCTAAAATGATCACTTATAATTCTCTTTATATTTCTGAATCAGAAATGATTGTTTTCATTTATTTTTTTCTGCATGATTGTGCCTAAAAAATGGCCGTTGTTAGGGCTTTCCAATAAGCCATCACTTGCCCAAAAAAGATAAAACTTTTGAAAACCAGAAGAGATTTTTTGGGAAAATTTTGTAAAGCATTGTTTGGTTAGTTTGCTTTGAATGACATTGTTGCCATTTTTTAGCCAATAAACTGCCAAAGCAAACTTAAGACCTGATAGAGAAGTGAATTTCCCACATTTTGATAACAAAGACGTATACAAAAAGTACAAATTTTGGGTGTTTCATACAAAAATTAGACGGAAAACTCAGAAGTCACTAATTTTACTCGGAAAAATGCCACTTGTTTGCTTCAAACAGTCTCTAGTTTTAAAAATTCTGACTCTACAAAAATTGGTCTGACTTTTCTGGCAGCTAAATGTATAGGCTACATTTTCGTATAAAAATTGTGCTAAAAATTCTGTAGTTATGCACTTTTTTCTGTCCTCTTTTCAAAATATTCTTTTGGGTTTTTAGGCAAGCCTGATAATTCAAACAAGACGTGCCACTGTGGTGCAGAAGGAGCCGATAGCAAAGTTAGCGAGAGCTCAAAGGACTTTTCTGTGGTTCCATTCCATTTGATCCCTTTTTTACGTTCATGAAAAAGCAGATTTTTAGCTAGTCTACTTTGATGGCTGAGAATCCAAAATTAGAAGCTGATGTAGGATTTTTCGACCCGGTCAAGGTATTTGTGTTTTTTTTTATTTTGAGAGGCATTCCTAAGTTTTAGAGAATCGAGGCTTTTCTGCTGCGCCTGTCGTTAATATGAAGAAAATACATGCGAAGCCGTTGATCCATCAAAATGTAGCCGAAGACAGGGCGAGATCTCTCTTATATGAGGAAGAGACATTCAATTGTAAGCCTTATAGTCTTATCATACTGAATTCAGGTTGATCACATGTATTTGCTTTCAGTGCTTATGGTGTCGCCTCCAAAATCTGCATTGCCTGCTCCTAATCGATCGACTGGAAACGAAAAGCAGTGGATTACTCGAAGCAGCAATGAGTTAGTCAAGGAATTGGCTGAGATGTCCGCCGACGAAGCAGCCAAGCATTCCGATGTCCCTGAACCCACTGATCATTTTGTGGAGCCTATGATGGTATTTTCGCTTGTGTTGTTCAAATTGTATTCTGGCTGTTTATAGTATGCGCCTGTATCAAAAAATTTCAATGCTGGTGATAAATTTCTGGGCACGGAGACCAATCGTCGACCCCTTACTATGCTACAATACAATGCTGGCAAGAAATATCAAGATGGAATGCTTATGTTGGGAATTGTTACGGCTGTTGCCTTTGGGTTGACCTTGGTGTGTTGTATTGTGATATTGGTCTTGTCTGTGACCTAAATGTAAATTTTTGTAATAAACAGCATGTAAATGTGTTCACTTCGGCTAGAGATTGTGCGGAATATTCATAAAATGCGAACACGGACAAAATTTCGCCGGACCGTTATTTCGCCTCGCAAGCAATTTCGCCGCGAAAAATCAATGAGGATTAAAAGCGCTTTTGCAGGCTGAGAGATCCAAGAAGAATTGCTGAAATGATTATGAGAAGAGCCTATGTTAGAAATTGTTTACATGATTTGAATGTTTCTGATGCTTTGTTTTCACTTTAGCGTGTTTCAGCTAATTTGTTCAATAAATTTCACGAAAAATGCATTTTGCATATATATTTGGTGAGCGTAACAAACAAGACTAGAATATGGTTTGATAGATTTGAGTCGTACCAGTAAAAGGTTGTTTGTTATCATTTGATCTTGTTGAGTTTTGGTTGAAAACTTGAATCCCTGCTAAACAAATTCTAAATTTGCATGTTTTAGTCAATAAGGGAAACGGTAAATTCGCCGACAGTAAATTCGCCGACAGTAAATTCGCCGACGGTAAATTCGCCGACAGGTAAATTCGCCGACAGGGAAATTCGCCGACAGGTAAATTCGCCGACAACTCTTGAAATTTTAACTGTTTTTTCTAAAATTTTGTATCAATAAAAGTCCATGTATAGTCCTCATTTTTACAAATTACTTCTTACTTAAATACTGCGCCTAGTTTTTTCTGGTCTAATAATATTTGTTTTTTGTGCAAAATTTTATGCTTCTCATTACTGATTTTTCTTAGATCAATGGCTGAGTACGAGCTGTTGAAGTCAGAAAAGAACAAAGAGATGCTAAAAGACGATCATGGCCATCTCTACTGGAAAATGAAGCTGAGAAGAGAGCAAACTTACTGGTGTTGTGTATTGAAGGAAGCTGGTGCTGATGGAGACAAGGGGTCAAAATGTTGATACGTCAAAATGTTGTTGCTATGTTGATACTTTGTCAGGTGGAACGAAATCAGGTTCGGGCTTTTATACAGCACTTATTCTTCATCCCACTCAAACTAGTTATTTTCAGTGCTATCAATCAAGCAACAGCAGTTCGACGATGAAGTCATCGTTTGCAGCTCCGACGTTGTACAAAAATTAAAATTTTCAATTAAAAATGGCCTTAACTCTGAAATCCCAGTCAAAAATGAAGGAGGGTGCGTTAATTAGAGGAAATACTGTAATCATAATATTTTAAAAATCAAAGTAAAAAAATTCAACAGTTGTCGGCGAATTTACCTGTCGGCGAATTTCCCTGTCGGCGAATTTACCTGTCGGCGAATTTACCGTCGGCGAATTTACTGTCGGCGAATTTACCTAGAGCCAGTCAATAATTACTGAAAATTTTGGAAAATATATGAAAATGTTTTTCACAAATCTTGGCGTTTTGTTTATTTTAAACTGAACTAGAATTTAAATTTGAACGGACGTGACGAGTGAAAAACAAGCTTGCGAGGTTTAATTGTTAGTCTCCCATCTTAAAGTCGAGCTTTAACTACCAAAAACTTTAACTGTAGCTTACAGTTGACAAGCATCAATTTTTCAGGTATTCGACCAACTAGATTCTGCAGTTGAAAACATTCTCTCCAAATCAACCCACATTTGCATAAGATCTATAAATGATTCCATTGCCTTGCTTAGACTTATAATAAAAGACGGGGTTGCTGATTCCTCTCATTTGGCTCAGCTTGTTCAAGTGGTAGGTCTAGCTTATGTGAATTCAGTTCAGTGACTAACTCACTTTTGATTTAGGTCATTCATCAAATGCGTAGCGCTGCCTCTAGATTCTTTTTGTTGACCAAGGAATTGCAGAGAATAAAGCCAGGTGCTGGTGAAATGGCACCTCCAAAATTGTTGGCTAGATTCTGGGAGACTATGCAAACTGTTTTTGAGACATTGTTGAGGTTAGAAATTTAATCTGAAATATTTTGAACAAAAATATTATTTACAGCAATCACTTGGACATCAGCCGGTCTTCCAACATATCTAGCAAAAATAACTATGATGAAGGATCCCGTTCTGTTGGAGAAGAAGCAGAGGGTGAACAAGAAGTAGTGCACCGTAAAAATTTATTTAGTTTTGAGAATACTAGCTTCTCATCCACCTCCAACTCTTCACTGCTCAAGAAAAAGGTGACATATTTTTTACATTCAGTAGACTCTCTTTACACTGACCTGCGTGTGAGGGGGGGGTTAAAAATCTAAAATGTTGTACTTGAGTATTCCGGTGAGATATCGGATATAGGTTTGCAGAACATGGCAGATAATTCGACGTAAATACTAAAGTGGAGACCTCAGACAGACACAGCCCAAATACTATATAGAGATGTGTGGTTGACTCCAATATAATTTCTTTTAAAGGACCCCCGCCACAGTGTCCGCCATTTATAGTGTCCAGTTTGACCGGTCTCCGGCACTATGGAGAGAGTCAACTTTACATTTTTTGTGATGTTGTTGACTGTAATAAAAAAAATTATGTGATCTTACATCAGGGTGGTCTTCTATAAAGACTCCACTGTAACATAAGAGGAGTGAACATTAACATTAACATTACTTTTTCAGCAACTCAACCTGCTTTGCCCATCCACCCCCTACAACATCACTGCCATATTCCACCTACTCAATCGCTTCCGCAATGAAATAGAGAAGCAATTACAGGAAGCTAATTGTCTAACTGTCAAAGATGAGGACCAGCCCTGTCGACTCAACATTTTTCTTCACTCTTTTGTGATGGATAACTTTGTGGAAAGGATTCGGCAAGACATGGAGAAGAAAACTGAACAAGCTTTAATGACCGGTGCTGGCGCCAGCAGCAGCCCTACAGATGTGTGGTGTTCACTCTCTTCTATTCCTTCACATAATGTGGTCAGTTGTTTTTGGTGATACGGGGCCAACTGTACAGCCATATACAGTCAAACCTGGAGATTATGACAATCCATCACTTTTGATGTAGTGTATTTCCTAAAAATTCGTTCCCGCTCAGGGTCCGACACCTTTTTCACCTCCATTTTTAACCTCTATAGATCTGATTCGTCGATCTCATCAGAAAAATTACAAGGATTCCGATTTTGCCGGTTGCTTTTGTAAATAGCGATAACTTTACCAAAAAGAATCGCTCCTCCAATTAAAGGCGCATGCTCGCCGCCAATGGGAATATTTTGAAAGGCGGGTACCAGGTTAATTTAAACGTAGTAGAAAGTTAGTAAAAGCACTGCTTCCAACCGGAATCAAACCGACGACCTACCTTCACAGTGCGCCGCTTCTTTACAACTAAACCAGCGATGCCTTTTTTGCGTTTCTGCAAAAAAGGGGACATAAGTACCTAGGCCAAAAATTTCGAGTGCTCAACAACCCTAGTCATGATTGTGAATCTTTGTACTCGGCTTACTTAACTTTTTAAAAGCCATAATTTCGTGATCAAATTTGAATAACTGTTCAAAATTAACTGTTTGAGTCCTAGCTAAACTCAAAAAAAACAATAAAAATCGAAGGTGGTATCGAATAGGAAACTAGTAAATTGCTAGAAGCTAATGTATAAATTGCCTTTTTCAGAAAGTTCTGACAAGTTGCCTTAGGATATTTGAGCTGTGCGAACAGATCAACCAGTTCATTCAAAGTATGGGTTCCTACACTCAACGATTTGCCTCCCTCTGGCTCTTAATTATTGCCGACTACACTAAAAGTGCTACAGACATGTACTCCCAGGTAATTTAAGTCAACTTACCTGAAAAAATTATTATTTCGTGTTTTAGATTATTCGCACAAGGAGTCACCAGGGAGACAATTTAGTAGAATATCCCAAAATTAGTGCTGCTTGGGCAGTGGATGAAGATATTAGTAGGTTGTTGAAGAGTCTGCCCAATTGGACAGTGATCAGTCAGTGGTCACCTGTCAATCTGGATACAACTCCAATGGTGTCTGCTGGTGCAGCCGGGCTAAATGAAAGGTTCGGTTTGCCTACTTAAAAACTTTTTATTGCACTAGTATTGGGTTGTTTTTTAACCTTTTAATCGGTTTTTAATTTTGTAAAAAAGTCTTTTTATTGGCCGGTTTAAAGGGGGAGGAAACTTTATACAGTCAAATCCGTAGAAACCCATAAATAACCCCCCATAAATAACCCGGGTTATTTATGGGGGGTTATTTATGGGGTATTTATGGCGGTTCCATTTGTTACTATATAGGCTCTCACATTGGAGCTCTCACATTTATATAAAGGGACAGCCCTTGGCCTGACCATGTACCCCCAAAGGGGCTTTCTATTGAATTAGGGTGCCTGCCGAAGGCAGGCAGGTATAGGATATATTGTAGGTATATTGTATTATAGGATATATTGTTTTCCGAGTGTTTGGTCTCTAAGGTATGTGTGTGTGCGCATCTCAACTCCAAGCCCCCAAGCCCCCTACGCCCCCGGAGGGGAGGCTTGAGATGAATCCGAGCAACGCTCTTGATCAAAAAATGCATCTAGAGACTCTTTTTGCCCAGTCTCAGTAAGAAAAACGAGGTAAAAAATCCCTCTCCAGGTGGTTTACTTTGGTCCCCCAAGGCAAAAAGTCAAATTTTGGTCAGAAATTTTTTTTTCCAAAAATGGCCTTCCGCACTCTAAAAACACGTTTTAAGTATGTTTTAATTGCTCACACATCAAAAAAACACGCTTTAAGCCAGTTTTGGGCTACGCGGTAGTGGCTTTTGTCTATTTAAAAAAAAATTAAGAAAATACAATTGAAATAGTTGGAAGGGTGACCGAACACCACGTAAATTATAAATTTAAAAAAAAGCGTGTTATATGTGGATCTGAACTTTTTTGCACATACTCTAAGTACGTCCACTATGAAGATTCCAAACTTTTGTAAAGAAAAGTATTTGATTCGTACGTGGATTCAAACCTATATATAGTAACAAATGGAACCGCCATAAATACCCCATAAATAACCCCCCATAAATAACCCCCCATAAATAACCCGGGTTATTTATGGGGGTTATTTATGACCCATAGTCAGTCAAATCTCGTTTATCCGGCAAACCCCAAAAGTTCGTTCCCGCCTCGGGTCCGACACTTTATTTAGCTCACTTTTCGAAATCTTTTTGCCAAATGTGATTCGCCAGTCTAGTCTGAAATATTGCAAGGATTCTGGGTACTTTTCGGTTATCTGTGTCCAGATTTTTAATGATTTTAATTCTACATATCTTTTTCACTTTTCATGTTTTTATGTCCAGATAAATGAAATTTCGCGCCGGAATTTATAGAGTAGTGTTGAGAGTTGATAAGTGTTATTTCTGTTGAAAATGAATTGTTTCGCGCATTTATATAACTATTTAAATCTGGACACAGATAACCGAAAAGAACCGGATTCTGATTTTGCCGGTCGTTTTTCCAAAGTCTTTCAATTTTGCCATAAAGGCCGGCACATGATATCCGGCACATGATTTTCGAAAACGGGCGCTGGATAACCGAGGTACACTGGTCTTCATGGCAAAATTGAAAGGTTATGGGAAAATGACCGGCATAATCAGAATCCTTGTGATATTTCAGGCAAGAATGGCGAATCACATTTGGCAAAAGGCTTCGAAAATTGAGCTAAAAAAGTGTCGGATTCGAGGCGGGAACGAACTTTTGGGGGTGCCGGATAAACGAGGTTTGACTGTATACGCATGGCCCAGGACACAGGCTCGACTACAACTACAACGTGACTTTTTTCTACAAGTCACACATTATATATATATTTATATATGTTTCCCCCCCTTTTAATAATTAAACACTCATAAAATGAGCGGTCACGGACAAAATTTGCCCGGGCCTTAAAAGAGGCCAAAATTTGCCCAGAACTAAAATTTTTTGAGTTTTGGTAAAATTGCCCAAATGCCCAATATAAAGGCTGAAACAACTGTACTATTGAACCCAAAATCGTGTGCTGAAAACGGTTTTTGTTAAGACCAAAACATTGTTTCTCAATACTTTCCCATAATCTCAATACTCCGGCCAGATACCCACTCCGAGGTAGACGACCCAAAATTTAAGTGAATTTTTCTGAATGAGCAAATAATCATTTTTATCTTGATTGAAACGATGTCCTGAATAGATTAGTAAATATTAAAAAGTTTTTCTGTCGCCAAATTTTCAGGTTGTAGTCAATTGTCCAGCTAGACGTCCACCTGGAGGGGCCTCCAAAGTTTTGAAGTTACAAGTGGTGGTAGCAGACATTATATTTCCTTGAAGAGCAGTACCCCCTCCGAGGTGGACGACTCCAAATCATAAGTCGAAGGTCGACCAGTAAGCTTCAGGGTGAGTGGGAAAACCACCTGGTACCTCCCATATATGAATCCACCTCCAGAATCCAAAATTTTGTATTTTTGCTGTAAGTAATTAAAAATCAATGTACTTGATACGAAACTGTGTCCTGAAGATGGTTTTATAATGATAAAACAGCGATTTGAGTTGCAAAAACTCCAGTTTTGTAGTAGTTTTATGCTCCTTAGGGCGTCCAGGTGGTGCTCAGGCTGTTGTACCTAGGTAGAGGTACTAAGGTGTTAGACCGTGTACGAATTGAGTGTGGACGGATTGACCTATGGATGAATTGACCGTGAACGAATCGACCGCACGCCCAAATTTTAGTTCCGGGCAAATTTCGACCGCTTTTAAGGCCCGGGCAAATTTTGGCCGTTTTTTGGTCCCGGGCAAATTTCGGTCCGTGCAAATTTCGTCACGTACCGTAAAATGAGCAGGATTTTTTCAAAACTTAACGGTAGTATTTTGAAAGTTTGACTTTTTAGACCACAGAGGAGACCAATTAAAAAAATTTATTTGTCTATAAAATTTTTGATTTTATAACTTTGTGATTCAGATTGGACAGGAAATGTAAACAAAACAATGGAAAATAACCAAAATTATTGAGCTTTTTTTTTTAATTCAGCGAGCAAGATGTGCGTCAACGCACCCAACGAGAATCAGAAATCCTCATCGGCAACCTTGGAACTCAAAAACAAATTCAAAAAGTGGAACTAATCACAGACATGGAGCATGTCAAGTCCCTAGTTTGCATGCACGAGTCTTTGCAGTGGTTCGCTTCTAATATGAGGATGATGATTGCCAATTTGCCAGCTAGAGCAAAAGAGAGTATCAAATGCCGCATTCAAATACGGACTCAACTGGGTCCTGGTGGAACCGAAAAATTTGTGGAACAGGTTATTTTTTGATAATAAATAAAGATATAACAACATTTTTACTCACAAGAAAACCATGCAAAATTTATATCTCAGTAGAAAATAACCAATACAGTCAACGCTCGCTATAACGACACCCCTTGGGGACGGCTCTGGGGTGTCGTTATAGCGGGATGTCGTTATGTCGGGATGTCGTTATAGCGAGCGTTGAAAAACCAAAAAAAACTGTGGGTGTCGCTATATCGAGCGTTCATTGTTAAATAGGCCAACTGCGACTGAAGTTAAACATTTATTCATTGGATATAAAACAATAACAAAAAACATCGAATTTAACATAAAACAATCAAATGACTGGCATAAAATAGTTTGTGATAACTGGCAGCTTCTGTTTCTGCTGGCGATTTTCATAAAGAGCATTATCGAGCGCATAGCTGTGGCGAAGGATTGCTGGATCATCGAAGTTTCTTTCCACATATTGGCGAAGGACTTGCAAGGCTCGTTGTGCTTCTAAGCTGCTGATTGGCGTTTCCTCGAATACTTCTTCGACTTTTGATTCATCTTCTTCGTCAACCACTTCTTCAGGCCCGTATTTATCCAGAATTTCATTCAGCGTTAATACACCACCTTAATTTTGAGTCAGAAAATGTTAACTTACAAAACAACCTGTAATAACTCCATCATCGGCATCAACGTAATCTTGTAGTGTTATGTCACGCTCCACTTCTCCATCAAGCTGCAGTTTCTTTCTTCGCCGAGACCATGCAATGCTTCATCATAAGTTTCATCTTCGTTTTCGAACAATGGAAGATCTTCAACGTCCTAAACATTTGTGTTTTGATTTTTCCGACAAATAAATTTACCTTTCGAATAACAAACGCTGCATGGCGGAAGCAGTTCTTCACAGTTGTGCCATTGACTTCATTCCATGCTCGTTGGAGTAGATGCAATGCTTTTTTCTTCGCCGAAACCATGCCAATAGGTTGATCTTGTAATCCCGCTTTTCTTCAATAGCCTTGACACGATCCCGAAGTAAAAAATAGCGGTAATTGACAATTTAAGTTCTGCAATTCCCAGAGCCTTAATCTAAACAATAAAGTGTGAAAAGAAAAAGATAAAATTCTTACCTTGAACAAATCGCCGGTCATAGGCACGTTTTCGTTTCTGACCTGCTTGAACCATTCGATTAGAACTTCTTCCATTGCTTCGTGTTTGCCGCTTACTAGTCGAGCTCGTTTTGCCTCATTTCCATCAGCGATTGCTTTCAGAGTGGCATCTTTATCCTTAAGAATTCCGATGATGCTGGTTCTTTTTATGCTGCTTCGATGACTTCCTTCTTCTCATTCAAAGTGAATGCACGACGCTTGCTTGGAGTTGCCATTTTGAGTAACTAAAATAAAAAATATATGGCGCACAAGAGTTCTTATAATAACAATGCAAAACAGACATATTTTATAGGAGAACAATGCTTACAAGATAATGTTTGACATAATAAATGAAGAGTGAATGAAATTTTGAATAAAAATAAGTTACAAGAAAACAAAATTATGTGTTTCAAAGCGTTTTTTACTAATAAATTTTGAGGCGTCGTTATAGCGAGAGCAAATTTATGAGGCGGGACCAGTCAAGGGTGTCGTTATAGCGAGCTTCGACTGTAGTTGTATCCTCGTGGTGGATGTAATAAGCTGATAAAAGTTTTCTGGTAGACAGCGACAAAATGCGTTGATATGGACTAGGGAAAAGCTACAAGTAGACTTCGGGCACTGCTGTAACTAGGATTGGTCATATAATCGGCCATATGGCGGATATATGGTCAAACCCCAGCCATTTCTACAAACACTTTTTTAACGCCAATTTAAAATTTTTGAAAAACCCGGTATAGTCGGCTGTATTGGTTTTCAGCATTAGCAGTTTGGAATAGTGCGTGTTTCAAAAATTTCCGTTTTCGGCATTTCCCATTTTTGTCATTTGCCGCTTTCGGCAACTTCGCTTTTCAGGAGCTTGTTTGGAAATTTTTGTTTTCGGCAAGATGAGTGTGGAAATTTGAGTTTTTTTGGAGAAATGAGTTGGGAAAATATCTTTTTCCAGGGGCATCTATTTTTGCACACTCTTTCTTTGAAAGCCTTGTTATAGTTCAATTTTGCCCTTTTTCTTACTCATGTATATGTACATAGAAATCAGTCAAACAGTCTACAGTCAAACCTCGATAAACCGATACCCAGAGTTTGGCCCACATAAATAATACAACCCTCGATAAACCGACACTTTCTCAAATCTTCAAATTTAAAGCACATTCTAACATTTTTAACAGAACATCTATGTTTTTCTTACATGCATTTGTTATTTTAGATGAGCAATCAAAAGCACAAGGCAGTTTTGTTTGAAGTGAAAAAGCGAATCGTCGAGGCTGCTATCAAGAATAGCAACAAAACGCAGTTAGCAAAAGAATTTGACAGTCCGAGGGGAACGCTTATAGAAATTTTGAAAGACAAAGAAGCTATCCTTCAGGAAATCGATGGTGGCGGCAACGCAAAGCGAGCAAAGCTGAAGCACGGAAAGCATGTCGAAATAGAAGACGCACTTGTGCAGTGGATCAAACAGCTGAGAAGTAAGAACATTCCCATCAATGGTGAGCTTATGAAAGTAAGGTTTTTCATCTTCTATGCGTGAGCACTCGGATACCGTCATTTCATTTATAAGAAAAGGCTCTGGCTGTAGCGGCTCAGCTTGGATTTTGAAGCAAGCAACGGATGGCTGGAAAAATACAAGATTCGCCACGAAACTCGTTTCAAAGATGTGCAGGGGGAAAACTTGGCAGTCAGCCATCCATAAACCGACACCTTAGACCCGATTTCCAGGGGTGTCGGTTTAAAGAGGTTTTACTGTATACCTAAAAAATTTCGGGTCATCCAAGAGGATACCCATAAGGCACCTACCATATAAGGCAACTAGGTTTTGAAATCCGGGTGGATAAATTCGCAATTTTGATCCTAACAAACCAAATTCCCTACACAAATTTGTGTCAGAAAAAATGATATGTTTTTATTTAAAAAAAACTTTTATTTATCAGACCAACTTTTATTCACCTGACCCAGGGTACCCACCCAGGGCTTTTGGTGGCGGAAATATCAATTTCGATCCTAATTAACCCAATTCCCTACACAATTTTATGTCAGAATTAGTGATTTGTTTGTTTGGCTATAATTTTTTTCAGACCATCTAGGTGGATATCCCGTCGACCCTAGAGTACCTACCCCAGGTTTTGGGGTTCGGGTGGGTAAAATCGAAATTTTGGTCTTATCAAACCAGATTTGGCAGAAGATTTTACGTATTAAAGAATTATGAGCATCCAGGTGGATGTCCATCTACCCTTGGGTACCTACTCCGGGTTTTGTGTGAGAAATCGTAATTTTGGTTTTGTCAAACCGAATTCACCACGAAATTTTAAACCAAAAAAATTGCTTTGTTTTTAACTTTCGGCTAATTTTTTTTTCAAATCATCCACGTGGATATCCACCTACTTGAAAGTACACCTATTTTGGGATTAAGATGGGTAAAATTGCAAATTTGGTCCTATAAAACCTATATGCGTACACCATTTTGCGTTCGAATAAGTGGTTTGTTTTTGTTGTTGACCAAATTTTTATTTTTCAAGCCAGTCAGGTGGATATCCACTTACCGCAGGGTACCCACCCGGTGTTTTTGGACTCAGGTAAATCAGGTTTCAGGGTTTGGGTAAGTCAAATCGAAATTTTGGTCTTATCAAACCGGATTCACCACATGATTTTGAATCAGAAAAAATACTTTGTTTTGATTTTCAGCGTGACGTTTAACAAGAATATCTTGAAAAGAGACTGAAGACAGAAATCTCCGATATTAGCGAATTTCCGAACTAATTTTTTTGAAAACGGAAAAATTCCAGACCAATTTTTCTGAGAACAGAAAATTTCCAAAAAAAAGGTTATGGAAAACCGAAAATTTCCAAAATAATTTGTCCCAAAACGGCAAAAGCCCAAGGCGGCAAATGCCGAAAACGGAAATTTTTGAAACTCGCGCTTTTCCAAACTGCTAATGCCGAACTCCTATACAGCCGCTGTAGTCATGCTCGATAGCATCCACCTTCTCAAGTTCGTTCCCGCTAGTGTCCGACACTTTTTTGACTCCGGTTTAAAAGGTTTTTGCCAAAACTGATTCGGCAGTCTCAAAATATCGCAAAGTTTAAAAAAGTGTCAGACCCTACACGGGAACCAACTTCTTGGGTAAATGCTAAGTCGAGCATCGACTGTAGATTGGTCAAATAATCGGTCACTTCGAACTGGCCAATCATATTCTTCCCTGCGGGCATGACCCAACCCTGTGTAATAAAATTATATCCTGTATTTTAAAAATCTGTTTTCACAGATCGACTCATCTCGCGATGAATTTTTTTTGTTATATTGTTAAAAACAATATTTCCCCTATGGTTTTTTCTGTGGTCCCCACAAAGTCCACATGGTTCTTGCCCAAATCACAGGGGGGATCAAGACAATTTTGTGTGTTTCCCTAGTTCAAATTTTGCTGCTGTCCGCCAAAAATATTTCTTCCAGCCATATTAAATCGAGCATGGTCAACACGGTGGTGCTATTGGATCTTTTTATTGAGATATACAGTTAGAATTTTTCTCTTGAAAAAACTTTTTTATTCAGTTGTTGAGTGAAGCTCTGGAAGAAAGGCTGTTTGATCTGGAGAGCATGTCTGAGACCTGTTTGCTTATGCTTCATCTAGAGATCAGGGTCCATTGTTTCTACCATTTATTGCCACTAGTCAGGTCTAGAAGCTCTTTGGTGCAGGACGAACAAGACAGAGAAGTGGTAGAATTCGGGCGAGACATCACTCAGTTCCACCAAACACTGTCCATGTATATGGTGCCTAGCAAACTCAAATACTTGTTTGATGGACTTGGTCATTTGTGTGCCAGTATATTTATACATTCTAGGTGTGTATTTAGATATGGATCAAACAAAATATTTTTTTAATTTTTCAGCCAATACATGAACAAACTGTTAGAAAATGACCGCAAAAGAGTATGTCGCAACATCTATAGTGTTCAAAAGTTCTTATCAGCACTTTCAAATCGTCCTGAAACTGAGATGAGTCGGGCACAGACATTCTTCAAGTAAGTTTTGTGTATACGTTAAGGTGCACGAGTAAAATATAATTAAGGCAAAACACATATCCATGAAAACCCCCATAAATAACCCCCCTTTAGGGGAGTTATTTATGTGGTATCTTTTTAGGCTTAGGTAGGCACGCGCACGTTAGGACGGACTAAGGGGGGTTATTTATGACCTTTTTTAGGAGGGGGTGGTTGGCTGGGGGTGGTTATTTATGACCCACAGTTCACACTAATAACCCTCGTTTCAATAAAAAAAATTACGGGTTTTGTTTTTTTTTCACCATGATTTTCTATATGTTTTCGAACCTCTCCCGAAAAAAACTTGCTTTGGTCCCCCTGATGTTTTTTGAAACAAAATTTTCTTCTAAAAGTCGCAAAAACCATTTATTATCACTTTTTAACAGTTTTTATGCCAAAAAAAGCTGTAAAAATAGTTTACCTTGGTTTTCCAAGCTTTGTTTTCCTAAATGTCACAAATGTATAAATTTAGGCTTAGGCAAGGTTCAAGTAAAGGCCAGCATGTGTTAGATCAGGCGTAAACACGTTTTTCAGAGGTTCAAAAAAAGTTAAATAATGCTTTTTGAGACTTTTAGAAGAAGAACAAATTTTCCAAAAAAAGGGCCACAGTTTTGCAAGTGTTCATATTTTTGTTATCTACAGGGTGACACAAAATTACTGCCCCATTTAGAAAAACTTTATTTCTAATTTTTAAGTAAAATTTGTGGTCGCATTTCATTTTTATCGTTCTTTTTAGTGAAAAGTGGCTGCATTGTTTATTGAATCTTTTGTTTTTCTTCTAGGCAGCTCCCAGGTAGCTTAACCACGGTCATGGGCAAGGAGCTATTTACGCAAATTTTTCAAAAATGGTGCAGTAATTTTGTGTCACCCAGTATTCTCTATATATCTTTATATATATCTATATCTTTATCTATATCTATATATATCAGCAGTTGATTCGAAAAATAACAACGTTAGGATCGGAATACCGACTTGCTACCTTGAACTTCGACATCTTACCTTCATTGTAAGCGTGTCGCTGATGGCAAAATTGCAGGATTGTGATAAAAACCGTCCTTGACAAATCATAATTTGTAAAAACAATGTCAGGTACAGCAAGGAAATTGAAATCCAGCGATTTCTGTTTATTGAGAATTGACCTTGAACTACCGTATTTCCTGTAATAAGCGCCCACCCCTAACTTTGAGCACCTATATCACAACCGAAAGTAAATATTTAGCATTGCTGTTTTTTGTATTTTCTTAACTTTCACGAGCTCTACCGATTCCGCTCTTTAAATTTTGGTTGAGCACCCAAAATTCTCGAGATCAACTTTAAATTTTTCACATTTTCAGAGGTTTGAAAAATCAGCGCCCGTGGGCTTTATTAGAGGAAATACGGTATAGTATTAATTTGTTTTCAGACTAGTCAACATCGACACCTTTGATCAAATCTTTGCACTGGTCAAAGAAAGTGGTGAACATTACAGTCATCTAGAATTCACTTATCTTCTCGCTCTCGCCGTCCGTTCTCATCCAGTACTAAGTAGTCAGCCGGGAGCTTTGGAATCTATGTTGGGCCAGTTGAGGGAGAATCTATCCAGATAAAACAAATACAAACCGTAAACTATATTTTTGTCTAAATCTACCTAAACCATATGGTTTAGGCCATATTTGCAGATTTTATATACTGTAAAAATCCATGCTTACGTTCACAATAAATATTTTCTCTTTCATTTACTGGCTACTACATAATGATTCATTGATCTGCTGATCTCATGAATCCACTCCTTCCAAAAAAAGAAGGGGAAGGATGGAGGAACAGTGCATACATGCAAATCACCCCTGCTGCAGAGACTACTGACCTAGTTCGCTGAGTTGCATAAGTCTTCTTCCTAGTTGCCGGCTGTAGTAGTGGACAGACAGGAAAGGAACAGTGGGGTGCGCATGCATGGCTGGCGGCTATTAGGGTAGAGGATAAGTGACCTTCTGCCTTGCTGCAGCCTCTTCTCCCCTTGATCACTTTTATTTGATTTCCTTGTTTTTGGTGAATATTTTGATAAAGAGCTGGATTGGACTGTTGGCGATGGGTTAAGATGGATGTTTGGGATTTTGGAAAATCTTGTTTTTTGCCTTGTGGTTATGGTTTGTACGCGCAGCTTTAGGAGGATCAAGGCTGCCACACAGAGACTTTGAAATCAAAATAGGGGTTGTAGGAGCCTTAATAAAAACCTTTCGAGTGCAATGGCATTTCGTACAAAAGTCAATTCGTCCAAATTTGTGACAAGAGTTGTTTATGCTCCGAAAAAAGTATTTCGAAAACACCTTTTCAAGCCTATGTGGTTTCCAGGGCACGGTAGAGCATTTTTGAAAAAAATGGACTTAAATTTGACTTTTTGTTTTGGATTACCAAGGTAAACCATACAAGAGTGTATTCCACCCTGTTTTGGTCACTGGAGCTGGGCAGAAAGAGCTTCTTTGATAATGAGTCGTGCTCGAAATGACCTTAGCCTGTATTCTGCGCAACGAAATAATTTAATGATGAGTTGACTCTTGGACAAATTGCATTTTGGACGAAAGTCCATTGCACCAGTCTCTCGGCCTAGCAAATTTACTTTCATAAAATGAACAATAGCGGAGGTTGGGGTTTGGCACAGCTAGATTATTAAAACTCTTTGCGTCAAAGATGGTCAGGCTGGCTGTGGGTTTAAGCCGTATTGCTATAAAAATAATATTTAGTAGTTAAACCGGTGCGAAATGCGGTCATTGGACTGCATTGAGAAGCCACTGTCGCACTTATTCTTCCAGTATGGCAGTTTTATCTCCAAATACCCTTGGCCCTTCATATTTTTTCCTGTTTTATTTACAATGGCCATGTCGATCGGTTTCCTTTACATGGAGTCAATCACGGATGCCATTTACTTATTCACACCAGTCAATGCTCAATCCAAATTTGAGAGACAGGTCATCCATGATCTCTGGCCTCTGGTCAATGGGAGTTATATTCCTGGCAGGGCTGTAACACAGTCTAGAGAAATACAGGTTAATTTTTTATAACTATAGTAAAACTGGAGAATAGTTCTTATTCTTAGATGTTATGAGAATGCCTGTCGGAAAACTTTTTCGAGCCTTTACAGGATACCTGGGTACTTTCCAAAATTTGACTAGGATTAATTAAAAAGCGGATATCGAGCCTACGAAAATTTGGAAACTTGTTAATTTTTTTGCTTCGCAAAAGTAGTTTCCTCTGAATTTCAGGGCCGCAACAGGGCTCATACAATACTCCTCCACATAATTATTACCATATAATTACCACCCAAAACTACTCAAACCCATTAAAACCACTTAAAATCTCTCAAAACACTAGAATTTACCCAAAACTTATTTGGAAAGGGGGCCACATTTTTTTTGTAAAAATTCGGGTGATACACAAATCACATCATTTTTAAATCTTTATTCCATATTTATTCCATATAGAATTCCACATCAGTTTTTGAATCCAGAAAGCAAAGCAAGCTACGAAGATTGAGTCCCCTTAGAACATCCATGAAGCTAAATAGAAGAAAACATCAGCACAAACTGAAGACCTATACTCATGCATCACAATCGGAAAGAACAAGAATATCGGCATGATAACCCCATGCGGTGGGAAGAAAAGGGATGTCGACCAAAAATGACGAAAAAAAGTGACATATATTGATTTCAAAAATGTGGCCCCCTTTCCGGAGAAGTTCCCAATACCAATCAATATCACTCAAAATCACCTAATACCACCTAAAAAACCCCAAACTGCCTTTAACACGAGAACGGGTGGTGGTTACAAGTATTGATATCGATGCAGAATTTAATGCCCTACGCGATGGTGCAATTAGTTTTTAAAGTTAATTGTAAAAATTTTGAGATTTAGGCATTTTAAAATTTGAAAAAAAAACTGTGCTCCCAGACCATTGAATTGTTTGCTTTTTTTGTGGTTATTACGAATATGTCTGTGACAACTAGTCAAGTAATGTCTCAAAATGGTGGGCATGCATCAGGCTTTCTAACAGCTACAAAAGTATTAGGTTTTTTAATTAAAAATTATTAAAAATTTGATTTCTTCATTTAGAAAAAGATTCCCGAAAATTCAAATTACTGTGCGAAACGCTTATCATTTTTTCCAGGGATGTGGTCTAAAGATACAATTTTTATACCTTAAAGCGGTAGAACAGGGCTACAAAATGGGTATAAACATGAATTAAAGACGAACGAACAAGCATATCAAATATTCAATTTATTATAACAATGAGTGCAGGCAACTGGATTACTTTGAGCTTGATGTTGGATGCATATCTCTCAGAGCAGATACTACAATGTAAGAGAACTGTATTCTTCCTTCCTCTGATTGGCGTTGCTGGATGCGCTCGAGTGATTTGCTTTTCTTGCTGGACTTCTTCTCGAGATTTTTCCTGCTCTATCCCGAGGCATTAAATTCTGCATCGATATCAACACTTGTCACCATCATCCGTTCTCCTAATCAACACCACTCTAAACCTATCCAAACGCCCTAAACCACCATAAATCGAAGTAAAACATTTCGGTTTTTTTATCCAGTACATGGTCTTGTATCCGGCCAAGGATTGGCCGCTTCGAGGTCAAGACTGGCGCACTCCACATGCAAGGGATAGGGGAACATGAAATACACATTTTAGGATAAAACAATAACAACATTTCACTATAATGGTCTGGAATAGTTCAAGGTGTTTTGGCAGGACTTCGTTTTAGAATCAAGTCTTAACACGTTTTTAGACGTTTTAAGCTCTGTTATCTGAAGAAAGCGTAATTTTTGAATTGGGGAAGCGGTTTTTGAAGAAATTTTTTGACCAAAATTTTTATATTTAGACATTTTGGTATTTTATCTCCACTAAAGGGTACATTTATAACCAAACAACCATACTATAACAATAACCAATCTCTATTTGCATCGGATCCTTACAGATTTCGTGCAGTCGAATCAAATTCAGAGACATAAAGAGCTATAACAACTCAATGAATTAATGAACAAAAGCAAGAGCAAAAACAAGTATACTACCGAAAAAACACAAAAACTAAAAAAAATGACAATTTTGGTTAAATTTAGGCGAAAAAATTTTCTTCAAAAACCACTTTCCCGATTAAAAAATCAGGTTTTCTTCGCATAACAGAGCTTAAAACGTGCAACTTGATTCTAAGTTATGCGATAAAACGAAGTTTAGCTGGTGTTTTGGGTGGTTTGTAGTGTCTTGGGCGGGTTTTGGGATGGTTCGGACACAATCTTGAAATTATCGAAAAAACGTAAAAAAACTGACTTGGTCCCCCTGTTGTTTTTGAACGTTAGGCTAAATTTATGCAAATGCATGGCCTAACGTTCCTTTACCGAAAATCACACGATCTGAAACACCTGGCTGTTAAAATTTATTAAAATCACACATGACTCATACATTTGTGATAGTTTCCATCATAACATTCTCCACATATACTACAAAGCTTGCAGATCACAGTCAGAGCCAAAGATGACGCCAACATATTGCAAAGGCCTTACTCTGAGGCTGTCTACCGCCTCGATATGTTCATTCAAAACAACGTCAAAGTGGATTACAATGGGTACTTACACAAATAAAATTACCATGATACTCAGACTTTCAACAAATTATTTCAGTCGCATCTACAGGTATCGAGACCTGTGCTTGGGGCGCAAAAACCAGGGATGTCCAGGCAACAAACATGTCCAGCTGATCTCAGACTTGTTCCAACATAACATCAAGATCACATATCCTACAGTGTCGCTTGGAAATGTGTAAGTGTTCCAAGTTACCTGTGATTTTTAACTATAAGCCCTCAGAATTTAGACGTGGCTATATAGGCAGTAGTATGGGCGGTGTGTCGGTTGCCCACGGCAAAAATAATTCCCTAGTGTTGGCTGGAGCTAAAGCATGGCTTATGGTCTACCACCTGCAGTTCTACCCTAATAATATGTCTTACATATCGGGGTTGTGGGAGAAGGTGAGTTGAAATTTGAAAATTGGTTCAGATCCTAAATTGTTGGTTTGCTTAGGCTTAGGCTTAGCTTTTTTACTTTCTCAATTGGAAATGCCCCTATACTTTATTCTCCATTAAAAAAAGTTCAGTTAGTATCATTTTGTTACTAAGAATCAGAGCTATAAAAGAAGCTATTGATAAAGTAAAAATTATGTTAAAATTGAGCACAAAGAGCACCACATCGAGCGGATCCGTTTTCTGGAGGGGCAGCACACCCGAGGCGTAAATCAGGGTACAGATCCGACGATTTAATCTAAATTTTTGTACTGCATCTACTGCAATAGATCTCGAGCTAAAAAGAGCACCAGTTTCAAAGTTTTCTAATAGGAAATAAGATACCGTATTTTCTCTAATATACCGATTATTTTTCAACCTCCCTCTAGGGGTCGGTTTATTAGAGAGGGTCGGTATATTAAAGAAAATACGGTATGGCTATTTTCGAGTTAGGAGCTATGACAAGAGGTTTTTAATCTACTCTTTTTTCTCTTGTTCTGTAGCTTTATAAGTACAAATAAATAAAATCAAACCTCGGTAACTGGGCATCCCCTTGGGCGTGCCGGTTCCATAGCATGTCCAATTACGAGGTTTCACTGAATCTTGAATAATATTTTCAGGCCTTCGAAAAAGCATTGCAATCTTACCCAGAAGATCCCTACATCACCTTCACCTACTTCCACTCCCAGACATTGGCAGAAGAGCTGAAACGAAATGCTGATTCTCTAGTGCCCAGATTTGTACTTGCTTTTGCCATCCTCGTCCTATTCTCCTTGTTGTGCAACATATCCACCTGTGCTGATGGTTGGTACATCGACTGGGCTGTGTCCAAACCAATACTAGCAGTGCTGGGTGTGTTCAATGCTGGAATGGGCATAGTCACTGCTATTGGAATGCTCAATCTTCTATCTGTGCCTTACAATGACATTGTCGGTGTGATGCCCTTTTTGGTCGTTGGTAAGTCAACTTTTTGGAAAAAACCCAACATATGGAGATCACTTGAAAAGGGAACAAATTAGTTAAAAATGTTTAACCAAAATTTAAGTTTTTGCTGTGTTGTGCCAAATTTAACGAAATGGTGGCTTCTAGTGCCAGCTTGGTAGCGATAAATCATCCCAATCACCAAACATGTTTGAGTCTATTCTGAAGTATGCGCTGGTACACCTCGGGCCTAACCACAGGTCAAAAACAGGAGGTTCTTTTCGGTTATCGGCAGATCAAATCAGGTTCCAAAATATGCCTTGGTCCGCCCTGCTGTTTTTTGGAAAATGCCTTGGTCCTCACTTTAACATTATGGTTATGGTAATGTTGTGATTGGGGTGATTACGGTTAAATTGATCCCCTTAAAGATGATCACCTAAAAACAACAGGGGACCAAGGCGTATTTTGGACCCTGATTTGGCCTGCCGATAACCGAAAAGAACCAAACAGGATATTCGTCTAGAATGGTCGGAAGTTGGGGTTCAAAAAACTGGCAGTTAACCCACTTTTCTTTTAAATATTTAGGTCTAAATCTAAGCTTATTGTTTAGCATATTTTAGCCGTGGGTGTTGATAACATGTTTTTGATGGTGGCAGCCGTTCGTCGAACCAACCGTGTAAAGCATTTGCAACTGATTCTAGTCCCAACTATTTTGATTCTTCAATTTAGGCATTCAGTGTGAGCCATAGAGTCGGTGAAGCAATGAGTGATGCAGGTGAACCTTTTTTATGTGGATTCCCACTTATTTTTTCATTTTGATGACCTAAGAAACACATTTTTTCAGCCATCTCCATGTTAATCACAGCCCTGACAGATGCTTTCTCATTTGGAGTAGGCACCATAACCACAATCCCAGCTGTCCAAATATTCTGCATTTACACATGTGCTGCTATTACAATCACTTTCATCTACCAAGTATGTGTTACCTGTTATTTTCATGGTTAAAACCAGGGTTGCTTTTCTGTCCGGACAGAAAAAATTTGGAAAGTTAGCCGAAAAGTTTTCCGGAAAACTTTCCGGTTGGCGGTGACAAATCGGACAGAAATAATTGTACAGGTGGTAGTATACAGTTAACTGTGCAGCTAACTGTACAGTCAACTGTATAGTTAACTGTATTGTTATCTGTAGTTAAAGGGGCATGCTCGCCGCCGATGGGAATACATGACCACTGCTTAGGTGCAGGACGAACTCAATAATGCTCTTTTTAGTTTTTTTGTAGTTTGAGGAACATGTTTGAGCCCCCTCTAACATACGCTGGCCTGAGCCTAAGCCTGAAGACGAGCCTAAATACCATATAGCTAAATTTTTAGTTTTACAATTTTCAGTTTTTTAGGTTTAGGTGTATAAATTAGGTTTGAGACAAATTTCACAAAATAATAAAGTGGGGCATGTCCAAGTATCGCCTGTTCACAATGGTGACTGCAGCGTGTGGCTTCAGCGTGTGGCGTGGCGCTGCAGCTGCATGGGTGTTCACAATGTGTCGCCACACTCCACACTCTGCAGCCACAGCCACACGCTGCAGCTACACGCCACACTCTGTTCACAATGATCGCCACACTCTGCAGCCACCCGCCACACTCTGCAACCACACGCCACACGCTGCAGCCACACTCTGTTCACAATGGGAAAAATTGAAGGTGCCCATTATCTTAATCCAAAACATCATCTTTATTACTATTCAGCCCAACTATTCAGTCACTATTCAGTACTATTGAGTCAACAACAACACAACACAACAATATTCTAGATCATTCTTCCTTGCCACTCCACTGCGCCTTCTTCTTTTTTCTTCAAGCCTAAGCCTTTGGCGGACTTCTTCGGCTTCCAATCGACTTCTGTTCGCTCCGCGCCTTCGCATTTCAGCCGGTTGAAGAGATCGAAGAGGATTCTGCACTTCTGTTCGCCAAAGCCCGTCCGGTTCATTCCCCAGTCCTGTATCGGCCATCGCACCTGCATAGAGAGAGATCCCTCGTCAATCAAGAAGTTGTGGAGAGCACAGCATGCCTTGACAATCAAATTGGCCACCTTATCGCTTGTCTCGATGGGCTTGAGAAGGAACATAAACACAAAGTGAAAATTTTCAAAAAACGCCACACTATTTTCAAATATTTTTGAAAGTGTGGCTGTGGCTGCAGCGTGTGGCTGCAGCGACAAATTTTTCCCATTGTGAACAGAGTGTGGCTGCAGCGTGTGGCGTGTAGCTGCAGAGTGTGGCCATCATTGTGAACACCCAATCGCCACACGCTGCAGCTGTAGCCACCATTGTGAACAGGCTTTTAATTGATATTTTTTGCCAAAATTATCTTGACTTATCCTACAAAAATGATTTTTTCGTGTATCGAGTCTTTGTATCCAGTCATAAGTTGTATCCAGTTGTTGGTACACCCTGTAACACGGGTTCGGCCCACAGAGACTTTCTCTTCTCCTGTTTTTATTTCTTTCCATTTTTTTGGAAAACTTTCCGCGTTCTTTTCTGTCCGGAAAGTTTTCTGGAAAGCTTTCCATGCAGCAACCCTGGTTAAAACCTATACTTGTTAAACACTGAAAATTATTGGACAACGAGACCAAGAGTTAACGGTGTTATTAGCTCGGGTGGACCGCATGTCAGCAAATCTTAAAAATTTGGATTAAATAATTTTAAAAAATTCAAAAAAATCAGCGGACCAATGCAAATTGTGAGGTGTACATCGAAATTAGTCTAATTATTTTTGTGGCTTGGCCATCGGATCGTTGAAAGGTCCCGCGGGATACAGGAGTTCGAAAAAACAATGTGCTCGGTAAAGAAAATTGCATGCTCCCCCGATTTTTTGTGCAAAATATAAAAACGGAAAATTTGGAACTTTTTTTAAAAACTGAATGAGACTCTAATGTTGTGAATATTCAGATAACTTTCTTCGCTGGTTTACTAGCACTGTCAATCAAATGGGAAGCAAATGGTTTGCACTGCCTCTGGCTCCAACCTACTATGCCTGAAAATTTGGCCAGAACGTCCAGTCTCTACGCTCGTTTGTTCTGGCTGGGCAGTCGGCCTGACCCGAACCCTCAGAATTTGAAGCACAACCTCAAAGACTCAAATGCCGCCCTTTTCTTCCAAAACTGGTTTTTTGCATTTTGAGTGGCTAGGGAGTTGTGAATTAAGTGTGATTATAGGTTTGGCCCCATCCTGATGCAACCAGTAGTTAAGTTTCTGGCGGTTCTGTGGTTCTTCATATATCTGGCTTTTGCTATATATGGGTGTATGCAACTTAGGGAGGGACTGGAGCCAGTCAACTTGCTGGTCGAGGACTCCTATGCTATCCCACATTATAGGTATACGCTTACAAGTTTGCTAATGGATATGTAAATGTGAAATTTGGCATTTTCATCTATGGTTGTGTGGTAGAGTATCACACGGACGGGCATTCCACCCGTTCAGATACCTGGATAAATAGCCGTTTTGGAAAAAGTATACCCGAGAAAATGCTCAATTTTAGAAAACGTGGGTACCCAGGAACCGCGTTGAGCCAAATTACCCGCCCGCATGCTATCCTATTGTAAGTAAAGACACCATCAGATGTTTACTTTTATCTCTTAATTTTTAACCCCCGTAAAAAGGGACTTTTATTGTAAATCATACGGGGGTAAATTGAGTTGATAGCCGATTCTAAAGTCGTCCATCCTAGAAGTCCACAAAAATTGTTTCAAACTTAATTTTTCTTTACATGGTAACTAAGTTACTACGAAGTTAGCATTTTTGAATTTCATTTTCCGGAGGTAATCAGCCTTGTTAAATATTGTCGTCGTGATATCGGCGTTGTTTTACTAGAATTAAAAAGTAGCTGTGCAACGCTTATATCAGAATGGCCATGTTGTCTGTAAAACATGAACTTTTCATAAATCAACCACACATTTGCGCACCTAAATGGCAAACTCTTGCGAAAAGTACGCAAATATATATTTTCAGAGCACTGGAACAGTATTTTTGGCATTATGGAGCATCAGTTCAGGTAACTATGGCCTATTTTAACAACAAAAATGTTATTACACATTTTTTTGGTTTTTCAGGTGGTTGTGAACAACGCGCCAGACCTTAGGAATCAACGAGAGAGACTGCGGGTCAACGCCATGGTGCATGCCTTTGCAAACACTCGACATACCATTGGAGACGAGTCTGTGCAGTTCTGGATGGAGGAGATGCAAAGGTACTACACGGATGAACTAAAACTGGGGGTGCTCTCGGAAGATGTCAACCCGTCATTCTATGGTCTGGCCAGGCACTTTATGTTGGCCAAGAACACTGAATTTTGGCCGGATGATGTCAAATGGGCAAAGAGACCAGATGGAGAAGTCGGTATAAAAGCGTTTCGGTAAGCTTATATGTATAGGGTGATTTGGGGTGGTAAATTTAAGAAAAAGTCATTTTTATATAGTGTTATGCCAATGGAGTCGGATTACCTCGTATTGAATTTCTCGTATCCGTCGCTGCTCATTTGGAAAAGTACCAAAGAAATTGTTAAAAATCTGTTTGCTTGTTACCGTTGTGTGTGGGACGAGTTCATAAATTAGTTCTGGTGAAGGCGTGTACTGACTTTTTTTCAACCTATGTCTGAAAAGGGGGCGTTCATCAGAGAGATACGGAGTAGTAGCTAATGTTGACCAGAAAAAAAAAACCCTAACAAAAAATTCATGCCTCTATATTGAAAGCGAATTGCATTTTCTCAAATAGGTACAGTCTACAATTTCGTATAATGCCTTCGCGATATAACTCCACCAAAAGTCGGTCACAAGAAAGTCTGGTGAGAAAACATTGCCTTGGTACCCGTATTGCTTGACTCAAAAATGTGGCCCAGTTTGCATTGGCCCAATTTTAAAAGACCTAATTTGAAATGGCCCATTTTTCTCCTCCCCGAAAAAGTGCCCGATATTGGATATACCCTGTTATATCGTAAATACAGTCAAACCTCGATATAACGTACCCCCTGGGGGCCGGGTAAATGGTACGTTATATCGAGGGTTAATTTGACGGAGTTTATTATTGAAGGGACCGACTCAAGGGGTACGTTATAACGAGGGGTACGTTATATCGGGGGTACGTTATATCAAGGTTTGACTGTACCCCCAAATAACCCCCCTCCCCCTGAAATAACCCGGGTTATTTCAGGGGGGTTATTTGAGGGGAGGTTATTTGGGGTATGTTTTTCAGGGTATGTTTTTCAGGGTACATTTTGTCTTGAAGGGAAGTCATGTTATTTCGATAGTTAGACCTGGTTTTCGTCCCCTATCCACCGCGAGGGTAGTTACCCACCTCCAGAACCCGAAAATTTTGAATTGTAAGAAAAATTGGCGCTAGTATAGAATATCCCCCTCCCAAAAAATCAGACCTTCTAAAAATCGTTGTAACTACCCTTTGGAACAACAAGTTTAGGCTTAGCCCTTAGGCTTAGGGGTAGGCCAGCGTATGGAAGTTGTGACTAATAAGTGTTTTACGCACTTTTTCTGGGGTCTGGAACATATATTTGGGTGCTCTTTACTTAAGTTTTAGAAGGCATAAGTTTTTTTTTGGGGGTGGGGGGTAGGGGTAAGGTATTCTATACTAGGGTCGAAAAATAAAATCAAACCATGGTATACTACTCAAAATCATGCGCTGAACATGGTTTGATAATACCAAAATAGCGAATTCACTACCCAAAAGTTCATTATCAGGGTAGCTCCGCACTTTGAGTGAGTACATATTTTCATATCTCCCACCTGGGTGCCCCTCTGCTGGGTAGATAATCCTAAGTACTCCCCACTTTGGTACCCCGCTTCTGGGTGCTCCCCGCATAGGTGCTTCTCACCTAGGTATCGCATGGGTAAACCTACCTGGGCACCCCCTCATGGGTACCCTTCTCTTGGGTACACCTTCTTAGTTATCCACTCTTGGTTACCAACCTCCTAGGTACTCCTCATCTAATCAACACCACCTTGGTACTCCCCTCCTAGGATCCCCTATCCTGGGTGCCTCCTTCTTGGATACTCTTCTCTTAGGTGTGCTCATCCTGCGTCCTCCGTCCTCCTATAGAATGGTTCAAGGAAACTGAAGATACTGGCATGGAATGTCTAAACACAGTCAGACATTCGAGTTCTGAAAAAAAGCCCACCCAGAACAGTGACTATTCTGATATCGAAGTTTTGGGTGAGGAATTCGCTGTTTTGCAGTTATCAAACCGTGTTTATCAAACCGTAAATATCAGATTTTCAAGTTTCCCCATAAAAATTTGAGCATAGTCAGACGAAAGTTTGAACTTTACGTCAAATATAAGGAAAAAATGAGGAAAATAATTTTTTTGCATGAAAAATGCGAAAAGTTGCATTTTTATGGACGTTTTATGCATAAGAGGAACACGGTATGATAGCTCAAATGAAAGCCCATAATCTTAGCTACATTTTAAACATGTAACATGTGACTTGTGGAAATAAATTTCAACCAAACTAGCCTAAGAAAAACCTCCGAAACCATCGATTTTCACAAATTCAGCCTATTTTAGCCTGGGTACAAGCTCCAGTAGGTGTGAAAGCCTGTGCTGTTGATCTTGGTGGATAGCCAAGAGTGTGAGAATCATTTTTACATCAAACTTGTAAATAAAAGAAGATAAAAAAATAATGTGTGCACCCGGTGGTTGTCGAACCTGTGAAAGAATAAAAAATTAAAAAGCATACCACCTAATTTAGAATGGCTACAGGCAAAAAGCGAATTTGCAAAAAAGGGTAAATTTGCCTCAAAAAAAATTAAATTTGCCACAGAATTTGCCATACGGAATTAGAATTTGCCACGTGAATTACAGATTCCTGGTCGGCCTGAAAGACATCTCCAGTTCTATCCAGCAACAAGATGCCACAGCTACTCTCCGAGGTACCGTATTTCCTCTAATTAGCGCCCCCCCCCCTCTGATTCAAAATCTAGCTGTTTTTAGCCCACTTTTTGATCAGGTAAGTTACCAACCATTTTGTAGCTAGAAAGATGAGCTACTAAATGGTTGGTAACTTGCCTGAGAGAAGTGATCAAAAAGTGGGCTAAAAACACAATGCCAAAAACACGATTTTGAATCAAGGGGGGGGCGCTAATTAGAGGAAACACGGTATATATTATTTTGGCTCTCCAGCTTAATTTAATCGCACATTCAGAGGTTGCTGCCCGCTATCCTAGTTACAACATCACTACATTCATGCCTCTCTGGTTATTCACTGATCAGTATGCCTTGGTAGTACCCAATACCATCCAGAACATAGTCATAGCTATGGTATGCCATTTGGCTCAAATACGATTAACCAATTAAATAATTTAGGTAGTGATGATAGTTATAGCCTTGCTGCTAATTCCCCAACCCTCATGTGCCCTGTGGGTGGCTCTGGCAATTGCGTCCATAGATGTGGGAGTGATTGGCTATATGACTCTGTGGGGTGTCAATCTGGATGCCATCTCTATGATCACAATCATCATGTCAATTGGCTTCTCAGTCGACTATTCAGCTCACATCACTTATGGCTATGTGATTTCGGCGGAGAAAAACCCGAAGGACAGGATTCGACAGGCTCTGGGTAAGCGCTGGACTATTGTAGAAAAAAGTTATTAGGACTTTCAAAATCGCCCCACCAGATTTTAGGGTACTCAAAAAGTAAAACAAATTCGCATGTATTACAGGCATGTGCACTCTCCGGCGGGGACGTATTTTTTAGAATCCCCAGCGAGCAGGGCCAGAAAAACATTTACCTGAGCCACAAAAATTGCGGCTCGTGCACATGCCTGCCGCCGTATTCGTGAGTTCGACTCCCAGCAGTAGCATACGTCTTTTAATTTTTTTAACACCCCTTTTTCAGGCGCTCTTGGCTGGCCATTGACCCAAGGTGCTGTGTCCACAATTCTAGCAGTGGCTGTACTAGCGGATGTGCCTGCCTACATGATAGTTACTTTCTTTAAGACCGTGTTCCTAGCCATTTCTTTGGGCTTGCTACATGGACTAGTGTTTTTGCCGGTGACCTTGTCTCTTTTTGTCAGAGGGCATGTGCAGAAGTTGGAAAAGAGAAGTTTTGGAGAGTTACCTGACTTAAGAGCTCATCCACAAATGCCTCACAGAAGGGTAGTGGGAAAAATGAATGAGGGCATGACAAGGCAGGAAAGAAGGATGCACAAATATTAGTAAATTATATTGCTTGAAGATTCGATGAAAATTTAATAAATATTTTTCTCATAAGATCTGCAGAGCACGGTATACGCGCACAGACATAACCTAGAGACCAATTTGAGCTAAAATCTACAGGGTTATTCAAGAAATTGTAACACTTTCAAACTGCCATAACTTTTTATCCCGGCACGATTTCAAAATTTTGTAAACGCAGATCGACTCAGAATTTCATGGCAATTTTTTTGGTATATAAGGTCAAAACCACGATTTTCGCTTGGTCCCCCCTGTTGTTTGGCTCCTGGTCTGTAGGTGGCCTTTGGATGGACAACAGGGGGGACCAAGGCAAATTTTCGAATTTTTGCAAAAAAAAATTTTTTCGGGTGTTATATGCCAAAAAAATTGCCATGAAATTCTGAGTCGATCTGCGTTTACAAAATTTTGAAATCGTGCCGGGATAAAAAGTTATGGCAGTTTGAAAGTGTTACAATTTCTTGAATAACCCTGTAAATCTCTTAATCTAAAGTTCATAAACAGGCTCTGCTTGAAAAAAAGGTAGTTTAACTGAAAGAATAGTCCGTTTTGTTAGCTTTGTTTTGTTAGCTGACCGAAAACTACCCTAATTTTACCCATCTCATCAAAACCATACCTCGAAAAAACGGCGACAGGCGGAAATCCCTTTTTCGAATGGAAATCGGTTGTTACGTCCGATTTTAAAAGGGATTTTTGACGCAGTTGTAATTCCCAAAAAAGATGCTTCCGCCTAGCGCTGTTTTTCCTCGGTATGGTTTTGAAGAAATTGGTAAAATTAGGGTATTTTTCGGTCGGCTAACAAATAAAATGCTGCAAAGAGGGATTACCACCGTAGGACCCCTCAAGTAATCCTAAAACTTCCAAACCGAAGATCTTCTGACTCGCTCGTTAGCATTTCATACTGAGAGCCTACCACTCCAAGAAAATTATTAGAAAAAGACACCATCTACATAATCATAAACGTTTATTAAGCACGACAAATACCGGCAAATATACAGGGAAATCTAACGGCTTAAATTACCTAGCAGTGTTCATTTTCGGATGGTTGAAGAAGATCGAGTGAAGCGATATCTCAGAGAACTCTTCCACCAGCTTCTGTTGATACTAAAAATGGTAGTTAGACTTTGGACATTGCAACAATTTTCATAGATCAACTACCTTGCCCACACATGCCTCTGAGAGCCGGCCTTCAACCAGATCTATTTGTTTGAGCCTTTCCAAAATGTTTTTTTTCTCTTCGTCCAGCTGCTGCATCTTGAGATTAATTTGCTCCACTTTTTCTTCGCGTCCTTCCTTAAATTTTTCATGCAGAGCATGTAGTCGATTCTCTTTCTCCTTCAGGTTTCTAGCTCGGAGCATTTTTTCAGTCCATGTCTTTCTTGTCTCGAGTCTTTGAGTATCGAATCCCTGCATTGGCACGTGATATGCAATTTTCAGCTCTTTTACTACCCTGTCGAACGTCTCAGAGTCATTGATGCTGAAAAACCGAAAGCGTGAGAAGGCTTATCAAAAGCAAACAACAAACCTCAACCAACGAAGATGAGCTTGTCTGTACACTAGCATGGCGGCGATACGATTGGCCAACCACTTCGGCCTTTCTCTGTTTGGAAATCTTGCTTGCACTTCATCCATTCGATAAGTCCAGTGACGAATGCTGACTGTGGCCAAGGCAACTGAAAAAGTTGTGATAAGATTTTTAATGGGAACCATGATAAAATATTTTACCCTGAGCCGCATGAGAGTCCTGATCATATTTGTGCCCGATTATCTTTTCAGACAATTCCACTTTTCTGGCGCCAGTCATGTCGCTTCTTTGGCCAAACCTCACGCTGAATATCTTTCTTACACTTGGCGGTGCAGTCCGAAGAGCTTCCACATAGCGGTAGGCGACTTTTGGCTGATTCATATCCACTTGCGGCAGTCCATAGTCTTGGAGGCTCTTTTTTCGACCGATCAATGAGTCCTGAGTTTTGAGACGGAGTTCACGCTGGCTGCCAATTTTCTCATCCCAGATCAGCCTCAGATTCTCGAGATAGCGCTCATCTAAAAAAGTAGACTTTTTCTAAGAAACCAAAAAAGTATAGAGAAAACGCACCCAAAGGAACCCTTGAAGCCATGTTTTCAAAGTAGTTTTCTTCCAGTCGAGCTGGATCGGTGACCTTTTTGTGCTTGTTGAAGAACGGATATCTGCCCACATGATCTGCTGCCGAGAGATGCACACAGCGAAGCTGAGAATCCGCCAGACTTAAGCACCCCGACTTGAACGTACTTTTGCACACCACCATTTTTTGCAAATTCATCATTGCACACAGCTGGATTTTTGACAACTAAAAAGGTACAAAATTACGTAGAAATGCCATGTACTAGAGTATTGTACGCAGTGCTGGGCAATTCTCCACTCTTGGCTACGAAATTCAAGAGCGAAAATTTTGAAACTAAGAGCCAAGAGCAAGAGCAAAATCGAAAATTTTCGAGATAGAAGACAAGAGCAGGAGCAATTTTTTTTTGTCTGGGAGAGCTTTAAAAAATTTTTCTCCGAGCGAAAAATTGCGATGTTTGTGATGTTATTTCAGCACATTGTTGACATATTGTATTCTTTGAAAAAAATTGATTCAGTTTAAATTAATTAACAAAATTACCGTATTTCCTCTAATAGGACGCTCGGGCGTCTTATTTTTCAATCACCCTCTAAGGGGGCGGCTTATTAGAGGGGCGGTTTATTGGAGGGGGCGGCTGTTTTTCAACCGATAGGCGCCGCTAAAATTTACGCCACGTTTCTCAAAAACTGGCGCCGGCGAAAATTCGGTCATGAAGCACCTTGCCCATACGATTATCCATAAAATATTAGGTTGATCCAAAAGTTCTTGGGCACCTTGAAAAAATTTATTTTCGATTTTTTATTAACGTGTTAATATTTTAGCATGATGTTTATCATTCCAATGTTTGCAGATCTAATTCAGAGGAGATATCACTCGAAGTCACATCAACAAAACAGCTCTCCAAAATCTTTATTCAACAAAATAATCTCCCCTCAACATCAACAACATTTTGCCATCTTTCAGGCAATCTCCCAAAACCTTTAGCAAAGAATCTAATCGGTTTCGAATCAAAATAAACTTGCAGATCTGTTAAAATTGCTTCTTCTGTTGCCAAGGTTTCATCGGAAGGCTAATAGCCACCGGAAAGGTTTGTTTTACACTTAGTTGGATTAGACAGATGAGATGAAACGACGAAAAAGAAGCGAATAAAAAATCGAAAATAAATTTTTTCAAGGTGCCCAAGAACTTTTGGATCAACCTAATATTTATTCAATCTCAAACAAAATGAGAGGGTAGCACACAAAACAAACAAAGTTATATTTCAATATAAGGATTTATCACTGAGATAGCGGTATAACTGTCGTATTCCGAACCCTCGCAAAATTCCTCTAAATGATCTTTTTTCGGCGATTTAACTGCTCTAACGCACGTAAAAGATGTTTTATGCGGGGGAAAATCATTTTTGACATAAAATTTTTTTTTGGCCAAAATTTGACTTTTTGCCTTGGGGGACCAAGGTAAACCACTAGAAAAGGGTACGTGGATCACCCCGAAACTTCTGAAAAGATGGAATTTGAACATAGTTTTTTTGACTGGGAAGAAAGAAACTCTGGTATGCATATATTTTTCATGCATCCAGAGTCACTTTCGAGTGATTTGTGTCTAATGTATGTGGGGGTGCGCATCGGGCTTCGTTGGTTAGAGATGAGCGCACTCACTTACTTTAGACATGATTCCGAGCTTGACTCATGATCAAAAATGCATAGAGAGACTCTTTTTGCCCGAGTGACCAAAACAGGGTAAAATACCTTAATATAAAGTGGCTTACCTTGGTCCCCAAGGCAAAAAGTCAAATTTTGGTCATTTTTTTTGTCAAAAATGATTTTCCTCTGCAAAAAAACACATTTCACGTGCGTTAGAGCAGCTAAAACACCGAAAAAACATCATTTGGAGGCGTTTTGCGAGGGTTCGGAATACGACAATTTTTCCGAGGTAGCCATTTTCTTCGTCCTCATCTGAGTCGATTTCTTCCACGGCAGGCAAATCATTCATGGCAAAGCGGGCGTCTTGAAGTCCCTCCGGCACCGGCCCATTTTCCTTAAAGCAATGGATATCGTCGTCTTCGTCGCCGTAAAGCGTATTGGTTATTCCACAATCCAAAAAATCTAACTAAACCAACTAACTAAACCACAATCACAAGCGGATTATTAGGAGGGGGCGGCCTATTAGAGGAAATACGGTAGTTGCACGGTAGTTTATAAGCAAGGGAAATTATAAAGTAAAGTAGCTGATAAGAAAAAGTTGCTATAGGTAGCTTTTGAGCCACGAACTTTGATTTTTTAAACCATTCTCTGCCCTT
Organism: Ditylenchus weischeri; assembly: GCA_029231635.1. Classification (NCBI taxonomy): domain Eukaryota; kingdom Metazoa; phylum Nematoda; class Chromadorea; order Rhabditida; family Anguinidae; genus Ditylenchus; species Ditylenchus weischeri. Next base: position 115,445 of record JAMRYI010000017.1, read on the forward strand.
CTGACCTTCTTCGACTGTCCTTCATTTTTTAAAAATTAATTAACATGTCACGAACTTTAAACAAAACATCAAATAATCTTAGACTTAGACTCTTAGAGACAATCAGCCAGAAACTCAAGCAAAGTTTGCCTCAGCGGCTATCCATTTGCGCGGGAGCCAAGAGCGGAAATCACAAGGGCTAAGAGCGAAAATCACAGGAGCCAAGAGCAAAATAATGTGTATAAGAAAAGCCTAAAAGTAAAAGCAGGAGCGAAAATTTTGAAATGCACAGCACTGATTGTACGGAACATGAATTCCGAGCTTCCTCTTCATTTTTATGACGATTGAAAAAGAGCACACAAATTTGGCGCTTATTCAAACAGAGATTTTTTAGAAAATTTGCGTTTTTTATACAGTGAAACCACAATATAGTGACACCCCAAGGGACCAGCTGTAACATTCCAAAAGAAAGTTCCTTGGTTAGAAATGGAAAAACGGAGTTTTACGGAATTCTTTAAAGGACCATGCTCACGGTAGTCTGGTTTTCCCCCTAATCACTGAGCTTCTGTTCGGATTTTTCAACTTGCTTTCTAACAAAACAATGCCTAGAATTTAATTTTAGGGTTGGTTTTGTTAGAATCTCAAAAAAAAATTGTACGTAAATTCAACGATTAGGAAAAATTTTTGAATTGTCGAAAGACAACAAGATCACTAGAAAATTTTTCGTTTTCGAAATCACCTAATTTTACAAAAAATATAATTTTTAACGACAAAACATTTTAGCCTACCAAGGTAAACTATACAGAATAAGAAAGTTTAGCTTTCAAATGTTATGTAAATTGGCTGTGAAAGGGGTGGAACCAGAGTCAAATGACAACTTGAAGTTGAGAAATCAGTGTCTGAGCGTTATTGACGCTCCGAAAAACGAACGTAAGTGTTAGTGTAAATGTTTTTGGTAAGACACCTTTTATTCACACTTACACTTACCCCTTCACACAGCCTTTCAAAATTTGAATCTTAATGTATTAGGGAAAATTGGTGCCAAACAAAAAGCTGTCGAAAATGGTCGATTTGAGGTCTTTTTTAATTTCTTATCTCGGCTCTTTTTCCTTTTCGCGTTTTGCATGATTATAGCCAAAAAATATTCCTTATATAAAAAGCTTTCGTATGAGCCATCCCTTGCCCATAAAATACGTAAAATTTCAAAATCCCAATCAATTTCTTTGAAAATTTCCGAACAAATTTTTCGCCTCATTGACTTGATTGAGATCCCACCAAGTTTTTCTGTCCAATTTTAATCAAACAAAACCGGGGGCCCAATAGAAGAGTAAATTTGCTGCATTTTGGTACCGAGGACGTATGCAAAAAATGCAAATTTACGGTGTCTTATGCAAAAATTAGATGAAAAACTAAAAAAGCCCTATTTTTACTATAGAGTATGTATCGTATCGTTCAAAACGTTTTCTTTACCCACCTTTTGCTCGTTCTTTTAGAATGAGCCTACTCTGGAAAATTCCGCTTGAGGGTGATGAAGAAGGATTTCTCTTCACAAAAATGTCGCTGAAGGAAGCAAAGTGCAATGTTTGTCAAGCGAACACCAAACTAAGCAATGACGGCCCGACAAACTTGAATGTTCATCTCGCCAAACATATCGCCTACCAGAAGCAATTCGGAGTGATGGAGAATGCAGAGGAAGCTAAAAAAGAATCGATGAAGCAAGGGCTAGAAAAGTTTGTTGTCCGAAGAACAGGTATTAACAGTTGCCAATTTAATGACATGATGCCATTTCACGAAATTCCTTAGGAATGGTACTGTAGATAGCTCTGGGAGGCTGCGCGATTTTTTGGGTTTATTATATATCGTTCGTCAAATTCTAATGTAAAATATCGATACGATATATCGTTCAAGAGAAAATCACGGTCTCTAATTTTTACTCGGAAAAATGCCAGTTGTTTGCTTTGGTTGATCTCTAATTTTTAAAATTTCAATTTTACTTTTCAAGTAGCTGAATTTCCGGGCTTTTTTTCTTGCATAGAAAAGTTATTAAATACAAAATCGGCGGTTTTCATACAAAAAGAAATTTGGCCTATTTTCAGAGTTAGATATGGTCTCCACCAGAAGAACGTGCAATTAACTTTTTTTAAATCATTTAATCGCTATCTAACTTGCTACTTGGCTCTTGCTACCTGGCTTTTAAAGTATAAAAGTAAAAGTGTATTATTAGTAGACCGTCTGTAGACCCTATGCTAGAGAAGTAATAATAATGTACACTGTTAGTCGTTAGCTGAAAAGTTAGCTAGAGCAGGAGAAATTAAAATGAATAAAGGACAAAAAGCAATTTATGAAAGGGTCACAAAAGCTATTGCAGACAGAACGTATGAATGTATATTTGTTGACGGACCTGCAGGAACAGGAAAAACATTATTTTATGATCTTCATGATCTTGCTTTTATCCTCTTGAGACGAATTGACTGCAGGATTGAAGTGCCAATACAATTAGGGTTGCTGAATTCGCGCGAAAGTTGAAATCGCCCGAACTTTCGCGCGAAAGTTGACGAAAGTTGAAAATTATCCTGTAATATGAATCGTAACTAACCCTTGTTAACAAAATGTAGATCTCTTCTTACTCCCCCTCTGAGACTCTGTCAAAGTAGTTTGCAATGCCCGGTGTAGATGATTCAGTTCTCTTGGCGATTTTCGTTGGAGGCTCTTCTGTCTTCTGCTTGATTCCTGCTAGCTTGTTGATATTGTTGCGCGCTTCTTCTTCGATTTTCTTGCACTGATTCTAAAAAGAAAGCAATAAAAACGAAAAAGGTGAAATCACAAATTTCACCTTTAGATGATGACCCATGTCTGTTGCATTCCCTCGATACTGAGCTCCACAGAATTTGCAGGCGAATTTTTCCCCTCCCCAGAATTTTGCCTGAAAATAAACAAATGATGAACATAAACGCAACAAATATGAACAAAGACATAGCACTTGTAAAGAAAATGCAAAGCAAACGAATGGATAAATGCACGAAAAAGGGAAATGATTCGAGCGCAAAAGTTCAACTCAACTTCGCATTCAGTAACCCTAAATACATTGCTTGAAAATGAAACAGAAGATATTCCAACTGCATACTTTGCCAGCGTGCGGCTGGTCCAACTAGTAGCTGAGGTGGTTTCTCTAATCCACGGCTTGAGACATTTGAGCAGGCACTTGAGAGATTCTTGCGGCGACCACCACGTGAGGCGAAGGCTGTGTCCACTAAGCCTAAGCGATGAGCTGATCCACATCCACAGCTTGTTTCCATTCTGCACTGTTACCTGAAACAATAAATCGCACCCCACATTGGTCCTGACCTTCGGCCTCCGCACTGGTAATTTGACTTTTGGTCTTATGTCAATAGTATTAGAGATAACTCCTTTCGATGAGGTCTTGATCACTTCGTTCGTAGTCGTGGTCATATCAAACACGGCGGAGTTCTGCTGGTAGGCGACCCCGTTTCCGGTCTTCAAGACTTCTGACTTGGTCACGTACTTGACCTCACTTCCACTGGTACACATAGTTTCACGGCCAAAAATTTTGGCGCCGGGCTCTAACACCGGCGCCGGTCCACCGAAAAATCGGCGCCGCTGCCAACTTTAAAAAAATTTTCGGCGCCGGCGCCCTGATTTTGCTAAATTTTTCGGGCGTCGAACCGGTTGACGCCAGCCGGTTTGGCGTCCGAAAAATTTAGCAAAATCGGCGCCGAGAATTAAAATTTCAAAATAAAAAAATTGTTTATTAAATATTTCTTTAAAATAAAACACTAAAACCATATCGTTATCATATTGTTATTATATACAAGCATTGTTTTGCTTTGGATAAATAAATAATTCTGTTGGAAAAAGATAATAAACATTTGTTGCAGAAAAAATTCCACCTTGAAATTTGCAAAAAAGGAGAATAAAATCGCTTTTTGAACAAAGTGGCCGGCGCCGACAAAAAAAATCGGCGCAGGCGCCCTCTTTTGACTGAAATTTGTGAGGCGCCGAACCGGCGCCCGTGCAACTATGCTGGTACACATCCGACAAACCAATTCCCACCTGGTAATTAACTTCTCAGTGTCTACCAATAAAGGAAGCTGCTTGAGAAGCAATTCAACATCGACGAATACCCCAATATCGTTTCAAAAAATAGTTGACATCATAACGATTTGAGAGCGCTTTAAATTCTTTAACACGGGAAAGGCCGACCGGGACAACGGTTCACCTGGGGGGTTTTTGACCTGCTGAACACGAATTTCCCACTTTCAGCAATTTTTAGATATCAAAATCCCCTCAAATGACCCCCCTTTTGTTTTTGTGTCCCATTTTGGACACACTTTTTTACTTTCCTATGGATTGTGTCATTTTTGTTGAGAGCACACGCTCATCTTATACTCATTAGAAAGCTCTGTATCTGCGCTTTCCAACGCGCTATCATGCGCCACATATCGCTAAATATATGGCCACTAAAATGCAAAAGAAGCCGGGGATAGCGTTTTCAAAAATCGACCTTCCGACGAAAATATGGGTCTATTTACCACCACCCTGTAACCGTAAAAAAAGAGCAAATTCAAAATTAACGCTAAAAACTGCGTCGGATAGTGATTTTTAGCACCATTTTTGTCTTAGAAAATATCGGGATATTAACGCCTAAACAGCAGGAGAAATATAACAATGAAGTATAATTTATATTTTTTCGATATAATTTATACAAATACATAGCACAACATCAAACGTTAGGCAAAAAACATTCTTGACAAAGAAGATTGTTACGTTTAGAAGCCAGTGTTGGACACACTGTCTTGCCATATGCTTCACATTGATGGCGGGTGTTGACCTTCTGGTTTGTGGGGCACAGCGAACCGTTGTCCCGGTCGGCCTTTCCCGTGTTAAGATTCTCTGAGGAATGAAAACAAATGCTTTCAAACTCATGTGTCACTGACACATGAGTTGAAATACTGAAACAGTGTCAGTATTTACTGGTTCAAGACAAAATACGATTCAAAAGTGTGCGATTCGTAAATCGCCTCCATTTACAATTTGAACAACTTCACCCTCAGGTACAAGAAGAAGCCATGCATCAATTTGCCAAGCATGAAGACTTGCTCATTCGATAAAAAAAATTGATTCCGCCATCGACTGTATCTGCCCAAGCAATGTGAGTAGCTGTTCGAAGGCCCCACATTTTTCGTTGCGGCCTACTACATCAACAACCTTCTGTGGTCCATCCCCGGTAAGTAACTAGCGCACATGATTGCCTGAAACAGTGAAATATACGAAATCTCTAACACGTCAAAGGGATCTCAAATTTACCAGTAAAAGATTAATACCAGGCATGTCTTTGGGCTCCCAGAATTTGTAGACGTCTTTTAGAACACTGACCTGATTTGGCTCAGTCTTTTCAATCCTAGAGATGATGTTTTGACCCGCAATAAGCCAAAGTAGGAGTAAACACGATTTAATCGATTTAATCATACCGATTCTTTTTTCTTTGGCTCAACAAGTCGATTTAAAAGCATTTCTATGTCCAGTTTGAGCTTGACAGTGACATAACTGGTTAAGTCAACTTGGAAACTGGCTGTAGTCCGTTTCGGTACACTGCTACCTAAAAAGCTTGTTGTCATGCGTTCAGATTTTTAATTTTAAAGCGATCACTTCTAGACAAGAATTTAAAATCAAAGAAAGTTGTCTCGTAACAACTTTAAAAGTGGAAAAAACCAAGTAGTCCACAATGGTATATGAAAACGCAAAAACTAACTACGTCATCGTGCTCAGCATAGTTGAATTAGGGTATCCAGTGTAAAATCTCGGAACCCAGCTTTCCGCTATCGGCAACTCGAGGTTCAACCTTACAAAAAATCACTCTTAATAAACCAGGCAATTTAAAAAAAAATTGCTTTCATCTTTCGTTGCAACTCCGAGACTCTTTTTCCAAAATTTCACCTCTAAATATTTGGGTGTTTGAACACATTTCACATTCGCTAGCCTCAGGGCATTAATTTTCAGAAGATTGGTTTGTACGAGGGTAATCCCGACTGGAGTTTTTCTCAGTTTTCAGGCACTAACTCCAGTCAGGTTTAGGACCTTCAAATGAAGGTTGTAAGCACCTTTAACTCAATTAAGTATCTTCATTTTACTTTGAAAGTCTTCGCTAAAAGATTTTTTTAGGGAATACAGTGGACTCCCGATTTAGTGTAAAAGTTAAAAGTGTACGCTAAATCGAGAGACCACTGTATCGTATAATTTGGTGTCTATCTGTACTTGGCTTGTGAACTTGTGAGCAAAGAAAACTCATACAAAATAACTTTATTTTTCAACTTTATGTGAAAAAAAAACAATAAATCAATATTTTTGAAATGGAAAAATAAGGAACACATTATTTATTAAAATAAGTCAAGATTTTTTTGCGAACAGCAGACACAAATAACATATATGAATAAAAAAATTTAGCAACAAATCTAGTCAAAGGACGGAATGGAATAAAGGTCGGAACATATCTGATAGAATAAAATTAGCGTTTAAAATAGTGGTTTTGTAAATTTTGTCACAACAAAAATAAAATAGTCTGATCGGTTGGTCAATTGTTTGGAATGATTTGACCTCATTGATTTCTCTCGGCCAAAATAGCACCAACAACCAAATAAATAAGTTCGTAGTGCAAACTTTTTTGTCTCGCAGGACACAAAGAGATAAGAAAATGGCACAACTAAACACACAACTCAAATTCAACCGAAAAAGGGAAAACTCTATAACTGTGTCACCAACAAGTCGGAAAAAGAAGTAAATTTTTTAAAATTAATTCTCCACATCACATATTCTCGTACTGGTCGATCCTGCGCTTAGTGTTCCCACCTACCGCGAAAAAGCAAGGTTTAGTTTTAATCATAGTGACCGCGCCGTCCCTCCCCGTCCTAACTTTTTCATCGCCGTCCTGCATTTTCACCAGATTTTTTATAAAGGATCGCCTTTTTTATTTTACATTACACAATCAGTTTTTATCTTTATACTTTATTTTTGGGTGACCGTTCAGTTTCCTTTCATTTTTTTTCCAAAAAAGGGGCCGTTTTTAGGTTTAGGCAAGGATAGGACAGTGTATGCTAGGACGGACTTGAACAAAACTCTAACAATTTGTAAGACATTTTTGAGTCCATCCTAACATATGCTGGCCTACCCTTGCTTTAGCCTGAAAAATAACAAAAAAACAGCAAGGGGGACCAAGGCAACTCCCCCCTCCCATTTGTTGGATAGGGCCAAAATTAGGACAGGGACGGACGGCGCGGTCACTATGGATTTAATGCGGATTTGAGTTTTGGTTTTACCTCTGATCTGTCTAAGTGTCTTGTACTTGTCACGACCAGCTCTACGGTTCTCCATGTGCAGCACGTCATAGTCGGTGATTCCCTTGTCATCTTTGACCATATCGAGCTCTTTTGTGAGCATCTAGAATGGTGTGAAATTTAGTTGATATTATGATTTTAAGGCATGGCTCAAAGGTTCAAGGAAATTCCGTTTTTTTTTCTTGGTTTTCATTTTACATCTAAGCCAGTCAAATGCGGAGAGGCTTTCCAAAGTCACCCGAGTGTTTCGATTTTGAGTTTACAACCGAAACTCTCGACATTTTCCTTTTTGTGGTTTTTGGAAGGCTTACAGTCATTTGGTTTGCGATAAAAGCAAAAATACGCTAAGAAAAGCCCGTCGAAAAGGTGCTTTCGTGGTACATTTTACGGGCTACGGCGAATTCATCCTCGGTGAATCCATCCTGCTTTTTGATTCGACAAAAAATATAGTTTCAAATTTTGAAATATTGCTCAAAAGGGTTCCTTAATACTAAAATATTGTCTTGGCTTCTTAATATCCTGGGTAGGCCCTGGGTAACTAACCAAAAAGAGTCCATGGACGCTTATTTTTCAACCTATCGAAGTCGATAGCGCTGACAAAAACTATAACGACAGTCGGCGAACTAAACACATGTTATTCAAAATCTGTAACAGTAGTATGTTTAACAACAATTAAATTAAGTGAAATCTAGGGTTAATTTTTGAGTTTTCAGACTTCTGTTCAATTACCATTTGATATGGTAAAGCTAAGTGCCCAATGAGTGCAGCTTTTTTTCATACCTATCGCTCGAAACGGCCATATCTTTTTTCCTGCACTGAAAAACTTTGCAATTGGTGTCGTCTTGTAGCTAAGATACAAGGCTACAAAAAGGGTACAAGTCGATGTTGTATAAAAAAATTCATATAAATGAGTGGATCCACACTCTGGAGCCGCATTAGGATCCACAGCGCGGGTGTGGGCATCCAGAGTGCGGATCCACACATTTTTTATTATTGACTTGATCAGTACGTCATTTTATAGTAATCCTGTATGCTAGCAGGATTATGGATGATACCAATTTCATAGTTTTTCAATGGAGGGAAAATAACTTTTGGCCATTTCCGAGTGAGTGGGCAAAAAATAAGGCCTGAATTAAGGTGAGCTTTTATTGATTAGCGAAACATCCATCCAGTTGATCAAGCAAAAATCATTCAACCAATTTATGATTGATGTGGTGGTTAGTTACCTAATATTTTTTCCATTAACCGATGTATGTTTGGTATATAGTGCTTGATAAATTACAGACGTCGGCAAGACTGTTTGTGTGCTTGATCACTTTAGCAAAAAGATCCATTTCATGCTGTAAATTTTGCAAAAGAAAAATGAATCTGGGTATACTTACTCAAATAAAACTAAATCGTTTTTTTGAACGAAACAAAGATACAAAGAAACTTTTGAAAATTGACCCTTTTTGGGTTTTCTGTAAAAATATAGTTTATATAAAGATAGAGGGGTGGGCGCTTAATAAAGCATGGGCTCTACTTAGAGGAAATACGGTAAGTACCTATTCCAATGTGGTCGTCCCAAAATTTCAGTAAAATTTTTTCTGGGTAAAAAGAACCGTTGAGGCCGGGCAACAGTTCGCGTCAATTTTTTTAAGGTTTTCGGGTTCCAAAAATATTTTTCTGCACTAATTCGAGCATGCTGAAGACGGTTTCATAATAGTTAATTGCCGTTTTGGTGAGGTTTACGGGCTGAATAGGTTACAATGATTTTTAATTAATACGATTAATACAAAAACTCAAAAATAATCGTCTTCAGCATGCTCAAATTAGAGTAAAAACAGGTTTCGGAACTCGAAAAACGTAAAAAAATTGCACCAAGTGTACGACCACTTGGTTTGGTTGGTGCTTGGACTGTGGTTAGTTTACAGAAAAACATTTTGATTAACAAGGATTCTTTTCAAGACGCAAATGTTACTAAAAATATTACCACCAGGGTATGACTACAGGGGTACCACCACCTAAGTACCACCACCCACGAACAGCTGACTGAGAACCACTACCTGAGTACCAAAACCTGGGTACGACTACTTAGGTACCACTACCATTATACTTGAGAACTGGGGTTGCACACGAACTAAATCGCTAATTTAGTTTTAAATACTTACCGTATTTCCTCTAATAAGTCGACATGTCGGCTTATTTTTTAAACCTCCAAAAATCAGAAAAATTTTGGTCGATCTCGAGATTTTTGTGTGAAAATCCAAAAAGTGGAATCGGTAGAGCTCATGGTAACTAAGAAAACGTGAAAAACAGATATGCAAAATATTTACTCTAGGCTGAGATATAAGTCCTTAAAGTTAGGAGTGTCGTCTTATTAGAGGAAATACGGTATATAAATGTTAAATATTCAAAAATTAGGTTTTTTAAAGATATTATTTTGAAGACATAAAGGAGGATGAAGTCACCGAGAATGATTTGGTTGAGGATAAATTCACCTAGAGCCATATTTTACCCCTTTTGACGGGTTTTTCTCAGCACATTTATTTTGTTTTCTGGCATATTTAGGCCTTTTCGTACACCAAATCAATTTATGCCTTTTGGGAAGGTTGGAAAATAGCAGGCCATAGTCTGCAATAAGAGTAAAACACTAGGTGAATTTGGCTTTTTAAAGTTTTCCAAGTTTTCCAAATTTTTTTCAGTCAAAATACCCATTTGTGAAGTGTCAATGCTCACTTGTGCTATATCATGCCTTTTATTTATTTTAGAATCACTGTCTTACCTCTAACTTTCGTTTGATGTTGACATTTTGATCAGTGGCTGTAATGCGGTCCAACTCTCGCTGGGGCAGTTCACCGTCCTGGTCGTTGCTCAGCTCTGTAAATAAATGCAATTTAGCATAAAAATTCAAGAAAACGATATGATATGACTTACCAACATGAGCATCAGTCAAATCGTCGGATCCATTGTGTTCGAAGTTGTGTTCTTGTACACCGTTGTTGTTTGTGGTGTATTGAGGTTGGCGGTAGCGTTGCTCTTCTACCTGTTGCTGCAGTTTGTTGGTCTCTGTGGTCTTGGCATCCACTAAAATTTCAATTTTTGGCAATCATAGTCCATTTTCTAGGTGACAGTTAATTCGTACAAATAAAATGGGCAGATGTCTAATTTTCGAAAAAATGGGTAATATGGAAACATTTTCTTCCAATAACGAATAATATTTTGCCATGGTTTGAGTATTTTTTCAAAAAATCATTGTTTCGCAAAAAATTGGGCTCTATTAGAGGAAATACGGTAGAGTGAGAGTTTTGTCAGCTATCTGCAGTTTTTCTGTAAAATTACCTGTGGTGCGCATTTCAGCCACTTGAGCCTCTCGAAAGGTGATCTCGCTGACCAGACGGCCTCTCTCCTCCTCACTCATAAGTCTTTCGGACTGCAGTTGCTTGGTCAGGTTCATCAGCTCCTGCTCCTTGGTTTCAAGGTCTCGCTTAGCCTAAAAAACCATATCAACATAACATTCTATAAAATTATTCAACCAAAACCCACCTCATTCAATTCATGCAGCTGCTGCTCCAATCGCCGGATGGTTTCCTGGGCCAGCTCCAGCTCTTGGTGTGCTCGGTCCATCTCCATCTGCTTTTCCCGCATCTCCAACTCCATTCGCTTCATTCGATCCTCATATTCTTTTTGCTTCTGCTCGGCCGCTTCTCGGGCATTCTGCAAATTTTTCTGGCCATTTTGTTGAATTTTAAAAATTTCCCAATTAGGGGTTACCATTTCCTTGCAGAGCCTCTCCGCCTCCAACTGGCGCTGCATTCGCTCCTCCTTGGCCTGCTGCTTCATCTGCTGTACTTCAATGGTGTCTGGCTTGCGGCGACGCATATATAGTTCGTGATTACCCATGCACAATGCTAGGATGCGTTTGTTGATGCGTAGACGGGGTGCGTAGAACACAAAGTCCTGCAAGCGTCAGAATATTAATGGGTTTTCGAATAAAGTGGACCCATGATTACAACTCGAAGGATGCGGCAAAATCTGACTCAGGAGAAATGGGGGTTTTGATCCGAGTAGTAGTTTCCCAGAACATTTATTTCTCAAGGTGACCGAAAAAAGAGTTACCACTTTGAAGGATCATGAAATTTGAATTCGCGTGGGACCAACCTAATTTGCTCACTAATGTTTTCGAATTATTTTTTGTGTGCATTTCAAATTCGAATTTTATTTTTTAGTCAACATAGAATGCAATATTTCAATAGAAAGCTATTTAGCTACGGGAGTTGCTAAATCGTCCGGTCTGGCAATGTCAAGCAACGTTGGGCTCTACTAGTAAATGGTTAAAATTTTTGGAAAAATTTTAAATTCAAGCAAAAAATAATTCGAAAACATTGTTGACCAAATTAGGTTGGTCCAGCGAATCTCGCAAATTGCTGAGCTTATCAAGTTGCATGGTGCTTTAAAAGAAGCTTGCACGGTCGACTTCCAAATTAAGGGATTTAAAACCACTATAAAAGTAAACTTACATTAGACTTTTTGTCAATAGGTTTGATCACAAACTTCTTGTCATTGAAAGAGATGTTGCGGATTTCAGACCAGGGAAATCCCACCTTAGGGTTCAACTTGTCGCTCTTCTCGTAAATATTAAGGCCTAAGGCATCCACTCCCAGAAACAACTCTGTTCCCTTCTTGTTGCGGATCTCGAAGTACTAAAAAGCAACCAGTCAAAATTATATGAAAAGAATTGTACAAAAAGATATTTATTTAGTATTGTGTCCTCCTGTAAAACTTCTAATTATCAGCCCTTGCTCTATCCAAAATCGTGTTTTTGGAATTGTGTTTTTGATCCCCTTTTTGAATATTGTTTTTGGGCAATTTACCCCTCAATTTGTAGATAGTTAGATAAGCTACAAATGGAGGGGAAATTTGTCTATGAATAACCTCTCAAAACTGGGTCGAAAACAGAGGAGTGAGATTTCGAATTCAAAAGGGCGAATTAAAATAATAATTAGAGGTTTTACGGTATATTACACTTGTAAACTTATAAAAAAGTGACCACTGACACTTTAGCCTTAAATCTTAGCTGCAGTTTAATTGGTCATATCTATAAAAATTAACATGATTAGTGTATCAAAAACACGATACCAACATGGTGAAAAAAAAGTATTTTCCTCTCATTTTTTAATTTTTGGATTTAAAAAAAAACTCAAGACCTGCAGCTACAATTTACTGCCAGAATGTTCACAAACACCATATTCTATTAGCAAAGACCAAATAAAAGTAAAAAAGTGCGCTTACATTGACGCCATACATCTCCAAGTCTTGGGCGATTTTGAGGTACTCCAACATGCTGGATTCTCGGTTTGCATTGCGATGGTCTGCCCACCACACCCTAAAATCACAAATTTATTTTTAAATAATGTTAAAAACAAATTATCAAGTCTTACATGATTCGCTTTTCCCACTCCTCTGCACTCAGTTTGTACTGGTTGGAGACTCTGGGAGGCAGCAAGCGATCTGAGGCCAGAAATCCTGTTGTGTGCACTTCTGGATTATAGTCACCGTACTTGGACTGCATGGCGTAGGAAGCGAGCAGCACTGAGGTCTCTGCTGGACAATACACTTCATCCGACAGTATCAGCTCCTTGACTTGCAGATAGAACAGCCGCTGAAAAGTGGATTTTTTATTTGGGTCGTAAAAAAATTAGCCAATCCTCGATCACATTGGCAAATTTTATTATGTATGACCAGTTAATCACAGCTTTTTTGCTAATTTCGACATTAAAAAAGGACTCATGTATGTGTAATTTTTTTCTGATGGCCGCAGTAATTGAATTTTTTTCAGGAACCCGAATCCCAAATTCTAGAAAGATGCTCAATTGCCGAGATATGACCTAAAAATTGATACTGGTTTTTTGAAATGTTATTAGTCAAGCAGTCAACCCTAGGTCATATCTCGGCAACTTAGCGTCTTTTCAAAATTCTGCTTAGTGTTCAGATTTATGGAAAATTTCATTTAGTAAGTGACCTCAAAAAAAAAATCTGCGTAGAAAGGTACTTTTCCCGTAGATAACTAACCAGTCTTAAAATTTTACTTCAGAAAATATTTTTAGGGTGTGATACCTAGGGTAAAAGCTCAAAGACTTGAGAAAAGCAAAAGTTTCAGGCTGCTTTTTAAGTTTGTAAAGAATTAACTTATTATTACCAATGTGATATCCTGAATAATTTCCTCAGCCACATCCTCCGGGTAGAACTTGGCTCGGAACTTGAACTGAAGCGTGGAGTCTTTTTTGACATCTTGTTGCAACACTTTCTTGTTCAGCTTGAGCCAGGTGGGGAAGCCTTTGGTGTCTGTGTATTGCAGTCCGAAGTACCAGATCTCTCGCAGCCCAATCGTCTTCACTACTGCAATTCATTGGGCTATTAAGAGTGACTAATAATGCAAGCATACCCTGGTCAAACAGTTGTTTTCCAGTAGTATTCGACTGGATACTGAACTCCAGCTCGGCGTCCATCGTTGTGACGCGCACATTTATCTGAAAATTGTTAGTGGTAACTTTTAAGAAACTAAAATGACTTGGATTTTAGCAATTTTTTATTAATTAACTCAAATTTTATACGTGCATGACCCGCGGATTCAGAATTTTAGTCTTGCTTGCTTTTAGATTTTAGTAGACGCTTAAATTATTGGGCCCTATCCCTGATACTGGCCCATTTTCGCCTTGGTCCCCCTGTTGTTTTTTCGTAATTTATTCTTCAAAAAACCATCTTAAACATAGCTAAGCATAAATTTTCGACATTTGCACATTCGCTTTTCTGACCATGCTGATGAACTAAAAATAAAAAGCGGTTAAAAAAACACGTCAAAAATTATGAAAAAACAACAGGGGGGACCAAGGCAAAAGTGGGCCGATATCAGGGATAGGGCCGATTATTGTATAACCACTAAAATCGCTTCATGCCGGGCCATGACTGTTAGACAGGAATAATGGCTTATCACCATAATTCGCTCCTCCTCCTAGACTCAGGTTTTCTTCATTTTCAGAAATTTGTGATCAACTCTTTTATGCATGAATAAGACCAATTAACATTGAAAAAAGGCCCACTGTTTTCTAATAATAGATTAATAGAAGAGCCTCCAGCCTGCAAGGGTTGTTGAAAAATAATTTCTGCGCGGAGATTATCGGAGTTTCTAAAGTAAGGTAGTGAGATTTTAACATGCAATTTTAAACCAAATAACCTAGTCCGGAAATAATGGTTGGTATGGCAAGTTATTGCAAAACAAGATAGTCGACGCTCGAGCCCACCCCATTCAACTTCATTCCCACCTAGGGCCTAACTCTTTTTACCTCAATTTATGAAAACTTTTGCCAATTTTGATTCGTCATGATCGCAGGGATTTCGATTTCGTAGATCGTTTCTGAAGCAGCAGGCATACACCTTAGAAAGATGTCTGCAATCTAAAATAAACATCGTTTCTGTGGAAACCTATGAAAGTTTGACGGAACAAACTTTAAGGGTGTCCTTATATCGAGCGTCGACTGTAAGTGCTTACCAGACCAAAAAAGTTGAAACTTACTCCGTTGTCCGAAACCATTTTCTAGAATAATTTCATAAGCCAACAAAAAACAGTGAATAAGGACTGAAATTCAGAACAATTTGAAGTGTCTAATTGAAGAATGCAGGTGTGCCTCTTGTGTCCTTATCACAACTTTGCAATGAAAAAAGGATGATTAGAAGCTGATTAGAATGTGAAAAAAGCAGCCACCAATTTATAAGTGGGTGGAATCGGAAAAGCTGCAAAGTAGACCACTCAAGCCAACTGTAGGGAAAAAATAGAAAAATTATTTAAAAAAAAGAAGCACAATCAATGTTATTTCTGGTGGATTATTCACCTCAATCTATGACTACTTGACACAAGGCGAAGAATGAGTGTGCGCGCTTGTGTCGGACAAAAGTGCACAAAATTAAATGTTTTGGACTAATGAGGGAGCAAACTAGCTGACGCAGTCACTAAATTTGATATTATCCAAATGTCATCCAGCAATGTCTTCATTTTACGGGAAAACGGAGAATCGACTGTTATTTTATTCCAAAAAGATATTTTATCTGCAAAAGTCGCAAAAACCATTTATTTGCACTTTTTATTTATTTTTTCAAATTTCTCTTTTTGAAATATAACCTACAATTTTCATAATTATTTGATCTTTTGAAGATTAAATTTTGATGCCATTTTTGACGCTACTAGCGAATACCATCCCCCCAAGAATCTGACCTTTCCGAAATCGCTGTAACTACCCTGTGGAACAACATGTTTAGGCTTAGGCTTAGGCCAGCGTATAGAAGTTGTGACTTAAAAATGTTTTACGCACTTTTTCTGTGGTCTGGGACATATATTTGGGTAGTTTTTACTTGAGTTTAAAAAGGCAAAATCGTTGGAAGGGGTTATTTCCCTTTTTCACAAAAATAACATATACGTACCGATTTTTTGGACATACTGTGTTGTGTACACTCAGCGTGTCTCAGTCAAAATAAAGCAGCCAAAACAAAATATCAATCTCTTCCTTCAGCAAATAGCCAAATCAGAAGAGAAAAAAGAAGAGAAGCAACACTAGTAGTAGCTGTGGAATGAATATAAGTGAAAGGCCTAAAAAATGTTGTTTTAATGGTGCTATCATCATCCACATGACTCAAAATAAACATTAACACAAATTATTCATCAATTTACAAAATAAAAAAAGTGTTTTTCTGCGAAACTCAATAGGGATACTTAGTCGGGTACCATTTCTCGGGTAATTGGACTAGAACCCTGAAAAATTTTGGGATATTGAGTCCGTCCCAACTCAATGGAGTCGAGCTTTTACGACTGTAGGTATATACCGTAAATGCTATTAATTGACCCGGGTCAATTATCTTTTAACACCCCCTTGTGGTGGGGTCGATTATTAGAAAGGGGTCGTTTACTTTTAAACTTTTGAATTTTTTTGAGAAGTACATAAAAAATTTGAATCGGCTTTTCTAACATTCTCATTTTTGCAGAAATCTTTTATCTCGCACATTCTTTTTAAATTTTTTTGCAGCGAGTAGTTGCTTTTTGCATTTGTTTTTTGTAACTGTGCTTGTTCTAATTCTTTTTATGTTTTCAGATTTGAAATGAGCGTTGATGAAACAAAAAAAAAACGGCTAGGAGAGACTTGTCAAAAACGAAATTTGTCAAAACGTAATTTGTCAAAAAAATTGCCTTGGTCCCCCCTCTAGTTCAAAATGTGAAAAATTAAAAAATTTCTTTTGTGTCCTAAATTGATATTTTAGAACTTTTTTTTGGCAAAAAATTATATTAAAATAGCTTAAATTGAGAAGATTCTACTTGCAGTACAGTCAACTCTTGATAAGCGCACTATATAGTTGACTGTGTAGCTAGAGTTGACTGTGTAGCTGGAGTTGACTGTGTAGCTGGAGTTGACTGTGTAGCTAGAGTTGACTGTGTAGCTAGAGTTGACTGTGTAGCTAGAGTTGACTGTGTAGCTAGAGTTGACTGTGTAGCTGGAGTTGACTGTGTAGCTAGAGTTGACTGTGTAGCTGGAGTTGACTGTGTAGCTAGAGTTGACTGTGTAGCTAGAGTTGACTGTGTAGCTAGAGTTGACTGTGTAGCTGGAGTTGACTGTGTAGCTGGAGTTGACTGTGTAGCTTGAGTTGACTGTGTAGAGAGAGTCGACTGTGTATCAAAACACTTGAAAACTGTAAGATATAAACTCTTTTTACGACATATAATTACGAAATTCCTAATAATGCATCAGTTTAGACCAGAATTTTTTAAATATTTTTTTATATTTTATTGCTTTTTATATAAGGGGGAGCAAGGCAAATTTTTGACAAAATTCGTTTTTGACAGGTCTCCATTAGCCAGTGAGTAGGAGGGGGTCGAATAATAGAGAGATGTCGATTATTTTCCAACACTCCTGCGAGGGAGGTCGATTATTAGAGAGGGGTCGATTATTAGAGCATTTACGGTAGTTAACTGTAAAGTTAAATGTGAAGTTTTTTGTCCAAAAAATACTAAGTGTAGCTGATGTGGGACAGGAAAAGATATTGGCTGTTTAGTACAGTTTGTGTCTTTTGTAAATTAAGAGGGGAGGGTCAGCTGCTTAGCGGCCGAAATACACTAAAAACATCCCTGAGCTAAATAGAAACAATTTTTTCTTATTCATATTAAAAATAACTTAAAATACAGCCCATACCTGACTATCCTCATTTCCTATTGAATAAATTCAACTGGCCATACTCTATATTAGATCACTAATCTCAGCCAATTCTTCTTACAATTTGCCGAATAAAATGTTTTAAAACTAATTACCGGTGACAGCATCAACGCAACAACCACAAACATAATCAGCAATAACATCAAAGAAGGCCAACCGACTACAATATAAACACTGATAAACCACTTATTCTAAACCAAACATTGCAAAAAAATCGTGTCTCCCATAATGTTCAAAAAATAGACTGAAATAAACTGAAAAATGAGTCTTTCTCGCGTCAAATCGCAAGCATTGCGATTTTTCCGGTCGTTTTACAATAACTAAATAGTTTTGCAATTTTAAAGGACCATTGCCACCTGTTTTGAATTGACCAATTCAAAAAAAATTGCCTAATCATTGAACTTCTGTACAGATTTTTCAGCTTGGTTTTTAATAAAACAAGGCCTAGAATTTAATTTTAGGTAAAGTTATATTAGAAACCAAGTTGAAAAATCCGTACATAAGTTGAATGATTAGGAAATTTTTTGAATTGGCGGGGACAACCGTGGCCGTAGACGGCAATGGCCTTTTAAAAAGCAAAAAAACCGGGGTAAAAAAGTGTGGGGCCCTGGGCGGGAAGGAACTTGAGGTGGGAGCCACTATACCGAAATTTGATTGTATTTTAGAATGCCTCAACTTATGAAAAAAACTGAACTAAATACCAGGTCTAACTGAATAACAGGTAAGTCCTTAACGGAATTTAGGTTTAGCTGGTGCAAACCCTGGAAAATTTCAAGCTAGCACTTGAACTGAGGGTAGAGCCAATTCTAACATTAGTTTTTAACATTTCTTAGTTCTTGATTTTAAAACCCGAATCCATACCTACTTCTTCAAATCAATAACCAAAAAAAGATGAGTCAGGCCTCGCAAGCCAACTTCCCAAGGCAATTTCCTAATAGAAGTAGGGCCAGAAGAGAGTCAAAAAACAGGAGCGCGACCGCAACAAATCAATCGAAGGCGCACCCCCTAAATTATTGTTGTTGAGGAGGAGCAGCAAAAGGAGCAGTAGTAGTACTAGCAGCGAGCAAGACAGTTTTTTCTTTTTGGTAGTTATGCAAGGGCAACTGTCTCTTCCCTTTTTGACTGGATGGGGGGAGCATTGATTTGTGAAAAGAGCGGAGAAAAACACTACACTCTGGCCATAACTATTAAACAGTCACAACTGCGAATTTGGTGGAAAACACGGGGCATGGCTGGAGAACTGGCTGGTTGACCAGAAAAAAAGAAAAAGAAAGTTTTTCAGTTGGCTTTTTATTTGAAAACGAAAAAGCGAAATGCCAAGGCTGGTCTATAATTAGTTTGACAGGGAAATTTGAACACTATTTTTGAGGGGCTGAATCATAGATTGATTCGAGTGTTTTTCCTTGAATTTAAACACACCAATCTAAGAGAAAAAAAGTGCCAGCCTGGCCGAGCCACTGGACAACCATCAACTTTTAACACTTTTCAACACATGACCTAACTTTTGACTAAAAATTTTCAATTTTTAGTCAAAAAGTTTGCACTTTAGCCCGAAACTTTCTTCCTCCATTCAAATTCTTTAGGCTTAGGTCAATTACACCGCTGACCTATTATAACGGATATCTACGATCCCTGATTGACCTGATCTCAACGGCCACGGATTGTACACAGTTGTCCTATTTATTTTATCGTAAATTTCGGGTCTAAATGTCTCCTGCATGTTGTCACGTATGTTAATTGCTTTTGAAGAAAATCCAATCCGAAAAACATGTTTACTGGCTTTTAATTCTTTCAGTCTCATAGGAATCTCATAGCAGATCTTATTGAATTAGGCTTATAGTTAAGACATAAAAGTAGTAAACTCATTGCAGAAAAAAAATAAGTCGAAAATTACCGGGTCCCACACATTTGTTGAAAGCACACATGTGATGCAAAAAGCCAACAGGATTGGTTATAAAAGACATTGCACAGACAAGGACCTCAATACAGCAGCAGTAAATTGGGTATGCACCTCTTTGTCCCCGATATTATCATCGATTATTTATTAGTGGAGTCTCCTCTGTCCAACAATAAAAGTTATATTGGGATTGATTAGTATTAAGTGGGATTAAATGAACAACCAACCACCTACCAAACAGTCCCCTTCCTATCCACCAACTGTAAACAATCCCCTTTTCCCTCCCGCCAAAACTCCAAATACCATTATAAAAATTGAAGGCAATGGAGAGATGGAGAACATACATAAATCTCACCTTTTAGCACCTCGTAATCACCCACTTCAAAACAGTTTTCTACCAACTGACTGCACCATGACCGGAGCACGACTAAAATCAGGAGTAAAATAAGATAGGAGAAAAGGAGCTATTCACAGGGTGGGAATCAAACTTGCAGTATTTTTCAAAATGGATCAAAAGCTAGTGTTCAACATTTGCAAACACATTAAACTACTTCTGCAAACTAAATGGAAAACTATTGTCGGATGAGCTAAAACACTCATCAAAAATTTCCAAGCAAAAAAAGCACTATCAATCTTCGACTTTTTTGCTATGCGCTTTTAAAGATGTAAAATGGCCAACCTGGCTGAATTAAACTAGAAATGTATATTTGTTGTTATACCAGTGTTACACCGGTGTTACACAAACTTAAAGGTCAATAAGGACTCGGGCGTATTAGCTATTTGATATAAAATATCGAAAATACGATTTTCACTTAGCCCTTGCTGTGGTTTGGATCCTGAATATACCTAAAGGTCCACAGGATTGAGTGCCAAAACAACAGAAAAGAAGACCAAGCAAAATCGTATTTTGTCATTATTTACTTGGGAAATTAAAAGTGAGTCCACCTGTGTTCATAGAATTTTAAAATTCATTCCAACAATAAATTTATAACGATTTAAAATGGGGTGACTTTCTTGAAACACCTTTTACATCACTGGCACACAAAAATAATACAAAAGCAGAATTACAGTTGTTATCCATTTATGTAAATCAATAACCAATGGGGTATTAATCATCATCCCCAACTTGCCAGCCATCCAATCTCCCCCACTTATACGGCGGCAAAGAGCCAATTTGGTGGAGGAGGAGCAGCAGAGATTGAGAAGGTAGTGGATCACTTCAAAGACACTTGTGCACACATTACAAAACGCCGATCCTATCTCCCTGCCTCTCCCCCTTGATTCATGCTCCCCTTGTGCACAGGCACTGTATGCAGTCTTCTATGTTCCTTTTCTAAGCTGGTTGCGGAGTTTTTGCTGAATATTCTTTGGCTTGTGAACACAAAAGATTTTATGTCTTTTTCTAGCACACTTAGAACAGCATGCTATTAGCGACTGCTAATGCTGCTGCGAAAAGCAATGGATATGTGTGAAGCTGAAATATGTTTATTGCATTTGCTAAAGGCAGGGTGCTGCTTTAGGATTGCTTGAGCAAAAAAACAGTCGAAAATAATAATTTGAGTAGAGCTGTCAATGGTGTATAGAATTTTTTATACAGTCAAATATAGTGCCACGCCTTCAAGTTGGCTCCCGTCTGGGGTCCAACAATTTTTTATACAGTCAAATATAGTGCCACCCCTTCAAGTTGGCTCCCGTCTGGGGTCCAACAATTTTTTATACAGTCAAATATAGTGCCACCCCTTCAAGTTGGCTCCCGTCTGGGGTCCAACAATTTTTTATACAGTCAAATATAGTGCCACCCCTTCAAGTTGGCTCCCGTCTGGGGTCCAACAATTTTTTATACAGTCAAATATAGTGCCACCCCTTCAAGTTGGCTCCCGTCTGGGGTCCAACAATTTTTTATACAGTCAAATATAGTGCCACCCTTCAAGTTGGCTCCCGTCTGGGGTCCAACAATTTTTATACAGTCAAATATAGTGCTTCAAGTTGGCTCGTCTGGGGTCCAACAATTTTTATACAGTCAAATATAGTGCCACCCCTTCAAGTTGGCTCCCGTCTGGGGTCCAACAATTTTTTATACAGTCAAATATAGTGCCACCCCTTCAAGTTGGCTCCCGTCTGGGGTCCAACAATTTTTTATACAGTCAAATATAGTGCCACCTTCAAGTTGGCTCCCGTCTGGGGTCCAACAATTTTTATACAGTCAAATATAGTGCCACCCCTTCAAGTTGGCTCCCGTCTGGGGTCCAACAATTTTTTATACAGTCAAATATAGTGCCACCCCTTCAAGTTGGCTCCCGTCTGGGGTCCAACAATTTTTATACAGTCAAATATAGTGCCACCTTCAAGTTGGCTCCCGTCTGGGGTCCAACAATTTTTATACAGTCAAATGGTTGGCTCCCGTCTGGGGTCCAACAATTTTTTATACAGTCAAATATAGTGCCACCCCTTCAAGTTGGCTCCCGTCTGGGGTCCAACAATTTTTTATACAGTCAAATATAGTGCCACCCCTTCAAGTTGGCTCCCGTCTGGGGTCCAACAATTTTTTATACAGTCAAATATAGTGCCACCCCTTCAAGTTGGCTCCCGTCTGGGGTCCAACAATTTTTTATACAGTCAAATATAGTGCCACGCCTTCAAGTTGGCTCCCGTCTGGGGTCCAACAATTTTTTATACAGTCAAATATAGTGCCACGCCTTCAAGTTGGCTCCCGTCTGGGGTCCAACAATTTTTTATACAGTCAAATATAGTGCCACGCCTTCAAGTTGGCTCCCGTCTGGGGTCCAACAATTTTTTATACAGTCAAATATAGTGCCACGCCTTCAAGTTGGCTCCCGTCTGGGGTCCAACAATTTTTTATACAGTCAAATATAGTGCCACGCCTTCAAGTTGGCTCCCGTCTGGGGTCCAACAATTTTTTATACAGTCAAATATAGTGCCACGCCTTCAAGTTGGCTCCCGTCTGGGGTCCAACAATTTTTTATACAGTCAAATATAGTGCCACCCCTTCAAGTTGGCTCCCGTCTGGGGTCCAACAATTTTTTATACAGTCAAATATAGTGCCACCCCTTCAAGTTGGCTCCCGTCTGGGGTCAACAATTTTTATACAGGTGGTTGGCTCAACAATTTTTATACAGTCAAATATAGTGCCACCCCTTCAAGTTGGCTCCCGTCTGGGGTCAACAATTTTTATACAGTCAAATATAGTGCCACCCCTTCAAGTTGGCTCCCGTCTGGGGTCCAACAATTTTTTATACAGTCAAATATAGTGCCACGCCTTCAAGTTGGCTCCCGTCTGGGGTCCAACAATTTTTTATACAGTCAAATATAGTGCCACCCCTTCAAGTTGGCTCCCGTCTGGGGTCAACAATTTTTATACAGTCAAATATAGTGCCACCCCTTCAAGTTGGCTCCCGTCTGGGGTCCAACAATTTTTTATACAGTCAAATATAGTGCCACCCCTTCAAGTTGGTTCCCGTCTGGGGTCCAACAATTTTTTAACCCCATTTTCGAGCTATTTGATAATTCTGCTTGAACAGTGTGGTCCGAAATATAGGATTCCAATTTCGCCAATTATTATTGAAAAAGTCGCATTGAGGAAAGTAAAAACTCGATAAGTGACACCTCTTTTTGGAAAAAAGGGTTAATATATCGAGTTTTTGCTTTTTCAACGCGAAAGTTATGGTCTTTTTCAAAAACAAAATCGAGATTCTAGTAATTTCTCCGACCAGACTGTTCATACAGAATTAAGAAAAAACTTCAAAAATCGGGATAAAAAAGTGTCGGACCCTAGACGGAAACAAACATAAGAAGGTGTCAATGTATCCATGTTTGACAGTAATTGAAAAATGGAATGGCTCAAATAGAATTTGGCCGCCTTTTTTTGAATTTCAAATAAAAAAATAGAATTGGCCGCCTTATTTTCTTAATAATTCCTGTTTTTCAAATTTTAGCTTCAATTTGATGGTAATTCTGCTCTTAATGATAGAAAAAATGAAAGCCCAGAATCTTGGCTGCGTATTGGTATAAAGAAATTGTGAACTTATGGGAAAAAGTTAGAAAATGTAATCAAAACACCTAGATGGCTGTTTCGGCATCTACAGATATGAATTATGAAATTTTCTAATTTTACCTTATAAGTTGACACTGTTTTCAAAACAAGTGAGTGGTCAAACTTCTGATCTCTCATCTTTGCTATCATAGTAAGAAGAACTACCAACTCGTAAAAGCTGAAATTCAAAAAACATTTAAATTTCAAAAAACCATTTTATCACGTAGAGGCCGAAACAGCCATCTAGGTGTTTTGATTACATTTTCTAACTTTTTCCTATAAGTTCACAATTTCTTTGTACCAGTACGTAGGCAAGATTCTGGGCTTTCATTTTTGCTATCATTAAGAGCAAAATTACCATCAAATTGAAGCTAAAATTTAACATTCGGCCAAATTCTATTTTTTATTTGAAATTCAAAAAATTACAATTCTCACAAATTATAAGTGGTATATTTCTCATACAGCCAAATTGAATTTATGAAAAAACGAAAAAAGCACTAATAATTGATCAATACTATCGATCGACATCGATATAAAAACAACTCAGAATTTGAGCATGTAATTTGTTAGAAAATCTTCTTCCGACGACACAGAGCTACTGATAAAAATTTGTATGAAAATTTTATTGTAAAATAGTCAAAATTATTTTTTGTACAAAATACATTCAGCGGATCTGATGCCGACGGACTTTTTTATATTGGGCTGGGTCAAGAGATGCGTCTAAATAACCCCAATTCAAATTCAAAACATGTCATAACTCGGACAAACAATAAAGCAGGCTTCGGCCGAACTTGCCCGGGAAATGATGCGCCATCGTTTTCCTGAAAAAATCAATTAGAAAAATTTAATTGATTTTCTTGACTTGTTATTTTGAATAAACTTTAATAGCGTGCCATTCTCTTTTCTACACACTCAGCATTCAAGGAAAAAGTATCTTGTCAAAATGTTTTAAATATATGGTCAAAATTGGGTTCGGTACTTTTTGTGTCCTTTTATTTGAATTCGCGCCTTTTGAATTTTATCAGGTCTTAGGCACAGGGTAGGCCAGCGTATGTTAGGACCAGCTCAAATGTGTGTCCCAAACTGCAAAAAAACGCAAAAATAAAAAATGCGAGAATTCCAAAACCAAACACCTGAACGTCGGTCAAAATGTGTGGTAAATTAAATTAGTCTGTATATATTGTTTGAATTGTCGCTGAAACAAATGACCCAGTGACTATGTAAATAGAAACTTCCCTTTCCTCCTCTAACATCCTCTCTGCTTGTTTGTGAAATACGTTCTTGCGTCATTGGAAAACCTCTTTTTATATAAATTTGACGTCAACAATCATCTAGTTACTACCACTTTTTTCTTCTTCCAATTTTCAATTTCCTTTTCTGGTAATGGTCAAAACCCCAATCGAGGATTTGAGTGATAGTATTCTGGTGCACACCTTCCAACTACTACCCTTCTACGACCGCCTCAATCTAGAGAGGGTATGCAGACGATGGCGCAAACTGGCTATGTGGGAGAGTTGGGAAAATTTCAAGAAGTTTTCCTACAGAAAGTTCCTGCTAGATCCAGAAAACAAGCTGCACTATCCAGAACGCTTCTCCAAAGTGGTCTATGAGTGCCAGAAAAGGCAGATATCTTATGAAGAGGTTGTTTGACAATAATGAAGCTTGAACGATACCACAATTTTAAAAAACTTTGACAATTAAAAAAATTGAAAGTTTTAAAATTTGAACTTTTGGTTTAGAAAAACATTGTTATGTTCTGTTAACACATAATTCAATTTTTTTTAATTTCAAAAGAAGGCTGAATTACCCCAGTATACGATACATATTTTTTCTTATTTTCAGTTCGAGACCCTATTCACTAGATGCGGCAAATACCTAGAAGAGTTGAGCCTCGAAAAATTCCAAATATACGAAGGCATTTGCTTCACTATATTGCCTATGTTGCCCGCACTCAGACATCTGCACATGGCTGAATTGGTGGAAAGTGGGGGTCTGTTGCAGAAACTAGCTGGATGGTTGCCTCAACTAAGATCTATTGTGTTTCACAACATGGTTAGTAGCCTTTTTCCAAATAAAAATAAATGCATAATGTTTAGCACTATCAACTGACCAACAGCCTGGCAATATTCCTAAGCCAAGCCTCCAAACTAGAGTATCTGGAGATCAAGCAGTGCATTATGGGCCAGATGTTCAATAATGGGATTCTTTACAACAAAAACGGCTCGTCAATCAAATTTCCCATAAATCTTAGGTAAAAATTGGAGTTGTGAAAACAAGAGATTCTGCTTGTGTATTGCATTACCACAGTCGACTCTCGATCACAGTTGCACCTCAGCCAAAATCGCCGCCGCCAGGCTCCATTTTTATGCAAAGATGGTCCGTCAGTCTAGTTTCAAAAATATCAAGGGTTACGATTTTAGCGGTCGTTTTTCCAAAATCTTAGATTTTAGATAAATGGGCATCTGTTTTAAAAAATAGGTGTCGATCTGTCTTATTTGCAAAACTTTTAGTTTTTTGAGAAAAGACCGGAAAATTGTTCGGTACTTCTTCCGAATACCCCCCCCCCCTCATAATTTCATTACCATAAATTTTATTTATTATTACTTTTCACATGGGTATAGCTCAGCAATTTGCGACATTCAATTATAAAAAACAATCGCAGCCGAAGAACAAGTGAAACCATAGGTGCTGTTCAATATAAGATCCAAAACTAGACGTGGCTGTGCCATATTCTTTCTTATTTCTTGAATTCAGCTTTTGCCATGCAGATTCAATGCTGTATTGTATGGTCTCCTGTGATTGGGTCGACGAAATGCTCCGAACGACTAACAGCCAGGTGTTCATACCCCTCTGCAAGTTTGCTGACACTTTCATACGCTGGCCACCCATCAGAAACTATGGTCGTGCCTTAAATAAATTGAACGGTTACATCATTTGGAAGAATAAATTGCTGTATTGCTGATCCCTAAGAGAGTTTCAGTGTCGCGATTTTCTACTGAATACATGAAGGCCTTGTTCGTTGCTCTCTCTACACCGCCGAAAATCCACTTTGTTGCCAAAAGACGACCCTTGTTGTACTTACGGCGAACGGACACTGTTTCATCTATCTCCATAATTTTGCCTGGGTCCCTGAGAATAGTTGGATGTTTGACGAAATATTGTTGGCAAATCTTAGTTACAACAATAAAATTCTAATGCTGGAAATATTTTAGTTATCAACCTCACGAAAATAACATTTGCAGCAACAGATAGTTTCACTTGAAAGGACAGTAGATGCTTCACTTTCTTGTAATTGAAACATCAATTCTGCTTCTGAGGTTGTCCGGCGAGACCAGAACCAGCGAGACCTAAGCCTAAGCAACAAGCACGCATGAAGGCAATGAAGTGAAACGAAAAAAGCAAGATACCTTCTTAAGGGGAGATGAGAATCTTCAAAGAACGTATCCACCAAAAAGCCTGTTACTTTTCGGCACTTCTTTCTTGAGCAACGCCACTTAGAAAAATTTTGACCCTCTCTGAAGCGAAAATCAAAAGCGTCTCTTAGCTCAAATCCTCTCAACTCCTCCATTGATGAAGCACCTAAATGTGCTTTTGTTTAATCCAGTAAACATGGATGTAAAAGTAAAAAAGGTATTTAATTGACTGATTGTAAAGAAAATCCAAGAAGGGAGGGGGGGTCTATTTGTAAGAAGTACCGTAACCCTTGTGGTTTTTAGAACTTGACTGACGGATGAGGCGAAAAAACTTCAAAAATTGTGCTGAAAAAGTGTTGGACCCTATCAAGGGAGTGTCCATTAATCGAGAAACGACTGAATATTAAAAAAAATATTTTTTAGACATGTTTATTAAGTATTTTCAGGTATTTGAGCATAGATGAGAGTGTAGAAAGTGCTCAGTTACTACAGAAATTAGGAGAGCAGTGCCCCAAACTAGAGTGTTTGAGCTATTCAGCGCATGTTGTCAATATAGACACTGTCTTAGCCAAAAGGTAGGTGCTAGCAAAGACATAAAACTTTTGAAAAAAAAAATATATTTTTCAAGAATAAAATGAAAAAAGCAAGCCCAAAAATGCAAATCTTTAAGGTTGAGATACTTGCATATCCGACTGAACCACCAACAAAAAGACCAATTTGTGGATTGTCTAGATTCTTTGTCCAATCTGCAAGCTTTGGAGCTTTATGTGATTGATAAAAGAGGGGCTTTTTTCGTAGACAATGTTAGTTTTTTTTTAAATCTAATCCTAAAAACCAAAAACTGAGTTCCATGTTTCAGACCCTCAAGATGGTAGCCGAAAAATGTGGAAAGTTGGAGCATGTGTCTCTGGCAGGAGAAGATGCTTCCAATTCAGCACTCAAGTATTCTGGCCTATTGGCCTTGGCCCATCTGGACAAGCTTACTTCACTAGAAAGCAGGGCTTGCGACAAATATGATTGCAAACAGATCCTAGCACTCTTCCAAGCTCTTTATGAAAGAGGAAAATTGGAGGTAGATTCAAGGTTTAGCTTATAAAATACATTTATTGGTATGCTTAGCACTTTGAAACTGACGCTATTATCCCAGCTGAACATATCTGCAAGGCATTATCTACTTGCAAGGTAATTTTTATTTGAGATGACGAAAATGTAAAAAAGTAGCGATGTGGACAGTACAGTCAACCGTCGATACAACCGCAAAGCTGCCTAAACAAAGGCTCCCATCAAGGCTTTTTTTAATATCTCGCACATTTTCACAAGCATATCTAAAAAATGTCTCTCATGAACACAAAACATGTTCCATCCCCACCAGTTTTAGAACCTACGCCGATTGACAGTACATTCCTTGGACAGCTCTGGGTATGCCGCTATTTGCAAAACCATGCTGTGCCTGCACACAGATGAGATCCTGCCGAAAACAGATACAGATTCGAGAATTCTGCAGATAAGGTTGTTTGCTTATGGATCTCTCAAATGTGACTACCCGGATAATGCTTGGATCAAAATTGGAGGACAGTGTGAAGCTGGAGTTTTGATCAACCCAGCTAGAGAGAGTATTAGATTAGGAAAGCTGTCTAGTGTGGCGTGAGTTTGCACCTTCAAGCACAAACTTTCATAAGTAGCAAAATAATCTTGTTCTAGGAGCTACATGGAGAAAGAATCACCTCAACATTCGTAGACTGCATCATTTGTATACTTGTGTACAAAGCTAACTATTTTTGGTGAAAGGGCGTTTTGCCCATTTTTGGACATTTGTCTTATGTATTCACTGTACAGCTTTATTGAGTGATCAAAATTTTTGATTGTTTGTCCAAAAATGGGCACCGTCAAATTTACTCGCACAATATTACTTGCACAATATATTTATTAAATTATGTGTCACCAAATTGCCAAAGCTATAAAAACTTATTTCCATTCAAAGTATTTTCTCCGAAATAGGCCTCGGGGCTAATATATTTAAACTTCTAAAAATCAAAAAAATGTGGGGTAAATGTCGAGATTTTCGGGGCTCAACCGAAATCCAAAAAAAGGATCGGTAAGGCTCATGAAAGTTAGAAAAACGCAGTTAGAAAAGCAGTACAGTGAGAATCCCACCAAAGTTGCATTGCGACTGGCCACTGGTTGTCCGCTTAATAACACAACTGCTCAAAGATACAAGGTAGAAGTAAACAGTATGCGAGAAGCAGTGGACTAATCTCTTCATTCCAGGCGTCTACTTTTCAGGTGGTGGGAGTACTCCATAAGTGTTTGAGATACCCCTGCAGGTAGTTAGGTAGGTGATTGGGGTGCCTACCTGCCTGTTTACTTACCCATCCTGAGGTTTACTGGTCAAATAAAAACTATTTGCAGCTAAAAATTCGCAAAATGGCGTGTTGCGCTGCTTTGTTGCGCTTCTCAAAAAATATGTTGCGCGCAACATGCGAAAAATGTGTTGCACTACTAGTGTTGCGCGACTCTGTTGCGCGCAACACAAATTTTTGTTGGGCTTAATAGTGTTGCACGCAACGTGTTGCGCGGGAGTATAGCGAGAGCTATTTTTAATGAATACCAGCAATATCCTTACACATTTTAGCCACATTCCGACTGAATACATGCTTAACTTTTGTTGGCTGATACTGCGAACAGTTATTTTTATCCATATTTTCCGCGGCTTCTTCTTCCAACCCAATAACATCAGCAATGATCGGGTGCTTTGCTTCACTTGCAATGTTTGATTAATGGTTTGAGAGCCAAACGATGATCCATAGTAAGCTTGAGCCAAGCACCAAATCGTGAATGAAAACTCATGTTTTAGTCAAAAACACGAGCGCCACTTCTCCAGCTGCATTTTCTTCAACAATCCATCCCAGATCGACATCTCTCTCTCACAAGGAAACATATCGAACTGTACGATTCGGTTCAAAAATTCTGACAACGTTATCTTGTAGAGCATGGTCGATTTACTAAATTAAATTTTAATATTTTCGGAGAACATACAGAAACAGTCCAATCTGGAGACTTCAGAAACATAAAGCACAAGAAAGCCTTGATCCCCCTGTTGATTTTCGAAATTCTGCCGTCAACCCTCAATGTGGGAACAACTTTAACACTTCGATTCCCAGCAGGGTCCGACATTTTTTACACCAATTTGTTAAAAAAAGTGTTAGATACAGGTGCTGATCGAATTTTTAGGGGTGTCACCATACGGAGGTGGGATATTTGTGGAAAATTCTTTTGCGAAACAGTTAGACCGAAAATATGTAGCACCATGGAATAAACTTGAAATCTTTATTGCAAAACATTACAGGTCAACTGACAAATCTTAAAGGACCATAGCCCGCAGCATCAGCCTATCAAATCCACTCAAAATTAATCTTTGAATTTGAATTCAAAATCTAACTTTCGTGTCAGGACCACGTGAAAAATATTGCAATTTTTTCCGGTCATTACTCTTACTTTCTTGAGGTAAGCATACTAGATTTTGATAGGCTATGCTTTGTACCGACAGAAAGCTGACAAAGTTCTGTTGTTTTACTTTTCAAATTTATCAGCTGGTTTTTGGTTTTTTTAGCTGGTTTTTTTCCTCTTAGCAGGTGACTCAAAGGAGCTGCAATCCTTGCAAATGCTGGAATAAACTTGCGGAAAAATGATGTGAGTCCCAAGAACTTCTTGACATCTTTCAGGTTAGATGGTCGCGGAAACTTCTGGATCGCCTCAAGGTTGTAGATTGATGGTTCATATCCTTGCTCACTAATCACATGTCCCAGGTAGATAATAGCGAATTTGCATTTTTCAGGTCGTAGCTTTAGAGAGATTTGTTCCAGTTCTTTCAAAACGTTGTTAAGCGTAGTAAGATGCTGCTCCATTGTCATGGTTTGTATCTAAATGTCATCAATAAATGCAGTTGCTTCATCGATTCCTTCGAGCACCTTGTCCATGATTCGTTGGAAGATTGCAGGACCATTTTTAGACCACACGGAAGTGTTCTGAACTGATAAACACCTTTTCCAGTGATTATGCCACACTTATAGCTACTGTTTTTTTCTCATTTGAAAAAATAACCGGAAACGTCCCTTTACCAAAATTACCATCAAACTGAAACTGAAATTTTAAAAACAGGAATTAACAAGAAAAAAAGCTCACTCAATTCTACAAAAAGGAGGCCGAACTAGGTTTGCTTCAAATTGTGAGTTGTAATTTCTGTGCGATCTTTTCGTTTGTGATTTTGTGCCTAGTGCTTTTTTTTATCAAGTAGGTAGGTTTAACCTACCAGTGTCAACATTACAGTGTCAATATTACTTTATTCAACAAAAAACACAGAAACAAAGCGAAATTGCCAAATTAATAAATCAATAGGTTCTAGTAAAGGAATGTAAACACATTTCACTCCGATACTGAGTATCTCAGGATACCTATACAGGGCAGGAGATATCCCGCTACTTCAATGGCCAGGGATACACAGTGTCTATTAGATACCCTAAAAGACACATGCTTCCATTCATTTACTATGAACCAATATGGCAGTTACAAGCACAAATATAGGCAATCGATAGCTTATTGAACACAGAACTCCTAATTTATAATTTCTTTTACACAAAAGCTGGAGGCACATTAGCATCTTCACACCTGTCATAATCCTCTTTGAGCTGGTTGTAGCCTGTGCTACCATCTACTAAAGGCACTCTCAACTGGCTGTTCCTGGCCCGGTCCCACTTCTGCAGCACCCATCCAGGTCTCAGACCCCTGCCAAACCGGACATAGCCCACTGTCAGTGCAACGCCTGCGCAGAAGAGGATAATCCAATGCCAGAAGCGAGTTTTGGAAGGGCATAGAATGTCGGCATCCAGTTCAAACAGCTTCTGACCGGCAAGTTTGCCTGGTGAGGCACACACCGTCGCTTCCTGAAACCAAATTTGCATGTAATTTGATACTTTTATTTAGCAAACACTCAAACTTAAGAAAACATAGTTTGCTGGTTAATTTTCCAATTTACCAAATTGCCTATAAACTTTATTTTTTGACCCAAATATGCAAGCCACCTGGTTCAGAAACGAGTTCACTTCTTCAAGAGCATAAGCATGGAATTGTCGCAGTGCACAATCACAGTGCAATGGATTGCCTGAAACATCTACAGTGTCTAGGGAGGGAAGGGACTTCCAGAGACTTGCTGGCACGGTGTGTCTAAATTACAAATTATATATTTTTCGCAGTTGGTAATAAACCTACAGCTTGTTGCCTGACAAATCTAGCATGTGCAAACTGGCCAAGCAGTTGGAGGACTGGAACGGGAAATTGGTCAACTGGTTATTGGCGAGGTTGAGTCGGGTCAGACCTTTGATCTGGAATGATAGAAAATTAAATTGATTTTGTTTGAAGAGATCCAGGCCCACTCAGCAAAAATTTTCGCAAAAATAAATACTTATACAGTCAAGTATGTGAGGTGAGTCAAGTCTTGGGTGTGATGATGCTAACGAGAGTAAACCAACTAAATTGTATTCAACTTGGCCGCTCAGTGAGGCGGAGGTGCTAGCCGGGCTATAGCCTATCAAAGAACCCTATATGTCAAAAGATAGCCCTAAACGAGCTTGTTACTGACCCGCCGAGCAGTTCAGGCCGAGATATTCCACTTTGAAAGTTGCAAAATTTAATACCAAGAATACATGGAAAAAATATGTTTAAGATCAGTATGTCAGTGTGGCGCAGTGGTATTCGTTGCAGTCTCCTTTTTATTGTCGCAGGATCGATCCCACTCGAATCATCTTTTTTTCTATTGATTCAAATAATTTTTTAAAAAAACTCTCACCAATTCTCTCACTCATTCCAATTTTTCTCTCACCAACTACAATTTTCATCTGCTTATTTTCAAATTTTCAACCATATTTTTGTTAGTTGTTATATTTTTTCCATCTATTCTTAGTACTAAATTTTGCAACTTTCAAAGTGGAATATCTCGGCCTGAACTGCTCGGTGGGAAATTCCGCGTGCGGGTCAGTAACAAGCTCGTTTTAGGGCTATCTTTTGACATATAGGGTTCTTTGATAGGCCACGGTGCGCTCGCCTTTCCCGTGTTAGGCGTAACGCCTTCTAAACGCCGCGCTATATTTTGATAGGTAAATTTTTTTGTTTATGTTTTTGCAAAAAAAAAACTTTTATTAACATAAAAAAGAAAAAGTTTATATTAAAAATAGTGGTTTATACGATAAATTTTTTGTTGCAATTGAGTAGAAGCTTTGAGCGAAGCATTTCATGTTTGGAAGTCGTAAAAAGGAACAAAGAACACTTCAGCATTTTAATTGTATATGCAGTGACTACATTGGAGTTATTAACTGTTAAAAAATCAGCAATAACATAACTTTTTAGGTTTATCCATCTTTTATATGAAAACTTGACATGCAATGCTTATCCTTTATTTTCTTAAAATAACAAAGTTCACAAAAAGCAGTTTTGAGTTTGTTTGTTTGGTATATAATGTCAAAAACACGATTTTCGCTTGGTCCCCCTGTGGTTTAGGCCTTGCCCATCCAGAAGGCACCCACAGATCAGGACCCAAACCACAGGAGGGACCACGTTTTTGACATTGTATACCAAACAAAATGTATATTTTTTTCTAGGATTATTGCCGAAAACCGTTTGTCGAAATTCGACGTCTACCAAAAGTTATGAGCATTTGAAATGCTGGGAATTTCTTTGCCCACCCGGTATATATATTTTAAGGCCACTTTAAACGCCGGCGTTTAACAAACGTCCGCTTTTTTTAACGACTCTTAACGCCGGCGTTAAGCCCGGCGTTAGAACAATCATGGCTGGGCCGTAAAGGCACGAGCCGGGCCGCGGACAAGTCTGGGTTAGACTGATTTTTTTTCGAACTCGAGTTTTGGTCTAACCTATTTCGTTGACTCTAAATTTTTTTTTATTTGGCCAACTCACATTGCAAAAGGTGTCCTCATGGAGCTTGAACAATGAATTGTCCATTAGCATCACCTCAGTTAAATCTACAAACGAGTGGTTGCTCTTCAACAACCTGGCCAACATGTCTGCTTTAGCATTTGCACTAGCCTTCTCACTGAAAACACTGCTCAAATCCAGCCGTTTCAAAGAGGTCAGGTAGTTGAAGGGTTGCACATCTTCCAAGCTGATCAGCTGGTTGTCCCTCAAATACAGATACTCCACCCTGGGAATGCCAATCAGGGTTTGGGCTCCAAAGGAAGTGATCCCGTTGCTGGTCAGATTGACTAGAGTCAGTTGGGTGTGCCTTTGGTTGGACCCTCCAAACAGGTTCTCATCTTCTAGCAAGCCCATTTTGTTGCCAGTAATCACTAGAGTGTCCAGTTTGGGGTAAGCTGAAAATGGGGCTATTTTTAGAATTTTGTTTCCCAAAATATTTTTTGTTTATTTGGCTATTTTTTAAAAAAAAGATCATTTTTTCAGTGGTTGTTGTCATTTTAACTACGTCAGCACACTACCACTGAGCTACCCAAGTTACTAGACTGACATTCTGTTTTTCATTACTTACTGCTTTTAAAAAAATAACAAATTTGTATTTAAAAATAATTATCGTTTGAATGTACCTGGTCACCGCCTTTTGCGATTCCAAATTGCCCGTCTAACGCGCTGATATGCCTTTTTAACGCAAAAAATATATTTGGAAGTAAAATTTCAAAAACAAAATTGATTTAGAGTCCAGGAAAATACAAATTTTCGTAAAGTACAAATATCGCATTATTAGCATGATTTCTTTTTTTAATGTGATCCACCTACCCTCAGGATGGACATAGCGAAACACTTCAGTAGACTGCAAGTGCAAATTTCTGCATTCTACAGCAGTTGTGTTGCATCTACAGCCAGGGTAACAGTTCGCCTGCAAACTTATATTTAAAAGTCATTCACTTAAATTTTGTCGGCCGATCTCTACAGGATTAATCAAAAAAACCGCCCCATCTTTGAAAAACACGAAACCACTCGCCCGACCGATTTCCAGACTTTTTTCGAAAGTCCCCACAGAAGTGTGATTTGAAGAAAAACCATGCAACGTTTATGTCAACGTGGCTTGGGTCGTCCGACTCACCTCATATAGCTTTTCCTGTTCTGCCCGTTGCTGGGTTGGCAGGAGTACTTTGTATCACGTCCTCTCAAAAGTGGATTTTGACCACTTTTTCGAACGTTTCAGGTCGTAATTAGTGCGAAAAACATGTTTTCACAATTGGGAAACACATTTGGGAAAAAAATGTTTTTTCGGCTATTTGACCAAAAGTAAACCTAAAGACTAAAACATGCTATACCATAACAAACCACATGCCTGCACTACTTTTTATGTTTGGCCGCTTGGCGGCCAAAGACCCAACTTGCTCCTCATTGCAAGGGCAGGGTGTACGTAGTAGTGCAGGTATGGCAACAAGGGTTTCTGACCAAAAAGTCAACTTTTTGGTCAAAAAATATTTTTTTCCCAAACATGTTTCCCAATCGTAAAAACGTGTTTTTCGCACTAATCAAGACCTGAAACGTTGGAAAAAGCGGTCAAAATCCACTTCTGAGAGGACGCAATGTAACGTTCTTTAGCCGCTGGGTTTATTAGAAGAGGCTGTTTGCTTACAGAGATTACACTTTTTGCTACACCAGTATTCATATTGGGTCTAAAACATACTGCAAAAGTTATGTTCTATGAAAAACAGAGGAGTAGATAAAATATGAGATGAGAAATGCGTTCAAAAATTGCTTTTAAAAATTGATTTCATTTGTTTTTCGAGAATGGGGCGGTTTTTTTGTCTGTCCATTTTTCAACTCGCTTTTGAACGTTTTCGACGTTGTCATTTGGTTGATCCGTAAGTCTCGATATAACTACGCTCTGTTTTGATAAAAAAAAAGGGTGCCGTTATACCGAGACTTAGAGATCCTTATTTCCAAAACTGTAAAGTTTTTGAAAAACGGTCGACAAAATTTGGAATTGTTTAAGACCAGACTGACCGAAAACAACTTGCGAAAATCTGGAAAATATAATTTAAATTTTTGGCTCAAAAATGGCCGCATCCGGATCCAACTTTAGAGGGTGTCGACTGTAAAATCGCCTTTTTGAACTAAACTAACCTGTGCTTGACTAGGATACCGCTTGGCTTGTGTTAATCCAACCACTATTGTCAACAATCCAATGAATACCATCAGAAGATGGTTACTATTTGTGCTAGCTGCTTGCCACTTCATTTCAAAATAGATGGATCATAAAATTTGTGGAGCTTGGTGACAACCCTTATTCATGACATTCTTCTCTTCTAAAATACAGGATGTTTCAAGAAATTCTGCCTTTTTAAAACGGCCGTAACTTTTTTTCCTGGCACGATCTCGAAATTCTGTAAACACCAAAGTGTTTCTCTTGACGGGGAATTTTGTTTTTCGTGTCTAACTCAATTTTTTTTTCGAAATTTTTCACTTTTTTGCCTTGGTCCCCCCTGTGGTCCAGTACTGGTAAAAATGGTCATTTTTAGACCACAGGGGGGACCAAGACAAAAAAGTGAAAAATTTCGAAAAAAAAATTTTTGAGTTAGACACGAAAAACAAAATTCCCCGTCAAGAGAAACACTTTGGTGTTTACAAAGTTACGGCCGTTTTAAAAAGGCAGAATTTCTTGAAACACCCTGTATAATATTGTTAATAAA
Source organism: Ditylenchus weischeri (assembly GCA_029231635.1). NCBI lineage: Eukaryota > Metazoa > Nematoda > Chromadorea > Rhabditida > Anguinidae > Ditylenchus > Ditylenchus weischeri. The sequence continues at coordinate 152,052 of JAMRYI010000017.1, forward strand.
ATGTTATATGTTTTTAACCAAAATTGGCCCAAAACAGATGTATTGTAAGCTAGACTATTGTGCAGAGAGGTAGGTGTTTGGGGTTAACTATAGCAGCATAGCAATAGCTATTTTCTCTTCTTCCTTTTTCCTAGTTGTATTTTTGTAAGGAGAAAAAGAGAAAAAGGGAGTTTAGAAGCTTGTACCCAATAGGCAGACCACAATGCTAAAGGCATAGAAAAATGTGCAAATGAATCACTTTTCTTAGTCAAAAGGTCTTTTTTCGGGGGCTTGAAAATTGGATGAAAATTGTAAAATGGGTAACTACAGATGCTGAAAATTTTGGGGTTGCCTAAGGCATTGGGGGATACCTTAGGTGGGACCGATGGCTAAAAATAAATACAGTCAACCCTCGACTTAACGTCACCTCCTTCAAGTTCGTTCCCACCTAGGGTCCGACCCTTTTTAACCTAAATTTTAAAGCTTTTTTCCAGTTGTCTTCGGTCAGTCTAGTCCGAAATATCGCAAGGATTTATATTTTACCGATTGTTTTTGTACATAGCAAAAGAGTTATTAGAGCAGAGGAGTTATTAGAAGAAATACGGTAAGTCGTCCGATCTGGCATGCTCAAGCAACGTTGGGCTCGACTAGATGGTTCAAAATTTTGAACCAATTTTAAATGCAGACAAAAAAATAATTCCCAAAACATTTTCAACATTTAAGGAGTAATAGAGCTGTCCCCGCCAATTCAAAAACTCGAAATTGCCGTTTTCATCAACGGCGATGGTCCTTTAACTTGGTTTCTAACAAAACAAGGTCTAAAACTTAATTTTAGATATATTTTTGCTAGAAACCAAGTTGAAAAATCCGTACAGAAGTCCAATGATTACGAAAAAATTTTTGAATTGGCGGGGGACAACCGTTGTCGTAGACGGCAATGTCCCTTTAACGGTGCATAGACGTTTCGCCCATTTTGGACAAATGTCCAAAAATGGGCGAAACGTCCCTTTACCCCTTTAACAGCGTGGGCATGTCCTTTTAATGGACCATGGTTTTTGCACTCAGCGGCATGTGAAAAATGTGAACTGGCAGGGGACAGTTCTCTTTCGTCCAGAATCGTACTCTTTTAAGTCATTTCAAACGACCCAAAATTTGAGAATGAGTGCCGCTGCGTCCAAAACCATGGTTCTTTAAAATTGCATTTTCAGCCCTTTTTTATCCAGCTTAGAGCCATGAAGGTGTTCATTAAAGGCAAATGTTGACTAGAAATAATGACCAGACAGACAGACCACTCCTGAAATCCCCTCCCGCTAGTCTAAAATTTCGGCCGATGTCCCGTACAATAGTTTACCTCAGTATGTATGAAATGTTATGTTCCCGGTTAGGGCTGAACCAAAAACGAACAGTAGCATAGTTAACTTCCCTTTTGAGTCATTTTCCGATTTGAGAATGAGTGTTTCCATGATCTTAGTTTTTCAAGTATGGTCTGATCTGGGCAATAAATTTCGGGTTATATGATCTGCCTCAAAATATTTTAATGTAAAATTTCCACAGTTGCAACAATATCACTCAATTACCTAAACCGTTTTTTCAGCACATTTGGCTAATAAAATAAAGTAATTTCACAAGATCAGAGATAAGATCAATACTAAGTAGGTGTCAGGGAGGAAGACACCAGCTCGAAGTATAGACAGACATCAGATATATATATCTGTGTAACCAACCACACAGCTTTGCCTGCCAGCCAGCGATCAATAACTGGAAGCAGCTCACCCCTATCCCCCTTTGTTCAAGGCAACACAGTCCCCTGTTCTTTTCACCTGCCTACATCTGGCTGATTGGTTGCAGATATGTCTGCAGTTCAGACCACAATATGCAGAGACTTGGGTGAATGGACTAATAGGATGAAAAATCAATAACTATTAGGTTGTTGTGGTTGTAATTAGCGAGCAATTGGGTGGTGGGAGAATGGAGGTGTCACCAATAATAATAGTTGGACCACATTGATTGTTTTCTTTCCTTGATTTATTCCGATCTATCATTTCTGTCGTACCTTTTTACTACTACTATTACCTTTGCTAGATGTGTTGGTGCAACAATAAGGGAAGAAAAATTCATGAGGTGGATGAGAAGGGATTAAGAGCTACAGTTGACAGGGTAGTTATGCTTACATTTATCTAGGATTGGGCAAATAGCCCGCCATACAGCCAAAATTCGGCCATTTTCACAGTGATTTCTACCATAAATTACCACCACTGAAAAATCAGCCATCATCAAGTAAAAATGGTCTGCCAAATAACCAAGCATTCTCAAATGCCATATGGCCGCCATATGATCTGTCACGACCCAATACTACATTTACCCTACTGATTTATACCGTCATACAGTTATTGATTGATGCAAACTATTGCTCCGTCATACTCATAGTTAAAACCAGGATTTCTTTGGTTTTGGTGACCGGAACCGTAAACAGGTAGATTTGTCAGCCGGCTCCGCCCGCACACTCTTGCATTTTAGGGATAAGCAATAACAAACTTTTGGGTTTGATGGATAGATTGCATAAATAACTTTTTCATCCACTTTCTTTTCATCTAATTACCCACCTTCAAGGCCAAAAACATGCTTTTTCCGCAGTTGAATGCACTCTACACTTAAATAGGCATGTTTCCAGCTATTGTCGCAATGGGTGGTTGGTCCCCAGCCGACAATGTTTTATCCTGAAAAAATAAAGCGAAAATAGCCTTGTTCTACAAAAAAAACTTAAAACACTTGCTCCACTTATTGCCATCCTCTGCCTCTTTTGTTGTATATAAGAGATTGTGGTCAAACCGTTGCGCCCTAAAACGGTTTTTTGAAAAAGGACAACCTCATCCAATGACTTACACAACATGAAGTGAAAGTTGAGTAGATGGGCGGTGAACCCGAAGACAATTATGTGACAAAAGACGGCGAGCACACATAATACACACCAAGACACTGGATCCAGGAATGACCACTTGGCTTGGAAAGGATCTGAAAATGTTACAGAAAGTGATACAGTGAAATGTTACAGTCAGCTTGTACAGTTAATTTTACAGTTGATTTGCCTGGAACAAGATTACATTTTAAGCTCCGAAAAATTTTGGATCACCTTCATCCCCAAAATACAATTTTTTGCGAAGAAGTTTTGCGAAGAATTAAGGTTCTTTTCCATTATCGGGACCACCTTTCTGAAACAGTTTTTTACCTCTATTTTACAGGTTTTGATGTAAATATTATCTTGGCACGGTCAAAAAGCACGGAAAACATGGTTCATGCCATATACCCGACAGCTGATTTCTACAATCTACTTCAGATAGTCAACTCAAAAATTTCTCAAAATCAATAATTTTACAACAACAAACTGCATACCAGTATTTCCTCCAGCCATTCTGATCACAAATACCATGACAGCAGCAAAGAACACCAGGCACATCACCAAAGACATCACAGTCAGCGAGCCGACCAACACCACAAACATCCTGCAAAATTTTTTAAAGTAATTTGAAGAAAACTCAGCCAAAAGCACCTATAATTCCTTCGACCCACACAAGTGTTGAGCCTGAAATTAAATACTTATTCAAGCAAACGGTAATTATAGTATTTACCATTTGCAGTGGTGATCATAGCCAGGGATGCATTTGTTGCAGTGTCTACAATGTTTGGTCCCTTCCGGTCTGAATTGGAATTCGATTTTGTGGCTATAACTTAGCTTTACTTTTTCACGTTACTTTGTTTAAATTGTCTAGCAACCTTTCTGCTCCACCATGAAATTATAATTACCCTCATTAAATGTTTTAAGAAAGTAAGGAAAGGTACTAATGGAAGAAAAGCGCTGAAAAAGCCATTTTCTTTTTGTATTTCACACCAATTATCCAAAACACAAATTAAAAAATAAAATTGTTAAGCATTGAAATATGCTCAGATTTCAAGGCAGGATTTTAAAGCCAAATTAGTGCCACGGTAGGGCCCTTATCGGGTCAGGGACTTGCCCGATCTGTCCTTTTTACAAAACATTCTCTACTTCCAGTACCCGTATTCAAAAGCACTTACGCCTTAGTTCTGCAAACATAGCAGTAGCCGTTTTCAATCACATGTTGGTGCTGCTCATTCCTTTCAAACCTGACAGGACGGATATGTCGTCCCTCAGGTGCTGCATCCACACTCGTTAATACCATCATCCAGATGATATTCCAAGCAAAAGCCAACAGGACCAGTACCGGAAACAGCGGAAAACCAGGCAAAGGTACTGCTACACACAGAGTTAGACCTCCAACAAGGGGAGTAGCTATCCAGGAAAATACTTGCATTGCGTCCCAAGGACATTGCCAACCGCTAAATCGCCTGCCCTGCACCTTCAACGGACGAATAATGTGGCGATTTCGCTGGTACTCCACTGGTGGTGCTTTGATGGCAGTAGTAGCTGTGTCCAAGCTACGATCACACAAAAGCTTCATGTGACTCACATTTGGACTAAATTTCAGCTGAAAGTTTTGCAGAATAAATTGGAATGCAAATAAAGGGCAATTGAATTCATTTCAAATGCTGCGAGATTATTTAAATTAGAATTAAATGCAGACCTAAAGCCCCTCATTTGGTTTCTTCAGTTGGTAAAGCAAATAATTATATGCTTTTAATTTGTAAGTTCAAAGAGAAATTAAGGCTTTTTGAAAAGAACTGCTTTTATTGCACTAAATAATTGAGATTTTTAAGTTAAAGATTTGAAGAAAAATGGTCAAATCTTTTTTATAAAGCATTATAAAGAATTAAATAAGAGGCTGAATTAAATAGAATTAAATTAAATAGAAATTGAATAACCTTGACCCCCGCCAGTCAATTAACCTTGACCCCCGCCAGTCAATTAACCTTGACCCCACACCAGTCAATTAAATTAACCTTGACCCCACCAGTCAATTGACCCCCACCAGTCAATTAACCTTGACCTTGACCCCACCAGTCAATTAACCTTGACCCCCACCAGTCAATTAACCTTGACCCCCACCAGTCAATTAACCTTGACCCCACCAGTCAATTAACCTTGACCCCACCAGTCAATTAACCTTGACCCCCAACCCCACAACCCTACGACCACCTACGATTGACATACTTTGACTTGTACCCTGTATACTACGATTGACTGGGGGTGTATACTACGATTGACTGGGGGTGTATACTACGATTGACTGGGGGTGTATACGATTGACTGGGGGTGACGATTGGGGGTGTATACTACGATTGACTGGGGTGTATACTACGATTGACTGGGGTGTATACTACGATTGACTGGGGTGTATACTACGATTGACTGGGGGTGTATACTACGATTGACTGGGGTGTATACTACGATTGACTGGGGGTGTATACTATTGACTGGGGTGTATACTACGATTGACTGGGGGTGTATACTACGATTGACTGGGGTGTATACTACGATTGACTGGGGGTGTATACTACGATTGACTGGGGGTGTATACTACGATTGACTGGGGGTGTATACTACGATTGACTGGGGTGTATACTACGATTGACTGGGGTGTATACTACGCTACGATTGACTGGGGGTGTATACTACGATTGACTGGGGTGTATACTACGATTGACTGGGGGTGTATACTACGATTGACTGGGGTGTATACTACGATTGACTGGGGGTCGATTGACTGGGGTGTATACTTGATTGATCGGAATATACGATTGACTGGGCCTTCTGGTTTATCTCGACAATCACGATTGATCCTTTGATCCATTCGAACCCTACTTGCCGCTGTTTCATTTCTGCCACCTGCCCTCTCTGCCAAGAAACTCCTTCGAATATTTGTCCCTGCTACCTACAAAGAAATATGCCATTTTTTCAGAAAAAATTTACAATATTTTTAGGTTCGCATATGTGAGTGTACTTCGCTGGATCGTCTAGCCATGTTGTAGTAGAAAGATTAAACTTTAGAGGCCACTTTTGACTTGTCGGCATGTGATTCATTCCTGGCTTGACATCCCGAGCAACGAAAGTATCCCTGTTCGACTTCATTTTTCATCGAAGTTCTTCCCGTTTTTGTCCATACATAGCAGCCTCTGCCATCATCCGTATATGTAATTGGTGCGGTTCGAGCTCCTATACGCTTCGTGTGCACAAGTACAACTCTGTCCATGCTGATGAATACCTGAACTTGTAAAATAAATACTGAAAGCAATCTAAAAAAGCATAATAACACGCTATTTATGTATTTATACCGCAAGTGTAGTTGGAATGCAAATGTATCGAATCGCAATTGTATCGAATCGCAGTATCGAATCGCAAGTGTATCGAATCGCAGTATCGAATCGCAAGTGTATCGAATCGCAGTATCGAATCACAATGTGTATCGAATCATCGTTATACCACTACGATTGACTGGGGGTGTATACTACGATTAAGCCAATATTTATGCAACAAAATTTCAAAAAAAAAAGAATTAGGGTCAAAAAAGATTCTGACACAAAGTAAAAAATCACGTAATATGAGTAGGTTGGATGAATGTGTGAAAATTCGAATATTTGAACTGAAATGACTCATAATTTTCCAATAATTTGTATCAGACTAATACATAAAAACACTTTTGTTTTTAGTACCCGAAAGTAGTTGGATCACACCACAAACTATATAGTGCCTAAAGTCAATCCCACACAATGAAAAGCACCAGTCTTAGCTATAAATACTTTATTGTTCGAAAATAACACGCTCATTCAAATGTTTCTAGACAATGAAAAAATGTGGCTGTTCACTAGATTACGTTTAGGAATATTGAAAAGAGAAAACTACATCACTAGTAGTAGCCATTAAATACCATTCCCACACGGCACTTCAGAAAATGCATAATAAGCAGAGTGGAACACACTCACAGGCCATTTTATTGGGGTATTGACGTTATGTACCTTTTGTCCTAAATGGGAAAAAGGTACATAACGTAACACGCCAATTATAACGCGCCAATTCAAATTTGTTTGAAGCAAAGGTACAATTTTGCACTGTTCCAAGCTCAAGTGCCAATTTAAACAGGTTTCATTATAATTTTTTCACGATGTGCTGTAAAAATGTCCATATTGTTAGATTGTGTTAGACAGTGTTGAAAGAAAGGAAAAGACATCTAAAACACATGTTGTGTAGTATTAATTATTATTAATTAACTTGGCGTGTATTAGGTTATGCACCTTTTTCCCATTTGGGACAAAAGGTACATAAGGTACATAATGTGTACCTTTTTCCCATTTGGGACAAAAGGTACATAAAGGCACATAATATGTACCTTTTTCCCATTTGAAACAGAAGGTACATAACGCCAACGCACCATTTTATTACTTCGAGAAAATACAAAGAAGCCCAATTCTGATATTTTCAGAAATTATTTAAAATAATAGCAAAGTGAAATTTCATAATTGCCCAAACCCTGACCAACAAAACTTTGTCGAAACCCAAGAAAATGTTAAAAGAAGATTTCAATAAGGACAAACTTACACTAGCATATCCTTTTCCTTTTACGCAACATTGGCAGCACAAGGACTAGTGTGTATCCATAGCGACTCGAAAACACTCGAGTGAGACACGCAGAACGCTCAACTGCTTACAGCCATGGCCAGCAGCCACTTACTCTAATAGTTATCTTTAAACAGGCCAACATATTAAAGCTAAATACATTTATTTTCGCCATCATACAATTTCATAATGCAGTAAAAAAACCAATAACTTCCTCACTCTACCAGTGAAAGCAAGCAAAAAATAGTAGTAATGCACCAAGATAATAATTTATGAATCTACAAGGCAAAACAAACGCAATAAATGAATTTATCGAAAACTTTTCTATCCATTTCACTGGCTAAGCATTCCAGTGCTACAGTTGATGACCACTTTACGATTTCAGATCATAGTAGTACCGAAGTGCATCTGGAAACCAATTGAAGTGATAGCAGAGGAATGCAAACAAAGTGATCAGTAAGCAGAGAGAAACGCTGAAAAAATTCAGGTAAACTTAAATCAGCCAAAACACCGCAAACCTGAATAGAAAACCAGAAGATAGGCCAGAAGAAATCTTATCGGCTTCCAGTAAATCCATTTGCTTATTCCTGTTTTGATTGCTAGCGTCATCAAGAAGAAGACCATTTGCATTAAAGGAAGCAGGCGCTGAAGTGAATGAAAGTTCTTCGGCTGTTTCTTTTGAAGTGAGACCACCATTCTGCTGCTGTTTGAAGGCTCTAATTTTACTCAATTTGATTTCCAGTTGTTTCTGCAGATCTAGACCATCATCGATTTCCTCCTCTTGTATGGTGGAGCATTCTGGCATTGGAACAATATCACTGTGCAGCTCTTCTTCGACCGATTGTGTACCACGTGGATGTTCATTTGGTAGTCCGTCGAGAGAAGATTCCATGATGCATCTAGCTGCCTGAAAATGATCAAATTAGAACTTTCAGTCATATTAAAAAAAGTGAGAACCCAGTGAATAGAAAAAAAGCAAAACCAATAGCAATAGTGAAGGTTAGGAAAAATAAGTGTCCCTGAGCTATAGTTTGAAAGGCTTAGCCAAAGGCGGTTCCGTCCACGTGGAGCTCCAGGATCAATTTACGCATAACTAAACGCCACAAACTCTATGAAAGAGAGCTTATGGAGCTGGGATGCGATTAGAAATTAAGCTTCATCTAAGCGGGATCGAACCCGAAAGGCATATTTGGGTGTATGGCGCTCTAACCAACTGAGCCACCATTGCTATTGGTAAGAGCGTTCTACTCTTTACCTTAGTACCAAAAGAAAATCATAATAATATAAGCCGCTAATAGTACACAACTAATAATAAGAGAACCAAGCTAAATCAAACTTTTGCAAGACAGCTAGTATCAGTTACCCGTCGCATAAAGCGCTCCCTTTTCCACGTCTGCATAGAAGAAGTAATTTTGTTCTAAAGGTTTGCTTTTCTCAGTTAGTGTTTTTTTATAGATAAAAAGAAGATAATTGTGTAAAAAAATTGGACGTCTGAGACGGCCTCTTACGCCTGACGCTGCAATCGGCTCTCTTCCTTGAAACACCCCAAAAAGTTTGACCCTCTCAGAATCCAAGGATTTTTTACATTTTAGGAAAAAAATTGCAGAATCATAATTTTACGACTTTTTTAAGTTATACTAGTAAAATAAAATGCAAAACGTTTGAAAAAACTAGTGAAAAACCGTCGAATCCATTGAGCATTTCAGACGTTTGGGGTGTCTTAAATGAAGTCAGCTGTATACTAATGTATACTGTATACTAACTGCATACTAATTTCACTCCATTTAATACTTACAGAAAATTTAAAAAAGTACATTATAATGCGAAGAATAATACCTCTCGTTAACTGAAATGTCTGTTCGAGAGTCTTTAAGGCGAAAAAGATTTAGACCCAATTTTATGTGGACTTTGAATTAAATAAAACCCTATTACTGTAGAAGAAGTTATTTTCAGAGAGGGTCGAACAGTTTTCAATTTTGGAACAACACTATCACAGCGAAATTTTTTGTGAAAAATATAGGGTAGCTACGCTTGCCGAATAGCAATAAAACACGCTTATTGCAGCTTGACTATAAATAAAGTGCTTTGTTCTGGGTCAAATTAATCATAACATAAAATCACCTCTTGTTGTTCCTTGTCACCAGTTTCTGCTGCTGCAATAATTGAAGAAGAACCCTTCGCACTTATTGTTGTAGTCGTTTTGGATGTGTCACCATCAACGGCTCAAATATAAATGACTCAATAGTTGGCACTCTAAAACTTTCACCATAAAACTAACTTGTCGTGCTTGTGACAACCACAGTCGAAATCGGAATTTCTGCTACTGCACCATCACCAGTAAATATTTTTGGTCGGTCTCCCGCATCCACATTGGCTACGACTTCACTCGGTCTGCTTGACCTGGGCGTAGATGGTACGGAAATGGGACGATGATGATTCCATGGCTCTTCTTCCGCTCTTGACTTTTGCTTTGGAAGAGTGTACCGCTCAAAGTTCAGATTTGGCCTTGGTGCGGTAGAGACATCTTTTTCAATTTCATGAAGAACTCGGCTGGTTGGACACCGGAAAGTGGATCCTCGAGAAAAAAGCGGGATCCTTGGTCTGAAATAAAAACAATTACGAAAATAGTCTCCAAGAACAAAATAACTCACTTGGAGAAAATCGGCTTTACAAATCTGGCTTGTTCCTCCGTGAAGAAAACTTGTTGAGAGAGAATATGCCTCCATAAGTGCTTTGCAAAAGTGGCTGATGGGCAAACGAATTTAAGCTTCATTTTCTTATCTGCATTCTTGTCGTCCTGAAAATAACAGATAATTTAGATTTCGCATAAGATCTTGGTAGGCCCAGATACAGCAGCCAAAATAATTTCTAAAGCGAAAACCTACTGCAAAAGATTCATTCATAGTGCTGAGCAATGCCAAGTTGTTTCTCTCACCATCCCCAGTCAGTGCACTGTGTAGATACGTAGAAAAGTAGTCCTTTGTTGGATAGATCTCTAGCCTCTTTGCAACATAGTCCACCTTTTGAATTTCCCTCCTTAATAAAATAAGATCAGTCAATTCGAATAAATAGCAGTTTTTGTACGCCAACCATTTGACTGTATGGATTTTTTGGTTTTTTATGAATACAAGAATCCCACGGACAGTTGTTCCGATTGTTATTTCCTCGGCTTGCTTGATGTCCTGAAATTAGGCGAACAAATTACCAGGCAGTATTAGACAGTTACAACCTTGACGCCATACGGGTCAAAACCGTAGGTATCTGCTTTACATGCAATCCTCAGGAACTCTGCTTCAGCTTCGGCTGGTGTCATTCCACTTGAAAAAAGTCAATAGTTAGATTGGGTAAATCAAACACAAAAATTTACCTGTAACTTTGATGAGCCAGAGAAATTCTCTCTTCTAACCTCTGTGACTGTTTAAGTAGAAGTTTATATTCGGATACATAGTCGGGGCCCGGTCCCATTAACTCTTCATCGTAGTCGCCCAGCACAGCTGCAAATAGCAATTATATAGCATTACATTATTTTCGGCATGACCAATAAGATTGAAAAGGATCATTTTTCCCGCTTTAGCACAAAAACAGAAGTAAAAGAAGTGATAAATATGATACCGTATTCTCTCTAATAGAAGGCCACTCTCTATTAGAAGGCCACTCTCTAATAGAGGGCCACCCCTAGGCGTTTTAGCTACACCGTTTTTCAAAGAGCAGTTTCTAATAGACGAGCATTTTTAGGCAAAAAAGTGCTTTGAAACATTTAGCCACAAATTTGAATTTCAAATTTCACTAGTTATTTTGAATTCAAAGTGCACTATATAAACAAATATTTTATGGTTTTTACTCATTCATGTTTCAAGATCTTTGCTATTCGGTCGTGTTCTCCAAGAAAAATGAGCGAAATCGAGCTAAGCGAGTCCGAGGGCCAATCGAATATGGAAAGCCAAGAGTCCAAGTCATCCCGCAAGCGCAAGGCCTACTCCATCGAGAAGAAGCTGGAAGCCGTCGACTACGCCAAGAAGTCGTCGACTACGCCAAGAAGTACAGCAAGAATTCGGCTGCCAAGAAGTTCAACATTGGGCGCACGCAGATTCGTAATTGGGTTGATTGTTTGTTAAATCGTGGTTGTAAATAAAGAATTTATATGATATGGTGTAAAGGGGAAATAAATACTTTTTTGTTCCAAGTTTTCTTTTTTTTAGTTTTATCTACGGTCTAATAAAACGGGATTTTTCAACCGATAGGTTAAAAAATAGAAGGCCACTCTCTATTAGAAGGCCACTTTCTAATAGAAGGCCACCCCCAAAGGGGGGTTGAAAAATAGAAGGCCATGGCTTTCTATTAGAGAGAATACGGTAACTGTAGAAACCAGACAAAATTTTTAGTAATGCAGCTAAATTATTAGTCCCTGGTCGATTTCTTAACTTAAAATATCATTTTTTTTTATAGCTATAAGAGCTGCCTTCTTCAACTCGAAAGTTGCCACAAAATTTCTCAGTTTACTAGCACAAACCACACTAAAAACCACTAAAAAATTACATTGTAGTACTAATCCTGCTAATGAGGATGCATCCATATGAGGTAAATGCAATCTGCCATGTAGAAGGTCCCGCTGAAGTTGAACAAATAACTGGTATCTTAAAGACATCGCATTAATTGAGAACACATAAAATGTACAGTTAACTTTTACCTTGTGACCTCTTCTCGTAGACATGCTGGATTCTCGGGATAAAACCGAACACGAAAACTTAGCGCCAGGTTGTTTACTGCAAATTTTCGCTAGACCAAAAACCTCTAAAATACCAAAAATCAACCTCTGAACTGTTTGCATAGAGGTTTGGACATATCCAGCCAGTACTAAAAAACAATCGTTACCACCAAAAGTTTTTTAGGCATCAAAAGTAAGTTTATTAAATACCCGATGGTTGTTTTCATCTTGGTAACGCAGCCCAAAATACTCCTTCTCCACAATGTCTAAGCACTTGCAGGCGTAATCGAAGACATCTTGGCCAGTGCTATTCTTCTGAAAAATAAACATGTCAGTATCTGCTTTCCAACAAAATTGAACGATAATTTTTCCGACAAATAGTTGACTCCCAAATACAGTTGTCCATCACTAACAATAAAGTTTATTCACCCAAAAAGGGCAATTAACGTCGATTTTGAGGCAATATGCATTTTTCCCAACTGTACACAAGGAAAACGACTTACCGTATTTACTCTAATTATACCCCAGTCTCTAATTATCCCCCACCCCCAACTTTGAGGGTCTATGTGTCGGAGCAAAGTCAATATTTTGCAAAGCTGTTTATTGCATTTTCTTAACTCACACGAGCTTTACTGATTCCGCTTTTTAGATCTTAGTTGAGCACCCGAAAATCTCGAGATCGACCCTAAACTTTTCCGATTTTCAGGAGGTTGAAAATTTATATCCCCCATGGGGTATAATTATAGTAAATACGGTATTCACTTGCAATTCCCTCGCATCGATAAAAAACAATTAAACATTTTCTAATCTACATATAGTATTTTGATAGGATTCTCTGTCCTCAAATTTTGTGCGTCATGTTTTGTAATCCGCTTCTCATTTATAAATCTCTTTGTTCTCATCGATCCTAAGGGTGAACCAGAGCGTAAAGTTCAAAAAAATTCATCAGAATTGACATGTGATGCTTAAAATTCCGAGTTTTACCTCAAAACTTGGCAAAACCAAGCATGTTGAAGGGGGTCATCGAACCTGAGACCCTAAAAATTGTTCAAAATTAATGTTTTAGGCGACTCTTCGGCTTATACACATTGATTTGTATGACAAATCCGAAAAACGCGTTAAAAACAGAATTTCGCTTAAAGGGGCATGCCCACGCTAATAAGAGGTGGTGCCCGGGAATTCAAAATTTTTTCTCAATCACTTCTGTACGAATTTTTCAACTTGGTTTCTAACAAAACAAGGCCTAGAATTTAATTCTAGGTATGGTTTTGTTAGAAACCAAGTTAAAATCGTACAAAGTGATGGGAAAAATTTTGAATTCCCACCACCTCTATTAGCGTGGGCATGCCCCCTTAAAAAAGCAAATATGATTTATTAAAAACAAAAGAAGCAAATTTTATGTCCAGGAAACATGATCAGAGAGAGACCTGGTTTAGGCCATAAAGCAGCTACAAACATACATATAACATATATTTCGTCGATTTTCATAAGCCGAAGTCTTGCATCCCCACAAAATATTTGTACTTTGGATGCAAAATCGCCCCGGCTTCCCCAAGGTCACACCATCAAAAAACTAATTTACCTTGAAAACCTCAGAAACCGTTTTCCCATCATCCAGCATTTGCACATTGACCAGAAACTTGTGTGGCCAGCCGCCCATCAGATGAGAAGGACTCAGTTTGGATAAAGACAGCCGATTGAACAGAGAAGTGGACGATTGCGATGGCGGTGACTTGAGCAGACCATTCGGAGGGTTGTTCACTGCTTTGGACCTGATCATGATGTTGTTGTGAGCATTGTTAGCACTATTCTGGGTTGGAGATTTCTTGTTGTTGCCCATGCTGGTTTCTTGACACACTTACGAGGCAATGACCGCGGTACAATTAGTTGACGACTTTCCAGAGATACTTGCTACTTTTTTTCGGGATCTGAAAATAAAAAAGATGAATTTTGAGTGGGAAAACTCATTCTCGTCACCGAGAAACTGATTTTCGTCACCGAAAGAGTTTCTCTCTTTAGTGAAAAATTTTTCGGTTTCAGACAAAAAATTATTTTCGTCTTGAAATTTTTTTTGGAAAAGGCTCAAATTGAATTGCACCATCAAAAGTCTGAATTTCACCAGAAAATTCACTGATTTTCACCAGTAAATTTTATATTGCCATTTTTCTTTCACTTTTCGTCATAATTTTTTAAATTTTTTTGTGTTTTCTTGTAGCCTTGAATGGTGGTTTAATTTTTACCGAGCTATCTAACTTCCCTGAATGATTTGCAAAATGTAGAGATCAAGTGGCTTTTAAAAAGAGGTCGAGAGGTTTTTTCAGGTTTTTTCAATTTTTAAAACTTTTTGATCTCTACATTTTGCAAATCATTCAGCAAAGTTAGATACCTTGTTAGAAAGCAAAGATTCAGGGCCATAAGAAAACACATATAAATGAAAAAAAAATTACAACAAAAATTGAAAAAAAGTGGCAATATAAAATTTGCTGGTGAAAATCAGTGAATTTTCTGGTGAAATTCAGACTTTTGAGGGCGCATTTCAGTTACAGCCTTTAGAAAAATTTTTCATTAAAGAGAAACTCTTTCGGTGACAAAAATAGGTTTTCCCCTTTTTGAACTTTTTGGTAATTTAATGCAGCAAAGATTGTATCAGTGTATATATAAAAATTGCACAAATTAATCAGCACACGGCGAAAAAATAAGTAGGGCATAAGGGATATGTTCCTTGAAACAATTGAGGGCGAGTGAAAATTTAGTAATTGGAGCAGGAATTTCGGCTGAAAAAACCGGCCACTTAAGTAAAATGTGGGAGGCAAAGGGGAAAATATGTTGTAGATCTTAGACTTTTAACCAGGGCTCCCAAACGTTTTTCTTAATAGGATTCGATTTTATAGGTACAGTCAAGTCATTCGATTCCCACAAAAAGTACGGCTCATAGAATCAGATTAGAGAAAGTCACCATAAAATAAATGCTTTTGTCGGTATAGTAACGACTCGCTACAAAAAATGATTTGCTACAACGACTCGCTACACATTCAACACGCTACAACAGCGCGCCGCAGCATTTTTTTTTAATTGCTTAATTTTGTACAAAAGCAATTATTATTTTTATACTTAGGCTTAGGCTTTAGGCTAAGGGTAGGCTAGCGCGTGCTAGGACGCACCCAAATGTGTGTGTTTTCAAACATAAAAACAAGATAACACTTACTTCTGTCCTTTTCTGAAAGAGAGGAGACCAGCGCATGTTAGCACGAACTCAAATGTGTAGTTTTTATAACTGAAGAACAAGGTAAGACTAGAAAACTAGAAATACTTGTAGCGAGTCGCTGTAGCGAGTCGTACGTCAGTTGCTTTTGTCAGACTTTCACTGAAGTATGATCAGAACATTAGACGCAAAGAGAAAGGATTAGGGTCTGCATAGGAAGAAATTTCAATTGTTCCTGGCTGCAAACCGAACTAAAACGGGATAGGATCATTTGGTTGTTTTTGTGTCATTTTGTTTAAATTTGCACGATCGGAAATAAATGTTCACATTTGCGGCAAAAAACCAAAAATAAACTTCCTACGACTCCAAAAAACCACATTTCACCCAAATAGAAGTACGAAAACAGGCTGGAACGACTCTTTTCCGCAAGCCCACCAATCAAAGAAGGAAAAATAACACAATAAAATAGCAGATTCAATCTAACGAACTTGATTAGAAAACAAGAAGGGAAACTATCAAAAAAGAGAAAAGGACCCAACCATCGGCGCACCAAAAAAACAAGGGAAAAGTTCCAAAAATACAACAATTTGTTGACTTCAATCAGTGTTTTCGCCCATCCCTCTAATAACAACAACGACAAGACAACTCAATTTGGAGGTGGTGTCAGCGCAAACGAAAATGTGCTGGTCTAACACCAATAAAACAAATTAGGGCATAAAATATTATTTTTTTGCTCATATTGAAAATTCCTAGCTAAATGATGCAATGCTCAGGGGTGTGCATGGGCTGGCTCGAACGGCTGGCCAGAGCTAAACTTCACGGTGGGTCAGGCAAACCCGGGTCATCTTTCCTAGAATTTTCAGTTTTTCTAGCTTTTCTTTACTTTACTACACTGCGGGTCATATTTATAGGAACACCCCATTTTTTGCTAGTTACGCCACATTTCATTATTCCGAAAGAAAATCTTCTTTGCAAATATATGTGAAACAACAACAAAATTAGATTTCCGCGAAAAAATTAGATTCAAATTGACAGAAAAATTTTTTTTTCTTTAAACATTGATTTTGAGGTGGGTCATATTTACAGGAACACTTGTATTAACACAAGAAATAACGAGTCAAACGAATAAATCAATTCTTTATTCAAAGTATAACAACATTTTAATAGTCCGTAACACCACCAGAGTGATTAATCACTTGAAAAAGACAATTTTTCATACTGTCCAGAAGGTTTCGAAGAATTCTCGGCTCAATTGATTTCAAAGCTTCGATAATTGCTGTTTTGAGCTCCTCCTTTGATGCAAACTGATGATTTTCTGCATAGATTCGACGCACGATGATTCCCCAAAGGTTTTCCATGGGATTCAGATCAGGTGAGCAGGCTGGCCATTTCATAACATTGATACCGTTGGACGCCAACCATGCAGAAGTTTCACGACTTTGATGAAGTTATGCATTGTCTTGCTGGAAGATGAACGGTATTCGACGATATTGCTGCATAAACGGTGAGAGCTTTGTTTCCAGCACCTAAATAAGCAATAAAAACATTGATCAGATCAGCAAATGCCCACCTGGATGTACTCTGCACTCTTCATCATAGATGACGTAAAAGCGATTTCAAGTGTCCCCAGATCCCCTTCAAGTGTCCCCAATTAAATGCTGCCCAGACCATAACGCTTCTACCACCGAAATTTCTTCTGGAAAAGTATCTTGGTTCCTTTCGCAAGTCCCTCCAGTAGCCATTGAATCCATGCGGACCATATAAATTGAATTTCTTCTCATTCGAGAAGATGATCTAATGAAACATAATGCGCGAGCAAAAATCACCGATGACCACGGCCTGTTCATGTTTTCACGCGCAAAGTCCATTCTAGCATCGATATGGCGAGGCAACAAATGCGGCGCTTTCATCATCTTCTGTCTTTCAATATTTGGATTCCTCTGGATGGCGCGGAGAACGGTCTTCTTTGAAACTTCCAGATTGCGAACACGCTTGATTTCGTTTGCACTCTGAGACTTTTTTAGAGATTCTTCGTTCATCACGCTTGCTAAGCTTTCGTTTTCGTCCAGAATGCTTTGTTCGACCATAACCGGCTGGATTGTCCAAGTAACTCTGCACAACATGAGGGAGACCGAGCAAGAACACGCGCAATTGAACGAAGACCCTTATTCTTCGATTGTAGAGCAGTAATTTGACCTTTTCAGATAGCTTTATTCCGCGAGGCATTTTCTAAAAAATAGAATAAAGACAAGAAAACGAAGACAAATTCAAAAAATCAGGATATTAATACAAGTGTTCCTGTAAATATGACCCACCTCAAAATCAATGTTTAAAGAAAAAAAAATTTTTCTGTCAATTTGAATCTAATTTTTTCGCGGAAATCTAATTTTGTTGTTGTTTCACATATATTTGCAAAGAAGATTTTCTTTCGGAATAATGAAATGTGGCGTAACTAGCAAAAAATGGGGTGTTCCTATAAATATGACCCGCAGTGTAGCATACTTTTTTGACTATGGGCCCTATTGATCTTTAGGGTGTTTTTTTTAGACTGTGTGCTGATAATGCAAGACTGTATCATTACGTGAAGTCACAGTTTTCAATCTCGTTTGAACGCGTTTAATTTTTTCTGTATTTTAGCCTAGAATTACTAAAATCAACCAAAAAAATTTAGGTTGAAACTTTCGGCTACTTATAAAGTTAATTTCAGTCTAAAAATTGACAAAAATTAAAAAAAAAAGTCTAAATAGAAGTTTTTTCTGATAGCTATGAAATTAGGTTTTGGATTATTAGGCAAAATTTGACAAATTTTGCAAATCAAGGCAAATGTCTGGTTTCCTCCACTAAATCACCCAGTTTGTCATAAAGTTAGGGACCAAAAGAAGGAAAGTAGAAACGGCTTTAACAAAGAACAACCACTCTATGTCAGTGTGCACACGAAAACTTGCACCAACAAAAAGCAAAAAATTGTGTTCAGAGCAAAAGACCTTCATTGAGCATTTAAACAAGAAAGAGGATTATTCTACACTTAAACACTTTTCCAACCACCCAAAGAGGCAAAATAAAATTTACATTCACTGCTCCCACCCTAAAAGTGTGTGTGCAAGGGAGAAGAACCTATGCGCACCAAATCTAATCACACCAAACACCCAGAAATGCTACTATGGGAGGGGAGCAAACACAAAACGGGGAAAATTGAGTCAAATAGAGTGCGGGTGCCCCCTCCTCCTATCCTCGGTTTAATGGGGGTGAGGAGCAACTGCAAAGGAGGCGAATACTGCGAGAGCAGAATGCAGCAATAATAATATTGAACGAGAAATTAAGGAATGAGGAGCATTGGTTGTGTATAGGGGTTGTAATGCATAGTATAGGTTGGTCTACAAGTATTTGATGAACAGATTTGCACAAAATAAAGTAAAGAAAATGTGTCTATTATTGCAGCAAATTTTAGGGTAAAGGGACAATTCACAATTTTTTAGTTTTTTTCGCAAATGAGGAAAGGTGGCGGAAAAGTGGCATTTTTTGCCTTGGCATCCCCCTGTTGACATTTTTAACCTTTTTCGATTTTTTTAATTTTTTGGAACTTAGGTGGGATCTTAGGCGCACGGTTGGCCAGCACCCATTAGTAAGGACTCAAACGTGTGGTTTAAAAACATTTTTTTACTTTCGCAAAAAGTCTTTTGCTAAAATGAAGTAAACAGTATTAATAACAAAATTAGAAGTTTGCCACTTTTTTCATTTACAAAAAAGTGCCTAAAAGTAGCTTTGTAATGCGATGACAATTGGATAAAGAGACGTTCCGTCAAATGTTTGCAAAACCGAAAATCTGCTGAATTTATGATTGATACCGCTTTGTTTGATATTTAATCCCAAAAACACGATTTTTACCTGGTCCTTTTTTGTGGTGTGGGCCAGATCCATCTAGACTAACAGTTCCACCAGGGCTCGGAAACGTCTTTTATTTAAAGATTTTTCCTTTATTTGTAGAGATGTGCACGATGCGATATATCGCATCACATCGCAAAAATTTAGATCAAAAATATCGCATCGCAAATTTGTTAAATATCGCAACATCGCATCGCAAACATTTTTTGCATTCCTATTTTCACTTTTTTGACATTTTAAATGGTCTGTACATTTTTTGATTTTAGATGAATTTGATCTGGCTAATTCACCTCGAAGGTGAAGATTCGACTGGTTCTATTTTTACAAAGTTATCGCCAACTACGTCCAAGTGCAATTCATGTCAAAGACGCTGAAGACACCTAACCGGAAAACTACTAATTTGAAACTAAATCTTACTCAGCATCCAATTTATCAAATGCATTGCTCTTTCTTTCACTTCTGATATACGGTCTGAGGCCGATAGCTATATAAGGTTGATATGATTTTTTGCTCGTGTAGTTTGCTGCTAACTGATCTTAGTATTTTAGTTTGACAGTGCATGGTATTAATGCCAGATGGAAGCGTCGCAAATTCTGTCTGTGCGTGCGTCACTTTCCTGGCTCTCACAACTATGAAACAATTGGTAATATGATGGACAAGATGCTCAGCGAGTGGGTAATCGGGAATGAGAAAAGGCATGTTTTTCTGAGAGATGAGGGTTCAAACATGGTTAAGATAAGCACAGTAAAAATCTAGGATCATCGAAAATGTATGATTTAGGCTTTCGAAGAATCTGGGCACTTGCAAGCCGACTGTGGAGCACATAAACTTCACTTAGTAGTCAAAAACTATCTCTTCAAAAACATCCAAATCAAATCGATGTTGGATAAATGCCGCAAGTTGGTTACGCATTTCAGTTATTCGCAACTTGCACAGGATTTACTTAAGAAGGAACAGCAGATTTCTGGTTTGCCAGATCACAGTATACTTCAGGTGACTCTGTTAAAAGTGTTTCGTTAGTTATAAAAAAAATTCTGAAGGATGATATGGTCAGATTGAATTCTTCCTACTACATGGCCAACGATTGCTAGAGCAACAAACAGCTATTGAAATATACCGTGTGAAGCGCAAGAGACGGGATTTGGAACTATCATCGTCAGAATGGAGCCTGCTTAAGAAAGTTATAAGAGTTCTTAAGCCTTTGGAAGAAGCATCAAAGCAGATGTGTCGTGAGGATGAGCCAATTTCTCTTCAATTTCCAATTGCAAGAGCTTTGACAAGAGTAGTGTGCAAACCAGAGCTTCAGGAAATGCGTGCCTCAATTCTGGGTTTATTGACGGCTGAGTTCGATGTTGAGAGCGTGAAGTGAGTGAAATTCGCATTTTTATTTATACTCTTTACTGTTCTTCTTGTGCTTCAGGATCCATGGTTTAGCGATGTTCTTGGACCCCGTTTCAAAGATCGAATTGCTTCAGATCGAAACATTTTTAACGCCGACGTAGCCAGATGGATCCAAAAAGAAATTGCTTTAAATAGGACAGCTCTTGAAAGTATAGAGGTTAAGCTTATTAGATTCTATGTTGAGATCTAAGATTTCTATTCAGACCTGTCATCGCCTCCGCCAAAGCGTTCAACTTCGTTTTTTGGTCAATTGAATCATTTATTCACTGATGAGGAAGGAGAGACCAGGTGATGCAATGATCGAAGTAATGTCTTATAAGAAAGAGAGATGTATTGATCCCGAGGCGAACCCGCTTATGTATTGGAAGGTGATTGATTTTTTTCTTGAATTTCCTAAGAAATTTTCTTCATTTAGGAAAAAGAAGGAACCTATAAAATTCTTGCGCCAATTGCTCGTCACTATCTCTCAGCTCTTTTTACCAGCCAATCGAGCGAGCAGCTTTTCTCTGTGGCAAGAGACATGTTCGATCACAGAAGATCGAATCTAAGCCCAAAGAATGCTGAGCAGTTAATATTTTTGAACAAGAATCTGTTGATGTTAAAGTTTGCTTATTGAATTGTTTTATCTTTGCTTGAATGAATGTTGTTAACTGTCGTAAAAAGCAATATATATATTGCTATAAAGTTAAAAAGCGGCAAAAGCTATTTTCAAGAGAAATATCGCATTCGAAATTGTATACTGAAATATCGCATGCGATAATCGCATCTGAAATTGAATATCGCATCGCAATTTTTTCGACCAAAAATATCGCATCTCTAACATCGCAAAAAGGCGCATGCACATCTCTATTTATTTGAGACTTCAAATTTTTTGAAATTTCACGCCAAAGTTTTATTTTCGCAATAAGCACCGGATAAAATGGTATTTTTTGACAAAAAACGACTAAATGTCTTTTATTTTGACTCAGAATGAGTCATACGAACTAACTTTAGAAATTCTCATTTAATATATAAGAAATTCCACAGTATTTGGTGGGTATCATTCATAGTCAGTATGATCAAATATAGTTAACGGGAAAAAACGCCTACGTGATGTTACTCAAAATGGGGTATCCAGGTGCGAATAACTAAATGGTTCGATTAGTTCCAATCAGTGGTTCGAGGTCCACCTTAACGAGGGTCTATCAATCATGAAGCAATTATAACATTACTGCACAGTTGAGATTCCACAGTGGTTAACGTGATTGGATCAACTTTTTAGGTCACAGGTTCGATACCACGCACCTGCATTTTTTAAAATATCGTATGGTCATATCTGTGACACAAAAAAGCCGGAAAAAGCCTTAACAAAATTTTGTTTTTACCAAGTGTGCCTTTTCCATAAATTTTTTTACCAAAGGTGACTTTAGCAGAATTTTTTTTTAGCAAATATGCCTTTAGCAATTTTTTTAGCAAATGTGCCGTTCAGCAGATATTTCTTTAAATATAAATATTCTTTAAATATTATACTTCTTCGGTACACCCTGATGCAGCATCTAATTTAGGACTCCCAGTCAAAAAGATCAAAAATCAGAACTACAGGGTGGGCCATTATAATCTCATGAGTTAATTTTTGCCATAAATTTTTAAAATTACGAAATTTTGACGTGATCTTTTATTTATTCGAAAGCTGAGACTTGCGCCGATCGAATGGTAATTTATGGCGAAGATTAACTCATTAGATTATAATGGCCCACCTTGTATCACCGGCTCAAAAAAGCTCAAAAATTTCTGATAAATCCACCCCATTGGGAGCCCTGATCTAATTGAATAAAAAGACAGAAAAGTTTGAGAAAAGAGATTTCAGGGAGTTTTGCTTCTATTCTGTTTGCAAATTGCTAAACTTGAAATCGATGACTCACACCTACTTTTTCCATCTAAGCAAAACTGTTTTTAGAACAGAAAAAGGAACACTTAGAAACATCAGCATAAGTGGTCATAAATGGCTGAAAGAAGAACTGGGAAAAAAAGAAAATTTATATTCAAGAAAATTTGCAACTCACAGATGTGTCAAAGATACTGGTTGGCCATTTTAGTGAAAAAGCTGCAAACTGTACAAATTTTTTGAAAAACCTTTGTTATAAACAGAGATTTCATGATGTCAAATAATTAGGTATATCACGTGATTTGATATGGCTTGATGTTGATATCAAGATCAAATGCAGCGAAATTTTTTTGCTCTACATCAAATCAAGATCAAATCAAGCTAAAATTTTTCAGTCCACATCAAATCAAGATCAAATCCAGCGAATTTTTTTTGCTCTACATCAAACGCACCATTTAATCGGATCTGCAACGTTAAGAAAGAAAATGTTGTTTGATAGCTGTACAGTCAACTCTCGATACAGTGTACCCTCGATATAGTGTAGATCTCGATATAGTGTATATATTTTGAACCTGATTTGGTCAGCCCTGAGCCAAACTGGCTTATAGTGTACCCTCGATATAGTGTAACCCTCGATATAGTGTATATTTTTTCTCGTCCCCGGGGCTACACTGTATCGAGAGTTGACTGTATTTAAAACAATGATAAACGCCTTTGCCGACAGATTTCAACTGCAATTTTTTTTTCGTCTAGAAACAAATAGTACTTCAAATATAAAGTTCCGCGAAATAACAAAAAAAATCCATAGGGGGGACCAAAGGAAAAAATGTGGCCCCTAAACTCAGATAGGGACAATTTTTCAGTCCACATCAAATCACGATCAAATCAAGCTGAAATTTTTAAGAAACAGCATTTCGTCTCGGGACAAAAATGCTCCTTATGAATAGACCTCTTAAATTCTTCATCAAAATTGGTGCCATTTCATCTTGTTGATTTTTCTTTACTAGTTCCCACCTTGTCTATGAAAAATAAAAAAGTCGTAAACTATCAACCCATAGAAATCCAATACATACACAATGAAAAAATATTCAAACCAATAGCTGTCTATCTCTTGCTATTTCAAAAATATACCGAAAAAAAAACAAAGACAAATAAAAATACAAAATTTCCTCAGCCATTCACATTGTTGCTTATCCAATTGCAGCATATCACCAAAAAGGTGGCATGAATAGAGAAAGGGTGAGAGAAGCAAACATAAATATCAACAGCAAGGACAACAACAGCACATCTTGCTTTTCCTTTTGAGTCAAGCAGGGCGAGGTGATGTGGCAATAAACGGAGAGTAGAGAAACCCTGAGCAGAGGACACAACCCAAACACCTTACTTGTTTATTCATGTACTAAGTGTATTCTTTTAAAAATTTTATTTTTTTTATAGATTTAGCATAAGATCTTATATTATGGCGGTTAACTTACGGTACCTGACAAAATTTCCCGAGCCAAAATTTGCCCTGACCAAAATTTGCCAGGCCAAGATTTGCCCGGGCCTTAAAACGGTCAAAATTTGTCCGGAACTGAAATTTGGGCGTGCGGTCAATTCATCCACAGGCAAATCCATCCACAGTCAATTCATTCGCAAATGAATTCATCCACAGGCAAATCCATCCACAGTCAATTCATTCGCAAATGAATTCATCCACAGGCCAATCCATCCACAATCAATTCATTCGCAAATGAATTCATCCACAGGCAAATCCATCCACAGTCAATTCATTCGCAGGTGAATTCATCCAGGTGAATTCATCCACAGGCCAATCCATCCACAGTCAATTCATTCGCAGATGAATTCATCCACAGGCCAATCCATCCACAGTCAATTCATTCGCAGGTGAATTCATCCACAGGCCAATCCATCCACAGTCAATTCATTCACAGGCCAATCCATCCACAATCAATTCATTTGCAGGCCCATCCATCCACAGTCAATTCATTCGCAGGTGAATTGATCCACAGGCCAATCCATCCACAGTCAATTCATTTGCAGGCCAATCCATCCACAGTCAATTCATTCGCAAATGAATTCATCCACATTGCAATCCGTCCACAGTCAATGCATTCGCAGGTGAATTCATCTTAAGGAGCATAAAACTACTACAAAACTGAGGTTCTGTTTTAGCATTAAAAAACCATCTTCAGGACACAATTTCGGATAAGTTACACTGATTTTTTTTTACTTACATCTAAATCCAAAATTTTTGCAGGTGGACTCATATATGGGAGGTACTAGGTGGTTTTCCCACCCGCCCTGAAGCTTACTGGTCGACCTTCGACTTATGATTTGGGGTCGTCCACCTCGGAGGGGGTACTGCTCTTCAAGGAAATATAAGCTGTGCTCGTGGAGCTTGTACCCAGGCTAAAACAGGCTAAATTTCCGAAAGTCGAACGTTGTGGGGGTTTTTCTTTGACTGGTTTCATTTAAATTTTGTGACTTTTTTCTACAAGTCACACGTTTTATATACCAAATGTGGGCTTTCATTTGAGCAATCATATAGAGAAAGAACAAAATCCAGTCATGATCAAAATTAAAAGAACATTAAACAATGCCCAATTCCTTGCTATCCTTTCCAGGGCTGTCCCACAACTGTTCAGTATTACAGTTGGAACTGACGTTTTCTGAAAGTTTAATTTGCATGATCATTTGAAGTGTGACTACAACATTCAGCCACATTGTATCCCTAGATTCTTCCGCCATCAATTTCTTTTGCTATAAAATCGAGAAAAAATAAAAAGGTGAAAAATCAAATAAAAATCTCAAGACAGAATCGGAAATGTGACTTCAAACAAATAAATCGGACAATTCGAATCATTCGAAATATAAAATGTACTCCCTCTTTAAGGGCAGTGTTGCAACTGGCATCGGCGTCAAAATTCTTACCGGTGCCAAAATTTATGAGTCAGTGCCCAGATTCTAAAATGTACAACGCTTCTTGAGAGGTTTGCACGCATTGGGCCGACACCGAGTGGAATAAAATTGCTGTTTCTCCTCAAGTCACCCTTTAATAAAAGAACTTTCACAAATTATGAAAAATTCACCAATTTTTTAACAAATAATTTTCTTTTTACTTTGAAATAGGGTCTCTTGACAAAAAATGTTCATAAAAGCAAAATTTTACTTAATAATTCTACAATTTATGAAAATAAAAAAGTTGTTGACAATTTAGATCACTTTTCCGGGCTTTTGAAACAGGGGTCAGTGGCAGGCCCGGACATATTCCGGCCTGTGCTCAGCTAACAAACTTAAAATAGATAAAAATAAACACAAAATCGTCTGCGTAGAGTTTGCCAGACACATAGCTTGGGTGGTTGTATTCATGTGCTAGCCTCTTTTAGGGGCAGATGGCTTGAACTCTGGCTTAAGCTTTCCTATTCCCCCTTTTTGCTTTTCTATCTACTACTACAGCTTTCCTCTTTGTCTTTTTCTTGGAGCTCTATAGTTTTGGTGTGTTCTAGCCCATCAAGCAGTATATTTATGGCTTTTGCAAATAGATGAATGCGAGGCATACATTACTATCGTTTTAATGGGCAGTTTTTTAGAATAGAGAAAGTAATTAGCTGCTTTTCTAGCTGGCAGGGAAATATGATTTTAGAGGGGATATATTGTTATATGTGAATGAGTTAGCGTATATCTACTCCTATCAGCCCAAATTTGAATTAGGCTGGACCAGTTTTCCATAACATGACAAAACCATTATTAAAATTGATTATAATATTTAAAATGACAAAAATTATGTTCAATTTTCAAACAGCTTTGCCATCTTACCAATGAGTGGTCTCCACTAGAGTTGACGAAACCGGTTCGGGACGGGATTTTCGGCCAAAAATATTTCGGGATCGGGATTTTTCAAAATAAAATTCGCGATCCCGTCGGGATCCCGAACAAATTTCGGGATTTGGCTAATATTAAATCTAAGTGGAAAATTACCACTAGTCGCATCATTTTTGCGCTCAGTAGCCTTTAACAACCTTTCCTTTACACCACGCACACACGCAGCCATTTAAAAAAATCATTTATTCACGCTTTTTTACAACAATAAGCAAACATTCAAGTGGGCGGTGCTACAGCCCGACATCTTGATGACATTGCCGCACACTCCATATTTTGGTCAGTAGCCGACAGCTTTGCAAAAAGATCGATGCTCCAAATAACACTCATCTGAAAATGCAAAAAGATAAAGAGCGCATCAACGTACAAAAGCGGAAACAATGCAGCAGAATTCATCAAACAAATAATGAATAATTGGTGTAAATGCTATAAAAAATCGTGTCGGGATTCAACGATTTTCGGGATCGGGATTTCGGGACGGGATTTCGACCAAAATCGGATCGGGCGAGATCGGGATCCCGACGGGATCCCGTCCTGTCATCACCTCTAGTCTCCACCGATCCAAATTTAGTATTAAAACGACAAGGAAATTAAGGACTACAGGTAAATAAGTGCAAACTAATTTTTTGTTTAAAAACAACTTAAAAGATCAAAGCACACAAAACAAAGTATTTTAACGGCAATAAACAAGGATTTTAAATAGTAAACACACATATTTTGGGCTGTAAAAATACTTTGTACAAAATAGTTAAAGACCACAAATCGGTTTGTGCAATACATTTCCTGTATTTATACATAGAAAAGGTAAAATCCTCTGTAGAAAAATAAATCATTGGAAGAACGAAAATAAGTAACCAATGGGTCATTGCAGATTTGTTTACTTCTTTTCTCTCTCATTTCCTAAGTTTTTTTTGTTTTTAATTGCTTGATCACTTATGACAAAAAACGAGGACATTTAAAATTAGCAATTTTTGTTATGTTATCGTTGTTCAAGATTGGAAATATCGTTTTTTATCTATCAGCTCCTCTTTCCGAAAGCGACAAAACGTTACTATTTTAGAATGCTTTGTTAAGTAACAAAAATGCCAAGAAAAAATTAAAGCTAATCGAAGCTAAAGAAAAAGCTAATCGCAAAATTTACAAAGCCAAAAATCTTTCAAAGACATGGTCAATTGTCGAAAGTCTCTACTGAATTGGCTGGTATTCTAACAAGGGAGGAACCCTGACTGTGACCTGGAATTTTTTCGACAGCTTTTTTTTCTGCGGGTGTTCTTGTAAAGCGTGCTCAAATCTTATGTGAATCTGACTTCCCAGCTGTGAAAGCCAACAAAAATTTTAGGAATGACCCAATAATGAATTTATTTGATCCATGGGTCAGTTAACAAAACCCATTGTATGGGTATCGAGGTGTTTTTAGAACTTTGAGTGACTCTTGTACCGCTTTTCCTGGACCTTCAGAGCTGGGGAGCCAGATTTCTCAGGAACTTAGGTACGCTCTACAAGAATATCCGCATAAAAAATCTATCGAAAAATCCCCAGGTCACAGTCAGGGTCGCCCCCCTGTAAGAAGATAACAGAAGAAAGTGGAATCTCCATGAAGACTGCAGACTACAGAAATATTAACAGGTTGGAAAAGTAAAGAGCATGCAATCCAGCAAGCCACGTCAAACTAAAGGCAATTTTATGTGCGGACAGCTATGGCAACAGCAAAGCAAGAGCACCAAAAACTAGATTAACAAAGTATCTCTTTCAGATAAAAGATTTTGCTCAAAAGATTAGCCAAAAAAGGTTCTGTTTTGCTGAATTGTCCATTGAGGAGGCTAAAGTGTGATTCAATTTTCTAAACGCTGACTTATTCTTGATCTCATTGTTGATTTGTCTACTTTTGTTAGATTTGGGAACTTAGGCAAAGCCTAAGATAGGTCAGCAATCGTCATTATTAGCTGAAAAGGCTTTCAAATGGCTTCTTTCAAAATTTTCAGCCACGAAAATCCAGTACAGAGTGTTCCAGGATGTAAGATGGCCATAACAGTTATGGCATAACTTCTGATTCGAGACAATTTTTTAAATTCTTAGAATTGGTCAAGCAAAAATAATGTTTTGGACATAATATATCAAAAATAACATAATATATCAAAAAAATATTGTTGACGAAAAAAATCCATTGACGAAAACAACATTTTGAAAATCGTCTCAAAGTTATGGCCATTTGAAATGCTAGAAATTTCTTTGGGACAACCAATAAATCAAAATAGAGGCCAAGTCAAAATCGCCGTTTTATCGAATTTTTTTTACAAAAGGCTGTTGAAGCTTAAAAACACGTTTAGGCCTTATTTTTGCTTGAAAATCTCAAAAACAATGTCAAAACACACTTTTGGCAGTATTTGGTGAAACGAAGTTCTGTCTTAAATTTGTTCAAGCTATGTTTTTGCAAATAATCGATCTTTTTTGAGTTTGCATACACGACAAATATCTTGAAAAAAATCAAGTGCATATTTTTTTAAATCAAGTTCAGAAAAAAAAATGTTGTATAGAGAGACGGGCAGGGAAAATTTTTCAAAAAATCGATACTAGCTCAAGTCAAAGGTTTTTAACACTTGTATGCCTTTATCTATCCACCATTTTCGTATTTTCAGTTCATTTTCATCTTAAATTATGAGCTTCGTTTTAAAAATTTTACCTTTTTACGACTTTTTATAATAAATTGTGTTATATAACGAAATCCCCTGTGGTATAGTTAGTAGAAACTTTTAGCGGTCAGCCAATAAATTATTCTTAACTGAACAGAATTTTTTTGTCGCAGATTTTCGTTTTGCCTGTTTCTCTCGAAATTTTTAATTTTTTTTTGAAAGTGAGGACACCATCAAGTAGCTCTGCGATTCTAGTTTTTTCTTCTAACTTGCTTCACACTTCATATACCTTGTTAGAAACTATAATCGCAGGACTACCTAATGGTGTCCTAATTTTAACAAAAAAGATTAAAAACTTTAAGAGAAACAGGCAAAACGAAAATCTGTTACAAAAAAGTATTGCCCTATTTTTAGTCATATACTTATTTCATTTTAATCATAGTGTACAAGTAAAACAAGACCCAAAACACTCAACTAATTCAAAGCTCTAAAGCATTAGGATCTTTGTGGGTTTTTCGGCTATTACTTCGGGTATTTTGTGCCTTTAATGCAAACTTTTCACTATACATGATTATAAACATTTTGTTATCCCTGAATGTCTTTTACAAAATTTGATTTTCTGAAAAAAATATTTTTTTTGTAAGATGGAGCCAAAAAACAGTTGTAAGTTGGTCGCACCTGATGCGGTTGACGTGACAACTTTGCATGCCGTACACGAAAAAACAGCTCGAGACTGTTCCTTGTTAGCAATTGGACCTTTTTTTTAAATTCTGTTACGGAATTTGGATTCCTCGGGATTTTGCGCTACTAAGATGGCTTATAATAAAATCATTTTGCAACAAATTACTTGTTTATAATGAACAAGCGAGATAAAAGGACGGGAGCCGCCCGTGCTCGGAGTGTCTCTTTTGCTATATTTACAACGATAAAAATTTACACATTTTTGCAGTTACGACGAGTGGAAAATAGAATTTGAATGAAAAATCTGATAATGGTCATTTTGTTCGTTTTCCTAGTTTTTACTACCTATTTTTCAAATATTGAATCTATGGAATCAAATAAATTGCAACAATGGGGAAAAAATCAAGTTTATAAACTTGGTGGTAATTTTCAACATCGTTATTCAGAGAAAAAGAGCCCAAGTTTGATATCTTTTACAGAAAAAGCTACACTTTGGAAGGGATTCTTATCTAAATTCAAAGCCGTCTATAGAGAGCCTAAGCCTAAGAATAAGGATCCTAAGAATAAGGACGATTTATGGTGGGACAAGTGGGACAAATACAATGAAGAAATATCGCCTTCACAAAACATCTTTTTCAAATATGCCTATTATGCCAAGCATACTTACAAGGGGATGGTTCAGAAGAAGATTAACAAAAAAAAAGATTTGTCAATAAGATGTATAAAGAAGCTTTCGAAGGAATTCCGGCTAAATACCGCCCTAGAGCTTGGCTAAATCTTCTGGTTTTTGTTTTTATAACTTTTTTACACTTAAAAAATCTACTGTAACAGCAATGTTAAAGGAAATTTTTAGTTCATATTCTTTCAAAGTGGGATGCCCACGCTATTACAGGTGGTGCCCGCCAATTCAAAAAATTTTCCTAATCATTGAACTTCTGCACGAATTTTTTAACTTGGTTTCTAACAAACAAGGCCTAGAATTTAATTTTAGGTATAGTTTTGTTAGTAACCAAGTTGAAAAATCCGTACAGAAGTCTAATGATTACGAAAAAAATTTTGAATTGGCGGGCATCACCTCTTATAGCTATTACGGAATGTGCACATACCTTCAGACAAACTTTACATACCAATCGAAAGCTCATCGAACGCCTATTACCGATACATTTGCCAATTTTCCTGCCAACCTTGAAAAAAGAGGCATTTTAGTGTAGAACATGAGCAAGTTTTGCTGTAGCCCGTTCAGTGATTGAGTGGCGCAGTGGATATGATCTGCAGGTTTGATCATCTATATTTTTTTCAAGCTCGATTTTATCAACGTAGAAGCGTCACCAGGAAAATTAGGTAAACGATGAGCGTGCGATAAGCTTTCGATTAGTGTGTAAAGTTTTGTCTAAACGCCACCTTAGGTACGTGCACTTGAGGAATAACTGTGGAAGCAGTTATTGACATCAACAATTTCCAAAAAGGTGTAAGGTCCACAAACTATTCTTGTCGTGAACGATAATGGTCTTTTAAATAGGCATGCTCGTGCGTTTTAAAAAAATAAGGGGCGGACCGGCAGGTTTTCTAAATTGAACTTGAAACAAACCTCCCCCGTCAAATCAGCTTGGGGGACCAAGGCAATTTTTTTGAAAAATGTTTTTGTACCAATATTTTTTGTATACACATGATTAAAAAATGTTCTTTAAAGCTTTAGATGAAAAAATAGTGCAGTCAAAAATTTTCAAAAAAATTGCCTTGGTCCAACAAGCTGATTTGACTGGAAGGAAGGAGCTCAGGTTCAACTGCTTCGTCTTTTCATTCTCGGCAGTTTTTTGATGCGTGTTCATTGATGTTTTATAGTTCTCTGCCTTATTTAAAAAAGTAAAGTATGAGGTGATCTATATCAGAATTCAT
The DNA here is from genome assembly GCA_029231635.1 of Ditylenchus weischeri. Lineage (NCBI taxonomy): Eukaryota > Metazoa > Nematoda > Chromadorea > Rhabditida > Anguinidae > Ditylenchus > Ditylenchus weischeri. Next base: position 183,699 of record JAMRYI010000017.1, read on the forward strand.
GCAAAACTAGAGTAAAAAGGAACGGTTTAAAAACATTGCTGGTCCCTGCATTTTGATGAGCACAATGGTCACAGACTTCAATTTCATATCATTTAACATATGAAATTAAGTTGAATGGATTAAATTAAGATGCAAATGCAAGTCTATCCTGGTGTTTACAAAGACTACAATGGTCACCCGATAGAGCACCAACCAGCTGAAGACTTCACAACTTTTGCCACGCAATATCCACATCCCCAACACAATGAAAGCGCTCACATAGAGCTAGTAAGTTTTAGAAAAGCAAAATCTGAGACAAAATGTCCTTAGTAGTCAAAATTACTTCACAGAATTTTCAAAACAGGCACACCACATTTTGAGAACTCAGTTTAAAGCCTTAAACGCCGATTTATAAGTAACTAAAATTTATCTTTCAGATCAATCAAGATATGGATCAAATAACAACCAAATATGATGATTTTTTTCAAATTGTAGGGATTAAAGAGGTATTCTTAAGATATTCGGAAAATTTGAAAAGTTTTTTTTATAAAAAAATAAGTAGAGAACCGGTTAATTATCCTTTGTGCTGAATTTGGTTGACTAGTCCAGTCCTATAAACCACAAGGACTCCGATTTCACCTGTCATTTCTGATACATTAAGACTTTTTTCATAAAAAGCCCGCAGTTTTTAAGATGTAGAGACGTTTCCTCGAAAATGAAACTTTTTCATTTTCGAGGAAACTTTTCCAAGTTTGAAGCTTGGTCCCCCTGTTGATTTTTTTCATCTTTTTTCGACTTTTCGAATTTTTACGCATTTAGGCTTAGGCTGAGGGTAGGCCAGCGCATATTAGCACGGACTCAAACGTGTGGTTTAAACATATTTTTTGAACTAAAAATATTTTGCAAAAAAATCAACAGGGGGGACCAAGGCATGAAAAAAGTTTCATTTTCGAGGAAACCTCTATGCACCGTTTTTAATATAAGAATTTCTGGACACTTCGCCGAAATACACTTAACCGAACTCTGAGTTTATTTTTCAGTGAGCTTGAAATGGTTTTTACAATATTTCAAAAATTACACATCAAAGTTACAGATAAAAAGAGAACTCAAAAAAGTTTTCAAATACAGTCGAACCTCGATATAGTGCGACCCCCTCAAGTTCATTCCCACCTAGGGTCCGAGGTGTTTTATGAAAATAGGGTCGCACGAAACCCGCTGGTCTTCACGGCAAAAAGATTGCTAGTCAAAAAACGACCGGTAAAATCAGAATCTGTACGATTTTTCTGATAAGACTGACGAATCAGGTTTGGCAAAAGATTTCAAAAATAGAGGTGAAAAAAGTGTCGGACCTTAGGTGGGAAGAAACTTTAAAGGGTCGCACTATGTCGAGGTTTGACTGTAATTTGGAATTAAGGGGTGGGGTTGAAGTGTTGGTGGTGGGCGGTAGTTAATACCGTTAAAAATATACAAAAATACAGTTAGTGACCATTCCCTGGATACGCAGGGAAATTGTGCGTTTTTTCGGACTTGAAACATTTTCAAAAATTTCCAACTTTAACCTCATCTACAGGGTGTACCTTGTATCCTAGTTGATATGAAATGCCTATAATTTTTTTCATTTTAATTTTTCTATTTTACAACTACAATAAAACAAATTGAAGTTTTTCGGAAAGCTTTGAATGTCGGGTTTTTGTTTGACATTAAAAGGAATATTTTATTGAAGCTTGTTGCTAAGATATGCTCATTTAACAACAAAAATTATAGGGGTTTCAATTCTTTTTTATTCACTTTTCTTCTTTTCAAGTCACAAATTAACTTTCAAACTTTGCCCCGAAAACATTTTAATAATACGTTTGTTCTAGTGTAGCGCGAACCAAGAGCTACACAACGTACTTTACAGAACTTTTTTGGAATGTAAAATTGTTGAGATATGGGGAGTGTTGCTTCTTTGACGCAGGTGATGTCTACAAAATTCTTCACTTTCCCAGTCTGGGGTTTGGTGGCCTATTGGTTAACGCGATTCCCTGCGGTCCAAAGGGACTGGGATCAAATATCACCTCCATTCCCCCTTTCTCCAATTCACGAGTAGCTGGCCGTGGCCGCTCACGACAATATGTCCTTTTGAAGAAAAAAACCCTAAAAATACAATCATTACAACTCAACATTAAAACATTCAAAAGTTATATGAAGTCAGTTTTGTAGCTCTTGATCTGCGCGGTAATGTTATTCAAGTGCTATAAAATTAATCAAAATTTTGACAACTACTTCGTTAAAAAGGACATGTTTCCTTTGAATGAGCATATCTGAGCACCAAAGCTAAATAAAAAAAATTTATGTTAAACAAAACCTTAGAGCTATTAAACCAGCTATACTTTCTTTTATTGGGGTTTTAATAAAAAAGTTGGCTGAAATATAAAGTCCGCCCTGTAAAATAGGGCAGCCTGAAAAAATTCAAATATTTTTGAAAAATTTTGATCATGAAATATTTTCATCTGCAACATATTTCCATTCTTTCTCTTAACTACAGGCAGGTATCAATGATTTTTCTGTGGAAATCAATCTGGCAAGGAGCTACTTATGCAAATTTTTCAAAATTTTTTGGGCCACCCTATATGTGTCGTATAATCCAATTTAGATGTTTTTACGTATCCTTTCTTACAAATATGAAGATGAATATATAGCAGGATTTTCTAAATTACTTCTTCCAATATTTATGGTTTTTCTGTCTCCATATTACAACCAAAGTAGGTTTTTGATAAAATTTTGCCTTCTGGGTGTTTGTTTTTTGCCTTGGTCCTCCTTTTATTTTTTTGCCATTTTATATTTTTTATAAGTTAAAAAAATTTAAAAAAAAACGGCAGGACTGCAGTATATGTCATAGCTCAGAAATGGCCAGAAACATCTTTTTTCAAAGTTTTAGCACCTGAAACGTGCTTACAACACGTTTTTAGGGCGCGGACGGATATTTCCGACCAGTTTTTTTTTAAATTTTTTTCGAACCACAGGGGGGTATCCTGGTACAATCCGACGCTACTTGCATATAACCCCCCCACCCCCAAATCAACTTTTTTAAAAGTGTTTTTAAACACCCTATATCGACTCAAAGATCGCCTCAGGAGATCAAAAAAGACATTATTTTTGAGTTCTGGTCTATAAAAAATCGAGTTTTGGGCATTTTGAAATCTCGACCATATAACTGTTTTACCCTGTTTTTCAACATGGGACTTGGCAAAAAGTACCACTAAATGCATTTTTGATCGAGAGTCTTGCTCGGAATCTGTCTTGCTCCCCTGCGCCCCCTTCGGGAGCGCAGGGGACTTGGTTGCTTGGGGTTGAGATGCGCACACCCACATACCTTAGACACAAATCACTCGAAAGTGACTCTGGATGCATAAAAATGTATGCATACCGGAGTTTCTTTATGCGTTAGGACCCAGTTAACAAAACTATGTTCAAATTGCATCTTTTGGGGGGTTTTTAGCACATTTAGGTACCCTTTTTTGGTTAAATTAGCTTTGGGGACAGGTACATAAGTGCCGATACGATAAGAGTGGAAATATCCGTCCGCGCCCTAAAAACCTGTTTGCTAAAACTCTGAAAAAAGATGTTTCTGGCCATTTCTGAGCTATGACATATACTGCAGTTTAGCCAAAAAAACACTTTATTGAGACCAAGGCGAAAAAATCCTAGTTGTGTAATTTTTTCTAACACGGGAAAGGCACGACCGCCCCGTGGCCTATCAAAAAACCTTATATACCAAAAGATAGCCCTGAACGAGCTGGACACGAAACCGTTCGCAAAATCGGCTACGGGAGCGACTGCACCGAGATATTGGCTTTTAAAATTAGAAATTTTTGTGAGCTACTATCTATAGCAGACCAACAACAGATTTAAACAGGTATGTGTGGCGCAATGGTATAGATTCAGGCTCTTTTTTTACGTCGCGGGTTCGGTTCCCCATCGGTGCGTTCTTCTCTTTTTTAAACTTTCAAAATTGAATTCCCGGTTTTTAAATAAATTTGGCGAATACCTTCCTAATGACCCTCTTACAGCCTTTTCAGTCTTACACACGTGTTAAATATTTTGTTGGTTTCTTAAAATCCTTTTTTCACAATCATTATAGTTTCTGTTACAGATACATTGCTATGGCCTTTTCAGTGGACATAGGACAGTTCGTGGTGGAGACAGTTCGTGGTGGACAGTTCGTGGTGGTTTTTCGAATGGACAGTTCGTGGTGGACAGTTCGTGGTGGTTTTTCGAATGGACAGTTCGTGGTGGACAGTTCATGGTGCTTTTCCGTTGAGCTTAAGATATTATTATTTTTAGCTCTTTTCTTAAATTTATGATGCACCAAATCGGTCATAGGACAAAATGTCAACGCCAAAATGTTAACATCAAAATGTCGGCTGTATTAATTTTACTAGTACTTTATTGTTTTTACATGTCTTTTTCGTTCGGCCAAGCTGGTTCTGCAGCTTTTATGCTATTTTTTCAAGCAATGGTTAAAGACTTGATTGTTTGCCATTTTTCGTTCATTATTTTATATAGTTGAAGTGTTCGGAGATGTGGAAACCGCAAGCTAATGAGAAAGTGGAGCTAGTTCTCAACAAGAATTGGTAGCAAGTCTGTCGCGATTACTCCGTGTTCAATAAAACCAGAGACTCACTGCTTTACGTGGACAAAAAATGGGGTAAATAAACGCAAGGATGGAAGCGAAAGAATCACTTACTCCTGCTCAGAATCAGAAGAACGCAAAATGGGCTGGTATATTCGGATCACCAGAAGAAATCAAGGTGTATGTGGATCAAAAAGAGGCCGCTTTCGGGTACTCAAAAAACCTTATTCTTGCAGCTCGTCTCTATCAGCTGAACTTTATTTTATATAAGCCGGACGAGATTCCCAAATTTGCCTATTTTTCAGCAGATTATGAAGCCGTATGTTTTTTATTTAGTTTCGGAAACTCGGTGAATATAACTAGTTTCAGGTCAATACTCCCTTACGTTCAAGCGCCAGAAACGCAATGGTGGTTCACCGAGGCGTACATTTCGATGTAGCCTTAGTCTAATAAGTCATTGATGTCTAGAAATCATTGATGTCAAGTATTATTGATCCAGCATTTCCCTTACTTTTGTTTTCCGTTTTGTTGTAAACCCAGCATTTTCTCTTTTCATTGTTGTTGCTGTTGTTATAGTTGTTCCAGTAAATCTTGCATTTTCTGTCGTTTTCATGTTTTTTTCATGTTTATTAACCTACATGTCGTCAAAAAGGACTAAACTTCATAGAGCTTTAGCTACCTGTGGCCGCCAAGCACGAAAATTAATACAGCCGACATTTTTATGTTAACATTTTGGCGTTGACATTTTGTCCTATGACCGATTTGGTGCATCATAAATTTAAGAAAAGAGCTAAAAATAATAATATCTTAAGCTCAACGGAAAAGCACCACGAACTGTCCACCACGAACTGTCCATTCGAAAAACCACCACGAACTGTCCACCACGAACTGTCCATTCGAAAAACCACCACGAACTGTCCATTCGAAAAACCACCACGAACTGTCTCCACCACGAACTGTCCTTTTACCCTTTTCAGTCGCAAATTTGAATTGAAGTTTGTTTTCCGAAGAACTCTGTCACAAATTGTCATCATGAACAATGTGTTTGCATGAGCTTCATTTTCTGTTCTTATTGAAAAGAACATCTCTGCTTTGATCACTTCGTTGTAAACAAGCATTGTCATTGATTGTTTGTTATTTGTCAGTAAAGAAAGTTGATCACTCCCTGTTTCACGATAAAAGACGTTAAATTGAGGCTTAACTGCAAAATTTTAAAAAAAAAAAGAAGAACGCACCGATGGGGAACCGAACCCGCGACGTAAAAGGAGAATCTATACCATTGCGCCACACATACCTGTTCAAATCTGTTGTTCATCTGCTATACATAGTAGCTCACAAAAATTTCTAATTTTAAAAGCCAATATCTCGGCGCAGTCGCTCCCGTAGCCGATTTTGCGAACGGTTTCGTGTCCAGCTCGTTCAGGGCTATCTTTTGGTATATAAGGTTTTTTGATAGGCCGCGGGGCGGTCGTGCCTTTCCCGTGTAAGCGTAACAAATTATAGGTGTTCTAAAGTTACGTAAGGTTAAAGAACCCATTGATAAATTACAGTGTGCAAGCACTGCAGAAAGCTCAAAAAGAGCTGGTCACAAAGGAAAAGAAGATTGGGATTTTGTTTCACCAGACTTAGACCAGATTGAAAAGGAAATTGAAAAAACAAAAAATGATGTACAAGTTTTTGATAGTTGGTTCGAAGAATTAAACCAAGTTTATCCTGAAAACAAAGAAGACGACGAAGACTGGACTGTGGTTTCTACTGGAGACCTACCTGATGATGGTAGATGTTATTTCACCCCAAATGTGGTTGCCTCTCGAGTCCAGTCTCTCCCAAGAAACCGGAGCATAGGTTAAATTATGGAGAATGCAAGATAGGCTAGTCAGATACGATTTTTTAAAAATAAACTCCCTCTTTTCCTTTATTCTTTTCGCTAGGTATTACTTTAAAAATTATTATTTTTTAGAAAGTTTGCTTAATTGGATATTTCTTATATTAATTTTTTTAAGCCAGAAATTAGGACTTTTTAAAAACCTGAACGGTGATCGATATTAGGGTGCGTTAAGGTTTCAGCATATTTTTCAAATGAAAAATATGCTGAAACGTCCCTTTACCGATATTAGAGATGAAGACAAATCAAACCTTTCATAAAAATGACTTGATTCAAATTTGACAAAAAAACTTGACTTTAAACACTGAAGGGCCAACTTGAAAACCTTGAGTCAAGGTCCTTGACCTTAAAAACTTGCCAAAATCTTGGCTGAAAATTTAGGAATTGCAGACATAAATCAGAAATGTTTAGGCTAAATTTTTTTGTACAGATTAGGCAAAGTTGAAAATCGAGCGCTTCCAATAAGGCACGAAATTGGAAGCAACTTAAAAACACCCACTCATAGTCAACTCTATTACACCTACCCCAGCAGTTTGCGTTGTTAGTACCAAAGCTGACTTTTTCTTTTGGATTTTTTTGCTTTTTCTTGAGTTTTCACTGCTTTTTTTTAAATAAAATCACGAAATTAAAAAAATAAAATAAAATAAAAAGTTGCGAAAATATTAGCTTGGTGTAGAATTTAAAAAATTGGCCGTACTCGCTCAAAAGAATGCTTTTCCAGCATGTTCAAACCTCGTTATAGTGACATTTGACTATAGCGACACCCCACTATAACGACACTTCGCGGTCGATTTGGTTGGATTTGACAAAAACATAAGCGATCACATTTCCACTATATTGACACCCCATGGCCACAAATAAAGATGTTTTTGAATAGTGACACATGTTAATTTTAGTCAATCAAAGTAGTTTTTTCACAGTAAAAATTTATTACTCAAAAAAGGAAACAGAATTGTAAAAAAACAGAGATGTTTCCTGTTTTTTTTGAAGGAAAACGGTATTCTAGTCGGAAAAAATTGGGAATCTATAGAAACCTCGATATACCGTATAACCTGTTTTAATCCCCCCGGGGGGATTATTTTTCAACCCTCCCAAAATTGGAAAAATTTTGGGTCGATCTCAAGATTTTCGGGTGAAAATCCAAAATCGAAAAAGCGGAATCGGTAGAGCTCATGGCAGTTAAGAAAACGCAAAAAACAGATTTGTAAAATATTTAGTTTAGGCTGAGATATAGGTCTATAAAGTCAGGGGGGGGGGATTATTAGAGGGGGGGGTGATTAATAGAGGTTATACGGTAGTGACACTTGCAGAACTTTTTGCCAAAAATCTTGATATAGTGACATCCCAATATACTGACACCTCCTCTAGGGTGAGGTTTGACTGTAAAATATTTTGCAAATTGCCTTATTTAGTACTTTTGGAGAATGGAATGCTCTATTTACCTGAAAACTCGAAGAACTTAAACTTCCAAAACATTAGTGAGTCTGAAAAGACGAATCTTGAGTACACCATCGCCTGGGCTTACTCTATTGTCCTGCATGCAATTTATCCTGTTATTAAGCAACCATCAAAAAAGCCTAAACACACAGGTAACAATAGCAATGTTGTGTTTATATATATATGGTTCATGCACTAGTGTGTTAGGTGCAAGTTACACGCTGTTTTAAAAGATAGTTTTTTCAGAAAAACATGAAAAGTCCCATCCTTTCCCAATCTATTTTCCTGTCGATTTGCCCATGAATTTAGTTATACGACTATGGGATTCTTATCTGGTTATTTTTTTGATTATGTACACTGTAAATCCTCTAATAAAACTGCACCCAATAATTTTCAGAATTATGTTTCTGAGCCAATTTTTGAAAATTGTAAATTCTCATCTATTTTGTAGCCAGTAAGATGAACTACAAACTACCTGGTAAGTCAGTAGACAAGGGTCTGCAAAATTTGTTCAAAAACACAAAAGCACATACGAATGGGGGTCGCTTATTAGAGGATTTAGGGCAAGTTCACAATAGATTTCAAGACGGAAATTTTCGTATTTTAGAGTATGAATTTTTGGTTTTTTTGGATAACTCTGCCCCGTGCCTTTTTTTTCAATGAGCGCAGGGCCGCAACTTCAACTTTTTCTGGGAGGGGGTAATTTTAGCTACACCGTTATCGATTTTTCCCACCTCTCGATGGTGGTTGTGGATTCATTTAATTACCCCCTTCCCCACATTGCGGCCTTGGATAAACGCCAAAAATGTTATAACCGAAAATTTGATAATTTCACACTCTCGAAATCCATTGTAAATGTGCCTTTATGGTAAATTTATTTGATAAACATAAAAATTAAATAACAACCACGTTTAGAGTAGTTTGTTTGGATTCAATGGATTTTCAACATGGCACCCTGAAGTGTGTCACTTAATGATTAGCTCAGTTAGTTTTTTTAAACTTTTTAGACGAAATTATAGTGGAGGGGGGAGCCAATCCACACAAAGGCAAAACATATTGCGAAAATGTCCTTCTCGGTCTTAAAACATGTTTTAACTGTTGAAACGTTGAAAAGAGACCATTTCAAAAAGAAACAGCTGCTTGTAACATGATTTCAGCCAAAACACGCAAGATTGATATTTTTATGGCACAAAACAAATATTTTTTGACAGAGTTTTCACCTATTTCGTAAGTAGCATTTTAATATAAAAGATTGCTAAAAAAATAATTTTTTTAGCCAAAGTTATAGCCAAAACAAAAGGCGTCGAAAAATTGCGCCACCCTGTATTTACCATTTTGTTGATCTGTTAAATATATCTTATAGAGAAAAAGCTAGGCTATCTTTTGCGTAGTCATTTGCCCAAGTGAAACCCCAAAGATTATAATGTTGGCCTTTGATAAGGACTCATCTCTGAATGAATATAACTAAGTGAAAAAGGATCACATTTTCTAGCAAATTTTATATCTGCAAAAAATTATAAAAATGTTTTTTCTTGTGAGTTATGGCCTCTGTAAGATAGGTAATTTTTTAGAGCTTTCATTTGCATTGACTGCAGTTCAAGCTAATTATTTCGATATTCTGACACCCGATTCACGTTCAACATGGTCGATTTGCGTATCAAACCTCTCTGCGAATCATAAATTTATTATCAAATTTTAAATTCCTCTCTTGATAAAAATTATTCAAATATTGTTTTTTAAATTCTGTTTTTACAAATCGATTTTTCTCGCGACAACATTTTTGTGGTATGTCAAAAACACGATTTTCGCTTGGTTCTCTCTGAGATTTCGGCCATCCAAAATCCATCCAGAAACCAGGATCCAAACCACAAGGGGAAGAGTAAAAATCGTGTTTTTGAAATTATATACCGTCTATACCGATTATATTTCCTTTAATAAGCGCCCGCGGCGATTACTAATTTTGAAAAACGACCTAAAAAAAAGCAATGACCACTTTACAACGGGTGAATTTCTTATTACACCCTGTACATCTAATTGTTAAATTTAAATTTTCGTGCAATTTTTTTCCAAATAAATATCTTTTTCTTGAAAATTGAAAGTGGCGTTATAGCGGGGGTAATTTCATTGGTTGGGACCGACGTAAGGGTGGCGCTCTGACGGAGGTGGCGTTATATTAACACGCTATAGCCTGACTGTAAGACCAGCACATTCTGGTGCAGAATTTCACGGAGAATCCGAATCTGCAAACCATTTTTCAAAAAAGATCAAAATTCAAATTCCTCCGATAATTATTCAAATATCTAATTTCTCGTAGGTTTAAATAATTGTTGTCTCGAGAAGAATTTTAATTTTGACGAGGACTTTCAATTTTTTAGACCAGTTTTATAAGCAAATCAACCATGCTGTACACGAACCCCTAGGCGAATCTTCTTGTAGCAGGTTTTTATCTTCTTGTAGCAGGTTCTGGAGTCGACTTTATTCCCTTCAATAGCTGTGATTGCATTGGCCAACGGAGAGAGAATCGCCAAGATGTCGTTCACGTCAAGCCAGAAGTCATCAGTGAGAAGAATTTGTTGGAGTCGATGGGCTTAATCCTTCAACGTTGCATCCTTCTCGATTCCTGGCACCCAGAATGCTGACTTGAGTGAGACCTTGTTGTTGGTGATAGAAAAGACGAGCGTTGCATAAGTTCACCACCCAGTCTTGACTGGTGGTTGAAGCACTTGCGATGAGCCTTTCTCTTCCACTTGGATCTTGATCAGGATTTGTTCTGCCATTTTCTTCCTGAAAAAAAAATGTTAGAAATTGTACAAAAGATGGTTCGAAATACCTAAAAAATTTTGTGATTTCAGAGCAGTGCTTTAGGCAATCATAAATCTCGGTCTTCTCGGCGATGTCCTTGGCGGCCAGATTGATCATGTGAGCCTTGCAGCCTTCAAACAGAATCCACAGATATTTGATTTCGCATATTGGCTGCATGATCGGTCACGACTGCTACAATCTTGTTTTTGCCCAAGCTCTCAATTTCCTCGGAAAGAATTTCAGCGATGTATTGTCCTGAATAATAAATTTAAAAAAGAAAAGAAAACTGACCAGTGTGAGCAATTCTTTGGACATTCCCATCCACTTCTTCGGTTGTTGCGTCAATGGAGTTGAAGAGGAACCGCTTGGGAGTGTGGACCACAACATTGATGATTGAACATAATAAGAGACACTTAAGAGACATAATCTGTAATTTTTTTTAATATTGACAAAACAAAAGATATGCAATCTTACGGTGCAATCAGACACGTGTACTTGCAAGCAAGAACAATGAGAGTTGATTAGCCCTGCTTCAGCATAGACTACTATGCTACCTACTTGGGAAAATCCCAAACTCACCACCAACAAACCCCAAAAAGATGAATAAGGGTAATTCTCAGGGGTAATTCTCATAACGTTTCCTTGTTGGCCAATTAAATTTGTCCCAAGGTGGGGCAATACTGGGTGGTGCCGTTATTGATGCACTCGACTTACTTGCTGACAATATCAAGTTTATAGCTCAAATTTTTTAAGCCCTCATCAATCAATTGGAACAATGAAGATATAGAAAAATTCCTGGATAATGCTTACTACAATCTTGCGGGAAACATTCATTACCAGTAAAAAAATCAAACTAAGTATGATCACTTTTCTATGACTCTTGTACACCTTTTTGATGTCAGATAAAATTGTGGACGATACGGAAAAATGCCTCGAAAAATGCGAAAAAGTGCCCCCTTTCGTGAGAATTTGTCCTTCTTTATATCCACACGTATTATATTTCTAAATAACACGGCTCGACATTAACAACCAGTCACGCATCATCTAAATCATAAATTGTATCAGGATAAACACCCACAAAAGGTGGCACTTTTCCACAAAAGGAGGCATTTTTCCGTTTTGTCATAAAATTGTTTGATGATGGTTGAAACAAATTTTTTGTTTATTTTACCAATTTTTGAAACGAAAGTTTGTTCATATTACTTTACAAATATATGTTCATGTTTTCAAAAAATAAATTTTTTGCAGTCTTTATTTATAGTTTTTATTATTGTCTGTAAGCTTCGAAACGTCCTTATTCATTCTTATTTTGGTACATCTAATATCATTTTTTTTTTAAATTTTATGTCAAAATCTTATTTTTAGCACCTAAAAAATCAATAAGCACTGGACTAAATAGCGTATTTTTGCTAAAATGACCAAATGACGTCCTTATTTTCAAAATTGTGAGTTTGAAGTTCTGTCTGTAAGTAATCCACTCCGTAAATCTCCGTCTCGAAATCCGTCTCCCACGGCAAAAGTAAATCTTTATGTCAGATAAGGATTTTAGAAGCTTCATCAATTGGCAAAAACGGATTTTACATATCGCATGGACAATACTAAAAATCTCCTTGTAAGAAGGCTATAATAAAAAAAAGATGTTCAGCGACAAAACTTGATTCGTTTGCAGGTGTGTGAGTCATCCAAAAACAAATTTACTAGGAAAAACATGTGACACAAGAATAAAGTATGACCTTGAATAAAATTTCACCTAAATAAAAATTTGCATTTACTGGATTATTGTAAGGAGCTCCTACTCAGGTACTGGCTGCAACTGGGTGCAGGGGGATCATCTCCGATGCAAGAGTTCCCAGCTGCAGCAAGGTCAATGTCATCGCTAAAATCAGGGGCTGACCTGCTTTCAGTCATTTTCTTGGCATTCACACAACAGAAGGGACTCCACATTTTTTATAAGATCCTGCCAGGAAGTAAAGCAGTTTCTTATTCAGGGATGCAAATAATAGAAGGGGCACAAAGGAAGGTGGGAATGATGGGCGAAATAATCCGCAGTAATTATGAAGTATCTGGATTTAGGATTGCCTTAGTTTACTATTTACTTGATCGGTGGATAGTATTGGTGATTTCGCTACTGTCCTCTGTTATTTCGGAACGCAATTACTATTAAAATGAGCAGACTAAAGAAGAGTTTAAGCGATTTTATTCGTGTTAAAATTTTCGTTGTGACTAACCAGAAAATTCTAATGTTATCAACTTTGTGTATATTGCCTTTGATAGTTCCGTCGGTGAATGCAGCTTTTTTGGACAACTATATTATCGGTAAGTGTAGAATAATTGTGAACTGAGTACTTTTTGAACTGTTCTTCTTCAGTAGTATACGAACCTCAAAGTATTTTTAAAAAATTTTTAACGCGTACAGGTGAATTGTTTTAAGGACAAGGGTCGATTCGGTACACGGTTCGCGCGGTTCGCTACGTCGATCCGGTACAACCTTCAATCCATACTGGTGCCGTTCGGAGCAGGACTCCCTTATACGGCAGGACTTTTTTATCCTTTCCCGAAAATTCCTTTAATCGTGTGTTTTGTATGTTTTAGGGTAAAAATGTGCAGAAAAGATATCAAACGCCGGAAAAGACGTTTCACTTAACTTTTAAAAAATATCTTTTCACAAAAATATTTGACTTTTTACCTTGGGGAACCAAAGTCAAATGTTGGTTTAAAGATATCCTACAATGTTTTGACCACTGGAGCTGAGCAAAAAAGCCTCTATATGCATTTTGTATAAAGAGTGCAATCCGAAAAAAAGATGCCAATCCGTCCACAGTCAATTCATTCGCACGTGAATTCATCCACAGGCCAATCCATCCACAGTCAATTCATTCGCAAGTGAATTCATCCAGAGGCCAATCTGTCCACAGTCAATTCATTCGCAAGTGAATTCATCCAGAGGCCAATCTGTCCACAGTCAATCGCAAGGTCAAATCCGCACACCAGCATTCATGAATGAATCAATCCACAGGAAATTGTTTGAAAGCACCATCGTATGAAGCTCTTTGTCCACATTTGCACCTCTAGCCGTTCTGCGGGCGTTTGTCACTTGCCGTTTGATGTTTGAGTCCTGAAAAAGGAACAATAACAAAATGAGATTAATTTTGATGATTAAATGACATTAAAGCCTTCTAGTTCCGCAAGTGAGAGTCCACGTTTGGCAGCAGTGAGAATTGACGACGAGCTCACGGCGAGATCCTGCTTTGCTGTGTTCTTCACTTCGGTCCTTCGCTGCTTTGTCTAGATAAACATAAAATGAAAAATCAACAAGAATATCGAAATAAAAATTACCGTGATGGAAGCCGGACTTGGGACGCAAAGATCGTGTCGCTTCCTCTCCTTCAAGTTTTCGGCTGATCCAAAAGTCGATTCGGCTGTTCCGTGGCATCCCTGCGTGGCGCATCTCCAGAATTACTTGGTTTCATCGGCGCTTTTCTTGCACTTGTGCATCAGACGCTGTCCACATTGAGCCATTCTTCCGCCTTTGTTCGATTTGACTTCCATTCCGAGCGTATCTGCAAAAAAAATGGGATAAAACAATTAAGCACAAAAAAAATAAGCGGCCCGACACAAAAAAATAAAGACTAATGAAAATTTGAGCAAGAGCAATAAAGGCTTTATTTTTTGGTGATTTGTTTCTGCGAGCTCATTTTTGACTATTTTGGGAAATTAGGTTAGGGTTCCTAACATAGGGGGCTAAAGCGAATGCGGGTCATAAATAACCCCCCTTAGTCCGTCCTAACGGGAGCTGGCCTACCGAAGCCTAAGCCTGAAAAATACCACATAAATAACCCCACTAAAGGGGGGTTATTTATGAGTTTGTACGACTAAAGCATCAAAAGTAAATTTTGTGCGGTTAAAGAAAAAAGTATGGCAAACTGTCCATTTCAAAAGCTAGTGCAAACAGGTTATGGCAAACTAGCCTGTTCCCTAAAAACTTGCTACAAATGAAAGCGAAAAATATTTTTAGTTTCTGAAGGGCTGGCTTATCTAAAACAAAAACAATTTGCGTGCTGCAGGATTCGAACCTGCGCCCAGAAAACTGGACTGCGACCTGAACGCAGCGCCTTAGACCGCTCGGCCAAACACGCTACTCGTGAATGCTTATTTTTTCGTTTAATATTTTACAAAAATAATATGAAAACATAATTTAGAAGGGGTCAAATTGAAAACTCGCGGCAAATGTGTAATTTTTCTGGCAAATTTGTAAAGCTTTTATTCTTCGCAGTTTTCTTATAAATTTTTAATTTTTTTATAAACCAGCATGTATGTAGCCCAGGATCTTAGTTTTCTCACAAGCTATCAACTGACCTCATGAGGTTTTTAAAAGTTGGAGGAAAAGGTGTTTCAATGGACCAAATTTTTGAAAAATTTACTCTATTGAAAGACCTTTTACTCCAATTTTTTAAACCTCGTGTAGTCATATGCTAAGATCCTGGGCTACATTCTGGTTAAAAAAATTAAAAACTTATAAGAAAACTACCAAGAATAAAAGCTTTACAAAGTTGCCGGGAAAATTCACATACAACCATTTAGAAACATCTACATAATTTTTCCAACAAACCTTTGTTGAAAAAAGACGCTGTTGATTCATTCTAAATTTTTTCTAGGCACTCCCAAAGTAATATGTGAAGAAGACACCGTGTCCCTCGACATAATTACCACATTACCCTTTAATGGTCACATATTTGTCAAAGGCAGGGCGAAGGACTCCTCCTGCAAACAGTCCTATGCCCACTCTGGCAAAAACCACACAAATGCTTACTCTCTGCCTTTAGGCAAGTGTGGCATGCAGAGACTCAGATCGGTGAATACTAATCCAAAAAACTCAAAAATAGCCCAAATCCACTTTCAGGCCAATCCCAGAGGCATCAACTTTGGAGTAACCGTAGTAGTCAGCTTCCATCCTGATGGATTTATCACTAAAAATGATAGAGCATTCCATGTCCGCTGCTTCTACATGGAGCCAGATAAGGTAGTTACCAGCAGTCTGGAAGTCAGGTATGGTTTGGATGGATTAAAAAGTGACTAATAGGTGGAATTTTCTAGTCAATTACCCACCCTACAAGTGTCTGACTCAATGGCCATGCCTACTTGCGAGTATTCAGTGCACAGTGGTTCAGTGGATGGACCATCACTCACTTACGCAAATGTGGGAGAAACGGTAGGTTATGGAAAAAGTACAAGGCAGTTTGTGGCTGCGATTTGAGAAAAAACCGGCAGCACCGTCAGCCGCCGGTGGCTAAATTTTTAGGTGCTTAGTCATTCGTCAAAAAAGGAGCGCCTTTTTTTGGCGTTCTGTTTTAGGTTAAAGTTGAAAAATGCAGTAAACTAGGGTTGATAAATGACATGTCATTTTAAACAAGTGTCATTTGTCATGTATTTATTCAGGTGGACACAAAAAATCACATCTTTATTCAGGTGGACACAAGTTAAGAATCTGAAACTATGTCATCAACAAGGCTCTAATCAAAAAACAAAACTAACCCCAATCAATTCTTCTTTCAACTCTGGCAAGAATTAATGATTGCACATCAGTCCACCCATCTTAAGACATTACGATAAAGTCTGCCTAGAATAAAAGTTGAGTTGCATCAGCAAAAAAATGAATTAACCTTGTTTGTTTCGTCTTCCACTTGCTTCTTGACCCTTTCAAACTCGGTCGTAATAAGAGCCTTTGCAAACTTGTGCTGTCGACCAGGAAGCTTGTAGGAAGGACGAAGCTTTGACACAAATTGCTTGAAGAATGGATTGTCAAGGAAGTTTGGAGCAACTGCTTGATAGCGTTTGTCACAAAAATTGCAAAAACCGACAAAGACATCTTTTCCTGCTTCATCTTTCTCTTTTTTCGCTCAAAATATTTGTCATGTCATCTGTCATTTGTCACCAAACAACCCTACAGTAAACAGAACGCGAAAAGAATTAAAATGAAAAATTGTGGTACATACCTTCTGCACGCCCCCAATTTGAATCTTAGTGCAGTTCAAGAACAACAAAACGCCAATAATATTTTTCGTGAAATTCAAATTTTTAAACAAAAAATTTACGTTGTCCTATAATTTTTTACGTGAACATTAACCTTAAAGCAGCTTTGTCACACCAAATCATCATCTTATGTATCCTAAAATTCAACTCTGCGCTTCTTTATTTTGTCGAAAACAGTCAATAGAACAGTCTCATTTGTCATCAAAAATGCAATTTCTCGTAAAATTTTCCTCCAAAATTCTTTTCAATATTTTCTCGCGTCTTTTTTCCCCATTGACCTTGCAGTGCAATTCTTCGATGGATTGCTTAGACAGGAGACCCCAAAAATGGTGCTGATCCATAAATTCTGCAGCATGTCGCCAAAGAAGATGGCATTTCGGTGTGGTAGCACTTGTTGGAAAGTCAGTCAAAATGACCAAAACAAAAGATTACAGAAAAGATTACCTTCATACAGATTACAAAAGATTACCTTCATCGACATCTAACTTTTACAGTTGCTGAGTTTTCTGCGGCTCTTCCGTGCTCACAATGGCTCTTACTTATTGGTTGGTTTGAGATGGTGCTTTCTTGGCATCGAAATCTTATGTAATGGTACAAATAGATTGATTTTAAGCTATACTTTTCATTTCAGTAGCTTTGACCTTTTCTTCCTTCTTTGCGCTGTGGTTTTTCCATCTGATTGCTGACGCATGCTGCCTCTTTGCTGATAGTTTGTTCTTTTTCGATTTTTCCTCCAGATGTTTTTGGATCAGCTTGTTTCACTAAAACAAAAGAATTTTGAAAATACTGAAGAAAACAAGACGAAAGAGCTTACAGAGACGGATCTTTCCGGCTTTCTTAGCTTGCTCACTCGCCATCTTGTCTGGTCGTCTGGTGGAGACCATCTTTAGCTCTAAAAAACACTGAGTTTATTTTTGCATGAGGCACACCAATTTTGCATTTTCAAAGTTTTTTTATACACCAAACGAAAGCCTGCAATCTCTTCTACCGGAAAATCCAGACCAATTTTTTTAAAACAAGAATTTTCAAGTCTAGAGACCGTTTAAAGCAAACAACAGGCATTTTTCCGAGTAAAAGTAGGGGTTTTTGCGTTTTCCATCTAACTTTTGCATAAGGCACCCTAAATTTGCATTTTTTGCATACTTCCTTGGTACGAAAATGTAGCTAATTTACTCCTCTGTAGGGTTCTCGATTTTGTTGGAGCCCAAATAGTCAAAAAAACTTTTTAGGATCTCAATTTAGACTACCAGAAAATGAAAAAAATTTGAAAATTTTTACAGAAATGAATTGTGATTTTGATAATTTCCGTATTTTATGGGCAAGCGACGGCTCATTTGAAAGCCCTTAGTGTAAGCAATATTTTGGTCATAAACATGCCAAAGCCAACAAGCAAAATACCAGATCACGAGCATACTTGCACGCGACCAAAAAACCAGCGGCGGCGGCGCGGCAGCGGCGGGCCAAAATGAAAATAGAGCGGCAGCCGCGAAAAAAGCGGCGCCGGCAGCGGCGGCAGTAAAACAGCGGCGCCGCTCGCGGCAGCGGCGGCTTATATATTTTAAACAGCGGCGCGGCAGCGGCGCCGGCAGACAGCTATGACAGCGGCAGCGGCACTTGTAAATTTATAATGCACCTGCCGCATGAAATTGGTTTAAGTCAAAAATGACTAATGTTTATAATTTTGTTTTAGTAAAAGTTTGTTTCAAAATTCAGTAAAAACATTTGGTGCTATTAGTTTTAAATTCATAATAAACAATTACTTAATCTTTTCATAAATTTGTAAACATATAGTTTACAAATCAGCACAACAGTATTAACAGTTATAAAACAGCAACTCTGGAGCAGCGATTAAGGCAGTAATAGTGGCAGCGGTAGCGGCGGCGGTTGCGGCGGCGGTCGAGGCGGCGGCACACAAAATATGACCGGCAGCGCCAGTGGCGGCAATCTTATAAAAGTCCCCGGCGGCGGCGGCGGCGGCGGCAGCGGCGACCATCTCTAAAAATACAGCGGCGGCGGCAGCGGCGACCATTTTAAAAAAAGCGCGGCAGCGGCGCCGCTCAAAAGGCTGAGTTTTAGCCGCCGCTCGCGGCGCCGCTCACCCCCGGCGCCGCGAGCGGCGCCGGCCGTGCAAGTATGATCACGAGTACGAAATAGAAAGAATTTAAAAGGGTCTAATAATAAATGCTTTTCGAAAAATTTCGTTTGGCGCCAAATTTCCCTGATGCACTATCATTCACATTTTGGGGGGCCGTGTCTGTCCCAAAAATATTTTTTACTATCATTTCCAATCTTCGAAAAAACATTTCAACTAAAAACATTTCAGGTGTACCACGTGTGGAAATGTAGCAGCCCCGCTCCACTGAACATGGGAATTCTAGTCAAGAAATGTTTTGTTACCGACGGCGACGGGGAAGACCACCCTGTAGTCGACTATGACGGGTAACTTGGCCTATTAATCAATTCAAAAGGCTCTAGCCCCTAACCCTTTTAGATGTTCTCTGGATCTTTCCCTTCTGAGTCAAATTTCCTATGAGTCTGAGGAAATGAAGGCTTTTGCCACCAGTTTAGCCTTCAAGTATGCAGATAGCAATCAGCTCTTCTTCACATGCCAAATCAGAATGTGTCAGAAAGCCATGGATATGTGTCTGGGCGTCACACCACCCAAATGTCCGCCCAAAGAAGCTTCCAAAGCAGAATCCATCCTACCACCTTCTTCAGAAAATCAAATCGATGAACCTTCAGCAGAGTTCACCCAAGATGAGCCAATCCAGCCCTCCTCCAACAAGTCCAGTCCACGCTCCAAAAGAGAAATGGAACCACAAAAATTAAGCCAGAGAAGGTCAGGCATGCAGAAACTCATACAAATGGACAGCCTAATAGGTTTGGAAATGGACGTGGCCTCTCCTGAACTCCTGGTTTTGGACGGGGAAGAAAGAAAACAAATTAGCCAGAGCCCAAGGCAATTGATGTCAGTGCTGTTGGGAAGTGACGAGAGGGTAGAAGAAGTTTGTCTACCCAAAAAAGTTTTGAGTGTGCTACCCTTGGCCATGATGACAATGTTGGCAGTGACTGTGTGGTTGACATTGACGTGTTATAAAGTTATGGGAAACAAGAAGGAACATAAATTTGGCTACATCGACCATGTATTTTCGGAGGAAGACAAGAAGAGAATGGAGCTAATGAGTGGAGTCAGAGTAGTTTCTCCTTATATACCTTGATATTTGTGATAAGTTAGCTGAGAAGAAGATGTTTTCACTATAAATTTACAAGATAATTATTGACCATAATAAAACTTTTTTTAGATTCTAGTCATTATTTATAAATTGCAGTATAGATCTTGACTCCCCTGTACCAAACAGCTCATAATAGACAGTAGTAACATAAATTTTGGTGAACATTCATCAGCAATGCCTACCGATCAGTGCAGAGGCACGACTTCGTTTTATCGCATAACTTAGAATCAAGTTGTAACACCTTTTTAGACGTTTTGTGAAGAAAACGTGATTTTTGAATTGGGGAAGCGGTTTTTGAAGAAAAATTTTTGACCAAAATTTTTATTTTTAGACATTTTGGTATTTTATCTCCACTAAAGGGTACATTTATAACCAAGCAACCATACTATAACAATAACCAATCTTTTATTCGCATCGGATCCTTACAGATTTCGTGCAGTCGAATCAGATTCAGAGACATAAAGACCTATAACAACTCAATGAATTAATAAACAAAAGCAAGAGCAAAAACAAGTACAAGACCAAAAAAACACGAAAACTGAAAAAAAATTAAAATCTTGGTCAAATTTAGGCAAAAAAAAATTTTCCCAATTCAAAAAACACGTTTTCTTCACATAACAGAGCTTAAAACGTCTAAAAAGCGTGTTAAAACTTGATTCTAAGTTATGCGATAAAACGAAGCTCAGCCAGTGCAGAAACGGTGAGATGCCCAACAAATTATTTTCAAAATTTGTGGTTGGTGCACAGTTCAATCTCAAGAGACTGTTCACAGCGTACGCGGACACTTTGCGCTTGACACATAGCCGGAGATACTTTGCCGCACGACACTTTGTTATAACTTATAACTGGGTTTTCATTGACTTATCCATTCCCCAATCGGCACTACTGGAGAATCCGTTCCCATTTTTTGCCTTTGTCCCCTCTGTTGTTTTTTGATAAAATAAATGAAACAGCAAAGCAAGCAAACACAAAAATCTTAAAAACTTTGCGAAAAAAATGTTTGGAGACTGATAATTTTTGAAACTATTTTTTTCAAACACTAAAAATCAACAGGGGGACCAAGGCAAAAAATGGGAACGGATTCTCCAGTAGCACCCCCCAATCCCTTGCAATGTGGAGTGTGCTGATCTCGGTCGCGAAGCGGCCAACCCTTGTCCGGATACAACAGATTTTACGTGTTTTAAATGGCTTTGAGTGGGCAAAGTGTCTGCGACCAAGTGTCAAGCGACGAATTGTTCGCGGCAAAGTGTCTGCGGCAAAGTGTCCAGGAACCGTTCACAGTTCTGAATAAAACCCACTTTCTGCAACCTTGAGACATAAAGAAAAATAAATTGCATAGTAAACTGACATTGTTGATTAATTTGAGGGCGAAAATGAGAGAGGAACACCATTTTGAATCTTTACTTTTCTCATTCACGTGCCCTTTCCCGATATACCTATGTGTAGATACGACCACAGACTGACTCAAGGCTCATTTTTATTAGAAATCGACAATTTTTTACAATTTATTTTTGATCTGATCTCAACGGATTCGGATTCAAAAAAACATTTCGGTATTCTAGGTGACTTTGCGAAAACTTTTACTGTCAAATTGCCGATTTTTAATCAAAAGTTTGAACAGTTCGTTCAAAAAAGGTCGCGAATCCATAGTGGTCCAGCCCAACAAGAGAGTGAGTAAAATATTAACCATGAGTGCCCTAATTTGCTCTACATGGGTGTTTTAGAAGAAAGTTGAAAGTTCGATTTGGGAATGGCAAATGAAACATATTCTGGCATCAGCGAAGAAACTACCAAAAGAGCATTTCGGAATGGCAAAGTCAAATGGCCTCAAATTGAAGAAGTTTTGAAGCAATGGATCATCGAAGAGCGATTTTGATATAAGCAATGATTTCAAGAGATTTTTAAGGTTTCCGCTTTTGGGGCATAATAGCTATGCAAACGAAAATCGATGACTTCAGAGGTGGATGTCATTGGTGCTATCTGTTCATGAAGAGAGCCAATTTGTATACAAGAATGCGCACAAACGTGGGGCAGGGCTTACCGAATGGCTACGAAGAAAAGGTGACTAGGTTCCGCTATTTCGGGAAGCACGAATCTAGGAATCTCTGCCTCAAAGACATTGGAAATATGGATGAAGTTCCTGTAGCTTTCGATATTCGAGGATCGCAGGATATTCATATTCGGACAGCTGGTAGCTTTTCAACTTTTTATTTCTATTGGATAGCTATTATTAGGTGCTGAAAAGACTAAATTTACAGTGGCTCTATGTGTGACAAAAGATGGCAACAAATGTCCTCCAATGATCATCTTTAAGCGAAAGGTTATGTCCAAAGAAGCATTTCCACCAGGTAATTCTACCATGTGTTTACTCTGAATTCTAAACCAATTTTGTAGGAGTCGTCATCAAAGTGAATGAGAAGGGTTACATGAATGACCGAGTGTTGCAGGAGTGGATAGAAGAATGTTGGATGCGCCTAAGCCTAGAGCCGACAAAATCTTTACTGGTCCTTGACTCTGCAAGAAGCCACCTCACTGATGATGCCAAAGCCGCTCTTGAAGAACGTTCGAAGCTGGCTGTGGTACTCGGTGAACTGTGGTACTCGGTGAAAAGCACACTTATACTTGGGGTAAACCCTTTTTTATCTCAATTGGCTAGCTATAAAATTGCATATTGAATAGGTGGACACATGCGAAGGGCCTCATGCTCTGAAGTTGCTAAGTGGGTAGTGGAAAGCTTGCAGCCGTCTCCGCCATGCATTCAGAATGGTTTCCGCCGTAGGCTCAATGAAGGTCAAACGGTTGAAGAAGATGATGAGAGCAAAAACGAAAATGAATTGGATTTGGAATAAAGAGAAATCGGGGATCACCTTCCTGAAGATTTACCACAAGAATTCATAAATGAAATGAACGGTCTTCAAATGTATACCGGTGACGATTTTGAGGGTTTCGATTGATGTATTTTGATTGTTGTGAATGCTATGATATTTCAATGAAAGTGCCTATTAAAAGTGGTCAAAAAACCCTCAAAAGGCTGTAACCGAAGATTCGATATTAATTGTACCCACAGATAACGCGCTCCCGCGCATAACACGCGAGTTATACGCGGGAAATTAGGGTATTTTCGGTACCCCTTTGATTTTTTCTTCGGACCAGGATCGGTCTGGTCCGTATAGTCAGTATAGTCAACTGTGGGTGCAATTACAAACATATTCAAAAAATAAAGCAAGAAAAATAGGTGGCTTACTTTATTATTTAACATCACTCGAATGTAATATCCCTATTTTCAAAGACTTCCTAACAGAAACCGCAAATAAATTTTCTAGACTCTTTTCCTTTGATTGACGACGAATGGCTGGAACTAATTTCACCCGTCAAATTATTGATTTACTCCGTCAAGTCGCAATTTTTTTCAATTAATTTTACCGTCTTTTTTTTTTATTTTTATACTGAAATGTAGCTCTGGATCTTAGATTTCTAACACGCTATCAACTGAATTTATGAAATTTTAAAAAGATGCAGAAAAAAGTCTTTGTATAAACCGAACTTTTGAAAAATTTGCTTTATGCAGAGACTTTTTTCTGCAACTTTTGAAAATTTAATAAAGTCAGTTGATAGCTAGTCAGAAAGCTATTTAAGGGCTAAATTTTGTGTAAATTTAAAAAATAGAAAAAATTAAAAAAAGCGGGATTTGATGAGGTATATCTAAGCCAAGAATTTACAAGAATATCTAGACCAAGAATTTCGGGGCCGGCCCGGAGTTTTTTGAGCCCGGCTCGGCCCAAACGGAATTTTAACAAGTTGGGCCCTGCCCGTGCTTTGAAAATCCCGGCCCGGGCCGTCCAGTGCACAGGCCTGATTGAAAATACTACTTCAAGTAAGATTAGTATTTAACATACTACTTACGCATTTCTACAAGTCCATGTAAAGTAATCTTTCTATTACTACTATGAGTAGTTGGACTTTTTCCGTCACTTAATGCGTAAAACCCTGCCTAAAAAAACCCCCTTTTTTATTTCTGATTTTCCGTCATCCGGAATGTCTCTCAGCTGGAAAGTTGGAGAGATACCTGATTTTCCGTGCCGAATTTCATTTTAAAAGAACCGGATACAGGAAGGATAGTGCTAGGAGGTGCATTTATTCGCCAAAATCTAAAATTTTTAATGTCTCACAACAATTTCTTTAGGAAGAAGTAAAGCAAGTGTTCAAGTTGATTTTGCCAGCGAATCAATTTCCAAGCTCCAAAAGACAAACAATTGCTTCTTAATCGTCTAGTTGAGCCTAAGAAAAATTAATCGGTATGTTAAAATTACGTGTTTTTTCTTTGCTTGACTTATTGCAGTGGTTTAGACTCCCAGAAAGCCATTGCATACTGCATCGAGAAGATCTTCAACTTCAAAAATTGACCAGACTGTTTCGGTTTATCATGGAGCTCTAAACTATTGCCAAGCTATGATGAATTTCAGTTTGCTATAAAGAGGATTCGCCAAGAGCTTGGAACGTCTCGTCAGTCAAGCCAAGTACGCCTAGTCTTGTTCTGTCACCGATGGACATGGAGCCTATGAAACACTACTCACATTGAGTGGGCAGATTTAGTCTATGGCAGAATCTACTTTTCTTTCGTATGAGCAAATTGCCATGCTTGGTGAATGGACTCATAATTTTCTCGTGTGTGGGTATGATCGTCCATATTTCCATAGTGACTTATTTACAAAATTTGTTTCTTTAGAAAACTTTCCAGGTGTTTCCGCGACGCCCAAGTGAAAAAAAACGCTATTTTGAAAACGCTATCACGATTCAAATTGTTCTTCTTAAAAAATCTGAGATTCAGTAAAATTACAGAAGTTTTTCTATTTTCATCTAAATTTCTCGCCTACTTTGTGGTATTCATTGCTTAAAGGGGGTGGTTTATTGGAGGGGGGCGGTTTATTAGAGGAAATATGGTATTTGGATTTTTTTATCGCACAATTGATATTTTAAAAATTGAGCTCAAAAGTTGTCCAAGGATTTTTCTTCCACCAGAGCATATCCCAATCCAGATTCACAAAATTAAATTTCACTACTGTAAAACGATATTTTAATGTCTTGCAAAAAGTGATCTGTAAAAAGGCTCCCGTAAATCTTTTATTAATACTTTTGTAATATTCGGGCCATCTCTAGCAAACGACCGCTTTCAAAAATGTATATGTCAGCCAGAATGAATACATTGCAAATCTGTTAATTAGGTTTTTTAACTGTCACGAGCTCTACCGATTACACTTTTTAAATTTCGGTTAACTAGCCAAAATTCTCAAAATCGACCTAAAATTTTTCTGATTTTTGAGAAGCTCAAAAGTGGCAAATTAATCGAGGATATACGGTATCTATGAATTATTTGAAGTACCTCTGGATTTTTTAAATGGTTGACTTGAGCCACAGGGGTCTACAGAACTTAGTCGTTCACTGTGGAGCTCAACCAAAAGTCAACCAAAAACTATGGTTGATTGTGAGCCACAGATGACTGTAGACCTAAATCCTCGAATGTAGACCTTAATCCTTGACTGTAGACCTTAATCCTTGACTGTAGCCATTAATCCTTCTTATAACAACTTGAAAGTGAATTTGGAAATGTCTGTAAAGAATAGTGAGCGTGAAACGGCTCGGCGTGAAAAGGCCGAGCGTGAAATGTCGAGCACCCGAAAATAATTTATATATATCTTAACAAAATTTATATCAAATTTATACAACAACATGGATCAGCAGAATAAACGGAATAAGCAAACAATTGATACTAAGTTTTGAGGAAACAAAAGCTGTCTTCTTGCATTCTCCATCACTGGTAGTAGAGTTCGAAATTGAAACCGTCGTGAACCTCGTAGTCTAAATCAAACTGATTATTCATAAATTCGTCGATGGTCAAAAAACTCACTAACCTTGAAGTGTGATGTGATCCTTGTAAGTCGTGTACCATTTCTTCAGGATAATTTTTTCATACCTAAAATAAGAAGATTTAGAAATTTGGCAACTACCGTATTAAACTACCGTATTGTTTCTAATTAACGCGCCTGCGCGTTTATCTTTTGGATCCTCAAAAATCGGAAAAATTAGAGGTCGATCTCGATATTTTCAGGCAAAAATTTAAAATCTAAAAAGCAGAATCAGTAGAGCTCGCGGGATTTAAGAAAATTCAAAAAGAAACAGATCGAAAAAAAATTCTGCTCCTAAATACACACCTTAAAGTCAAGGGTGGGCGTTCATTCGAGGGGGTCCGTTAATCAGAGGAAATACGGTAATTGGAAAATTACGACTCATCGAACCAAATTCATTAAATAAAATATTACCTTGTGCCGGTTTGCGCAGAAATCAACTTCTTCAAATCCCCGATAGTGTCGGTAGGGTTGCACTTGATACGCACTTTCTTGCCAAGCCTGTCGTTCACCGTTATTTCAATCATCACTTTTGAGATTTCTTTTCGGAAAAGAGCTTCTGAAAAAATGGAAAAGTTATTTCAAAACACGTATTTGAATATAATGACGCCAGGAAGTGGATGAATAGAGAACGACAAGCGCCAAATCGAAAGAACAATTTTTATGCATATACCTTTATTGAAATGCTCGAATAACTCTTTTGGCCAAACAGAGTTACATAGACTCAAAAAAATATAACAATTCGTCGAAAAAATTTTCCAAAGGAATTCAAAGATTTTCAATCGAGAGCTAGATTCCCGTTTTCAGAATCATGAGTTCTGTACAGTCGGCACTCGATATACCCATGGTAAGATATACCCGATATAAGATACTGCTCGATTTAAGATACACCCGGGTCTGGTCCCTGTGTGTATGCGTCTAGTGCACTTGCTGTGTCCAAAATATGCCTTGATGCCCCTGTTGTTTTTTATAGTTTTTGCCTTGTTCCCACTGTTTTTTTCTAACACCATTTTCATAATATAACTATAAAAAGAAGGACCAAGCCATATTTTGGACATGGCAAGTACACTAACGCCCTGTGTTGCTGGTACCAGGCGCCGACTGTAACTTCGACATACCATTATTGAACATTAAAAATAATAAAAACTCCTTTGTCATGGAATGGTAAGCGACATCATTATTTCAAGACACCATGGTCCGTATCAGAAAATGACACGTGCAATGTATGACCCTCACCCTATTCCATCAAAAAATTTTCACAATAACTCGAATAAGAAACTTGAATAATAATATTTATTTTTAAAAGCGTCTAGCATTACAGTAAAGAAATCGATCACAACACGGAGAAAATTTGCAAATTATGAAAAAAGCATAATATATCAGTGTTGTCTTTGTCAAAATATCTTCAATGCTTCTTCAGCAGTTTCCAAGTTTGCCTTCTTTCTGCAGCCTGGTTTGCAAGGTCAAATTGTGATGCAATTCCGGCCGAATGTCACACACCAACTGAAGAAGACGAACGATCACCTGCAAAACAGGACCATTTAACTATCTATAAATACTAACTATAAATATTAGGCAAAAATTTATAAACTTCTTGTTTATGAGCTGCAACATTCTGCTGCATTTGCATGAGAGAAGTTTCCGTCTCCTTCTTGATACCCTGCTCGATATCTTCTTTGGTGCCAAGATATTGCTGCTCATAGTCCTTGAAGTGCTTCTCACGTTCCTGAAGACCCATATTAGTCGGAAAACTAACAAACTAAGTAAAGAGGAAACTACCTGTCGATATTTCTCAATCTCAGCCTGGGCTTCCTGCTTGGCCTGCTTTAGACGTAGAGCCTTGCGCTTTCGAGCATCATTGATCTTCTCTGCGGCCCTTTTCTCTGCAGCCAAGAGCTGTTGAATTCCAGCGGTTTGCGAAGCCATTTTAAATCAATTTCTGAGCAAAAAACTGAAAGACAGAGATTAGCCACTTTTAACTTAGTTGATCAAACAAACTAGTTAAGTTACTTCCAAATCTAAAAACTATCAGATAACAAAATAGACAACAACTAGCTATTACAGAACAGACTTCCTTCGTAAAATTTATTGAATTTATAACAGTACACAATTACACACGTCCTTTACCAAACAACAAAGATTCATTATGAGAAGACAGAGCAAGGAGAATGTGATTTTCAGCATGCTCCCATCCTTTCCCTACCAACACAGAGAGAGATTTCTGGAGTGAATTGAACGAAGACTTTCTTAGTTCAGCTTGAGCGAATCGATGACCAGCCAACATTGAGTAGAAAGCCATTTTCCTCTTTCTATTTGATTGATGGGAAAGGAATGATGCATACTCCAACAAAAGAGAGCTGAACAGTGCTGGCAGATCTTCTGACGAACTCAACCTAACGAGCTGCTCTGTCGCTTCAGTCATCATTTCCAATTGAACCAGATTTCCAACGCTGAGGATACCACATCGAAGGGCAAGCATTGGTTGTCTGAAAAGGCAATTTAAACAGGTCAAAGAATTGAAAAGAAAATATAAAACTGACCCAGAAACATTGAGATAATAGTTGATAGCATTGTCCATGTAGCGCTGTGGATAATTCTGCCTCAAATCTTCAAGAACAAGCTCCGAGTTAAAATAACCAGACAAGAAGCTTGAGCATGCAGCCATCTCCAGAGTACTAGCATGATTCAACCAGGCTTGATCATTTGCAAAGTTTCGCTTCAGTGACTGATATACGCCCAGAGAAAAGTCGAACAATCCGATTTGGAAGGAGGTATCTGCTAGCCTGCGTTGTTGATACTCGTAACTATCTGATTCATACCTGGAAAAAAATACACTTTACCTGCCGATATATTAATACTAAGAAGCCCACTTACACTTTCAACGAGTCCTTTGCAGCAGTCGAAGCTATTGCACCAAACCACTTGCCCAAACCTCCTACTGATCTGCCAAAACTGCGCCGACGAGCTGCCAATGCTTCATATTGATGCTTTAACTGCCACTCCACAAAAGGTACGAGAGTATTTTGGACAAAGCTTGCAACAAATGTTGATATGCGCTGCCGATCAGACTCATCCAAGCATCGTCCTAAGCCGGGAAGCGTGAAATTGCCCATTTGACCAGTTAGCACAGAAATAGATCTTGGAGAGCCAAGTGAAATGGAAGACAAAACTGCTCTTTGATCGACTGGAACCATAGCCTGCAAACTTTGAATTAAAAATTAGGTCATCACCGAGTTACCAGAACAGTAAAATACTTTTTTAGATGTGGAGGATGAGTTACTCATTAGATTATGGCGAGCTAGTTCCAATCCTGGCTGAAGTCCTCTATAGCGCTGCTCCAACACTTCTAACCACACATCGGGAAGACCAGCGAAGGCAGCTGAGTTGATGGAAAGCAAGTGACAAAAGGCTGATCCGTATTTATTGATGACGCAACGGAGAATTTGATCGGCTCTTTAAATAAGAACAATAAAAATCCGGAAAAAATCAGAAAGGAAAGTGGTCACATACCTGTTACGATTTCCCAGCGATATATCTTCTAGCAGCACATAGTATTTGAGAACTTCTGGCATCCATTTAGGCGATGCGCAATATGGTGGTGAAAGGCTAGTTGAAGAATTGTATGAGCTGTTCTGAAAATTTTCTAGGTTATGACGTACAGAACGTAGGAAAAAACACCTGTTGAGTGTATTGTTGTTGCTCCAACATCTCGAACTGTTCCACAGGATGGTCTTCATGAGCGGAAACGACAAACATACAGCAAAGGTAGCATCTCAGAAAATCGTGATCAGTTGGTTCAAACCAGTGCAGGAATGAACTTGCAAAATGCTTGAACAAAGGCTGGATTTGACTATTGTCAGAATCCTCCGACACACTAGCAATGTTCTGTAAGAAAAATTGATTAAGAAAAATTGATCGGACTGAAAACGCAAATTATATTGCTCACCTCATACAAGACGTGTGGGAGGACAGTGTGGCTGAGCAAGAATCCGCTTCTGCGAAGATCGCGCACATCAATGGTCACTTTGGACTGCACTTTATTTCCGAGTGGATCCTAGATAAGAAAATCAAGATAACTAAGGAGCTCTGAATAAAAACCACAAACACACCTCCACATTGACATCAACACTGCAGTAAGGAGCCAAGAGATCAGCAAAGTTAACACCATTCTTAGCCAGTGATTCATCTGCTACGGCTGAACTTAGCACGGCGATCAACGGAGAGCTTATTTCCCGACTCAAATAACTGGCAGCGATATTTATTCGGTTCTGCTCTGTGGTCTTTTTGTGCATTTGTGGCTTGTTTGATCTAAGAGAAAAGTGAAATTTTGAAATAGTTGGACTAGCACAAATTTTATTTGACAAACCATCGAATTTGATGTGAAAAGTAGAAAATTCATTGTTTTGTCCATGGTTTTGATTATGAAGGATCCCAAATAATGACTTCAACAAAATTATTTAGTTTTGATAGAACGTTTACAGCATCAGTAAAGTTTGGATAAAATAGGATTGAAGTGTGGATGAAAAAAGAATGAATAAAGCGTAGATCAAAATTTCCGCAAAAACCTTCGACCAACTGAAACCAAAGATTGATTGCATCAAAAACTACGCCAACAACTTTATTGTTTTCCGGGAACAGCGCAAATTCAAGCATATTTTACACAAAGTGGTTGTCCATTAGGGTTCGCAGCCCCCGGGGGCAATCCCCCGTCCCCCCGCGCGATTTTTTGGCGACCCCCGCACACGTAAATCCCCCGTAAAATTTTTTTTGCATACAACATTTATTTTGCATACATTGCATGTTTTTTGCATACACTGCATTTATATTTAGGCTACGCCTAAATGTAAAAAATTAGTTGTTTTTGTGCAAAATTAGACATTTTTAAAGAACTGCTGTAGCGAGTCGTTGTAGCGTGTTGAATGTGTAGTGAATCGTTGTAGCAGTCATTTGTTGTAGCGAGCATGCATGTGCACAGGCCAGCCCGTTTCAAAACCCTCACGGGCCGGCCCGAAAAAGCCCGTCATAAATAGTTTATGAAGATTAAAACTACCACCTTCTTTAAATTTATTTTCACAAAAATTGTATCACCTGTGCTCAATCCATCTCTTATTATCTCTCTCTCTTTTACAATCCGATTACCATATTTTAAGGAATATTTTCGGAAACTTGACTAATCAACAATGATAGACCTGTTGGGATTTTCATCACCTCCATTGAAAAAAAAGTCGTTTAGATGGTGAATAATTAAATTTTTTACATCTCTTTGCATTCCTGTTAACTCTTATTTATCTATCAGGTAATTCGACCAAACTTGCTATCGATCTAACTAAAAAGGATATTTTGGGAATGTTAGATCCCAAGTCAAAGAAAATCTTACGGGAAAAATGATTGTATGAATTTTCACTGTTAACTATTTGGTAGCCGGGCCAATTTTTTTTTTTGACTAGGCCCGGCCCGGGCCGAAAATATCTGTATCCGGGCCGCCAAAAGTACGGCCCGTGCACATGCCTTGTAGCGAGTTGTTGCTATACCATATCGAAATTCGACTGTACCAGTACTTTACAGTGAAAAAGACGAGGACCATCAGTGTTTTTCTACCATGCAATTTTTTAGAAAGAAGAAAGTATTTTTGAGGGGTTGGATTTTGGTACTATTTTGGAACTGACGTTTATTTGCAATTTTAATTTGCATAATCATTTACAACCATATACTAAAAATGACGCCAAGAAGCAGAGCTACATTTTGAGTATAAGGTTGTAAATGATCATGTAAATTAAAATTATGTCCTGGGCGATGCGTATATAAAGTATATCCTTTAATGTGTCAGCAAAAAAGTTCGTTATATTATTTTTTGCCCTACCCTGTACATTATTTAGCGGCCAAAATCTTTTTTTTTTTTTTAATTTTTATTCGTAGCTCTACACAATGTGCCTTTTAAGATTTATTTAAATTTTGCCAAAAGGAAATTGATGTTTCCTAATCTAGTGCAATTTTTTTGTTTAAAGGGGACTGTTTTATGCCCGGAAAGGTTTTGACCGGAAAGTTGGAAATTTGAAATAATAATTAAAAATAGCTGTGGTTTTTTTGTCTTGAATCAAGACTCTTGATCTTTCATTTCTTTTTTCTATTCATCTATTCAAAAATTTTTTTTTCAAGAAGAACCTTGAGAAAAGAAAAAATCCCTTTTCTAAACATATAAATGTCAAAAACTTGCTTAGTTGTGAGACCTCAAATACGTCGACATTTGACCTCCTATTTTCATTGTAGCCAGGCTATATAAGTTATTTGGTCTGCTCATGCCCTCTGAGAACAGCATAACATCATAAAAAGCTTATAGCATAAAATTTAGCAAATGAAACACCGAGACAAAAAACGACAATTATTTTTAATTATTATTTCAACTTTCCGTTCAAAACCTTTCCGGACGTAAAACAGCCCCCCCCCTTTAATAGACTTTATTACCAGCAACAATGTTATTATTATATCTCTCTGACTATACAAATAAAACTTTTTAAATCTTCACAAAATCTGAGAATGGCATCACAATACTTCTTTTCCTTACTAATTACACTCACAACAAGTCCATCATTCCACCCGTTGATCTCCATATACACAGCATTCAAAAAATCAGTTTTAGAACAATGTTTTCTGCTGGCCAGAAATTGAGGACATTGCACTTGTGCTCTTTTGCTGTTTGTCTGGTCTAGCTGATAAATGTTGAGACTGCAGGTGTCTGAGTTCATTAGCACTCAGCACAAACCATCTTTGCTGGTCTCCAGGCACTTTGCATAGTCCTTTTACCTGAAAATAAGCACGTTGATTGATATTTCAGCTAGTGGACAATGTAGTATTTGAGAAGAAAACTTTCGAAAAAATAGATGAGGTCGATTTTCTGTTTTTTGATGATCAGATTGATTTTTTTTGAATTCGCGCCTTTTTTACTTTTTATTTTCGGTTGTTTTTTGCATTTTTAATTTTTTTGCTCAATTTGTCAGACATAAAATGTACCAAAACGATTTAAAGCGACTTGTCATTGGTCCTCTCCTGTGGTTTGGCCTCTTTATCTACCTAAACGTACATATGATTGCTGGCCGGACCACAGGAATACCAATCAAAATTAGTTTAAAGGGGCATGCTCGCGCCCGATGGAATAATTCCTGCATTTCAAATTGGCGGGTACCAGGCACGCCAGAGATTTGAATTTCAAAATCGTGTTTGAAATCATTCTAAACGTTTTCTTTCAACGTTCATTTTTTGCTAGCTTTTTTCTAATTGCTCTAACAAATATGACCATACTGACTGCCTTGCAAGAATTGTTGAAGTCGAAATCTTTTGGTATTTTTTGTTTTATTGCTGCTGTGTATATGATTTGTAATTCTCACGAATTTTTAGCCTCCAGCGGGATAATTGAGCAGGTGACGCCAAGGCATTAGATAAGTTTTTTTATACTTTTAGCCGTCTTTTCTTTTCTTCTCTTGTCTAGTTCAGGTGCCTGCTATGGAAAACAGAAGAGCAACTCTGCAAATGGAGGACAGAATAACAAGCTCCGGATGAAAATATCGCTGATCATTCTGAGTTTTTTTTTGCTATTTATGTAATTGTTGATTATTTTGGAATAAAAACTGTCTGAACTTTTGGTTACGAAGTTTTTAATCGTTAGTGCGACCTCTTTTTGCGATCCGACCTCTATCTCTTCTACTTATAAAGTTATGCACGCATAAATTTTTACGAAGAATAAGCTAATCTTTTTGTCAATCAGCACTGAAAAATGGTTTGTCCAGTCTGCCAAAAGAAAACAGGTTCTGATAAGGGCGTGAGGATATCTATGAGCGATGCTAGATTAGCTGCCTATCGAACAAATGCAAATTTCAATCCGTTCTGTTCTGGCCAAAGAGTTGTAGTGTGCTACGAGCACTTCAGTGACAACGATTTGATCAAACGCGACAATGCTATTGTCGGAGTCAAGCCAAGATCTTCGATTCTTCCTGTAGAAGCTCAATCAGTCCAACCACAAAATGAAACTGCGTCTTCACCATCCATTGTGTCCCATACAGCTACTTCGACCCCTAATCGGAAAAAAAGTTAGTGAAAATGAAAGGCGTTGTAATGTAGTAGCCGGATTTTATAGGTTGTGACACCAAAAGCCTTACACACAATACCATCTGCTTCAATGATTTTTCAAGACGTAGAATTGTCAAAACAGCAAACTACAGAAGAAGATGATGAGGAAACTGAGCCCACGGATCAGTCAAAGTTTTTCATCATCCAGTTAGATCAGCTCAAAATTCTGCTTCAAAGATGTTATAACTGCGGGTCTGATAGAGTTTCATCTCCTCATTTCTCGAAGCAAGCTACAAATCTAAGTGTCAAATTTTGGTGTAATAAATGCAATAGAAACAAGTATTGGCGTGGACAGAAAAAAGTTGTGGACTCTCAACAATATGAAGG
This sequence comes from Ditylenchus weischeri, assembly GCA_029231635.1. Lineage (NCBI taxonomy): Eukaryota > Metazoa > Nematoda > Chromadorea > Rhabditida > Anguinidae > Ditylenchus > Ditylenchus weischeri. The sequence goes on from JAMRYI010000017.1 coordinate 218,031, forward strand.
TACCCTTAGTGTTGTAGCTGCTGCAGTTGTTGCTCCCGTCGCATTCCCGGTAGCTATGAAACAATTAACACTTTTATTATGTGAAAAATATATTAGGAACTATCTTCCCTGTTTGAAAGTTTGAAAGTTAACTTTATAAGTAGAAGAGATAGAGGTCGGATCGCAAAAAGAGGTCGCACTAACGATTAAAAACTTCGTAACCAAAAGTTCAGACAGTTTTTATTCCAAAATAATCAACAATTACATAAATAGCAAAAAAAAACTCAGAATGATCAGCGATATTTTCATCCGGAGCTTGTTATTCTGTCCTCCATTGCAGAGTTGCTCTTCTGTTTTCCATAGCAGGCACCTGAACTAGACAAGAGAAGAAAAGAAAAGACGGCTAAAAGTATAAAAACTTATCTAATGCCTTGGCGTCACCTGCTCAATTATCCCGCTGGAGGCTAAAAATTCGTGAGAATTACAAATCATATACACAGCAGCAATAAAACAAAAAATACCAAAAGATTTCGACTTCAACAATTCTTGCAAGGCAGTCAGTATGGTCATATTTGTTAGAGCAATTAGAAAAAAGCTAGCAAAAAATGAACGTTGAAAGAAAACGTTTAGAATGATTTCAAACACGATTTTGAAATTCAAATCTCTGGCGTGCCTGGTACCCGCCAATTTGAAATGCAGGAATTATTCCATCGGGCGCGAGCATGCCCTTTAAAGGGGCATGCTCGCCGCCGATGGGAATATTTTGAAAGGCGGGTACCAGTTTGATTCAAAAAAGAATTATTTTGAAATGCAAAATTGTTGATTATTATCTTGTAATAACTAATAAGGAACACTGTCACTGGTTTCTGAAGGTTACAAATTTATTTCGTATCATTTTGCAGCTTTTCTATACTATAGATTTGAACAACCGAATGATACCTACTGCCACTCTCAATCTTCTGCATTTAGAAAACAATGCATGCAGCACCTTCAACATGAAGCTGATTTTCTGGACCAGCACAGAGATTGGGTTGATGTTTTGTTGGAAGGATTGAAGGACGCAACTGGATATGAAAAGTTAGAGTTGATGCAAGAACGCCCCTTTTCGCCTATTCATTTTTGATGTTTCGCTTGTTCAAAGAAAATAAAATATAAGTTAAATATGGCTGTGTTTAATAACATGAGAAGCATTGGTGGCTAAGCGGCGCCGTGCTGCGGAGGTCGGTCTTCAGTACCGATTGGAAGCATTTCTTTGTTCGACTTTTACTGAAATACGTTTTTTAATTTTCGTTTGAATTTCAGCGGTACCCGCCTTTTAAAATATTTCCATCGGCGACGAGCATGCCCCTTTAATGACATTATATACCAAAAATGATTTGGGGATCAAGAAAAGTCCACCTGAAAAAACTAAAATTCGAGATTTTGTCAGGAAAAAATTTTATGACTGAATTTCTCGGTTGACTGTGTATAAAATATTTCAAAGACTTGTTTAAAGTCTGAAAAATACTTTTAGGTTCGTATCCCACTGGTAGCACACATCTTTTTTACACTTTTACTTACCTCATATGGATTTCCAAATGGATTGGCCAGCAGATTTTCTCCATACACAGTGGCCACTGTGCCGTTACTATTGGCTATATTGGCCTTCCAGAGCACTGCTAATCTTAGATGTGCTAGACTAGAGGTAGGACCTTGGCTGAAATCCATTTCAGCTAGGGATTGATGTAGTGCTGGGTGAGGACCTTTCGATGAAATTTCAGGCAAGGAGAATTCTTCTGGTGGTATCAGATGTGACCATTGAGGAATATCTGGGTGGGAATCAGTCAGCCAAAGCTGCGAACTGGAGGAAGATGGCTGTTGATGATGGATGTAGAGACAATAGTTCAGTGATTGGTCAGAGTCTAGCACAACTGTAATAGTATGAATTACCGTATTTCTTCTAATAAGCGCCCTCCCCAAAATCGGGAATTTCTTAAATTCATTCTCGCCTTTTATACCAGGTTTTTGTTTTTGAACGCAATGTATGTTATGTAGCTGGGAATCTGCGCTACATTTTGGTACATAACATACATTGCGTTCAAAAACAAAAACCTGGTATAAAAGGCGAGAATGAATTTAATAAATTCCCGATTTTAGGGAGGGTGCTTATTAGAGGAAATACGGTAAGTACGTTTGAGGTCAAAGATGTATTTCTAGAAAGTTTAGAGTCGCGAATAGATAGTGTGAGTTGGCATAACATATGCCACACCTCCAAACAAACTTTTTTTCTGACTTATAACTAAAAAAATTTCAGTACTTTCTGTCCCATGGTTTTTTTTCTAAATCAGAAAAAACGCCCACTCATCCTAAGTCAGATTTTCCCTATCGTTAACTGTGGAATTTCTCAGATATTATACGAAAAATTTTACAGTTATTAACGTACAATTATCGACAGAGCGAAATCTGACTCATGATGAGTGGGTGTTTTTGCTGAGTTAGAAATTTAAAAAAAAAGTTTATTTGGAGTCGCTTTCTATCTAGGCCCAAATTTAAAAAAAAAAGTCCATAAAAATTACCTGGTCTTTCGGACACCGGTCTTATACAAATGCCAAGCGGATTGGATTCTAGGTTTGACAGATTGACCACTTTGAATAGTTCCTTGCCTCCTTTCTTTTGCTGAATTGGCTGAGCTTCTAGTATTACTAAAGCTAGTCTTTGCAGCTCGACTTTAGCTAGCACAGAGTCTCGAGTGGTGTTCAGGTTGCTAAGGTGTAGGACACATAAACCAGTAGATGGCTGAGTAGGTATGGGGGGACTGATGGCTCGCATGGAGGTGGACATCAGGCTTTGGGTACTCAGGCACAATTTATACCTAAACTGACGGCTGGCTCCATTTTCAGCAATGTAAAAGAATTGGAAAGAGAGTTGGCAAGGGCTGGCTGACGGTTGTGGAGGTGCTCGGAAAGCTAGTCTCAGTCTGAAAATTTGAAAATAGCATATATGACAAAAAAAACATTTGGGGACATATTTTTGACGGTATTTTTGAGGCTTACATAGATTTTTACAGAGTGCCTTTATTTAAGTGGTATATCACGGGAAATTAACCGCAAAGTTAAGGAAAAACGGGCTAAAATAACAAATCATAAAAATTTGGTGAAGGATGGTCGAGAAAAGAGTTTTTTCTGTACTGCCGTAAGTATTATATTATATTTTTAATAGTCTACCATCTCAAATTAATGATTGACCCGATCAAATTTTAATTTCGGATAAATTAATTACCCCGTCAAATCAATTAGTTGCCCCCTCAAATTGTTGACTTACCCAGGGAACTGCATTTGGTGCTATATAGCAATTTTTAGCACTAAAAATTGCTAAAAATTCTTATCTATCCCCAAGTTAAATTAGCATTTAGAGTCTTATTTGCACTTAGTGCTAATTTAGCACTAACTCGTTTTTGTATATTTTTGATGGTTTTCAGTAATTTATAGGTAAGCTTTGAAATCTGACATCGGATTCGTATTCAGCATGGTTGATTTGCTTGTGAAAATACTTTTCTAGTTAAAGCTCAGTGTCAAATTTCAAATCCCGTTCGAGGCAAAAAAAAACATTCAGATAAAAATGATCGATTTTTTGAAATTTGAAATTTAACAGTGATTTTTTAATTTGAAGAGCATTTTTGTAAGTAAATCGACTATGCTGAGCACGAATCCGCCAAAAAAAATGTCTACAGATACAAGATAATCATATAGACTTCGGGTTCTGAAATTTCTGGTTTTTGTAATGGTGGACAATTTTTCTTGACGAATTCGTGTTCGGCATAGTCGATTTTCTTATAAAAATGGTAGTGTGACGTTTCGCAAAAATTTTCATCATATCATTTTTCTTATTATTTGGCGCCAACTTGAATATTTTGGTGCAATTTCGATTCCGTTGTTGTTTTCTATTTGTTTTATTCATTGTAAATGTGCTATGATGAAGATGGCACTGTATTTTATTTTCTTTATTTTAGATGATTGCAAAGTTGTTCGCATCGTATGCGAAAAATGGTGCTCACAGTATCAAGTGCAAGTTGTTATCAAAGGATGCTGTGCTGGCGATGGATTTACAAAGAAACTGTAATGATACTATTTGATGATTTTTTTGTATTTGAATGTTTTTGTTGTTAGATTTGTTGATGTCATGAAAAAAATTGATGTCATGAAAAAAAAAAATAAATAAGTTCTTCGTAAGATCAGAGCTGAAGAATTGGGTCGTGACGGACAAAATGACGAAGAAACCGCGTGTATTTCTGATGAAGAAGATTCTCTTAATTTGGAAAATGTCAATGACGATGATTTGTTTGAAGTTGTTTGAAATAAAATTTTAGTTTGTTATTGGAATGAGAGCACGAGAGTTAATGTAGTCACTTCAAAAAGCAAAGATAACAGCTACTGTCTTTCTATCGCTGCTACTGCTGCGAAAATTGAAAGGGGGGACATTATTAGAGGGGGGATATTATTTTTCGACCCCTCTCTAGGGGGGAAGGACATTATTAGAGGGGGGGGACATAAATAGAGGGGGATATTAATAGAGGTTATACGGTAAATCAAAAAATTCTTCATTTAGAGTGACACGATTTTCAAATTAGGCTCTGTGTTTATTAGAGTATTTATGGTAATTTCAAAATTTTGGCCCACCTCAAATTTTGTCCTGATCCACACGGCTTTTCTCTGGAAACACCGTTCATACTGTGGATTAATATTCCAGAAGCTGTCTCTTCCACATTTTCATTGCCAAATGCACCTATTTGTTCGGGGGATACCCAGTGTGTGGGGCAAAGCCTCCATTTTTCCATTCCATCAGTCCCTACTTGACCGTCTAGTTCACTTAGTGAGACCAATTCAGGCTGGTCACAAGCCATGTAGAGCTCTCTAACAGCTAACCCGCCGACATTTTCCACTTGGGCTATAATCTGGTAGATTTGTGAGCAGTAGGCATTGACGTGTTGTTGGTGTTGAGGCTTTTTCCCAGCATTTCCAGATAGTCGAAAGTCTAGAAGCGGCCATGATTTCTGGGGGTGACACACACGGATTTTGAGACGGTTGTCGGAGGCATAGGTTTTGGTCATTCTCTGAAATAAATTTTCGTATGTTATAGAAATGAAACTGTGGTGCTACAAAGTAACGTTGGGAATTTAATATTAAAGGGACATACCAGAGCGTTACACGGACCCATTCGGACCCCTTTGGTGTCGAACTTGAAGGGAGTGCCCATATCGAGATTCGAATTCGGAAAAATTTAACTCCATTTGCTGCCAAGTTTATGAAACCCGTCAAAGATCCAATGTTGGCAGATGTAAATCAAATTATTACACAAATCAAGTGCAGAGCCCAGAAGTCAACTTTCCAGATGGTCTTAGAAACGTTATTGTAAAAATTTTGGTAGACCAGACCCATGATGCTGCCATATTTGGTCGCCTTTTGAGAATATACTTTTGATAAAAACTACTTACATGTTCTGTTGTAGCCCAAAGTCGTTTGCCCCTGACCTGCAAAGGAATGTAACCAGGCACTGAAAGCCACTTATCATCGTCTCCACTGCCTGTGGGAGCACATAGGTCGAACTCAATTCTCTGGATATTGAATGAGCTGATGTGGCTGGTAGGTGTTACGGACAAGTGGATGGTGAATGTAGGACTGGAATCAGAGCTGCTTTCGTCTTGGCTAGAGTTTAAAGTATGTGCAGGGTGGTTGTAGGGTGCTAGGATTAGCTCATCGATTTCAGAGAGTTCTTGAAGCTGAGTTTTTTGAGGAGATGTGTTGTCAACGGTCTCAATCTGCAATGTTAAGCTTTTATAAGGATAGTCTAGTCTCATGCATTAAATATATAATTTTTAGAAATATTGTTTTTAATTTTTGTTGGGTTGGTCAGAGGTCGGGGCCTGTAACCCACTCAAAATGTTTTTGATAATACAGTCGAACCTAGCTAACCCGTCACCCCTGGGGACCAACTTGAGGTGACGGGTTACCGAGGGTGTAGGATTATAAAGAGCAAGTATCGATAAGAAGCGGAATTTCTTTCTCGGCCAACCAAATTTTTTTGAAGTGACGGGATAGCGGGGGTGACGTGTTACTGGAGTGACGGGTTAGCCAGGTTCGACTGTAGCCGTTTATTTATCATCTTGCTCTGGCTATTGTTCGGTACACCAACACTTGTCGGGTTAGTGGAAATCATCCAAACTCAGAACTTTTTTTTTACTTCTACTGTTCCAATCCTAATCAGAGCACCCACCTGATCAATGCCTAACCTGAGTCTTCTCAACACCAATGGCACTCCCAGAGAGTTAGTCAGTTCAATCTGCACCGTAATAGGCTCAAAGGCAGGTGTCCAATTGCCGGCTTCCTTGCCGTTGTCTGTTCTCTCGTCCGCGAACAAAACTGGTACCTCTTTCAACTCCTCACCACAATGCCTAGAATGGTGGTAACAAAGTGCTTTTTCCAGCCTATCCCACACCTCCAGGGCATCTTTCTTTAGGTCGCCAATGAGTGGCAGCTCTTGACCCTCCAGTTCCATAGGCACAGAGGCATAATAAGCGGTCCTAGAAGAGGAATTGCCAGAATCTCCGTAAAAAACCCTGATTTTTTGCTGGTCGATGATTGGCAACACCAGATGCCCACTGGTCTGGGGGCCTCTATATTTTCGGAGTATTTTGACGTAATGAGCCAGGAATATGGCTTGCTGGTTAGGCGTTTGCTTGCCCATTTTCCTGAGAAGTCTGCTGGCACATTCGATGGCAAATTCAGGTGAGTTGTTGAACTCGTTTTGAGAAGATAGGGTGTATACTATGTGGTCCTCTGCAAAATCCCAGCCTTTTTTGAGCAAATAGAGGCAGAGCTTTTTGGTAGCAGGTTAAGGAGAGCCTTTTAAGCCCTACTTTGGAGTAGCGATGACCCGCGAGAACCTGTAAGAATAATTATGGATCATTTGTTATAATTTTTGGTCATGCAAATTTATAGTTGGATATTGGGGATGGTCTAGAAGAAGTATCCTGGGACGAGGGTCAACTGGCGGCCATTCCAACGGGCGGCCATATAACCAAAGACCATACCAAATCTATATTTTCATGACACGAAAGTGAAAACTAGCTCAGTTCAGGGTATCGAAACGTGCTTTTAAAAAAAATTTGTACTTTTTTGGAACCCGAAATCTTTTTTATTTTTGAGGTTTTACGTCAAAATCTTTTTTTTCGGTGCTCAAAAATCAATAAGCACTGGATAAAATGTCATTTTTGACGAAAAATGACCAAATTGTACTTTTTTTCGCCAAATGTACTTTTTTTAATTTTGAGTTCGCAACCCTGGTTTAGTTATTGGCTGCTTTTATTGTTTCAAATTCATTGTATTCTGTCGTTATACAGTCAACCCCCGCTATAGTGACACCCCAAGGCTGGTCCCGAGGGGTGTCACTATAGCGGGAGTTGACTGTAGCTCAAAAAAATGTCTTCTGATTAAATTTTTTCATTCTCTGTCTGTTTTCAGATGTCTTCAATCGTTTCAACTTACAATCAGCGCATCTGAAGCACGAGCTTTGCAATGACCGACTATGTAGGTAATCCCGACAAAAAAAAAGGGCTATAACTGATCAGTTCAGTATAGAAAGCGACGAACCGATGGAACAAGAGTCGATCATTGCCAATGCACAGGATTGCGTGCAATGCGTAATGCGTGGAAAAAATCTAATGTGCCTTGAAACAATTTTCCGCTGCCGATGATGAAAGCCAACGGAAGCAAACTTGTGTGGATTGATGAGGGGCCGAGCCATGAACATTTCTGTCAGCCAAAGAATCTCAGTGAGGTTAGTCTATATGCGAGATTAGTTTTAAACTGTTTGAATGACTTTAGGTTGCCGGATTGAAACAAAGATGGAGCATGCAAGCACAATTAGGAACGCGAGAAAACACTGCGTCCGCCATAGTTCACACTGAGAAAAAGATTTTGACTGAATTTGTTGACAATGGTCAAGGTTTTCTTCTGGGTTTTTATGCTTTCGGATTTTCTAAATGAAGTTGGCCAAGCCAGTGTTACTAACCGTCCCGCATTGTCAGAGGCCTTCTCACACGCCCGAAGCAAGCAATATCCTTGATGGCTGACTTTGAAACTGTCATAGATGATGACAACTTTTTGCCACGGTGCACTGAGTGTGGGTCCATTCCAAAGCATGCTAATTACGGTGAGCAATTTCTTTTCTTTGGAGGTAAACTTATTTTTATCTTCAATATGAAAATGCTAAGGTTTTTTTAGATAAGGAAATGCTCATATTCTTCTCTCCGCGGCAGCAGTTCTTCTTCAAGAAAACCAATGTGATTGTCTGCGGTTGAAATTACAAGTTTAAACCAGTAAGATCTTATGAAGGCTACTGCGTGTTTGGCCACGTCAAAAAGATCCACTCAATCACTCCTCCACACACTTGCAACCTTCCTAAAGCAGAAAGACAAAAAAATTCAAAAAGATGTGGAGGAAAAGTAAGTATGTTGTTCATCCAACAATCATTGAAGTTTTTGGTTCATTCGCTCAGGCTTTCGATGAACCAATTAAGTTAAAAGCAGCACTATTTGATCATGAATTTTCTGCACATGATACTTTCAAAAAACGGTTTCCTCAGGTTGAAATCAAAATGTGTTCCTTTCACGTGAAATAGAATCTCAACAAACAAGTTAGTCTTAATTATTCCCTTCCAATTATAATGTCTCTTTAAGGTGCAAGAGAAAGGACTAGCCGTCGAATATAGGGACGACCGGAACGTTCAGGACGTGGTCTGAATGCTCGGTGCTTAGGCTTAGTGTCTCCTCCTGAAGTTTGGCCGCACTCCCCTCATCCTCATCTGTCAACGAATTCAAGATAATTTCGATCTGCTCGGGGAAACTGTAAACAAACTCAATGAACTCGTCGAATATTTTTTGTGGGTTACTTTTTTTGGGGCATTTTAATTTAGTTATTATTTCCTAGAAATACTTGCTCAACACACAGCCTTTCTACTCCATATTGGATACCTTATGGAATACAACAATCGACCAGTTACCGCTGAAGATGAACCATAAATAGAGGATGTCCTGCCGGCCAACGCTGCATTTGAAGAGGTGGATCAAGAAGAAGAGGAACGAAGAGCAGTATTCGAAATGCAAATTAATGATTAGTTCTAAGCCATTTATTGCTTATGTTAGAAATGTTTCGTCGTTTGCTGGTAGAATAAATTCTTATTTTTGAGATTCGTATTCTTGTGTTTGTTGGGTACAAGTTGGGATTTACCGTATCCTGGGGAAGGTGTATTGGTCTCCTAGGGTGCAATTAAACAAATCAAAACTCACAGAGTAGAAAGCCATCCTTCTATGGTGCTTAGCTTGTAAATACAGAAAAGCTGCATGTTCTAATAAAATAGCGCAGAATAATTCAGGGAGGTTTGGACTAGCGGAGTGGAAGCGGACAAGTTGGCTGGCAGCTTCGGAGTATAGTTGTAGGCGAGTCAGAATCTCAGTGCTCACAATCAAGCACCGGAGGGCAAGCATTGGCTGGCTGAAATATACTTTTTACAGTAAATTTTGAGCTAAACTTTAATTTCATATTCGTAAGGTCAGCTGTAGCTACTAAAAAACTATGGCTACACAGTTGACGATAACTTTAGATTCAAAACCCAGCTGTAAAATCAACTATGATTGTACAGTTCATATGAACTTCATAGCACAAAAAGTAAGAAACTCACACACAAACATTCAAATAATAGTTAATTGCATTTTCCATGTATCTTTGAGGGTAGTTCCTCTGCAAATTGGCCAAAACTCCTGGCGCCAATTGTCCATTATTAGGTTGTAGAGATGGCGGGTAGGAGAAAAAGAAGCTAGCAAAAGCTGCCATTTCCAGTGCACCAGCGTGGTGCAACCAAGCCTGGTCATTTGCAAAGTCTTTTTTGAGAGATTGATAAAGTTGGAGAGCAAAGTTGTAGAGTCCGAATTGAAAGGCCATATCGGCTAGGCACCTGGTCTGGCTTTCACTGCTTTCTGACCCGTAACTAAAACGCTAAGTTTAAGTAGATATTAGTGTTGACTCGAACAATTCGAACAACTTCACAATTGACTTCTTACTTAATTGCAGATTCACAGCTACAGTCGGACCTCGTTATAACATACCGCTGATATAACATACCTCTAGGGTTAGTCTCAAGAGGGTATGTTATAACGAGGTTTGACTGTAACTGTAAGCTAGGGTTGGTAAATGACACGTCCATTTAAAAAAGTGTCATTTGTCATGTCATTTTGTGTCATTTTCCAAATAAAAATTTTATTTAGGTAAACCAGGGTATCGATCTCAAATTTTTTTTAAGAAGATTTTTCGCAAAAAAGGACATTTAGACCCTTTTGGAGGGAAATGGACATTTTATCATCTAGTGCTTGTTGTCATTTTCAAACGAAAGAAAAAATTTGTTATTGGTTATAGCTCTGCTCCAATGGATGTAGTATTTCGAAGTCAGATTTCGAAGTCAAAATTAGTGGCTCCGATCGATGTCGGAAGTAAAATGTCGGTGTCGATAGCGATGTCAGGGTGGCTCCAATAAACTTCCTACTTATCTATTTAGGTATTACCTAAGTAATGATCCACCTCCCAACATGGTCTGATCCACATCATCACATAGTTCAATCCAATTCAAACTTGATTTAGAAGGTACCTAGGAAGGGGTACTCAGGTGATAATACCAAGGTGGTGTTACTAGGTGAGGGGTACCCATGTAGGGCAAATCCAGGAGGGGTACCCAGGCGGTGTTACTTAGGTGAGTGGTACCCAGGTAAGGTTACAAAGGATGTGATACCGGGGCAGAAATTGTGGTCATTTCGAAAGAAATGGTAAAACCGGAATATTTTAGACCGTATTGAGGGATCAACTCCGGCATAAGATCACAACAACACAATAATTGAGGTAAAAAAGGACCCAGCTATAAATGGGACTCGACTACCGTATTTCTTCTAATAAACCTACAGTTTCCAATAACCCGACACCCCCTACTTTGAGGACTTATATCTCAGACCAGAAAAATTATTTTGCAAAGCTGTTTTTTGCGTTTTCTTAACTCCCACGAGCTCTACCGATTCTGCTTTTTCGAATTTAAATTTTTACCCGAAAATCTCGAGATCGACCCAAAATTTTTCAGATTTTCAGGCGATTAGAAAATAACCCGACATGTCGACCTATTAGAAGAAATACGGTAGTAAATTTTTCTTTCGTTTTGTAAAGTAATTTTGCACCCATAGGGATTTGAACTAACAATCTAGTATATGCACTACACTAAGCCCTCTCCTTTTCAGCATCGCTCAGAACCCCATCCAAAACAACTGATTTATTGGGGGTTAAAATGCATACAAAGTCTCTTTTTGCCATGTCCCATGTTGAAACACATGGGACATCAGCCTAAAAATACACAATAATTTAAATTTTTTGGTTCTAGTACGGAATGGGTACCAAAAATTGCCTCGGTCCCCCTTTGGTTTTTTTTTCAAATTTTATTAAATTAAATTTTCAAATTATTGCTTTTGTATTGTTTGTTTCGAAGCGAAAGTTGTTTTTTGTTTCTGTTAGACATGTTTTTTGTTTCATTTACACATCTTTATGTAGTATATGCACATAGTTTCCCAAAAATGAGAACACAGCTTTTTGACTCGTTGGCAGAGGTGGACTTTGCAAATTTCCGTCTGGGCGATGCTCTCAAGCTGACAGGAGAGAATGTTTTGCACCTGTTCGTTTCCCCTTGGGTTGATAAAGAACAAAAAGAAGTGCCGGGAGTGCGGAAGAGACATGCATGTGGTCAAAAGGAGCAAACTACTCGACGGAATTTGGGTAAAAGAATGTGCTTAACATGTTTAATTGTTCTTTTAGTGGTTGTGCCAGTCAAAGGATGTGCACTGCTCGCATGAAACAATCAGGTCTGGATCAACTTTTGCTAATTCCAATCTGCGCTTCTCCGCTCTCCTTCAAATTTTCTACATGTGGGCATACAACTTCGACAATAAGCAGGTGTGCCATGAGGTGCAGCTAGGCAAGCAAGCAGTAGTGGACTGGTTCAACATATGCCGTGAAGTGTGCCAAAAGTGAGTTTCAATATCCCTTTGTTCATCTATCTTTATCAATTCAGCCATTGCCATAACCAAGTTTCGATTGGAGGCAAAGAGATGGTCGTGGAAATCGATGAAACCTGCGTGGCCAAAAGGAAATACAACCGAGGCAGGAGGCGACACGGCTACCAGCAGTGGATTTTTGGAGGAATCGAACGAGGCAAGGAAGGCAAAGCCTTTGCATTCCAGGTACCTGATCGCAAAAAAGAAGACCCTGCTTCGCCTGATTCGTGACCATATCAAAAGAGGAACAACAATAATTTCCGATGACTGGCCCGCGTACCGAAAACTCGGAAGAAGATTGGGACGATATGTGGATTACAAGCATTACACCATCTGCCATAAAAGACAATTTGCACGGTAAGTGTGGTCTCATATTGATTATTAATTATTGTTTTTTTAGAACCGAAGGAGAATTTCGTGTCCACACAAACAAGGTGGAAGGGTTTTGGATGCATGTCAAGCACAAGATTAAAAGAATCCGAGGTACGAACAGGAAGCTCATCCCTTCGTATGTCGCCGAGGCTGTTTTTCGCCAGAATTGTGCTGTGCACAACAAAAATGTGCTCGAGGCGTTACTCAACAGAATTGCCCTTATTTATGCTTAATTTGTAATTTAATGTATATATATTCTTGTCACAAATAAACACTGTTGTAAGCACAGGGGGGACCAAGCCAAATTTAAAAAAAATTTGAAAAAAAACCAAAGGGGGGACCAAGGCAATTTTTGGTACCCATTCCGTACTAGAACCAATTTTGTAAATTAACGCGTTATAACTTGGCGTGTTACGTAATGTACCTTTTTCCCATTTGGGACAAAAGGTACATAACGCCAACGCACCAAAAATTTGACTAAAATTTCAAAAAAAAGATTTTGGGTTCCAAAAAGAAGAAATTCTGAAAATCAAACACATCAACATCATATTCTTCATCAACAGCAGTAGTTTCTTTAATTGCTTATAAATTTTTGCTTTTTGCTCCTTTCTTACTGATGCGCATTTCAATAACAATACCACACTACGAAAAATTGGACACGCCTTTTTTGCAGCTGATTTCCGTTTTACAGCCTATAAAAAATTCACAACTGACAAGGGACCCGCGCGAACTGTCAACTCACTCACGGCATTTCTGAAAGTTTTATCGTATAGCCCATAGTCGATTTACTTAGTGTAGCCGCGAGGGATTTTCCGGACAGAAAGAAAAAATTTTAGTACGAGACTAAAGACTATATAACACATTATAACTTTATAACACATCACCCACAGTTGAACGATGAGGGTTCATAACATATCACCCACAGTTAGATCGCATCGCACCGATGATAGTCCGTTCGCTAATTGCTCCATAATCTCTTGCTTCATTGCATCCATATTGCTAAAAATAAAGTGCTGAAAGCAAAATGCACATCCAAGAAAAAACCTAAGCATAAGCCTATTCAAATAAGCCTATACGAAAACCAAACGAATTTTAAAAAATTTAAAAAAAACCATAGGGGGACCAAGGCAAAATTTTCACGTTTTTACACATTTCTTTAGTCTCGTACTCAAAATTTTTCTTTCTGTCCGGAAAATCCCTCGTGGCTACACTAAGTAAATCGACTATTGGCTACACGATAAAACTTTCAGAAATGCCGTGAGTGAGTTGACAGTTCCCGCGGGTCCCTTGTGAGTGTAAATTAAGTCAACTGTAGACTTGCAAGTAACTTTATTTATTCAATTCAAAACTCACACAATAGAAGAGTTTGAAGTGGGCGCCACGTTTGAAGAAGCAGCGCTCAACCACTTCCTTACATTCGTAAATGACTTCCCTATGGTCCTCCTGTTGGCTAGAGTCTCGTTCTGAGCAGCTAACTGTTTTTCTACGAATGGAATCAGAGCATTTCGCACAAATTCTTCCACAAAGGAGCGTATCCTCTCCCTGTCGCCTGCGTCCAAGCATTGGCCTCTTACAGTATTTGATATTTCTGAAAACCCGATGGCATCTGGGTTTCCATTAAAGGTCTAAAAAGGGAAAAGGTTCGATTCGAGACAAATCTGATTCGAGACGGTCGACTCAAGACAGGTCCGATTCGAGACAGGTACGATTCGAGACAGTTGTTCAAAAAAAATTATTATTATCAAAACACCTAGACAGCTTACTAAATACACTTTCATACATCATAGAATTTGGTTAGCTCTTCGGCCAGCTATTTTTTACATAAAAATGCATAAGATATAAACTCAATTATCCGGAATCATTTATTCAGACAAATGACAATTGGCGACGAACAACAAGGGAAAAGTTATCCAAAGATATCAATTTTTGCGGGGTTTTCTATATGTTCTTCCTCTGTCGTGCTTTCAGTATTGGTTTCATTTTCATCCTCCTCATCGTCAACCCATTAGATAACCAAGCCTCAGTAGGAAATTGGTCACTTTCTCTGCGAAATTCTCTTCGTTTATTTGATTGCCAACTACAGCTATGAATTATCTTTGAATACCAGCGATTTCAGAAAAAATGTCTCGAATAGACTGTCTCGAATCATACCAATCTCGAATCGACCGTCTCAATTAGATTTGTCTCAAATCGTACTTTTACCTAAAAAGGATAGCTATAACACATTAATATTTTAACACGAGAAAGGCCGTTTGTTACAAATAGTCAGTGGTGACTTAATAATCTTCTATAAACATTTGGTGTCATTAGAACCGGCTTAAACTGCGCTTTTTTTTGAGGTATTTAAAGGTATGTAAAAAGGTATGTAAAAGGTATGTAAAAAAGGTATGTAAAAAAATTCGGAATCACTCGCTTTTTTGAAAAAAGTGTGTTTTCCAAAATGCAAATTTTTGTGAAAAATGACAATTTCTCCATTTTTTCAATTATTCCGACTTGATTTTTATTGCAGATTCTGATTCAGCATTTAAAACTGAACAAGTTGGCCGAAAAAAATTTCGGATCGAGGGTGGGGAGGAAAAAGTTATAGCCATTTGAATTCTCCATCTCACACGAAATTTCCAACACAATTTTCCCTAACTTACCAAGAACATCAAATTTTAACACCGGATTCGTGTTCAACGTGGTCGATTTGCATGAGAAACTGTTTTAACAATTAACAAAAAATATTACAAATAGCTATGAATTTTTAAAAAATTTCAGATTTCAAAATCCGTTTGAGACAAAAAGTTATTTAAAAGAATTTTAATAACTCAATAAAACACCTTTAAATATTTTTTGTCTCGAGCGGATTTCGAAATTTGAAGGCAACTTTTTGATGTTAAAGCTCTTTCACATGCAAATCGACCACGCTGAACACGAATCCGGTGTTAAAATTTGATGTTCTTGATAAGTTAGGGAAAATTGTGCTGGAAATTTCGTGTGAGATGGAGAATTAAAATGGCTATAACTTTTTCCTCCTCACCCTCGATCCGAAATTTTTTTCGGCCAACTTGTTCAGTTTTGAATGCTGAATCAGAATCTGCAATAAAAATCAGGTCGGAATATTTGAAAAAATGGAGAAATTGTCATTTTTCACAAAAATTTGCATTTTGGGAAACACACTTTTTTCCAAAAAAGCGAGTGGTTCCGGATTTTTTTGAGCAATATTAGCAGTTCAGCATCTTGAAAGAAAGCGCAGTTCAAGTCGGTTCTAAGGGCACCGAACTTTTACAGAAAACTGCGTTAAAATAAGTAAAAATCAAGATTTATAGCAGAATGGTGAAAATTAAGAACAAAAATTGAGTGCATTCTATAAAATGTCTATATTTCGGGCAACATGCATGTTTCACATGGACTGTCTTTTTCGAAGTTGCTCAGGAAGATTACTGAAACACGATGGTCATCACAGAAAAATTTTGAAAAAAAAATCGTGGTAAATTTTCCTTTGTGACTTTATCATTTTCTCAGAAAGTCTCTTTTAATGCTGATCATTTCTACACCGATCGGCCTTCCGAAAAAAGTTCTTTTTTGTGTGAAATTTTTGTATTTTAGGTTTTATGTACCTCTGCTGTAACTTGGTATGGTTTTTTAACCACTCAGCCGCTGAACACGAATCTGATGTCAGAATTGCAGGTTCGCCTAATATTTGAAACTTGTATATTGAATATACAGGGTGTTTCAAGAAATTCGCACACTTTTAAACTGCCAAAATTTTTTGTTCTGACGCGAATTGGAAATTCTGTAAACGCAGATCGTCTCAGTTTTTGATGACAATTTTTTTGGTATATAATGTGAAAAACACGATTTTCGCTTGGTCCTGTTGTTTTGGCCTTACCCATCTAAAGGCCACCTACAGACCAGGAGCCAAACAACAGGGGGGACCAAGCGAAAATCGTGGTTTTGACCTTATATACCAAAAAAATTGTCATCAAAAACTGAGACGATCTGCGTTTACAGAATTTCCAATTCGCGTCAGAACAAAAAATTATGGCAGTTTAAAAGTGTGCGAATTTCTTGAAACACCCTGTATAGCAAAATATTCAGGAGAACTTGCTCATTCTTACAAGCATAAACACTATGAAAGTAAACCACAGCACAATGTATTCTCAGCCAAACATAAAAAAATCCGGATCAGGAATAACATGCATGTGGGTATTTTTCGCTTTTTATTATACGATATTATAGATAGGCACATGTGTATTCGTTAAAAAGCGCATTTAATTCTCTATCTGATAAGCTTTTAAATTAAAGTGAAAATTATTCAAAAGAAGAAGATATGGTTAAAAAACCATACCAAGTTATCATTTGTTTTGTTCATAACTTTTAAATCATTTTTCGCTGACCACTCATTCGAAAGCCCTTTCTTTGCCATTTAAAAAGAATATATGATTAAGAACTGTTTATTGTGTTTCATACACATTTAACAATTCAGATACATTTTATTGATAACAAATCATAACATGCGAAACAAAACCCCAACGAGGACTCAATGAACGTTTGCAAATGTTTGCTCCACACTTCTGCCACCAACAGCAATGCACCGGTTGAGACGCTGTTCATAGGCTTGAATTGATCGGTCAATCATCTGCTGAGGCAAATCTCGAAGGCGTTTTGAATTCTTCTTGTCAGTTCATCCAAGTCGCTGATAGGAGATCGGTACACTTGGCTTGACTCCCTGTGACTTCTTTCTGTGGGGCTGGATCAAGAGCCAAGTGTACCGATCTCCTATCAGCGACTTGGATGAACTGACAAGAAGAATTCAAACGCCTTTCGAGATTTGCCTCAGCAGATGATTGACCGATCAATTCAAGCCTATGAACGTCTCAACCGGTGCATTGCTGTTGGTGGCAGAAGTGTGGAGCAAACATTTGCAAACGTTCATTGAGTCCTCGTTGGGTTTTGTTTCGCATGTTATGATTTGTTATCAATAAAAATGTATCTGAATTGTTATTAAAAATGTATGAAACACATGGATAAACAGTCAAAACCCGACGCCTTCACAAACAGCCATATCTCGGTGATTTTTAATCATATCGGCGCGTTCTTTTTAAACAAATGGCAAAGAAAGGCTTTCGAATGAGTGGTCAGCGAAAAATGACCGCGAATTTAAAAAGTTATGAACAAAACAAATGTACCCGAAAAAATTGCGCCACCCTGTACATCAAACCTAAAATACAAAAATTTCACGCAAAAAAACCTTTTTCGAAAAACCGATCGGTGTAGAAATGTTCAGCATTAAATTCTGAACAAAATGCAATATTTGTTACAAACAACCCTTCCCGTGTTGAAGGACCAAACCCACCTCAGTTGAAAACTCCTGTAGCGGTAGTGTGCCTAACGGGTAGTCCACCGGTGTTTCCACTTGAGCAGGCATCATCATTGAGTTGGGTGGGATGAATCCATTGGAAGTCTTAGTCGAAGATATACCCGAAGAGTTTTGTAGAGCAGTAGCCACCGAAGAAGTTGTGAACAAGGAGGGTGTGGAAGATGGTGATGGCATTGAATTAGACACAAACGCCAGAGAAGAGGAGCCCGTAGAGCTTCTGGTTATTGTAGGTGCACCAAATTGGCTGGATAGGCTGGAGTAATCGCTCTGAAAATAAGTAAATACCGTATTTCCTCTAATAGGAGCACCGGGCGCTTATTTTTCAAACCCCCTCTAGGGGATGCGCTTATTAAAGTCATTTTAAAATTTTTGCATGAAATCCGAAAATCAAAAAAAGCGGAATCGGTAGAACTCGCGGTAATTAAGAACATGCAAAAAAACCTGTTCGAAAAAAAATTCTGCTCCGAGATACAGACTTTCAAAGTTGAGGGGGTGCGCTTATTAGAGCGGATGCACCTATTAGAGGAAATAAAGTAGTTGACAGAACTGATAAAAAAAATTGCTTGAATACACATACTTCCTGGCTAGCTTCACTGAGCGCTTGTGACTTGGCCAGCAGATTTCGACGAGCCAGCTCTAAGCCAGATTGCAACCCACGATAACGCTGCTCCATCAATCTAGCCCATGGATCCGGCATTTCAGAGCAATTCGCTGAGTTGATGCGCAACTGATGGCAGAGGTGAAGACCATATTTGCTGACCATGGTGGCAAAGATTTGTTTTGTTCTTAATTTGATAACAGATATTAGATGCAATATAAAAAATCTGCTGAACCGGCCACGCACAACCGGTCAAAGTCAAGTTTTTGGTGGCCATAGAGAGAAGATTGACTTGCGTGTCGAAGTGCAAGTCAACTTTGACTAGACATTAACTTAACAGACAATTGAGTATGTGGCCAACCATTGGCTTTGACCGGATGTGCCTTGCCGAGATAAAAGTGAAAGATGTGAAAATAGTCAACCTGTCAGTGTTATCTATCGAGGCATCCTCAATCAACACGTAGTATTTGAGAATATTGGGTAACATCCATTTAGGTTTAGAACAATGTCCTAGGGAGAGACTAGTGGATGCATCATTACTTCCGTGCTAAACATTTTTGAGTGAGTAATTTAGATAGATTAGATACATCCTCAAGGCGTTGACAATGCTGGCGAGGCCACACAGCCTAATAACTCCAAACTTCGAAAACAATATTTGTTAGTTTTTTTTTGGTCAAACTACTCGGAGAAGGGCAGGAGCAGCATGGGGAAATTCATATTGGGGAAAAACAAATTGGGGAACTGCAAACATTTGCCGGATAACGCTAATAATTTTTCCCCAATTTGTTTTCCCCCAACATGAATTTCCCCATGCTGCTCCTGCCCTCGGAGAAATCGCAAGAATGATTTTGTTTATGTAAATGACCGAAGTTTTTCTCATGACACCCGCAGATCATCCCCACGACTTTATCAGTAAACGCAGATCTTACTGACACGAATTGAAAAAAAGGTTCATGAATATGCAACAATTGCTTTTATCAAAAGTGGCAGTAGACCAACCTGTTGCAAATGTTGCTGATACTGCAGTCGATTCAACTCTTCCATGGGGTCTTCATCGGCTGTTGATACCACAAATATGCAGCATAAATATGTTCTTAGGAAGTCATGGTCAGCAGGTTCAAACCAGTAGAGGAAGGAATTGGCAAAAGCTAGTGTAAAAGCATCCTCATCACCTTCCACAGAGTTGCTGTTAGATAGGGATAAAATTGCCTGAGAATTTCACGGTAAACTCTTAAGAAAATTTGGGAAAATGGTCAAGTAACGTGCCTCATGAAGAACATGTGGAAGAACAGTATGGCTGAGAAGAAACCCACTTCTACGAATGTCCCGCACATCAATTCTGAGCCTACTGTTGACTTGCTGCCCGATTGGATCCTAGAAATGAACAATTTAGAAAAAAAATTTGAAAAAAAATTTTGAAAAAAATTCACTCTGACAGTCACTTGTGTGGTGCAAAAAGGTGCCAACATATCAGCAAAGTTGAGCCCATTTCTATCGGCCGACGCATCCGCACCATTTGAGGACAACAAAGCGATCAGAGGTGAACAAAGCATGTTGCTTGCAGCAAAGTCGCTCATCTATTCGATATTGTTGGTTGGATTCAATGCCTGAACTAAAATGATTAGATTTGATAAAATTGTAAACTGTGCAAGCTCAGAGTTATGAAAGCCATCATTGAAATGGTTGGAATCTTTTACACATACAATTGCACTGTCAACCTGTACCCTATACCCTATGCACACGAAAAAAAAGTTTCCTGGTGTTGCTTAAAAAATGCACAAAATGCGTGTCAGTCATCATCTGGTTAACAAATTTTCGAATTATTCAGTTTTATTAGTTCACGTTATGAGGCACCAAACTCTAACGAGTGTAAATTAATCTTACAATCAACAGTTATGTTGTGACTAATTACGTGTTAATGGTTGTCAGATGGCATCTACGGATGAAAATTTGATATACTGGTATAATTTGCGAATCACAGGGAATTTTAGACAAGAATTTATTGTGTTTTTTCGCCTGAACTGAATTTGTGATTAGCCTGCTTCAGTTTGATAAGCAATTTGGCTTGTAAAGTCAACCCTTCTTATTTCTATGAGGGATCTCACACACTTCTCATTATCTGGTTTAATCTGGTTTCCTCATATGAGAACCACAGCTTGGAATTATATTGTTGGCATTCGGATTTCATAAATTTGTTGTTCTGTTCTTCTTTTTGGAGAAGTAAAGACTCTCTAAATCTCTCGTTTTTTTTGGAATTTAGACTTTTCATTGGCAATAAGACATTCACAACTAATACTTTTTTTGCAGATTTCATTCTCAACTTGGATATGGATGTAGTTACACTCGATGATACAGGAAGTAGTTGCTCGCCGAACAAGAATGATACAGAAAGTAACTGCTCTCCGAACAAAGATGATTCAGTGGCTAGTTGCTCTCCTAGCAAGAATTTTGCAGAAAATAGCTTCTCTCCACGCAAAGATGATCCTAGTGACGAAGATTACGTGGAAATAATTCGCGATCCTTGCCATGGTGACCAAGAGCCATTTGTGCCACCAACCAAACGAGGGGATGCACCTCTGGCTGGAATTTTGAAATCAGACATTGAAGACATTGATCCAAGGTGAGTTCTATCTTGCTTTGCCTTACTTGGGATTACAAATTTTTTTATTTCAGACGTTATTTTCCCGACTACAAGCCAAATGAAACGCTTCGCTTCTCCCGTGTCTTTGCTGCCAACTCCAAGCCAACACTGAGGAATCAAATATGGTGGACTTCAAAGACATTCAACAAGAATTCGCAAAAGAGCAAATCAATAGCAGTCGCTAAGGAAACTGATGCGCCGACAGATGGGGATGTTGCTGGATTAGATCAGAATTGGAAGCTTAGGATTGGACCTCCACCTAAGCCGGAAGGATGTGTGAAAGATGATTATGTAGCTTTTTAAAAATAAATTATTGAATACTCAAGTAATCTGATATTTTCAAGCAACTTCTATGCACACCTGGTGATCCATTTGAAAAATCCAAAAATTCCAACCCAAACAGTGATGAGGAAGAAGACGCAGCTCCTTGGCGCTTTGGTCCAGCTCAGATATGGTATGATAGGATGGGAGTGCCTGCTAACCCAAAGAAGTTTAACTATGGATTTGGATTAAAGAAGGTATTTGTTTTTGCCGGTGTTGTTGTTATTTGCGACAGGCAATTGCGGTCATTTACATTACAAGTTGGGATCTTAAATCAGATTTTGTAATATAAATGTTCTCAGCATCGGCATTTTGTAATTTCGACATGAGATGCTAAAACTCAGGATTTGGCCATAAAAACGAATCAAGATCGTGAAACAGAATCCCGTCAGCATCTCTAATTTTCACACTTGTTTAAACTTTGATTTTTCAAATCGGAATTCCTACTATAAACCGGTATCTAAATCTTGTAATTTTAGAATCCGGTGCCGAATTCAAGATTCGACTATATAAAAAGCCGAAAATCAATCATTTTATTTCGTAATGAGATCTCGACTGTATCTATAATTTACAGAACTAGTAAAAATGGTGGAGGGTTTATTGGGTTTTCCGGACCCTTTTGTCAAGCAAAAAAGGATACAACTACCTTTTTGTAATCAATACCGCTTTTTCCTGGGAATCTGTTGATTAATGCCTTTATTTAACCGGATCTTTTCAGGACAAAAAGGGAGAGAATTCTGCAATTGCCGGAAAGAAGACATCAAGTGCAACTGATAGTCAAGCTGCAGAGTCCGATTTGCCGGCAGTTTGTGATGAATCAACCTTTTTGCCAGTCGATTTGCTTCATTGGGAGGACGACATTATTATCGATGCAGAAGAGGCAAGAAAAAAGGTATCACCTATTTATGTTTAAAAAAAATCGCGCGATGTTTTTTCTTTGCAGATTGTGGCTGACTTCTCCGATAACAAGCTCCCGAGGTGTGGCTGGATTCCAACTGCTCAAACAAGAACCTATAAGGCCTTTATATCAGCTTTCAACCAAGGTGCCTTTCAGCAAATGTTTTCACAACCTGGCATTTTCCCGAGACAACTTGTCAACAATGAAGCTGGTGGGTGTTTATGAAGGCTGACTTTCCTTTCCATTTTTTATTCAATCCCTTTGCAGATTTAAGCAAAGTCACAATAGATGCAAACCACTCCATATTCCCGATGGACAATTATGAATTTGAAACAACTCGCTGGGAGGACAACATCATTTGGGACAGTGAGAACATGTGTGCTATTCCTGAGCCGAGAATGTTGACGCTTGATTATGAAGACGATCCAACCATTTTTGGGATGCCTGATGATGGCTGTACAGAAGATAAGGATGGCCAACCAGGGTCTAAGCAGCCATTCAGACAGGTTTATAAAATTTTAAAGTTAACCGAAGTCATATAGCCGACTATTAAATAACTATAAATTAACGCGTGGATTGATGACCTCAGTCAACTGTGATTTTACGGTTGACTGGAAGTAAAAGCTGACCGCAAGTATAGCATGTTCCTGATTATCAATTATTCAATGTTTTCAGGAGAACCAGTTGTCTAGAAAAGCTGAAATGATAATCATGCAAGTGCAGCAGCGTCAAAAACAAGAGGAAGCAGAGCAGATGGAAAGCAATATTGCTCAGATAGCTGACAAAGATCCGTTCAATCTTTCCAATGATGACTATTATGCTCCGAAGAGTTCTTCTAGGTCAGTAATTGACCTATCATTGTTGACCAAGTTTCATCTTTTTTATTGTAGAAATACGCGAGCCATCGGCGGAATGAACAGCATCCTGCATCACTCAATTCCAGCACAGAATCTGCGCCGTGTCTTCTTCCCTACGAATCTAACTTCTCAGACGCCAAACAAGCTAAGACAGCACCATAGAACACCGCTCTCAAAGCAGGTCATGCGACATTTCCTGGGCAAGACCAACAACATATTTTCGCTAGCGAGACATATTAGGATGATTGATGAGGCTAGCTTTTGCATTGTTTCATTTTTCCACCAATTAACTTTTTGAACATTTCAGCAAAGAGAGCGTCAGAAGCTGTCCGAGGGTGGTGTCGACATTTTCTTAATGCGAGAAGTCCAAGACCTAACAGCTCGCGATGGAACACTGGTTATGCTGGAATATTGTGAAGAGCATCCGCCTCTTTTAAGTCAACCTGGAATGGCATCAAAAATTCGCAATTATTACAAAAGGGTTTGTTTTCATGAAATAAGTGTGACTTCTAAAAGTATGCAAATAATTCAGAAGGACACCAAAGAGCCCGACGTGCAAATGGACTTCGGTGAAACAGCTTTTGCACACACTTCTCCGTTCCTGGGTAATCTAGAGCCTGGTCAATGCTTGCAAGCCGTGGAAAACAGTATGTACAGGGCACCGGTATATCAGCACTCCATTCGTTCAACTGATTTTCTGCTGATTCGCACCCGACTTGGTTTGTTACTATATCCAGTTTCAATTCCTGTGCAAGTAAGTAGTTCAGTAGTACGATTTTAGGCTTGTTCATACGTAAATGTCCCTATATATTCCTCGTCGGTCAAGAATGCCCATTGTACGAAGTACCGCAACCAAATTCAAAGAAGGCTCTAGCATTTTCCAGGGATTTTTTAATGGTATTATATTTGATTGCGTGGAATTTTTTTCTAACACGGGAAAGGCGCCAGCGTACCGTTGCCTATCAAAGAACCTCATGTGTCAAACCAGATTGTTACTGACCCACACGCAGAAGTTTCTAATGAGCAGTTAAGGCCGAGGTATTCCACTTTGAAAGTTGCAAAATTTAGTACCAAGAATACATGGGAAAAATATATTCATGATCAATGGGTCAGTGTGGCGCAGCGGTATTTGTCGCAGTCCCCCTTTTTTTGTCGCAGAATCGATCCCATCCCGAATCATCTTTTTTTTTCTGTTGATTAAAATAATTTTTTTAAAAACTCTGACCAATTCTCACACTCATTCCAATTTTTCTCTCACCGACTACAATTTTCATCTGCTTATTTTCAAATTTTCTTTTCTAGATATCAACGAACAATCAATGGCAGTGTTTGTTTACAACAAAGTGATTGGGGTTGTTACACAGTTAACTCGATTTTTCAAAAAATTTTGACCTTATCTCTTGTTTTTATGCAAATTTTTTTCCAAAATTTTGAGCATGTTACCCCACGATGGCTACACAATGGTATATAAACTTTTCAGTTAAGTATATTAGTTTACTAATTAGTTGAAAATTTTTGCACAAAATAGACACAATTTTGCATCCTTAACTGAAAAGTTTATATACTATTGTGTAGGTGACATCCCAAACTTTTAATCGTGGGGTAACATGCTCAAAATTTTGGAAAAAAATTTGCATAAAAACAAGAAAAAAAGTCAAATTTTTTTGAAAAATCGAGATAACTGTGTAACAACCCTAAAAGTG
This sequence comes from Ditylenchus weischeri, assembly GCA_029231635.1. Lineage (NCBI taxonomy): Eukaryota > Metazoa > Nematoda > Chromadorea > Rhabditida > Anguinidae > Ditylenchus > Ditylenchus weischeri. The sequence continues at coordinate 242,880 of JAMRYI010000017.1, forward strand.
ATCGAAACAGATATACAGGGTGTTTCAAATTTTTCTAACACTTTTAAGCGGTCATAACTTTTTTTAAAAGCCGTTTTTGAATTTCTGTGAACGAAGATTAACTTAGTTTTTGACGACAACTTTTTGGTATATAATGTGAAAAACATGATTTTCACTTGTTTCCCCCCTGTTGTTTGGCTCCTGGTCTGTAGGTGGCCTTTGGATGGGTAAGGCCAAAACAACAGGACCAAGCGAAAATCGTGTTTTTCACATTATGTACCAAAAAAATTGTGATCAAAAACTGAGTCAATCTGCGTTCACAGAAATTCGAAAAAGGCTTTTAAAAAAAGTTATGATCGCTTAAAGGACCGTTGCCGTCTACGACAACAGTTGTCCCCCGCCAATTCGAAAATTTTTCCTAATCATTGAACTTGTGTACGAATTTCTTAACTTGGTAAAGTGTCAGAAAATTTTGAAACACCCTGCATTGATCACAATATGAGCAACAAATGAAACTAATATTTGTGCAATTTGGATCCCGACAATTTTGTGACAAATTCGCAGGGCTTCTATTGGAGTATGGAATTGAACTTCGACATCAATATAGCCACAAGTGCGCTAAGAATACTGCAGAAAGTCACTAAAGATAGGATTTCGAAATTGGCAGTAGACCACTTCAAGCACCCGAAGAATATTGTTTCGCTGATGAATTTTAAAGACAAGCTCATTGGAACGCAATGAGAATATCAGCATTAAATCTCTTGAAATAAATAAAAAGGAGCAACGGAACCTTTGCCCTCCCACTGGCCAGAATCCTGGCCTCCAATTAATGTTTTAACAAAAGTGGGAGGGCCAAGGTTCTGGCGAGTGGGAGGGCCAGGGCTCTGGCGAGTGGGAGGGCAAATGTTCCGGTTGGCCAACAAAAATTGATGTGCTAACAAAAATATGGTTGGAAATTTGAAAATTGTAGTCGGTGAGAGAAAAATTGGAATGAGTGAGAGAATTGTTGAGAGTTTTTTAAAAAATTATTTGAATCAACAGAAAAAAAGATAATTCGGGGTGGGATCCTGCGACAATAAAAGTGAGACTGCAACGAATACCACTGCGCCGCACTGACATGTTGATCATTCCATGTATTCTTGGTACAGTCAAACCTCGATATAACGTACCCCCGGTATAACGTACCCCTTGATATAACGTACCCCTTGGGTCGGTCCCTTCAATAATAAACTCTGTCAAATTAACCCCCGATGTAACGTACCCTTCGTTATAACGTACCCCTAGGACCGGTCCCCAGGGGGTACGTTATATCGAGGTTTGACTGTACTAAATTTTGCAACTTTCAAAGTGAAATATCTCGGCCTAAGCTGCTCGGCGGGTCAGTAACAAGCTCGTTTAGGGTTATCTTTTGACATATAAGGTTCTTTGATAGGCGTTTCCCGTGTATGCCGTTTTGCTTATTTCAAGGCTTTCATTTACCGATTGTTCTGGGATAGTGAAGATTCGCCTCGTCGAATCCGTATGGAAGATGTTCGAGATGCTTTTCCAAACACCACAGAAAGTGCCATTAGAAAACGATTGAAGATGTGTGCCGATTTTAAGCGCCTTGGTCCAGGTCCAGAGCAAACTTATTGGGTTCTAAAAGATGATTTTCGACTGCCTACCAAAGAAGACGTCCTGAACATGGTAACCCCGGAAATGTGTTGTGCTCACTGTAGGTTGACTCAATGTATGATTAGCTAAAATAAATTTTTGACTTTTTTCAGGGAGTATGTTGGCAGCGGAACAAAGGCTACGTGATGCAGGTTTTGGTGACAAATACTTTTGCACTCCAGAAAATGACGAAGATTCCGAAGATGAAGTCACTATGGAAGATGAGGTAACTTTAGCTAGGAAAAATAGGTTTTTTGTTCATCGAAAAATAATTGCAGATAAAATGTGCACCATGGAACACCACGAAAGCTTACATTGGTGCAATGAAGGGCAAATGTCTTCTCGATCAAGGTGGAATCGCGGATCCAACTGGCTGCCAGCAAGGTTTCTCGTATGCAAAGGTCTCTACTAGACCTCAAAAAGTAAAATTTCCCATGCTATTCATATTTTGATTTAGAATTTTTTTTTCTTAGGAAGAGGCACCACAGGTTGCAAAACGCGTCGTTACTGGAACGAATGCTGATCTGAGAAAATTGCCATTGAAAGAAGCCAAAGAAATTTGCCGCGAATATGGTTTGCGAGAAGAAGAGGTTTTTTTTCTGTTACCAACTTAAATGGATTTGATCTTATGTTTTTTTAGTTGAATTCTTTGACCCGCTGGCAAATCATCCATGTGATCAGAACGCTTTCAACACAAGCAGCAAAAGCTCGCTCAGACTTCACAGGAATGGCTCGATTTGCAAGAGGAAACATTCGCGTTAATTTGGCTGATATGCAAGAAAAATACAAGGTATTCTGTCAGGAAAGGTTTGAACTGCAAAACAAGTAAGTTTATGCGGTGTTTTCAAGAGTAAGGATTCAGAGATGTTATTTTAGAATACTTTCCAACCCAGATGAATTAGGCACAGACAACAACAGCTCTGCTGGCGAAAGTGACTCAGACAACGATGACATGGCCAATAAACTCGAGCGGATGGTTAATCCAGGAGCAAAACGTATGGTTATTATTGTGCTTTAACCGTAAATTTTCTCATCTGATTTTCAGCTAAAAAGACCATCGGTGGACTACCCTTCTCTTCTTCTGCTATCCTAAGTGATGCCGATAAACGCAAGTTGGAGTTTGAAATGGAAGAGCGGGAGCGGATGGACCTGCAGAAGATGATCAGAGGAGAAGTGGTCAAAGGAGCATCTACTGTTTCCAGAGGAGCCAAGGATGCCGTTGCCCGCAGTCACGAAGAATTCTTTAATGAAGGACAAGGTATGTTAGTTTAGCAGTATTTTCTTTAATTGAGCTAATATTTCTATTTGAAGGGCTGACTCTCGGACATACTGAAACTGTGAGCCTAGACGGTAACATGAAAAAGTTGAAAATTTTCCGCACTTTCAAAGGAGAAGATGGCAAAGAATGGGTACTTTTTATTTTATTCCAATGCACAACTTCTATTTTACGAATTCTCTGTTCAGACCCGCCTTGAAGTGATTTCTCATCCACAGTTAATCGAAGCCTATGTGCGCATCCGAAGTACTAAGGATAACGATTTCATCAAAGTTTTTGCTCAGAGTGATGAAGGGTTCAAAGAGGTTAGATGCTTTGTATAAGTTATATTTATCATTGTGTAAAATTTTTAGGAGAAGCGCAGGGAAAAACGCCGTCTCCAAGATCAGCTCAGAAGAGTCAAGAAGGCCGAAGATAGAGTCAGGCAGCAGACCAGTTATCAGTCATCCCAGAACAAACAAAAGGTTTGCTTTTTCGGGTATTTGCGTATTTGTAAATCATTGATTTTAGCCAAAAAAGCCTCCTGTCGAGAAGAAACCGCCACCACCGCCAAAGCCAAGTCTACTCAAGATGAAATGCAGTGCCTGCGGCGAGCTTGGACACATGAAGACAAACAAGTATTGCAAGCTTTATGGCCAGAAAGACTCGATTTCACTAGCTCAGAGGACAGTTGGTGATATTTGCCCGGTTGGTTTTGTAATTTTAAAATTTGCATGATTTACAGTAATTATTAGATTTAGTCGGTCCAAGAAGAAGAGCTTGACTTGCACATGGAAGAACTGATTGCTATTGAAGGAACTCGTCTAAAAATTTCGAAAAAGTTGTACAAGCATGCTGAGCAGGAAAGGAACAAGAAGAAGGCGTTGCGGTAGGTTCTCTTCTCGAGATTTTTGGTTCTCTTCTCGAGAATTCCCAATTATAATGTCTCCATTTTTACAGCTTGCACATTCCTCGCCAGTTTTTGGACAATGAAAAGAAAAAGAGGATGGCTGCCGACGAATCTTCCGATGTGCATATGAAAAAAAAGAAGAAGAGGATGCAGCAGAGTGGTTCCATCAATGAAGAGTCCACGGAAAACAATGCTGAAAGTGCTCCTTCAACATCCAAAGGCAAATGATTATTCTTGTTTTGTGCGGCGAATGCGCGCGGGATGTTACGCGTTCTAACGATAATCAAAGTCTGTTAACAATGCATGTTAGGGATGTGCGCGTGAGTGCGTTTTGTTGTATCGTTGGGAATAAAGCATTTTGCAGCGCAATTTTCTAAAATTCTTATTTTTCAAACTTTTGCGGCAGTGTTTACGAAAATAACACTTACACTTCGCATTTAACTCATCCTTTTTTCATATATTTTGTTTTCTTATCTCAGATGTTTTTGCACCGTTTTGTAGTCGAGATTTTCCTCTATGGATTGAGTGGTCAAACGCTTTAGTTAAAAATAATTTTTGACAGAATCACACCAAGTGTTAAAAAAAATAAAGTGTTAAGTGTACACTTGGTTTTTTAAACACTTGGTGGGATTTCCTCACAAAATAATTTTTAACTGGTGTGTTTGACCACTCAATCGATAGAGAAAAATCAAGCTACAAAACGGTGCAAAAACATCTGAGATAAGAAAACAAAATATATGAAGAAAAAGGTATGCGTTAAGTGTTAAATGCAAAGTGTAAGTGTTATTTTCGGAAACACAGTTTTTCGGTAGAAGCGCTCGATTTTTTTGCCAAAATGGTCAACGACTCAACTTATGTGCAGTGCTGTAAATTTTGAAATTTCGGCATCGGTACCAGCACCGACCTTTTCTTTTACCGCGCACAGGTACCGCAACGGCCATTTTACCCAACCCGCACCGGCACAAGCACCGACCCCTTCCATCAACACGCACCGGAACCAGCCCGGTGCGGTGCCAGCTTCGGCACCGGCATCACAAGAAGAAATTTTCCAAAAATTTTTTAGCTTGGGGGATTGAGGCAAAGTTTTTTAAAGAATTTGTCAGCAATTTTTTCTGGCGTAGTGTAAATAAGTGTAAATAAACATTTTGAATCTTTTTTTCGGTAAATAATAGATATGTTAACTGAAGGCTTCGACCGAATGCTCAAGCTGGCATCGGAACTCTAAAAAAGTCTTTGGGTCAATTGCCCAAAAAGTCTCGGTGCCGTCGGTGCCTGTGCGGCACCTGGTGCCGTTATAGGACTGCTTACGTGTTGTTTTTGTGGTAAAGGGACGTTTGCGCGCTTTGTTGCAAATGAAAAAAGGCGCGCAAAGGCAAAAAGTGATTTTTTTGAAAAGAATTGCCTTAGTCCCCTTGTTGTTTTAAAAACGTCAATAACCAAGATTCATGTGATTTCGCCCACCAATCCGAAATTGTTATACTTATAACTGATTTTTAAAATGTAATTTGCCAAAGTTAAGCAGCCATTAGGTTATCTTTCAAAATTATTTCTGACAAATTATTAGATTTCGTGAACTATGGATATTCTACCTGGAAAACTGCATCGTATTTTTTTGAATCCAAGCGCGAATCGGAAGGATAATTACATTTTGTAAATTTGTCATAGAGACTTGATCATTAAGTTTATTCACTTTTGGTCGGGTGATTCTTAAATTTTCATTAAAATTTTGTAGATATCGCATCCAATAATCTCCTTATCAAACAATTATTATTATTTTCATTTCAGGCACTCTAAGCAGTAAGATGCGTGCTGGTTTAACGCTCAGCATTTCCATAGGTAGTAATAATTTTTTCCCTGAAATAGGCTGGTGTCTTACATGGATTCCCTCCTGTTTAAGTTAAGTTATTTCAGCCATTCCTAAAAGCTTTTTTTAGGTGGTCCTGACAGCTCCTCCTCTTCCGCCCTCAACTCTGCGACTGTTCAACAACAGCCGAGTAGCAGTGGTTTGCCAACTCCTGGTGGTAGTGGAGTGTCCCGTCGACGAGGCACTCTCGAGGAAGCTGATTACCTGATCGGACCTCACAAGTCAGTGCATCGTCGGAGAGCCGATCCCCGTGTGTCAATGGCCTCAGTGTTACACGACATATTCACTGACCTCAAAGGGGTAGTGAATGCTGAACACCTCATGTTTCCGGTCAATGCTAAGAGGGTTTCTTAATTTATTAATCAAGGATTATGATGAAATTATGATTTTTAATTAAAAATCTAGGTTCCTGACTACTACAACATCATAACCCGTCCAATGGATCTTCAACAGGTGCGCAAGAACATTGGAAATAACAAGTATGAGCTGAGGCGCCAGTTTCTGGAGGATTTATCATTGATGTTGATGAATTCGCACACTTATAATGGACCTGCAAGCATCATTACTATAGCTGCTAAGGATGTATGTATTTGTAGAGGGTTTTTGTATTACTTTATTGCATTTACTTAATTTAATAATAATATCTTTAATAATATCTTTTTTGATAAAAAATATCGGAGTACACAATGTGTGCGACGCCCAAAACGCCCAAAATCATCTTAATCGTGCTTTCTTTGATGTTTAACGTTGAGAAAACACGTTTTTAAGATTGGGAAAGCACTTTTTGAGAAAAATTGTCTTTGGAGACCAAGGCAAAAAATGTGTAAAAGATATCGAAAAAATGTATTTTAAATTGGCGCCAAAACATTTTTAAAGGGAATAAGGACTTATTGGGAGGGTGAGGGAATAATAGGGAGCCATTAACTCGGTTCCATACGACAATTCGGTGCCAAAATATGCCTTGGTCCCCCAGTTGTTTTTTTTCGAGAAAACGCCTTGTTCTTCCCTGTTGTTTTAAGGGAGAAATTCAATTTTTTCAATTTTTGTTCTTACGATAATTTTCGCATTTGGCATTTTCTCGAAAAAAAAACAACAGGGGAACCAAGGCATATTATAGACCCATTAACTCTAGTGGGCCACTAACAGAAAGATGTTGAACATATTTTTGAACGCCTGGGCCTACCGCATAAAGAAACTCTGGTATGCATACATTTTTTTATGCATCCAGAGTCACTTTCGAGTGATTTGTGTCTAAGGTATGTGGGTGTGCGCATTTCTAACACTATGTTCAACATCTTCTTGTTAGTGGCCCGCTATAGCTAATGGCCCCCTATTATTCCCTTCCCCTCCCAATACGGCCCTTATTTCCTTTAAGGATGTTTTGGCGCCAATTTAAAATACATTTTTTTGATATCTTTTACACATTTTTTGCTTTAGTCCCCCAGGGCTTTTTTTTTTCAAAAAAATCTTTTTTTTCAAAAAGTGCTTTCCCAATCCTAAAAACGTGTTTTCTCAAAGTTAAACATCAAAAGAAGCACGATTAAGATGATTTTAGGCATTTTCGGGCGTCACACACATTGTGTACTTTAGCCAAAAAAAATTCGGTTAATGGTTTTCCGGCAAGTCGCCACTAAAATTGCAGCTCATTTGCTGAGCTAAAAATGTGCATTCGACTTGTTATAAAGTTGAATTCGGACATAAGGTCGCATACAACGCCAAGAGTGAGCGTCCTTTTTGATATTGTGCCCTCTTATGTTTTTGCAAAGAAGAGAATTAAAAAAAAATACGGTCTTTGCTTAGCGTTATATTATATTTCGACCGCAAACTTCTGGTTAGGCTACTGCTGGTATATCCTCCCATCTAACCACACAAATGTCCATAATTATTTTTGGTGACTTCAACGCTAACTTTTCAACATTAATTGACGCGTTAATTTTTAAAATCCGCTTTAACCTTTTTTCTGATTGCAGATTCTAGACTTGGCTTCCACCAAGTTGTCGGAGAACGAGCAAAAACTAATTGAATTAGAGAAGGCAATTAACCCACTGCTTGACGACAACGACATGGTCGGCTTTTCCCACATTCTCAAGGAGATTATCCAAGAATGCAAAAACTTGCCCAAATCTGCTGCTTTCCACACCAGAGTGGATGGCAGAAAAGTAAGATCCTACAATTATGGGAATTTTAATATCAATAAATCGGGCGTTTAGGTCATGCAATACTACGAGCGCATAGCGAGACCCATGGATTTGGGAACCATTGAGCAGAACATCAAAGAGCACAAGTACACTTCGGTGGCTGCCTTCCGGAGAGACATTGAACAGGTTGGACTTGTTCAATTTAACCCATCAAAAGGGAGCAACAAATTCTTAATCTATCCTAGCTAAAAACCTTGTGGTGTAGGCATGAATTGGATTTGTGATTAGAATAAAAGTTCAGTGTAGAGCGCGCCCCTATTCCTTGTAAATTCTGATTGCCAGAACCAGAGACCCTAAAAATGTGGAGCGATGACAGTCAGAGCAATTATGAAAAACCATTATATGGGGGGGGGGATGTAAAGCCATTTAGGTTGGAGAAAGTGGCTTTGATGGTGCAGTGGATGTGCGTTTGGGCTTTTGGCCCAAAGTGGTACGCAGCTTCTATTCCAAGTGGTGGTACCCTACTTATTTTTGCTTGTTATCGGGGTGATTCGACTTTTTTAGCGCCAGATTCGTAATCAGTGAGCCCAATTACTCTTAGACATTAGTCAAACAAGCCAAAATAAGTAGGGTGCCACCAGGTGGAACCGAACCTGCGCACCATTTTCATCAAAATTTCCCCAGGTCACACACTAAGAGTTCTTTCCTTGTTAGACCAGACCGGTGAACAACTAAAAGAAGGATAAGTTCAGGATCTTTATATTTGGCTAGTGGCTCTTTATCAAAAGGAACCTTTTTCCCTCCCTTTCTCTATGCAGCCTTTTGTCTTTAATTTCTAAAGCAAAATGGTAACTCAAATCAAAAATATTTCAGATAGTCATCAACAGTCAGATCTACAATGGTGTCAACTCCACGTACACTGAAAAGGCTGGAGAAATTTTATCATTGGCAGATCGCATTCTCTTGCAACACCAAGCAAATCTGGCTGAACTGGAGCGCAACATTCAGCGAGCAATGGCTGTGGGAGCTGATGATGATGGCACTAGCATGGCTAGTGGAGTGGACTTTAGTGGAGATGCACTGGCCGCTGCCTTCTTTTCGGCTGCAGGAGATGTGGGTCCGAGTGGTTCAGTGGCTGAACTGGAAGCTGGGGAAGAGGACAGTAGAATGTCTATGGGTGAAGAAGCCAAAGAAGACATGATGTTGCCTGATGGAGAGGAACTGGCTGAGGCTTTGATGGGTGTTGGCGCCGGTCAGGAAGAACCCCAGGAGGCAGAGGACGAGGAGTTTGAAAGTGGTAAGTGAGTTTCGGATGCGACACATAGCCGGATTTTTGACGGCTTCAAAAATTATCATAAAGATCACGAAAAAATTCTGTGATAAGTTTCAAAATTGTTTGATGGGCAACAAGGCTTGTTGAACAAGCTCCACTTTTTGTCCGAATCGAAATCCGGAAGCTTTAGAAAAATTTTATTGAATTATTTATAGATGAAATTTTCTCAAAGGTTTCATACTTTATATGCATGAACCAAATCATACTCAGATTACAAAAAAGGTATATGATAAAAAACCTTTTTTTGTATGGGTCGCACTAAATTTATTGAACACACAAACACACTTTTTTAAAAACCACATTTTGTTTTTCAGGGAGTGACCCTGGAGTTCTATTGGATGACTTGGCACTGAGTAACGATGAAGATGAACAAGAGGTCAGCGATGAAAATGAAGGTAACTACCTATTCTTACAACACAAAAATCCTTTTATGCATAGCCCATTTTGCAGAGCCGGAAGACTGGGAGCATGTAGAGCCGGAGTCCAGCCTGCTGTACAGCCAAATGCATACCACCGGACAACTCAATGCAGATTTGGCTTTGAGTGACTCGGATGCTGATGAAGATGAGGAGTTGAGAATGGCCAAACGACCTGATTTAGACAATATTGACTCTTCACTGTAGATTATTTATATATAGCATGGTACATTGTTGTAGAGCTTGAGTTTCACAAATAAAGGCATAACTATTCTATGAAAGAATACCGTATAACCTCTAATGACTTCCTTTCCACGTAACCAACAAAATTTGTCCAGAAAATTAGTCTATGCAACATTTCATCAAATTTTCGGGTTGATGTTGCATTAATTGCTCTTTCAGCTTGTTTATGTTTCTACAGTCTACCTAGAAGTTGTGGTTTCTTCTATACCTTTTTGGCGTCCCAGTCAATTTAATAGGGACCTTAGACTTTTTCTTGATGCTGTTTAGAAGATCATCGGCGTTTACATTTTTGCGGGTGGATTTCTTTTGACGGTCTTTCGACGTGTCTCTTTTTTCGTAAGCTTTTGAAAATGCCAGAAACACAGTTATTGTTTGGTGTCCTTGTGGTTTGGGTCCTGGTCTGTGGATGGGGGTGTGATGGGAAAGACAAAAACAAAAATCTTGTTTTGGAAATGACTGACGAATCACATTTGGCGAAAAGTTTCAAAAATCGAGGCCCTATTAAAGGTGGATCAAGATCATCGAATGTACAGATCAGGACAGATCAATTCGTCCACGGTCAATCCGTCCACAACTTTTTTTATCATCTCTAAGAGCATAACAAAACATACTATTGAACTTAAAATTGTGTGTCGAAAATGGTTTGCTAGGACCAAAGAGTTGATAAGACTAATCGAAATCTCAATACTCTCTGTACAGGGTGTCCCAAGAATTTCTGACGATTTCAATTGCTCGTAACTTTTTTTATATCGAACTTTGAAATTCTGTCAATGTAGATCGACTCAAAAAAATATACAATTTTCTCGGTGTATAATGTGAAAAACACGATTTTCGATTGGTTTCCCTTGTGGTTTGGGTCTAGGTCATTGGATGGATCTGGATGACCAGTACCCAAACCACAGAGGGGACCAAGCGAAAATCGTGTTCTTTAGATTATATACCGAAAAAATTGTATATATATATATTTTTTTGAGTCGATCTGCGTTTACAGAATTTCAAAAGGCAGGAGTGCCTTATAATGGGGTTGCCCAAAAAGTGGTTTTAACCACTTTTTTGTGTGTTTTAGGGCTTGAAACTTGTAGAAAACACGTTTTTAGGTGGGGTACGGCACTTTTTGGAAAAATATTTTTTTTGGCCAAATTTTGACTTTTTGACTTGGGGGACCAAGGTAAACCACCTGGTGAGAGTACCTGGACACCTGGTTTTGTTCATTTTACCTTGTTTTCTCACTGGACTAGGCAAAAAGAGTCTCTTTATGCATTTATTGTCAACAGTCTTCTCGGATTAATCTCTAAGGTAAGTGAGTGTGCGCATCTCTAACTCTCAAGCCCCTACGCCCCCCAGACTGTTGACAATAAATGCATAAAGAGACTCTTTTTGCCAGTGAGAAAACAAGGTCAAATGAACAAAACCAGGTGTCCAGGTACCCTCACCAGGTGGTTTACCTTGGTCCCCCAGGGCAAAAAGTCAAAATTTAGTCAAAATTTTTTTTTCCAAAAGTGCCGTCCCCCACCTAAAAACATGTTTTGTACACGTTTCAAGCCCTAAAACACACAAAAAAGAAGTTAAAATTTCTTTTTGGAAGGACTTGCTATAATATACTCCGGCCAAAGTTATGAGCAGTTTAAATCGTCAGAAATTCTCGGGGCACCCTGTATGTATCCACTCCAAGATGGTCGGCCCAAATTTCAGGAAATCATTTCGAACTGGAAATCATTAAACCATCGGTTCCATTTTGGCATGAGCATTTGGGTTTGAGTACGTTAGTGAAAATTAAAAGTTGATTTTCTGTCGCCAAATTTTCAGGGTATACTCAAGTTGACCAACTGGACGTCCACCTGGTCAAGGGGTAACTACCTCAAGTTGAAGTTGCATTGAAACCAGGTTTTTTCTTCACAAACCGCTCTCGGCACCTAGTTTTAATAAAGATAGCATAATTTGTTTGCTCATTCAGAATAATCCCTCAAAACTTAGGGTTGACCACCTTGCGGTGGGTACCTAACTAGGGTATTCTGTGGTAGCCGGTGTGGTAATCAGCAGTGTTGTTCCGGCGCCGGCAAAAAACAGCGCCAACCCGGCGCTCGGCGCCGGCGCTGGGGCCAATGAAAAATTTTGCTCGGCACCGGCGCTAAAATTTTTGGAATAATGGATGCTAAAATTTTTGCCGGGGCAGCGCCGGCGCCAGCGCCGGCGCTGCCCCGGCAAAAACAGCGCCGACCCGGCGCTCGGCGCCGGCGCTGGCGCCGGCGCTAAAATTTTTTTGCCCCGGCGCTGTTTTTAAGCAACTATGGCCCCGGCGCTGTTTTTAAGCAACTATGGCTCCGGCGCTGTTTCCGAAATTTTACTGTCCAATATTAAAAACCCAATTTTTCTTAATTTAAGTTGAAGTATTTGTATCCTTTCAAAAATTTCACGGAAGCTTTGCAGCAAGAAAGCAGACCGACTATAAGTCTTTTTTCCTGGATTGCTAAAATTAATTGAAAGATTGAAGAGTGAGAATGCATTTGCGGAAATATGCCAAGATCTGATGAATGCAATACATCAACGATCCAGTAATGTATTGAATTCTGGGATGCACAACCAATCAGATCCATACAATTTTTTTAATATACAGCGAAACCCAAATTTTCATCCCGGCGCCGGCGTTAGCATTTTTACTGATAACCCAGTCAAACCTCGATTTAGAAATACTCCCTCAAGTTCGTTCCCCATCTTGGTCCGACGCTTTTTTTCCTCGATTTTTGCCAGTCTTTTGCCAGTTCTGCTTTGACAGCCTGGTCCCGAACATTGCACGGATTCCCATCTTGCCGATAGCTTTTTAAAAACGATACTTTAAATTCAAAAAGGGATATCTTTAATCGAGCTTTTACTATACTTTGGAAAAATCGATAAAACCCCAACTTTCAAACTTTTATAAAAGCTATGGCCGTCTAAGAATCGTGAAAAATTCTTGGGGCACCTTGTAGTACCTTACCAAATCACTACTACCTGGTGTCCAATAAGTTCTGGCCGGGTTTTAAATTTAATTTTTTTATTTAAAAAAGTGATTACAAAAAACATCCAAATATACAGGTTTATTCCATTTTTCTTCCTCTTTCGATTCATATAAACATTTATATTCATTCATTAAAATGTCCACCCTCGGTCTCAATGCATTTGCGCAGTCGTTTAGGGAAACTGCCCATGGCGTTTTGGAATATTTCTTGTAAGATTTGGTCCCACTCCCTGATCAGTGATGTCTTCTAAGCCAAATGCTTGAAAATGAAGTCCTTCCTTGGACAGAGGACAATATGGACCTTCCAGCAAGATAGCGCTCCATCCCAGTTTTTTTACACAAATTTGGATTGAGGGTGGACATTTTAATAAAGCAATACAAATGTTTATATACGAATCGAAAGAGGAAGAAAAATGTAATAAAACTGTATATTTAGATGTTTTTCGTAATCACTTTTCTAAATAAAAAAATTTGATTTAAAACCCGGCCAGAACTTATTGGACACCAGGTAAAAACAACAAAATCATGACCGGAATCAAAAAGAACCCATATAGATAGTCCCTAATTAAAGGTAGTCCGGATAACCGACAAGAACCCAATTTTTTTATTGAAAAGCAAATACAGTTGAACACACACCTAAATTTAGCTACGGTTAATATTCTCGAAAAATTTTAAACAACAAAAATAATTAATTTGTAGCACCACAAAGACAATTAACCACTTTCTTTATGTTCTTCTGGCCAGTCAATATTAATCAACTGCTATCTCAAGGATGCGCACCAGCTATGTTTGTGCAGCTGGTGGGTGAGTGATGGACCAGTCTCTTCATATAAGCATCAGCCGGCCAGCTAGATAGTCCAAGCATACGAACGACTGCTGCTGCTGCTGGCGATCGATTAGCTTGGGTATAGTGTTCTCTGTCACCCACCTAGGTTGATGTGGATGATGTGGGGATGAAAGTTGGTGGAGATTACCCATCTTCCCATTATTACTATTCCGCTTATTGTCCACTAGCATTGTTGAGTGCTGCTTATAGCAGTTTATTGAGACAGAGGTGATGAAATCGACTACCAAGACATGGCCTAGCAAAAAGCCGCCATTGTATGTGTCACATGCTAAAGACTTACCTTGGGCGTTGTATTCAGTCAGTTTTTTGCTACTATTTGCTGCGTCCATTTTAGGATTTTGGAGCAGAAGTTTGCAAGCACAAGGAATAGGTATTGGTTTATGCGAAGGGGTTTCATACTACCAAGCAAGATATCATGTTATACCATGTGATTCTGTAGAGCTGTTGGGAACTCCTAGGATTATTGCAGACTCGCAGGTTCCACCCCCGCGCTGCGACAAATTTTTTATTTTTGAGTTCAAGTATTTTCCAGTACAATTTTGACACTACCTAGTAACGGCTGCCAATACCTGCTCCTTAAAAAATTTCCTGGTTCTGCTGTTGATGTTTTTTAAGTTCTTTTTTGAGTTTGCTTGATTCTCATGTTATTTCATTTTTCAATTATTTGTGAAATTAATTTTGGTTCTTTTTGGTTATCGGGACCCCCATCATTTTCGAATTTTTGCGAGTTTTTGTACACCATACAGCTCTGCTTTTCAGCTGTTTATTTCTATAGGCCTATGTCTATGTTATTTATTTTTAAATTTCATACCTTGTTGCGTTTGAAAACAATTACGGAGGGGGGTCCCGATAACCAAAAAAAACCTTATTTTTTTTTTCAAATGGTTTTTAACACTTAAATGCTTGACAATTTATAACAAACCAGATTCTTCACTTTTTCACTCAACTTTTGGAAACTTTTTTTGTAGAGTGCGTCCATAGCACCTATGACCAACTGTGGTAAAGGAGAGTATGTTTTGTAAAAGGGTATAATATAATACTTTTACGGCTACCTTTTGAAATTAACTTCACATACGTTTTTTTCATATAGTTTGATTTCTTATCTTAGATGTTTTACACCGTTTTGTAGCTGATATTTTTCTCTATCGATTGAGAGGTCAAACACCCTAATTGAAAATAATTTTTGAGCAAATCACATCAACCTCACACCAAAAAACTGGGTTTTTACCTAGGTTTTGTAAAAGGTTTTTTACCTGACACTTGGTGTGATTTCTTCAAGAATTATTTTTAATTAGGGTGTTTGACCACTCAATCGATAGAGAAAAAGCTCACAAAACGGTGTAAAACATCTGAGATAAGAAAACAAAATATATGGAAAAAGTGAAGTAGAAGTCGATGTCAAAAGGTAGCCGTAAAAGTCCCCCCTTAACCCATTTTCTGGCCAAATTTCCCCGCAAAATGTATATTATTAACTGGTTTAGTCCCCCACTCGATTTTCGATACTGGGACCACTTCAGGATGACAAATATCAAATTTCAATTTGGGACTGATTCAGCATTTATTCATCAGTTTGTAGTAAATTTAATAATCTTTGAAATAAAAAAAAAGTTTGCAGAAAAAGTTAGTTTTAGCGACCAAAATACCATTTTTCAAAAAAGTCACAAATGTGACTTCTCCTTTTTAACTCTGCAAATGTTTTGGTCAGAAATTTATTGTATCTATATTTGATGACGCAAATAAGCAATCTAGCCTCTTGCAGCTGAGACATTGAATGTGGTTACTAAAGCTAAACATTAAAAAATATGTCAAAATAAGCCTAGAAAAGTGTTTAGAAGTCAAAATTTTTTTTTTGACGAAAATGAAAAAAAAATCATGATACTGCATAATCATGGTACCCTTCCCCTGTTGTTTTCTGGTATAAAAATCCTAGCAGTGCCCATTAACGGGTCAATAATAAAAAAAGAAAGTTAAAACATAAGCCAAAATTCCCAAACATAACCCCAAGCATAAAATTGTTTTCATACACATCAAATAACTGATTTAATCCACCAAATTTTTCATCTGTTACTTTCTATTTTTTAAGTAATAACTTTTTTAAAAATAGCATGTGGCTGTGCTATTCTAGTTTCTAGTGAGGTGACCCAATGTAACTGACCTGACGTAACTTTTAAAAATTCAGAGAAATTAGATTTTTTGAAACAACTCCTTTTTGGTCAGCAAAAATTTTATTGAAAACTACAGGGTGGTTCAAAGGCAACCAGACATTTTCCTTTTTTTTGTAGTACTTGTGGCGCGACAATTTCCTTCTTTTTAAAAAATGTCGCCCTTCATTGTCTTTTATTTTAGAATTTGTCGTAAGCAACTTTGCGTTCTTGCTCTATATTTTTTTAACACATTAACTGTATAAATTTAGTGCGTGATGAGTGACTATGATATGGAAGCGGACGAAATCGGATTTTTGGTGAAATATCGTATTGATGAAGAAGAATGTGATACATCTAGCAAGCGCAATATCTACTTTGATGGATACCGATTCACATTCTCTAGGGTTAGTTGGGCTAGAGTACATAGCTTATTTATTTTTATTTTAGAATAGCAGCAAAATACATGTCTTGAGCTTTTACGTCTGCTCTAAGAAAATTAGAAATCAGCGAAGCATCCTTCAAAATTGCAGTGCACGAGGATATGTTAGATCTCAAGAGCAGCAATTTTTCTATCTGACTAAACACCACAGACATTATGCGAAAGTCAACAAATTTAAGGTTAATTTTTGCACATTTAATTGTTACATTCGATTGTCTTTTTTCAGATAAGACAAAGAACAAACATTGGCTATAATGCTGCCCTCGTTTCACGTCGATCCTGATCTGGAAGCTGTGAAAAGGCGGATTGTTCTCTTCTCGAAACTCGCCTTTTTGCCTCCTGCAGACGTCATGTATGGCTTTTATGCACTGCTGGATGACTTTGATGTTTATCTGAATGAAGAGACGTGTAGTGAAAATGACCAGCTTCCTGTTGAAGGTTAGTTTATTTTTTCAATTATTTGTTTTACATTGTTCTTAAAGGCTTCATCAAGTATTTTCGAGAAACGTATCGTTTCCATACAACAGTGTTGCAGTTCCGAATGGAAGAAGAAGAGTCTATCAGACATGCAATTCTGAGGTAGTTTGGTATTAGTTCACTAAGTCTGGTAGTTTAGACATGAAGACATCCTTGTGGCAGACGTCATTGCAATTTGCAGTCGGAGCAGCAAATTCACGCACTGCTCATGAATTGGCGAGACAAAAGAACAACCAAGGCTTGGTGTTTCCCAAACAAGAAGGATGTTATCGGTTTCCTTCGGTCAGTTCAAGATTCATTGTGGCATTCAAAAGGAGTGCATCCAGATATCGACGAAATTGAGGATAGCGATGATGAAGAAACGTTTGAAGAATAATTATGCAAGCTTTGAAAAAAATTATGATGGGAGAGTTGTTAAATAAATACGCTTGTCGGAAAAAAAACTTACTACAGCTGAGTCTCTTCATAATAGGCTCCCAAGGGACCGTTAATATTAATATGCCAATATGAGGATATATGGTCATAAGTCAAAGACAAAAATTGATTGACGACAAATTCCACAAAAAGAGGAAAAGTCGGGCAACAAATTCTATGATTAAAGAAAATGTCGTACGACAAGTACTGCAAAAAAAAGAAATTGTCGCGCGACAAAATCCAGAATAAAAGAAGATGTCGTGCGACAAATTCTACAAAAAAGGAAAATGTCGCGCGACATATTCTAAACGACATTTTCCTTTATTAGGGAAAATGATGCACGACAAATACTGCACAAAAGGGAAATGTCTGGTTGCCGGTTCAAAAGTACTGCAGCATTGGAAATTTCATTAAACGACCTTTTGACAGACAATTTTTCAATGAATATTTTTTAAAAAGTATGTTTCCGTTAGCCCAGAATCTCCTCTTTCGAATGCGCTATCGTTTGTCATGGTTTGTTCGAGAAAAGTAGGATAAATATGCAAAACTATCCTAAGAGTTCGTAAATTTTAAGAGGCAGTAACAAGGCATAAATGCTGCAGTTTTGAAATCAGAAAATACCATACCGAATTCATTTTTGAGTTTTTTGCTATGAAATCAGTGATAAAGCATATTTAAAATGTAATGCCATATTTTATGGCCAAAAACTCAAAAATAAATTCGGTATGGTATTTTCTGATTTCAAAACTCATGGGGTTACATACTGCTCCAGTAAAGTTAAATATGATTAAAAATTTTGGATTCAAAAATTAGTAATTTGATGGCAAAAAAAGCATTTTGAAGGCTTGTATTAGCTAAAGCAAAATAGAAAATCAAAAATATATAAGAATCGTGTTCCACTTCAGCACCACCTCCTTTAGCACCAGGAACTCAGCCAGGCAATCCACTTTCTTCTGCCAAAAACCCTTTGGTTCTCAGAGCTTGTTGTGGCGATAATCAGCAGAATTGTGAAGAGTTTCAACGGGTAGGTCCATATTTAGAATCCTAACCTTCCAAAGCCGACCTTTTAACTGCAGCCAGAAGAAATGTTTGGGATCACATGTTGCGGCAACCAAGTGATCAACCAGTTTGAGGAAATCTGCTGTGAGAATGTAGTCCGCCGAAGACGCACCCCATCCTCCTACATAGACAGGTGTTGTGGCAGTCAAACACTGTCCTATGACCAGGTAAACCTTTTCTCCAAAACCATTTTGGATTTATTCTTGAGCATTCCTTTCAGACCTGTTGTCAAGGCGTAGTCCACAATTTGCCTAACGGAGAGTGTTGTGGAACACAGGCATATCCTCGCAATAATGTCAATGTTTTGTGCTGCGGAGGTGTTCTCAACCCTAACGTAGGTCTTGTAATATTCTTACAAAAAAATAATTTAAAAAAGGGGCAGTAAAATATTGGAACAAAAATTCAAAGTTGAAAAGTGGTGAAATTCTATTGGCACAGCCTGTAAATTGGAACGTTAATTTTCACTTTCACCCTCCATTGTGAACACACCATTTCTCTCACTTCCACTCTTGCTTTCACTTTGACTCTAACTTTCACTTCCACTCAGTTCACAATGAAAAATGAGAGTGAAAGTAAGAGGAAAAGTGAGAGGCAAAGTGAGAGGAACTTTTTGAATATTTTTATCTTGAACAATGTCCTTGTTATTTCATGTGCTTTTCTTTTAACCAATCGCAGTTCTGGTGATGGTCCATGAGGGCGGCGGTAAATTGATCCTCTACAAATTGATCCTGCAAATTTTTAAGGTTACAGGTTCGAATCCCAGTGGTAGCAAACATTATTTGTTCTTGACTAAAACAAATTTTATATGACCAGGGTGGTTAGGAAAACCACCTGATACCTTCCCTAGACCGGTATTCACCTCTAGAATTCGAAATTTTGAGTTTGGTCGAAAATAAATGAAAGCTGTTGTATCCTATTTCAAATCGTGTCCTGAGCACAGTTTGATGATAATTTGAATTTCTACCGCCTGAGTACCTCTACCCAGGTTCCTTTTCAAAGCATGGTGGCTTATAAGAAGAAAATACAGTAAATACTCCGGTACTGGGGTTTTCATAGGTGAAGTTTTGGTACTATTAAACTGGGGTCAAGACACGATTATGAGTAGGATACAATAATTTTCATTTACTTTCGGCTAAATCCAAAACTCTAATAATGTTTGCTACCACTGGGGTTCGAACCTGTAACCTTAAAAATTAGGAATTTCAAATTACCAGAGGGTCAATTAGTAGAGGATCAATTTACCTAGAGCCGGTCCATGCACCAATAAAAACAAGTGGCCATCTACTTGATGCAATTTTTTGATGTTTTTCAGATTCTAAAAGTTGTTTTCTGTATTAATCCGAGCATTTTAAGGATGGTTTGAAAGTAGTGAAATGCTGTTTTAGAGTGTTTAGGGTTTATGCTACTCCGCAATGGATTCTTTTGACTCTTACTTGCACTGGGAGTCCGCCCATTTCGCGCCCTAGGACAGATGGCGTCCGAGCCAAATGAAATTTTTGTCTTGTGAAGACTAACTATCACTTAAAATGTTTTTCTATAATCCAATCTCGATTTTCCTGGATAATCCATGCACCAACCACACCAAGTGGTCGTCCACTTGGAGCAATTTTTTTACTTTTTCGGGTTCCAAAACCTGTTTTCTGCACTAACTCGGACATGCTGAAGATGGTTTGATAATAGTGAAATAAGGTTTTTTGACATTTTTTTAGTACAGTCTAGTCTCGTTTATCCGACACCCCCTCAAGTTCGTTCCCGCCTAGGGTCCGACACTTTTTTTAAGCCAATATTTAAAATGTTTTTCCAGTTGTCATTAATTAGTCTAGTCTGAAATATCGTAAAGATTTCGATTTTGCCGATCGTTTTCCCCAAATCCTTTTACGTTTCCATAAAGACCCACGGCTCTCGTTTATCTGACACCTGATTTTTAAACAGAGGTGTCGGATAAACGAGAGACGCGGGTCTTTATAGCACCATAAAAGGATTTGGGAAAAACGATCGGCAAAATCAGAATCCTTGCGATATTTCGGACTAAAACAACCAAAGACAACTGGAAAACATTTTAAAAATTGGCTTAAAAAATGTCGGACCCTAGATGGGAACGAACTTGAGGGGGTGTCGGATAAACGAGACTAGACTGTATTGGGAAATAATTGATTTTACCAAAACTCGGTTTCTTCAAAACTCAAAAATACCCTAAAAAGGGCATTTTACCACTATCAAATCATCTTCAGCATGTCCGAGTTATTCCAGAAAACAGATTTCGGAAACCGAAAAAGTAAAAAAATTTTTGCTCTAAGTGGAAGACCGCTTGGGGCTCTAGTGGAGAATCCGTGTCCAAAATATGCCTTGGTCCCCAAACATTTGTTAATTGAACATAAAACACTACGTGTTTACGTGAGCAAATATAAATAACTCGGCCAATGACAATATTTTGCGACAAAAATATCGTTGTGGGACAAGTAAGTTCAAACAAATTTTTTAATTCAAAAACAACAGGAGGGACCAACCATGTGGATCATCATCTTCTTTGGTACAATGTTTTTGTACTATTTTCAGCTAAATCCAAAATTTCGGATTGTGGAGCTGGATGGTGGTTCTGAGGGGGTGGTTCTCGTGGTTCTCCTACCCACCCTGAGGCTTGCTGGTCCAATAAAAACTATGACTATTGGCCAAGAAAATAAGTTTCTGCTACCACCAGGATTCGAACCTGTAACCTCAGGTCGGGCGCCATTTGTCGCGCTGTCTATAGAGCCAGACTCTCTGTTAAAACGGCTTTGATTCATTCTCAAGACACTTCAACCATCGCGAACCACTTTAAATTTCCTCAAACCACCCTCAACATTCAAAACCACCACATACCACCTCAAAATACTCCAACCACCCAAAACGGCCACAAACACCCCAAATCACCCGAAACGATCCTGAACACACCGAATGACTCGGAACCAGCCTAAACATCTTAAACCACATCATACCATCCCAAACAGCTCCAAACCACTCAAAACGACCCTGAACGTCCCAAATCACCCAAACTACTTGAAACCATCCTAGACGCCCCAAATAAGCAACTGGGGAGAGGGAGGGGTGGTTATTATAATGTGGCTGTATAGACCGTCACAATTCCAAGTCCGAGGGAAGAAAATACAAGAAGAATAAGATAATTAAACCCAAACCACAAAAGTCCACCCAGTGTACTTCAAATTCTACAGAAATAGAGTATGACAGCTTGGAATCGTCATAAAGTCTCGTGACGCTCTGCACCTGAGCAGTCCTTCCCCTATCGCAGTCCCTCTGATCTTACCGAAAATCGTAACTCTCAACCGCAACTCAACAATTTGTTCACTTTACTTAAATGCAATATCAAATAAATACATAACGCATGTGGGTGTGCGCATCTCAACCCCAAGCCACCAAGCCCCCTGCGCTCCCGATGGGTTAGAGATGCGCGCACTCACTTACCTTAGACATAATTCCGAGCAAGACTATTGATCAAAAATGCATTTAGAGAGTCTTTTTGCCCAGCTCCAGCAAGAAAAATGTGATAAATCACCCCAAAATGTCCCTAAAATACCCCAAAAAGGCCACCTACTACTGAGGGGTGGGAGGCAAAACTTTTTGACAAAATTCAAATTTTTTATTCAGAAAGTGCTTCTCGTATTTTGTTGAGCAGAAAAAATGAGTTTGGGGGTGGTTTTGGGTCACTTTTAAAAATCCGGGTATGGGGGACTAAAGAAGTGCCCGGCTTTCAATTCCCCATCACCTTTCTCCAGTTTCACCAAATCGCAGACGACTTCATCGCTCGTAGACATCATTTCCTACAAAGTTGATTCGTAAGATCGGATAACAAGAAAAAACACACTTTTTGAGAAAAAAACGCGACACTAATTTCAAATATTTTTGAAAGTGTGACTTGGCTGTAGCGTTTAGCCCTAGCTTTTCCCCATTGTAGCCACACAGTGACTATCGAAATCTGAATTATTATTTTGTTTTGTGGTTGGTCCCTGTTTTTAGGCTTAAGCAAACAAGCAGATGCCTACGAAAACCAACTCGAGCCTAGAAGCACACTGCTCAGAATCCAGCTTGTGGTGCTCATGAGTATGAAACCGAAGCAGCAACTGAATACGAGGGCAATGAGTGTCACGGTCCAGTCCAGTCGTTCCCTTTTAATTAGGGTGGAGTTCATTTACCATGTCCATAGTGACCACCTGGAAGTCCATGGGCTGGGCCCCCACCACCCCCGCCTAGTCCGGAAAATCTAGATATTAGAAGTCAAGTTTCGCACGGGCCTGGACCATGTCTACGTTCAAAATTACAAAAATCATGCCATTCGTTTCCTGGTCTTCTCATCAGCCAAAGTGCTCCAATATGTCAAAGAGCGAGTGTTCAGTCGTTTTCAGTGATATATACCATGAAGCCAGGGTGGCTTACACAGGTTCATGGATTACACAATTCCATATCCTACAGTCGGAACTCTCTATAACGGCACCCTTCGTTCCCACCTAGGGTCCGACACTTTTTTTACCTCCGTTTTTGTGTGCTTTTACCGGAACTTGTGCACTTGGGAGGGGGCCTTTTTTGTTAACTGTGTATGGGGTTTAAATGCCTCCTAACTACTTTTTATTTTTTTTTATATTTTATTTCTACTTTTATACGCTAAAAACGATTAAAAAGTTGTTTTCCAACGATTTCCTAACTAAAATTTTTTTTTTGCAAAAATTCACCTTATGCTTTGGTTCCCCGAGGCTAAATTACTGGAAAAGGTACCTATATAATTCAAAAAGATAATTTGAACATAGTTTTGAATGCTGGGGCCTACTGCATGAATAAACTCTGGTATGCATACATTTTTATGCATCCAGAGTCACTTTCGAGTGATTTGTGTCTAAGCTATGTGGGTGTGCTCAACTCCAAGCCCCCAAGTTCCCTGCCCCCGAACTTTTTTTATCGTTTTTAGCATATAAAAATTACTTAGGAGGCATACAAACCGTATTCACAGTTAACAAAAAGGCTACCATGCTCCTATAAGGGCTAAAAGTTATGTTACATTTTGTAAGTCTACTTAATATATTATTCATGTCAAAAAAAAACATTTGGGTTGACGAAATATTGAATTTTCTGCAGAAAACCGTAATCCACATTTCAGGGAACTTGTGCACCTGGGTCCCTCTTTTCTATTTTATTAATTGTGATTTGTGTTTTAACGTCTCCCAAGTAATTCTTATACGCTAAAACAATAAAAAAGTTTGTTTTCTGACATTTCCCTTACTTAGAAGTTAGGTTTTGGAAAAAAATTCGTTACCAAAATTTGACTTTGTACCTTTGTCTCCCAAGATAAACCACCTTATATGACGGTAATATATCTCATCTTACTAACTGGAGCTAGGCGAAAAAAAAGATTCTTTATGCAATTCTGATCATGAGTATTGCTCTGATTCATTATTTAGAATACTTTAAAACACTATCCACAGTTAATATAAAAAGGGGTCCTCCCAAATCATCATAGCACTTTATTTTTTTCAGGTCGAGCCCGGCCTAGTCTGCTGTGGAAAAACGCCCTACGACGGCGGTCTTCGAGAGACTTGTTGCGGCGACTCTGTTTACCCTAAAGAAATGTTCGACGGCTGTTGTCCAATGGTTCAGGTCACCAATACAACCATCCCCTTACTTCTTCCAGATACCAATTCCTTGGATCCTAAAGGCATACCTGTTGCTCCACCGATCAAATTCCACCAGTTCAACTCCAAAACTCATCAGTGTTGTGATGTGCCCATCGAGAGGTACTCCAAGACCAAATGCTGCTACTTGAGAGTCCAGAAAAGCGGCCCCGGGGCTATTCCCCAGTTTTCGCCCCAGAGCTATGACTCGTCCACCTCCTGCTGTGCCTACCCCTATGAGAAGATAACCCCCAAAGGACCTAATGGTCAGTGTGTGAACAGCCCTGCACCTGGAGCTCATCACCGAGATGACCCTAGCAAGATTAGTAGTGAAAGTGGCAGTGACAGTGGAAGCGAGAGTAGTCAGAGTGGAAGTAAGGAAAAGGGGCAAGATAAGGGTGGTAAACAGCAGGCAAATGAAAATGACACCGAGTCTACTACAATGTCTTATGGAACTTCCACATCCCCAACTCCGGATGTAAAGAGTTGATATATGACGATTTTTGTAGAATATTTATTTTATGATGACATTAATAAAGTAAAATAAATGAAATGAGCAAAGAAATGAAAAAAAAACTCCAAGGAGTTGAAGGAGGAATAAAAAAGACTAAAAATCATTCAGGTGCACACATCTTTGACAAAATAATTTTTTTCTTCAGAAATTACTCTCTTGCAATTTCCTTAAAAAAGCGCACGAGAAATCTCGAAAAAATTGGGCGTTGCTCACATTTTTATAAACGCAGCATCCACCGACACAATTACTGAACCATTTTTGTGTATGCGAAAAAATTCTAAAAATCAATTTTTATCACTAAAAAATATAAATGGATTGAACTTTGGTGAGAGTAAGCTTTATAAGTAAATCCGTCTATTCAACCCGTTAATGCGCACTAGTAGGATTTCTATACCAGAAAACAACAGGAGGGGGGAGGTGTATCATGGGGGTTTTTTTATTTTTGCAAACAAATTGCAGAGTTATAAAATGAGAAGTCAAATTTATGACTTTTTTCTTGAAAAATGTTATTTTGGTCGCTACAACTAACTAAAATATTTTTTTATTTTAAAGTTTATTAAATTTACTACAAACTGATGAATGAATGATGAATCAGTCCCAAATTGAAATTTGAGAAATGCTATCTTGAAGTTTGCCAAAAATAAAACTTTATATTTTTTTTTAGAATTATTTGTTGGGTGAAAGGGCTTTTTTAGGTCGAAATTATTGTATTAAAAATATTTATATTTTTTTCTGAAAGAGCAGTAGCTTCAAAGTAGGATACTGTCAGTTGAAGGGTCATATTTAGGGGAGGGAACATTTTCTGGCCCGAATGGCTCGAATACCATTACGAGCATACATACTTTTTTTGACTATTTGTTCTTTGATATTTTTTGATTTTTCTACCTCATACTACAGTCGAGTCCCAATATAACGGCACCCCAATATAACGGCACCCCCACTATAACGGCACCTTGGGCTCGGTCCCGACTAATAAAAGTAACCCCCGATATAACGGCACTTTGGATTTTGATGCAAATTTTTCTAGAAATTGAATTTTAAAATCAAACTTTTGCGGAAATCCTGGCACGAAAATTTGAATTAAGTTACAGTGTAGTGCTGTAAATTGCTTTTCACTCATTTCTTATTTTGAGCAGTTTGCATTTTACGCTCACGTTTTGTTTGCTCTCTCATTTCTCTTTCACTGTTCTTTGTTTAGTTTTCGATGACAACTCCAGAGAAGCGCACTGCTGTCACGCTGCAAGTGAAAAAAAGCGATTATTGAAGCGGCAGCCAAGAACAACAATCAGACGAAGCTGGCCGAACAATTCAAGATTCCAAGGGGTACGCTGCAGGGAATTCTGAAATAAAAGGATGCAACTCTGAAAGCAATCGCAGACGGTGGCAGTGCAAAGCGGTCGCGACTCAACACTGGAATGCATGAACAGATGGAAGAAGCGCTTGTGCTCTGGATCAAACAAGTAAAGCAAGAACCTTCCCATCGGTGGTGACGAAGTGAAGATGAGTGGCTTAACTAGTCTTCGAAGCCCAGGTAGGTTGCAGTATTGAAGGTTTGATTGTAATGAAAAGGAATGGAAGCAATCTCAGAGGCCTAAGAATGATGCTCGTGACGATTGAAAACTGCAATGTGACTGGAATGATGTGGTGACAGGTTGGTTTTTATCGTCTGTTGTCTATTGCAGGTGGCGACCTCACACTTGCAGAAATCGTGGCAGAAGTCTCAGCGGTGGAAGCGGATGACGATGAAGTTGGCGACAGCGAAGCCGTGGACATCGAGGAGGTGGAAGCGGAACAGCCGATGATCACCAGACGGAAGCTCTGCCGCCTTTAATCTCGCCCGCCGATTCGTGGAGAAGAACAGCGCTGATCCCGTCATTCTCGGCAGTAGCGACAAGTTAGATGATTTCTTCTACAAGCAGCGCCAGAAGAACGAAAAACAAACAAAACTTACCAATTTCTTTCCGAATGTTAATTGAATTGTGTTGATTGAATTGTATGTGTTTGGAATAAATCTTTACATGCACGTGTGTTGTCCTGAAATGTCTAGGTGTTTACATTTGATGCAAAATAAAGCCATATCCCAATATACCGGCACCATTTTTCGCTGAAAAATCCCGATATAACGGCACCCCCAATATAACGGCACACCCGATATAACGGCACCTTTGGCCAGTCCCCAGGGGTGCCGTTGTATCGGGACTCGACTGTATTTTGTATTTTAGTATCGAACACAGGATTAGTAAACGATTGACAATCTTTCGATCAAAAAGAAGGCATTTGTAGCGGTTGAATTGACTAAAACAGTGGTTTACGGTGTCATTTCTGAAGCGCTTCAATTTACAGGGCATTTTTCGAAGAAATTACGCAATTTTGATATTGATGCTTCTAATCGAACTTTTTATTGTGTATAAGTTTTGTTTTACATATTAACATAGGGGCATCAAGTAAAGAAAAAGAACATTAGGTACACTTACACTCCATCAGAATCTACACTCCCTCACAAGGAAAAAATACAGATTTTTTGGAAAATTTGGCCAAAAATGGATCAAGTGAATTGGTCTTATTAGTAACTTTCGTCCTGTTGAAAGCATAAAAACTGTACTGAAAATTATCTCTGCGACACCAGTAGGTAGAAAAGCAAAAGCCAGTTTTGTAATAAAATTTGAGGAACGTATCTTTTACTCATTTTGAATGACCTTTCTTTTTTACTGTTTTGGTTCAGCTTTGGTAGTTTAAAGAAAGTTTTTGGTTGGTTACAATGTCCAGATTTTAGCTCTTCGTGGATATAACCGCCCAGCTATAACTTGAGAGCAAGAGCGCATTCACTTACCTAGACAAAATTCCGAGCAAGACTCATGATAAAAATGCATTTAGTGGCTCTTTTTGCCAAGTCCCATGTTGAAAAACACGGTAAAGCAGTCAAATGGTCGAAAAAACAAAGTGCCCAAAACTCAATTTTTGATTGATCGGAACTCAGAAATGATGCCTTTTTCGAGCTTCTAAAGAGGGAACCGATCGAACTGTACAATTCGATTCAAAAATTTTGACAATGCCGTCTTGTAGAGCAAATTTTAATATTTTTTGCTAAGAGACAGAAGATATCAAATCTGGAGACTCGAGAGACATGTCAAAACAGACTAAAACTGCCTTGGTCCCCCTGTGGATTTTCAAAAACATAATTTTTGCAGTGGAGCTTCTATGCAGTGACACGCCAAAGGCTTGATCCTCGGCTCGGTCCAGCACTTTTTTTCAACATATGGGTTTAAAATAGTGTCTGACCCTGCTAGGGATCGAACTCTTGGGGATGTCACCATATCAAGGGTAGATAACAATTAAATATGTTTTTAAGAATCCACAGGGGACACCAAGGCAGTTTGCGCCTCGATGTTTCTCGAGTCTCCAGATTCGATTTTTTCTGTCTGTTAGTTAAAAATATTAAAATTCTATATAGTAAATCAAATCTGCTCTACAAGATGACATTGTCAGAATTTCTGGATTGAATCGTACAGTTTGATCGGTTCCTTTGTAAGTTGATTTTAGGTAGATACCGTATTTTCTTTATTAGTTACCCCGGGGTAATTATTTTTCAACCCTTGAAAAATCGAAAAATTTCAAGGTCGATTTTGAAATTTTCGTGTGCCCAACTAAAATCTAAAAACCGGAATCAACTAAGATTGTGATGATTAAGAAAACGCAAAAAACAGATTTGCACAATAAATTTTTTGAGCTGAGATGTAGGGTGCCTATGGGGGGTAACTATTAGAGAGGGGGTAACTATCAGAAAGGGGGTAATTAATAGAGAAAATACGGTATGTGGTGTTTAGTAACGATTTAAAAAATAGTTATGTGGGGGTGGTTATTTTGTATTGTCCAAAATTTGTGCGGTATTTGCTTATCAGGTTAATGTATTATATATTCCAACATCTGTAGGACGTACTGTTGTGTTGCTTGGAATTGTTGAAACATGAGTTTTGTATCGTTTGACATTGGCGCTAATGGAGAATCTGTTTCCGTTTTTTCCCTTAATCCCCCTGTTGTTTTTTTTGGTTTTTGCCCAGGTTCGATATTTGTTTATGATGAAGTTTATGGTAGAACCATTGTAACCATGGATTATCAATTCCAGAGAATTTTCAATAAGTAATAAATTTGCACAAGCAATATAGACAAGTAACCACTCAGAAAGTTGCATAGACATCATGATTTTACAAAAAGAAGAACAAATCTACGCGAAAGTCATTCTCCAATGGATGCCATTCGTAGTACTCTGCCATGTTGGTGGATCCTTCTGAATCCATACCCAGTCACATATTGGTGGCGCCATGATGAATCACTACCCTGGATTCAAAGTTGTCATTCGAATGAAGCAGTACGCGAGTTCTGTAGTAGGATGAGTGTAGGAGACCGGGAACTTCGTTGCCGATCTTGTCCAGCAAATTCTTAATGTACAATGCTTTTTTCCGGCCAAGAAAGATCCAGGTAGTCTGATTGGTCGTAGTTCGCTCTTAAATGGACTGTTCAAAATCGTAAGATTTACAAAAGTTTACTTTATTCGTTCCACAATTTCAGCGTAGTTGTTAGCAAACCATTTATTGGAATTTAAGGCTCTACCAGTTTCAATAACATCATCTCCAAATCGGGCTATTACTACACTTATTAAACTTTTGTAGTCCTTCATGACAAAGCAGGTAAAATCATCTTCACAATTAACCACTGTGTTTTTGCCATATTGCCCGGAGCCCTCGGTCTCAGCTGAGCCAAAAGATTCAACAATAAGAACCTGAAATTGTGTTTCGCAATTAAAAAAAATTATCATTTACGAGGAGCGCAAAAAATGTATCACTTGAGCAGTGAACCTAGATGATCCACAGTTGTCAGTAAGCTCCCGTGCAAGTGTCCAAGCAGTCTCGTCGTATTTTTCCTGGAGCATGTCAGCCTCTCCCACCAGTTCCTCAACTACTTTTTTTATGAGCCAATGGCCAAGATGCTTCCTGAAAAAAATTATGACTAACTTAAAAAAATTACAACACCCACAAGAGTTATATTGAGCCAAAGTTGAATAGAACCGGTGGTTGAAAGGACGATGTTTTCGATTGTCGCAGACTTCTTTTCAGCCTTCTCCATGTCATTAATGTTGGTTAGATAGGCACACATTCCAGTCACAACTCGTGAACACAAAGATTCTTAGACTCTATATTTTATGTACAGTAGAGTCTCGATATAACGCACACCCGATACAACGGACTCTCGATATAACGGAAAGCTTCTTTTGGTGGTGGCTGGTTTTACCTTAAGTAAGGCAAACGACACCCTCGATATAACGGACACCCGATACAACGGACTCTCGATATAACGGACACCCGATACAACGGACCTCCGATATAACAGACACCGTAGGCCGGTCCCGACTCAATAGACCGACCCTCGATATAACGTACACTTAGAAAATATGAGAAAAATGTGAATTCAATTTTTTACGCAATGTGTCTTGAACGGAAATATTTTACGCGCACAAATCATCTTGCTTGTTCATTCTTGCGCTAACTGAGTTCATTTTTATGCTCTGCGTGATCAAACATTTCATTATTATTGTACCCAACGTCCTTGATGAAGATTGTTAGATCTAATGGAGGGGGATACGGTACGATTGCTATATTGATTTCTTTGGATTTGTTGTTATTTTGATGAATACAGTCGAACCTCCGAACCTAAAAACATCTATCGATAAAAACATCTACCGATTCGTGACTATCCAATCGATAAACTGCCTCCAAGATTCTCTTTGGAGAATGGTTGTCATTTCTACATATGTCATTGATGAATTCGGCCATTTTTTTTGGTGGTTTCTTTGTGCAGGAGCAAAGAGTGTCTCGTTTAATT
Source organism: Ditylenchus weischeri (assembly GCA_029231635.1). Classification (NCBI taxonomy): domain Eukaryota; kingdom Metazoa; phylum Nematoda; class Chromadorea; order Rhabditida; family Anguinidae; genus Ditylenchus; species Ditylenchus weischeri. The sequence continues at coordinate 273,091 of JAMRYI010000017.1, forward strand.
CATTTTTCACAGTGAGTCAACTGGTTGGTCACTTGCTGAAATGAACTCATTAAGGATTTTATATGATTGTTGTAGTAAAAGTAGGGCGAACTGGATTCCCATTCAAAAAAACCTTTTTAAAGAAATGCTTTTTTATTTGTGCTGATGATTTGATTGAAATTATCCCAGAGAAGTTCTTGTAACTCTATCGATCTTTTTATGGCTTGCATAGACCTGTCCAAAGGGCCGGCCTGTCCTGGACCTTTGCGACCCAGCCCGAGCTTTGCCCGGGCCTAAATACCAAAAATCGATTCAATTTCTTTTTGCGCCGGCTTAAAAGATGCGAGCCAGGTTCCAATTCCGTTTAAAGTTGGAGTCAAAAGTTCATATATTTTCCGAAAAATTTATTCTTTTCGACTCTTTATTAGCATTATTGCGATATTTTTTAAGTTTCCAGGATGCAATCTATCAGAAAACTTTTGTGAGCTTACGAGCCTTTCGGAGCGACGCAGACCTGGCTTGGTGCGGCCCTTAATTTTAAAAATCTATTCCGGCCACCCCGACTAAAACTTTTAAAGTCGAGTTTGGACCAAAGATACGATTCCGGCTTAGCTCAGAACGCTGAATGTGGTAAAATCTGCTAGAAATCTCATCAATGTGACCTCCATAACTTACACTAAAGTATTGCTGCTTCATTGTATGCACCTTTATGATCCGAGTATTTTTTGTCTGTTGTCTGTACACATTTCCAAAACCCTGAATAACAGCTGTGTTGAGTTTTTTAATCTTGCAACTCTTCTGAGTCAGGCTGAAAATTGAGAGTTGCAAGAGAAAACAATTTAAATGCCTACTGCCAGTCCAGTAGTTTTTGCCAGAACAGTAAACAGTGGTCCTAAAGAACTGCCGACCAAGTTCAAAAAAGAAGCACAACTAGCTTTTACATGATCGAAATGCTGGAACACGTCAAGCGTGGTTTGGGTCAGTGAGGAAAAGTTGTTTATCATATCATCAATATCTTCATACGACTGTGCGAGTACAAATGGAAACAACCAGAGGCAAACCAGCGGGAGCAGAAGGATTTTGCACCTCATTTGTTTGGTCCAGTAGTCAATTAATAGTACACTTCATGTGATGAAGTGTTTGAATACCAAGTATTCAAAAACTGTGAATGAATGGCGGTATTTAAAGGCAGATGTTGCTTTGATCATACAAATGTGGCACCACTATAAAGCAGTGTTTCCATGATGTCGTTTTTTTTTGCGCATGATATGATAATGATATGATATGGCCGAGAAATTTTTCGAATGATATGATAGTGATATGATGTCGTCTCAAAAGTTTTCGTATGATATGATAGTGATGTGATAGCATTGAAAATTTTTCCAGGTGATATGATAGTGATATCGGTGAAAAAAATTAGTGTCGAGTATTAATATTATTAGAGTATTATTATACGAGTATTATTAGACTACAAAAATATGAGCGAATAATGAGACACGGTTCACATCCAAACAGAGAAACGGATTGAAATTTTCGGTTGTTATGATAATGATATGATATTGCTTAAAAAATTTCGGATGATATGATAATGATGTGATATTGGCCGGAATTTTTTTCGAGTGATATGATAATGATATGATATTGGTTGAAAAATTTTCTACTGATGTGATATTGATATCACTATCATATCACTATCGTATCATTATTTTATCATAAATAGTGATATCATGGAAACACCACTATAAAGGCGGAGCTTTGCCTGAAAGTGTTCACAAATAAAAATTTTTCTAGTGTCAATGTTCTGCGATTGCGGACCTTTAAAACGTATGTAAGGTATTAAAATAGTGCTTTGTATCATAACTGCTAATAAAATAAAGCGAAAAGGCAAATATTGAGGACAAGAAAAAAGTTAATAAGGAAAATGGCTGATAAACAAATAAATTAAAGGAGAAATACCGTGTGCATAAAAAGTCAAAAGAAAATACTGTGTGCATAAAAAATGAATGAAAAAATATCCAAAAGGAGAACAAATAATTAATTCCTTATTGCTCGATAAGGCCGGTCAAGACAAATGCAATTTTGTTTGTCTTAAAGGAAACGCATGGAACATATTGCAAAATGATAAAAATTAATGAAGACAATTTTCTCACTAAAATGATAAAGAAAATAAACGAGGATGCAAGAAATTTTGCGGCAAAACAACAAATACACATGTATGCAAATAAATTTTGATACACAACATGGGAGATCAGCAGTGTTGTCGTGATTAATAGGCTATTTTTCGTTAGTTTATTCATATCTCAGTGTTCATCCCAAATTTATAAAGATTGTATTTTACTTTAACTTTCAAACGCCAAAACGGGGTTAATTTAATCCCTTCTAAACTTTGAAAATATGGTTTTTGGCTGCTACACATTAAAAAAATTTGCCCTTTCGGACGTAGGTTGTGCAGCTCAAGTGATATCTAATCCGCTAAAAAGGTTGACATTCAACAGTCGAAAATTCGATTTTTTACCTCACTTTAAGGAGTCAGGGGTCAATTTGACAGTCAATATAGTTTTACTTTTAACAGGTAAGCGCCAGCTTGTACTTATATTACCTTTTTTGTTCAAAATTTCATTCTGAACAAGATAGAAGAAAAAAATTATAAAAAGTTTTTTTGGCGATTCATTTTGGGTATTTATTGTTGGACACCTTGCACTTTAGAGTTGTTTTAGTTACCGTATTTCTTCTAATAAGCGAGCATGCTCGTTAATTTTCCAATCACCTCCGAGGGTGCCCGTTTATTAGAGACTGCCTGACTATTGGAGACTGCCCTTTCATTTTTTCGATCAAAATTTATTCGAAGACAGACAACAAAAAGAGGTAAACATTCAATAACACAAACATACGAATTCTAACCATCAAATTCAAAATGAAGACTGTCATCGGTAAGGTAGCCATTTTCTTCGTCTTGATCAGCATCAAACAACAAAACATTTGTATTTTTCCAGAAATTGAAGCTTAAAGAGTTAAGTTGTAGGTAAAATCGTCTTTTAGGGTGCCCGCTTATTAGAAGAAATACGGTATTTGTTCTCATCTGTTAACACCAGAAGGACTGAGCGTAGACAGGGAAACATTTTGTAGAAAATATTATGTAGATTCCGAATCTGCAAAAAAAAAATTCAAAAATGTTTCCTTTCTGAGAAAAATGGCGTCTTGATGTTAGGCTATCTTTACGATTTTTTTTAAATTTATTTGTTCTCATTTTTTGACATATTTAATTTTTCAACCGCTTATATTTTCAGATTAAGATCTTTTTAGATGAAAAATTTCGTGCACTTTCTAAAAAATATATATATATATCTGCTAACTTTGCAAAAAGTTCGATGAAAATTCCAAAAATTATTTATGGTTGTAACTTTTTGTTCTGGAAATATTTTTTTATACATTTGTGCTTCAATGTTTGCGGAATTTTTTGCTACTAAACATATATGTCAATACAGTAAAGAAAAAGTACATGTAATTTTTTTTAAACAACAAACAACATGACTGACTTAAAAAATCACCTCATTTGATTAATGATTCTTAAATAGATTGTCAAAATTATATATTTTTAATAAACATTTAGTAGATGTTTTATTTTTTGGAATTAAAAATCCGCTAGTTTGCTTGCCGATCTCCCTTTTCCACACAAAACTGGACGAGATAAATTTGTGTTGTAATAATCGACCTAAAGACTTTCTAGAAGCCTTTCAGTCTGTGTAAAATAATAGGTTTGGTCCGGAAATTTTGTATTGAAGTGAAGTATTAGAATATGTTCTCATGAAAATTGCACTGATCTGGCAATTTCTTGAGATACCATATTTCCTCTAATTGGCCACCAGCCTCTAATAAGCCACATCCCTAACTTCAAGTGGTCTGAATTTTTTTTTGATTTTATTTATTGTTTGAGCTGTGTAAAAAGTGCCTGCGAGGGATTTCAAAAATCTAACAGGCACTTTTTACACAGCTCAAACAAAAAATAAAAACAGAAGTTTAGACCACTTGAAGTTTTTAAAAAATTACATGCCTCTAATTAGCCACCATGGTGGCCAATTAGAGGAAGTACGGTAGATGACGTTTTACTGGTGTATACGACAAAAATGAGAGCAATTTCGGCGTCATTCTAGTCTCTTTTCCTAGCTTTTGAATAAAAAGATCTCATGTGCAAGATATTGTCAGCAAAAAATTGAAAATTGAAATAGTTGCACTTCAAATTTATTCACCCAAAACAATTGGATCACCCTGAATATCAAAATAAGAGTAAGAAAAACAATAAAAAGCAAGAGTTTTCTAAAAGAAAACATTGCAATAAACAAAACAATTGTGTTTTTAGCCCACTTTTTTGATCACTTCTCTCAGACAAGTTACCACCCATTTTGTAGCTAGAAAGATGAGCTACAAAATGGGTGGTAACTTGCCTGAGATAAATGGTCAAAAAGTTGGATAAAAACACAATGCCAAAAACACGATTTTGAATCAGTGGGGGGCGTTAAATAGAGAAAATACGGTATATTGAATAAAGAGGTTCAAAAGGTGAGAAAGGGGGAAAAAATTACAGTGAGAAACGGATTTCTTTCTTCTCTTTCTCTTTCCCCCAATTTCTTTCTTCTCTTTCTGTTTCCCCCAATTTCTATCTCTCTTAAAATTGTCTATAAGCGTTCTACCTGATCCAACGAAATTTTCCTGCTCAGTTTTTAAAAATTATTATAAGGTCACCAAAAATATATTTAACATAAAACAAGTCAAAATTTAGAACGGTTCAAAGTTGAAAAATTGCTGGTCTCGCGTCTTAATTTTTTTACTGTCAAGCACTTGTACAGTCAAACCTGGGTTATCCGACACCCAAAGGGACCGCCCTTATGGTGTCGGATAAACGAGGTGTCGGTTAACTGAGGTGTTGGATAACTGGGGTGTAGGTTTACCAGGCCAACCAAATCGGGCTCATGGTGTCGGATAAAAGAGTGTGTCGGTTAACTGTGATGTCGGATAACCCAGGTTTGACTGTATGCCCCTTTGACTAAAACCAGTAAAATTTGCAAGTCTGACGTTAGGTAATTATTTGTAGTCTTTTGCCTAACTTTTTTTCTGTCAGTTAGGATAAGCATTGCCATTTTTTCGACCGTATGCCCTAAATTTACGGTTTTTATCATTTCAGGCAATTATGCAAGCAATTTTGCCAAAGAAGAGAAAGTTGGGCAAATTCGATGGCGCTGAAGGCGTTACTCAACTGATGGAGGAATTCGAGTCCGAAAATTTGAAACCAAGAAGCTGGGAATTGTCGGGCGAAGTAACTGCAGTGGACAGGGATAAGAATGAGCTGTTGGATCAGTTTATTGATGTGGATTTTCGAGCTAAATCAGGTACGTGAATTATTTCTGTAACTGTTCTCCTCTAGTATTGAAGATTTCTAGCTCCAATTATTACAATCGACACCAGCAAACTTTTGGAGTCTCTAATTCTTCAGCGGATCAAAGATAAAGTTGGTGCCTATTTTTGATTTTTTGAGGTTCTTTTAGCATTTTTTTTCCAGGCCTTCGACGATGTTATCAGGAATGTCAGAGCAAATGAAGCGCTAGTGCCCTTTTATCGCAACAAAACCGATTTTGATGAAGGTGTGCGCAAATCACTCACGGAACTCTACGAAGAGGAATTCAAGATTGGACGAAAAGAGGCAGGTGATCAGGTAGCATTGGTTTGAAATATCGACTTTTGGGAATGCTGGAATTTAGTTAATCGAGCCTCAGCTGGATCATGACGTGCAGATAGCAGTCAAAGATATGGATGCACTGTTCAAGAAGTTGGATGCCTTGAGTCATTTTCAGTTCAAGCCGCCGGAGGTTCGTGTTTTTTAGAAGCGCATAAGTGATGGTAGTCTTTCGTATTCAATTCAGTCTGCAACTTGACTACATTCTACTCTCGATTTAGTTGAACCCCAGATAGCACAGGGTCCGACACTTTTTATCCTCTAATTTCGAAAATTTTTGTAAATCTGATTTGAAAGTCTGATTAGAAATCTCATAATGATTCCTATTTTGAGGATCGTTTTTGTAGATGCAATAGGACCAGGAGTGAAGCCTTTTTCAAAAAAATCGAGAGCCGAGGGTCTTCACGGCAAAAATTTTGCCATTTACAAAAACAATCTGCGAAATAATGATCCCCTGCGATTTTTCTGATTAGACTGACAAATCACATTTGGTAAAGGTTTTCAAAAATCGAGAAAAAAAAGTGTCAGGCCCTAGGCGGTAACGACATCAAGGGTGTGTAGTTATCGAGAGGAGACTGTATTTTTAATTAGCCTACATAATTGTCACAGATGCTATGCTACATGCTTACACAAAGCTATAGTCCGCTAAATGATGTGATCAAATTTTTTGTAGATCAAACCAGAAATCAAGATTGTAAACAACATGCCCAGCTTTCGTGTCGAAGATGTTGGTCCCCTTGCTTCGGTTGAACCAGAATCCGCTCTATTGGCTCCAGAAGAAGTTTTCAACCACTGCAAGGCTATACTGGTGGCAAAGGATGAGCGCTCAGAAACGGACAAGAAGCGGGAGAGGCGAAAGAAGAAAAAGAAGCAAGCTTATTGGCAATCGGACAGTGCATTTCAGGGGCGAAATAGTTGAAGCGAGTTATTTTATAACTTGTTTTTGAAAGTTGTTTACCCGATAATGTTTGTTGTTCGCAGATTTGCGAGTCGAATAAATCATTATTGTGCATAAAATTATTTGTTCTGGATGTGTAATCGCTGTCTGGTGCCGTTGGCACGCATTTGGGACACGAGCATGATAGCCTGGCGGACGCGGACATAATTTCGTCGCATCGAAATTTCGTCGAGGCCGAAATTCCGGTGGAATAACGCCCGTGTGGGACTGCTATAGTGGCATACACCTAACTCGGCCGTGGGTGAATTGGCACGCACCCGTGGAAAAATTGACTATATGCGACGAAATTTTTGGTAAAGGGACAATTCAGCATATTTTTTCAAATGAAAAAAAAAGGACGAAAGGCGGTAAGTGATTTTTTCGAAAAAAATTGCCTTGGTCCCCCTGTTGATTTGAAAACGCCAATAAGCAACGTTTCAAAACGACAGGGGTACCAAGGCAATTTTTTTCGAAAAAATCACTTACCGCCTTTCGTCCTTTTTTTCATTTGAAAAAAATATGCTGAAACGTCCCTTTACCAAAATTTCGTCGCATATAGTCAATTTTTCCACGGTAGTTCTTTTTCCCTGTCAATTGGGTGCGTGCCGACGACTCGGCGCGTTTTCGGCTTGAAAAGCCGAAAACCAGAAAATTTTCGGCCTTTTCGGCGCGCCGGAAAGATCGGGTTCCAATTCGCTGAGCATTGATCTTCTAAGAAGTAATTCTTCGTTAAATTGATTCTTTAATTTTTAATTCCACAGTTTCGCATACTGTTGGTGACGAAACTTATTTTTTCTTGACTATTTATAACGGTTAATAAGTTTGTTATGCATCGATAAGTCTCAGATTAAGTAGTAAGACCGCCTGGTACACATAAGTGGTGTCTATCTCCGGCAGTTGAAAACTGTGTTAAAGGCAAAATGTTTTAAAATCCAGGGTCAAGCCCCAAATTGCTTGATCCCAAAAAGCTGTGTAATTGCTGTCCGATGTACAGGGTGTGTCAGAATTCCGCAGCTACTTTTAAAAGATTTGACTATTTACGCTACAGTCAAACCTCAATTTAACGACACTCAGGGGACCGCAAAAAGTGTCGTTAAATAGAGTGTCGTTAAATCGAGGGTGTCGTTAAATAGAGTGTCGTTAAATCGAGGGTGTCGTTAAATAGAGTGTCGTTAAATCGAGGGTGTCGTTAAATAGAGTGTCGTTAAATCGAGGGTGTCGTTAAATATGTCGTTAAATCGAGGGTGTCGTTAAATCGAGGGTGTTTTAAAGAGGTGTCTTAAAAGATGCGAGCCAGGTTCCAATTGTTTAAAGTTGAGTCAAAAGTTCATATATTTTCCGAAAAATTTATTCTTTTCGACTCTTTATTAGCATTATTGCGATATTTTTTAAGTTTCCAGGATGCAATCTATCAAAAAACTTTTGTGAGCTTACGAGCCTTTCGGAGCGGCGCAGACCTGGCTTGGTGCGGCCCTTAATTTTAAAAATCTATTCCGGCCACCCCGACTAAAACTTTTAAAGTCGAGTTTGGACCAAAGATACGATTCCGGCTTAGCTCAGCACGCTGAATGTGGTAAAATCTGCTAGAAATCTCATCAATGTGACCTCCATAACTTACACTAAAGTATTGCTGCTTCATTGTATGCACCTTTATGATCCGAATATTTTTTGTCTGTTGTCTGTACACATTTCCAAAACCCTGAATAACAGCTGTGTTGAGTTTTTTAATCTTGCAACTCTTCTGAGTCAGGCTGAAAATTGAGAGTTGCAAGAGAAAACCAATTTAAATGCCTACTGCCAGTCCAGTAGTTTTGCCAGAACAGTAAACAGTGGTCCTAAAGAACTGCCGACCAAGTTCAAAAAGGAGCACAACTAGCTTTTACATGATCTAAATGCTGGAACACGTCAAGCGTTGTTTGGGTCAGTGAGGAAAATTTGTTTATCATATCATCAATATCTTCATACGACTGTGCGAGTACAAATGGAAACAACCAGAGGCAAACCAGCGGGAGCAGAAGATTTTGCACCTCATTTGTTTGGTCCAGTAGTCAATTAATAGTACACTTCATGTGATGAAGTGTTTGAATACCAAGTAGTCAAAAACTGTGAATAAATGGCGGTATTTAAAGGCAGATGTTGCTTTGATCATACAAATGTGGCACCACTATAAAAGCGGAGCTTTGCCTGAAAGTGTTCACAAATAAAATTTTTTCTAGTGTCAATGTTCTGCGATTGCGGACCTTTAAAACGTATGTAAGGTATTAAAATAGTACTTTGTATCATAACTGCTAATAAAATAAAGCGAAAAGGCAAATATCGAGGATAGTTCGCAACAAGAAAAAAGTTAATAAGGAAAATGGCTGATAAACAAATAAATTAAAGGAGAAATACCGTGTGCATAAAAAGTCAAAAGAAAATACTGTGTGCATAAAAAATGAATGAAAAAATATCCAATAGGAGAACAAATAATGAATTCATTGCTCGATAAGGCCGGTCAAGACAAATGCAATTTTGTTTGTGTTAAAGGAAACGCATGGAACATATTGCAAAATGATAAAAATTAATGAAGACAATTTTCTCACTAAAATGATAAAGAAAATAAACGAGGATGCAAGAAATTTTGCGGCAAAACAACAAATACACATGTATGCAAATAAATTTTGATACACAACATGGGAGATCAGCAGTGTTGTCGTGATTAATAGGCTATTTTTCGTTAGTTTATTCATACAGTTGCGGAAAAAAGTTACCGCCCGATCAGAATTTCCACATTTTTTTGAGAAAAACTGTTTGAATTTAATTATTTTTCAAACGGAAAGGGAAAACGAAATAGACAGTCTTGTAGAAAATTTCACGCTCTACAAAACTGGTATTTTTGTTCAAAAGATTCATTTAAAATTTATGCAAAAAAATCGCAAAGTTTGAAACAATGCAAAAATAAGCTCACGAAAAAAGTTACCGCCCGATAACATTTCCTTGTATTTTGTGGTGGTTTTATGAATTTTCATGTGTTATTATGTTTAGATGCGTCCTAAATCGATTGATCAAGTTACGGAAAGGCTTATCGTTCGCTTACACGACACAGATGAAAGATGGAGCTTCACAAGAATCGCTGATCACGTGGGAATACCGAAGGAAAGTGTTCGTGATGCTTACCATCGCCAAAAGAATCGAAAGTGCACAAAAGGATGGCCGGAAGCGAAAGACAAGTGGCAGGTAGCATTATAATTAACTAGGCACACGATGACATCAGTAGTTGTTGCAGGGTCGACCGAATGATTGCTCGAAAATCGAGGAGAATCCAAAGCTTACGGCCCCTGAAATTCGTGAAGAGCTAAAGTTGGATGACATAACGGTGCGCACAGTACAGAATCGTCTCATTGAGGTTGCTTTTAATATTTACCGTGTTGATTGATGTTTTTAGGTTGGTCTATTTGGTCGTCGTCCAGCCGAAAAGCCGTTTATATCGCCAAAGAATGTCAAAGAACGTCTCAGTTTTGCGAAGGAACATCAAAATTAGACTGTCGATCAATGGAAGAGCGTGCTTTGGTCGGATGAATCGAAGTTCAACATGATCGGAAGTGATGGAAAAGGTTGGATTTTGTTTTCTTTTCGTCGTAAACAATGTTTTTAGGTTATGTAAGGCGTCCGGTTAATAAGCGCTTCGATCCAAAGTACACAAAGGCACCGTTAAATTTGGTGGAGAAACATTATGGTCTGGGGCTGTTTCTCGTGGCATGGACTTGGACCTCTCAGACTGGTGAATGGCAAGATGGATCGGTTTCAGTATCAACAGATCCTTTCGGAAACAATGCTCTCTCACTTGGAACATCTTGAAAACTCGCATCCGGATGAAAACTTGGTACTAGTAGATTAACTCCTCTCTGACCTTTATTATTCGTGACTTTTCTAGATCTTCCAGCAAGACAACGATCCCAAGCACAAGGCCAAGATCATCACAAAATGGCTCCAGGACAACAGCGTCGATGTTATGCAATGCTCAAGCCCGCTCAATCTCCAGACCTACATCCGATCGAGAATCTGTGGTATGAAGCTGAACGAAGAATGGGTGGGCACAAGCACAAGAAGTCGGACGAACTATTCAAAGCGGTGAAGAAAGCATGGGAGTCGATTCCGAAAGAACGCCTGGAAAAGCTCGTGGAGTCAATGCCAAGAAGATGCCAGGCTGTTATTGATTCTAACGGATATGCTACAAAATATTAAAATGTTGTTTTGGTGCGTTGTTTGGAATAAAATGTTATCGGGCGGTAACTTTTTCGTGACCTTATTTTGCATTGTTTCAAACTTTGCGATTTTTTGCATAAATTTTAAATGAATCTTTTGAACAAAAATACCAGTTTTGTAGAGTGTGAAATTCTCTACAAGACTGTCTATTTCGTTTTCCCTTTCCGTTTGAAAAATAATTAAATTCAAACAGTTTTTCTCAAAAAAATGTGGAAATTCTGATCGGGCGGTAACTTTTTTCCGCAACTGTATCTCACTGTTCATCCCAAATTTATAAAGATTGTATTTTACTTTAACTTTCAAACGCCAAAACGGGTTAATTTAATCCCTTCTAAACTTTGAAAATATGGTTTTTGCTGCTACACATTAAAAAAATTTGCCCTTTCGGACGTAGGTTGTGCAGCTCAAGTGATATCTAATCCGCTAAAAAGGTTGACATTCAACAGTCGAAAATTCGATTTTTTACCTCACTTTAAGGAGTCAGGGGTCAATTTGACCGTCAATATAGTTTTACTTTTAACAGGTAAGCGCCAGCTTGTACTTATATTACCTTTTTTGTTCAGAATTTCATTCTGAACAAGATAGAAGAAAAATTAAAAAAGTTTTTGGCGATTCATTTTGGGTATTTATTGTTGGACACCTTGCACTTTAGAGTTGTTTTAGTTACCGTATTTTTCTAATAAGCGAGCATGCTCGTTAATTTTCCAATCACCTCCGAGGGTGCCCGTTTATTAGAGACTGCCTGACTATTGGAGACTGCCCTTTCATTTTTCGATCAAAATTTATTCGAAGACAGACAACAAAAAGAGGTAAACATTCAATAACACAAACATACGAATTCTAACCATCAAATTCAAAATGAAGACTGTCATCGGTAAGGTAGCCATTTTCTTCGTCTTGATCAGCATCAAACAACAAAACATTTGTATTTTTCCAGAAATTGAAGCTTAAAGAGTTAAGTTGTAGGTAAAATCGTCTTTTAGGGTGCCCGTTTATTAGAGACTGCCCGACTATTGGAGATTGCCCGCTTATTAGAAGAAATACGGTATTTGTTCTCATCTGTTAACACCAGAAGGACTGAGCGTAGACAGGGAAACATTTTGTAGAAAATATTATGTAGATTCCGAATTTGCAAAAAAAAAAATTCAAAAATGTTTCCTTTCTGAGAAAAATGGCGTCTTGATGTTAGGCTATCTTTACGATTTTTTTTAAATTTATCTGTTCTCATTTTTTGACATATTTAATTTTTCAACCGCTTATATTTTCAGATTAAGATCTTTTTAGATGAAAAATTTCGTGCACTTTCTAAAAAATATATATATATATCTGTTAACTTTGCAAAAAGTTCGATGAAAATTCCAAAAATTATTTATGGTTGTAACTTTTTGTTCTGGAAATATTTTTTTATACATTTGTGCTTCAATGTTTGCGGAATTTTTTGCTACTAAACATATATGTCAATACAGTAAAGAAAAAGTACATGTAATTTTTTTTAAACAACAAACAACATGACTGACTTAAAAAATCACCTCATTTGATTAATGATTCTTTAATAGATTGTCAAAATTATATATTTTTAATAAACATTTAGTAGATGTTTTATTTTTTTGGAATTAAAAATCCGCTAGTTTGCTAGTAGACTTTCTAGAAGCCTTTCAGTCTGTGTAAAATAATAGGTTTGGTCCGGAAATTTTGTATTGAAGTGAAGTATTAGAATATGTTCTCATGAAAATTGCACTGATCTGGCAATTTCTTGAGATACCATATTTCCTCTAATTGGCCACCAGCCTCTAATAAGCCACCTCCCTAACTTCAAGTGGTCTGAATTTTTTTTGATTTTATTTATTGTTTGAGCTGTGTAAAAAGTGCCTGCGAGGGATTTCAAAAATCTAACAGGCACTTTTTACACAGCTCAAACAAAAAATAAAAACAGAAGTTTAGACCACTTGAAGTTTTTAAAAAATTACATGCCTCCAATTAGCCACCATGGTGGCCAATTAGAGGAAGTACGGTAGATGACGTTTTACTGGTGTATACGACAAAAATGAGAGCAATTTCGGCGTCATTCTAGTCTCTTTTCCTAGCTTTTGAATAAAAAGATCTCATGTGCAAGATATTGTCAGCAAAAAATTGAAAATTGAAATAGTTGCACTTCAAATTTATTCACCCAAAACAATTGGATCACCCTGAATATCAAAATAAGAGTAAGAAAAACAATAAAAAGCAAGAGTTTTCTAAAAGAAAACATTGCAATAAACAAAACAATTGTGTTTTTAGCCCACTTTTTGATCACTTCTCTCAGACAAGTTACCACCCATTTTGTAGCTAGAAAGATGAGCTACAAAATGGGTGGTAACTTGCCTGAGATAAATGGTCAAAAAGTTGGATAAAAACACAATGCCAAAAACACGATTTTGAATCAGTGGGGGGCGTTAAATAGAGAAAATACGGTATATTGAATAAAGAGGTTCAAAAGGTGAGAAAGGGGAAAAAATTACAGTGAGAAACGGATTTCTTTCTTCTCTCTCTTTCCCCAATTTCTTTCTTCTCTTTCTGTTTCCCCCAATTTCTATCTCTCTTAAAATTGTCTATAAGCGTTCTACCTGATCCAACGAAATTTTCCTGCTCAGTTTTTAAAAATTATTATAAGGTCACCAAAAATATATTTAACATAAAACAAGTCAAAATTTAGAACGGTTCAAAGTTGAAAAATTGCTGGTCTCGCGTCTTAATTTTTTACTGTCAAGCACTTGTACAGTCAAACCTGGGTTATCCGACACCCAAAGGACCGCCCTTATGGTGTCGGATAAACGAGGTGTCGGTTAACTGAGGTGTTGGATAACTGGGGTGTAGGTTTACCAGGCCAACCAAATCGGGCTCATGGTGTCGGATAAAAGAGTGTGTCGGTTAACTGTGATGTCGGATAACCCAGGTTTGACTGTATGCCCCTTTGACTAAAACCAGTAAAATTTGCAAGTCTGACGTTAGGTAATTATTTGTAGTCTTTTGCCTAACTTTTTTCTGTCAGTTAGGATAAGCATTGCCATTTTTCGACCGTATGCCCTAAATTTACGGTTTTTATCATTTCAGGCAATTATGCAAGCAATTTTGCCAAAGAAGAGAAAGTTGGGCAAATTCGATGGCGCTGAAGGCGTTACTCAACTGATGGAGGAATTCGAGTCCGAAAATTTGAAACCAAGAAGCTGGGAATTGTCGGGCGAAGTAACTGCAGTGGACAGGGATAAGAATGAGCTGTTGGATCAGTTTATTGATGTGGATTTTCGAGCTAAATCAGGTACGTGAATTATTTCTGTAACTGTTCTCCTCTAGTATTGAAGATTTCTAGCTCCAATTATTACAATCGACACCAGCAAACTTTTGGAGTCTCTAATTCTTCAGCGGATCAAAGATAAAGTTGGTGCCTATTTTTGATTTTTTGAGGTTCTTTTAGCATTTTTTTTCCAGGCCTTCGACGATGTTATCAGGAATGTCAGAGCAAATGAAGCGCTAGTGCCCTTTTATCGCAACAAAACCGATTTTGATGAAGGTGTGCGCAAATCACTCACGGAACTCTACGAAGAGGAATTCAAGATTGGACGAAAAGAGGCAGGTGATCAGGTAGCATTGGTTTGAAATATCGACTTTTGGGAATGCTGGAATTTAGTTAATCGAGCCTCAGCTGGATCATGACGTGCAGATAGCAGTCAAAGATATGGATGCACTGTTCAAGAAGTTGGATGCCTTGAGTCATTTTCAGTTCAAGCCGCCGGAGGTTCGTGTTTTTTAGAAGCGCATAAGTGATGGTAGTCTTTCGTATTCAATTCAGTCTGCAACTTGACTACATTCTACTCTCGATTTAGTTGAACCCCAGATAGCACAGGGTCCGACACTTTTTATCCTCTAATTTCGAAAATTTTTGTAAATCTGATTTGAAAGTCTGATTAGAAATCTCATAATGATTCCTATTTTGAGGATCGTTTTTGTAGATGCAATAGGACCAGGAGTGAAGCCTTTTCAAAAATCGAGAGCCGAGGGTCTTCACGGCAAAAATTTTGCCATTTACAAAAACAATCTGCGAAATAATGATCCCCTGCGATTTTTCTGATTAGACTGACAAATCACATTTGGTAAAGGTTTTCAAAAATCGAGAAAAAAAAGTGTCAGGCCCTAGGCGGTAACGACATCAAGGGTGTGTAGTTATCGAGAGGAGACTGTATTTTTAATTAGCCTACATAATTGTCACAGATGCTATGCTACATGCTTACACAAAGCTATAGTCCGCTAAATGATGTGATCAAATTTTTTGTAGATCAAACCAGAAATCAAGATTGTAAACAACATGCCCAGCTTTCGTGTCGAAGATGTTGGTCCCCTTGCTTCGGTTGAACCAGAATCCGCTCTATTGGCTCCAGAAGAAGTTTTCAACCACTGCAAGGCTATACTGGTGGCAAAGGATGAGCGCTCAGAAACGGACAAGAAGCGGGAGAGGCGAAAGAAGAAAAAGAAGCAAGCTTATTGGCAATCGGACAGTGCATTTCAGGGGCGAAATAGTTGAAGCGAGTTATTTTATAACTTGTTTGAAAGTTGTTTACCCGATAATGTGAGCTTACGAGCCTTTCGGAGCGGCGCAGACCTGGCTTGGTGCGGCCCTTAATTTTAAAAATCTATTCCGGCCACCCCGACTAAAACTTTTAAAGTCGAGTTTGGACCAAAGATACGATTCCGGCTTAGCTCAGCACGCTGAATGTGGTAAAATCTGCTAGAAATCTCATCAATGTGACCTCCATAACTTACACTAAAGTATTGCTGCTTCATTGTATGCACCTTTATGATCCGAATATTTTTTGTCTGTTGTCTGTACACATTTCCAAAACCCTGAATAACAGCTGTGTTGAGTTTTTTAATCTTGCAACTCTTCTGAGTCAGGCTGAAAATTGAGAGTTGCAAGAGAAAACCAATTTAAATGCCTACTGCCAGTCCAGTAGTTTTTGCCAGAACAGTAAACAGTGGTCCTAAAGAACTGCCGACCAAGTTCAAAAAAGGAGCACAACTAGCTTTTACATGATCTAAATGCTGGAACACGTCAAGCGTTGTTTGGGTCAGTGAGGAAAATTTGTTTATCATATCATCAATATCTTCATACGACTGTGCGAGTACAAATGGAAACAACCAGAGGCAAACCAGCGGGAGCAGAAGGATTTTGCACCTCATTTGTTTGGTCCAGTAGTCAATTAATAGTACACTTCATGTGATGAAGTGTTTGAATACCAAGTAGTCAAAAACTGTGAATAAATGGCGGTATTTAAAGGCAGATGTTGCTTTGATCATACAAATGTGGCACCACTATAAAAGCGGAGCTTTGCCTGAAAGTGTTCACAAATAAAATTTTTTCTAGTGTCAATGTTCTGCGATTGCGGACCTTTAAAACGTATGTAAGGTATTAAAATAGTACTTTGTATCATAACTGCTAATAAAATAAAGCGAAAAGGCAAATATCGAGGATAGTTCGCAACAAGAAAAAAGTTAATAAGGAAAATGGCTGATAAACAAATAAATTAAAGGAGAAATACCGTGTGCATAAAAAGTCAAAAGAAAATACTGTGTGCATAAAAAATGAATGAAAAAATATCCAATAGGAGAACAAATAATGAATTCCTTATTGCTCGATAAGGCCGGTCAAGACAAATGCAATTTTGTTTGTGTTAAAGGAAACGCATGGAACATATTGCAAAATGATAAAAATTAATGAAGACAATTTTCTCACTAAAATGATAAAGAAAATAAACGAGGATGCAAGAAATTTTGCGGCAAAACAACAAATACACATGTATGCAAATAAATTTTGATACACAACATGGGAGATCAGCAGTGTTGTCGTGATTAATAGGCTATTTTTCGTTAGTTTATTCATACAGTTGCGGAAAAAAGTTACCGCCCGATCAGAATTTCCACATTTTTTTGAGAAAAACTGTTTGAATTTAATTATTTTTCAAACGGAAAGGGAAAACGAAATAGACAGTCTTGTAGAAAATTTCACGCTCTACAAAACTGGTATTTTTGTTCAAAAGATTCATTTAAAATTTATGCAAAAAAATCGCAAAGTTTGAAACAATGCAAAAATAAGCTCACGAAAAAAGTTACCGCCCGATAACATTTCCTTGTATTTTGTGGTGGTTTTATGAATTTTTCATGTGTTATTATGTTTAGATGCGTCCTAAATCGATTGATCAAGTTACGGAAAGGCTTATCGTTCGCTTACACGACACAGATGAAAGATGGAGCTTCACAAGAATCGCTGATCACGTGGGAATACCGAAGGAAAGTGTTCGTGATGCTTACCATCGCCAAAAGAATCCGAAAGTGCACAAAAAGGATGGCCGGAAGCGAAAGACAAGTGGCAGGTAGCATTATAATTAACTAGGCACACGATGACATCAGTAGTTGTTGCAGGGTCGACCGAATGATTGCTCGAAAATCGAGGAGAATCCAAAGCTTACGGCCCCTGAAATTCGTGAAGAGCTAAAGTTGGATGACATAACGGTGCGCACAGTACAGAATCGTCTCATTGAGGTTGCTTTTAATATTTACCGTGTTGATTGATGTTTTTAGGTTGGTCTATTTGGTCGTCGTCCAGCCGAAAAGCCGTTTATATCGCCAAAGAATGTCAAAGAACGTCTCAGTTTTGCGAAGGAACATCAAAATTAGACTGTCGATCAATGGAAGAGCGTGCTTTGGTCGGATGAATCGAAGTTCAACATGATCGGAAGTGATGGAAAAGGTTGGATTTTGTTTTTTTTTCGTCGTAAACAATGTTTTTAGGTTATGTAAGGCGTCCGGTTAATAAGCGCTTCGATCCAAAGTACACAAAGGCACCGTTAAATTTGGTGGAGAAACATTATGGTCTGGGGCTGTTTCTCGTGGCATGGACTTGGACCTCTCAGACTGGTGAATGGCAAGATGGATCGGTTTCAGTATCAACAGATCCTTTCGGAAACAATGCTCTCTCACTTGGAACATCTTGAAAACTCGCATCCGGATGAAAACTTGGTACTAGTAGATTAACTCCTCTCTGACCTTTATTATTCGTGACTTTTCTAGATCTTCCAGCAAGACAACGATCCCAAGCACAAGGCCAAGATCATCACAAAATGGCTCCAGGACAACAGCGTCGATGTTATGCAATGCTCAAGCCCGCTCAATCTCCAGACCTACATCCGATCGAGAATCTGTGGTATGAAGCTGAACGAAGAATGGGTGGGCACAAGCACAAGAAGTCGGACGAACTATTCAAAGCGGTGAAGAAAGCATGGGAGTCGATTCCGAAAGAACGCCTGGAAAAGCTCGTGGAGTCAATGCCAAGAAGATGCCAGGCTGTTATTGATTCTAACGGATATGCTACAAAATATTAAAATGTTGTTTTGGTGCGTTGTTTGGAATAAAATGTTATCGGGCGGTAACTTTTTTCGTGACCTTATTTTTGCATTGTTTCAAACTTTGCGATTTTTTTGCATAAATTTTAAATGAATCTTTTGAACAAAAATACCAGTTTTGTAGAGTGTGAAATTCTCTACAAGACTGTCTATTTCGTTTTCCCTTTCCGTTTGAAAAATAATTAAATTCAAACAGTTTTTCTCAAAAAAATGTGGAAATTCTGATCGGGCGGTAACTTTTTTCCGCAACTGTATCTCACTGTTCATCCCAAATTTATAAAGATTGTATTTTACTTTAACTTTCAAACGCCAAAACGGGGTTAATTTAATCCCTTCTAAACTTTGAAAATATGGTTTTTGGCTGCTACACATTAAAAAAATTTGCCCTTTCGGACGTAGGTTGTGCAGCTCAAGTGATATCTAATCCGCTAAAAAGGTTGACATTCAACAGTCGAAAATTCGATTTTTTACCTCACTTTAAGGAGTCAGGGGTCAATTTGACCGTCAATATAGTTTTACTTTTAACAGGTAAGCGCCAGCTTGTACTTATATTACCTTTTTTGTTCAGAATTTCATTCTGAACAAGATAGAAGAAAAAAATTAAAAAAAGGTTTTTTGGCGATTCATTTTGGGTATTTATTGTTGGACACCTTGCACTTTAGAGTTGTTTTAGTTACCGTATTTTTTCTAATAAGCGAGCATGCTCGTTAATTTTCCAATCACCTCCGAGGGTGCCCGTTTATTAGAGACTGCCTGACTATTGGAGACTGCCCTTTCATTTTTTCGATCAAAATTTATTCGAAGACAGACAACAAAAAGAGGTAAACATTCAATAACACAAACATACGAATTCTAACCATCAAATTCAAAATGAAGACTGTCATCGGTAAGGTAGCCATTTTCTTCGTCTTGATCAGCATCAAACAACAAAACATTTGTATTTTTCCAGAAATTGAAGCTTAAAGAGTTAAGTTGTAGGTAAAATCGTCTTTTAGGGTGCCCGTTTATTAGAGACTGCCCGACTATTGGAGATTGCCCGCTTATTAGAAGAAATACGGTATTTGTTCTCATCTGTTAACACCAGAAGGACTGAGCGTAGACAGGGAAACATTTTGTAGAAAATATTATGTAGATTCCGAATTTGCAAAAAAAAATTCAAAAATGTTTCCTTTCTGAGAAAAATGGCGTCTTGATGTTAGGCTATCTTTACGATTTTTTTTAAATTTATCTGTTCTCATTTTTTGACATATTTAATTTTTCAACCGCTTATATTTTCAGATTAAGATCTTTTTAGATGAAAAATTTCGTGCACTTTCTAAAAAATATATATATATATCTGTTAACTTTGCAAAAAGTTCGATGAAAATTCCAAAAATTATTTATGGTTGTAACTTTTTGTTCTGGAAATATTTTTTTATACATTTGTGCTTCAATGTTTGCGGAATTTTTTGCTACTAAACATATATGTCAATACAGTAAAGAAAAAGTACATGTAATTTTTTTTAAACAACAAACAACATGACTGACTTAAAAAATCACCTCATTTGATTAATGATTCTTTAATAGATTGTCAAAATTATATATTTTTAATAAACATTTAGTAGATGTTTTATTTTTTGGAATTAAAAATCCGCTAGTTTGCTAGTAGACTTTCTAGAAGCCTTTCAGTCTGTGTAAAATAATAGGTTTGGTCCGGAAATTTTGTATTGAAGTGAAGTATTAGAATATGTTCTCATGAAAATTGCACTGATCTGGCAATTTCTTGAGATACCATATTTCCTCTAATTGGCCACCAGCCTCTAATAAGCCACCTCCTAACTTCAAGTGGTCTGAATTTTTTGATTTTATTTATTGTTTGAGCTGTGTAAAAGTGCCTGCGAGGGATTTCAAAATCTAACAGGCACTTTTACACAGCTCAAACAAAAAATAAAAACAGAAGTTTAGACCACTTGAAGTTTTTAAAAAATTACATGCCTCCAATTAGCCACCATGGTGGCCAATTAGAGGAAGTACGGTAGATGACGTTTTACTGGTGTATACGACAAAAATGAGAGCAATTTCGGCGTCATTCTAGTCTCTTTTCCTAGCTTTTGAATAAAAAGATCTCATGTGCAAGATATTGTCAGCAAAAAATTGAAAATTGAAATAGTTGCACTTCAAATTTATTCACCCAAAACAATTGGATCACCCTGAATATCAAAATAAGAGTAAGAAAAACAATAAAAAGCAAGAGTTTTCTAAAAGAAAACATTGCAATAAACAAAACAATTGTGTTTTTAGCCCACTTTTTGATCACTTCTCTCAGACAAGTTACCACCCATTTTGTAGCTAGAAAGATGAGCTACAAAATGGGTGGTAACTTGCCTGAGATAAATGGTCAAAAAGTTGGATAAAAACACAATGCCAAAAACACGATTTTGAAGGCGTTAATTAGAGAAAATACGGTATATTGAATAAAGAGGTTCAAAAGGTGAGAAAGGGGGAAAAAATTACAGTGAGAAACGGATTTCTTTCTTCTCTTTCTCTTTCCCCCAATTTCTTTCTTCTCTTTCTCTTTCCTTTCTTTCTTCTCCCCAATTTCTATCTCTCTTAAAATTGTCTATAAGCGTTCTACCTGATCCAACGAAATTTTCCTGCTCAGTTTTTAAAAATTATTATAAGGTCACCAAAAATATATTTAACATAAAACAAGTCAAAATTTAGAACGGTTCAAAGTTGAAAAATTGCTGGTCTCGCGTCTTAATTTTTTACTGTCAAGCACTTGTACAGTCAAACCTGGGTTATCCGACACCCAAAGGGACCGCCCTTATGGTGTCGGATAAACGAGGTGTCGGTTAACTGAGGTGTTGGATAACTGGGGTGTAGGTTTACCAGGCCAACCAAATCGGGCTCATGGTGTCGGATAAAAGAGTGTGTCGGTTAACTGTGATGTCGGATAACCCAGGTTTGACTGTATGCCCCTTTGACTAAAACCAGTAAAATTTGCAAGTCTGACGTTAGGTAATTATTTGGGTTCTTTTCGGTTATCCGGGGGGACCTTTTAAAATTGCTTTTTTGATTTAATTTTACATATTTTCTGAATTCTTTAAATTTTTATTGTAAACAAACAACGACAAAATAACTATTCAACGGAGATTTTCGTTACTATTCAACGGAGATTTTAGGCAGATCACGAAAGTTCATAGCGGCTAGAAATGGACAAAAAATGTAATATTAAATCAAAAAAGCAATTTTAAAAGGTCCCCCGGATAACCGAAAAGAACCATTATTTGTAGTCTTTTGCCTAACTTTTTTCTGTCAGTTAGGATAAGCATTGCCATTTTTTTCGACCGTATACCCTAAATTTACGGTTTTTATCATTTCAGGCAATTATGCAAGCAATTTTGCCAAAGAAGAGAAAGTTGGGCAAATTCGATGGCGCTGAAGGCATTACTCAACTGATGGAGGAATTCGAGTCCGAAAATTTGAAACCAAGAAGCTGGGAGTTGTCGGGCGAAGTAACTGCAGTGGACCGGGATAAGAATGAGCTGTTGGATCAGTTTATTGATGTGGATTTTCGAGCTAAATCAGGTATGTGAATTATTTCTGTAACTGTTCTCCTCTAGTATTGAAGATTTCTAGCTCCAATTATTACAATCGACACCAGCAAACTTTTGGAGTCTCTAATTCTTCAGCGGATCAAAGATAAAGTTGGTGACTATTTTTGATTTTTTGAGGTTCTTTTAGCATTATTTCTCCAGGCCTTCGACGATGTTATCAGGAATGTCAGAGCGAATGAAGCGCTAGTGCCCTTTTATCGCAACAAAACCGATTTTGATGAAGGCGTGCGCAAATCACTCACGGAACTCTACGAAGAGGAATTCAAGATTGGACGAAAAGAGGCAGGTGATCAGGTAGCATTGGTTTGAAATATCGACTTTTGCGAATGCTGGAATTTAGTTAATCGAGCCTCAGCTGGATCATGACGTGCAGATAGCAGTCAAAGATATGGATGCACTGTTCAAGAAGTTGGATGCCTTGAGTCATTTTCAGTTCAAGCCGCCGGAGGTTCGTGTTTTTTAGAAGCGCATAAGTGATGGTCCTTCGTATTCAATTCAGTCTGCAACTTGACTACATTCTACTCTCGATTTAGTTGAACCCCAGAAAGCACAGGGTCCGACACTTTTTATCCTCTAATTTCGAAAACTTTTGCAAATCTAATTTGAAGGTCTGATTAGAAATCTTATAATGATTCCGATTTTGAGGATCGTTTTTGTAGATGCAACAGGGCCACGAGTTAAGCCTTTTTCAAAAAAATCGAGAGCCGAGAGTCTTCACGGCAAAATTTTTGCCATTTACAAAAACAATCTGCGAAATAATGATCCCTTGCGATTTTTCTGATTAGACTGACAAATCACGTTTGGTAAAGGTTTTCAAAAATCGAGAAAAAAAGGGTCAGGCCCTAGGCGGTAACGACGTGAAGGGTGTATAGTTATCGAGAGCAGACTGTATTTTTAATTAGCCTACATAATTGTCACAGACGCTATGCTACATGCTTACACAGAGCTATAGTCCGCTAAATGATGTGATCAAATTTTTTGTAGATCAAACCAGAAATCAAGATTGTCAACAACATGCCCAGCTTTCGTGTCGAAGATGTTGGTCCCCTTGCTTCGGTTGAACCAGAATCCGCTCTATTGGCTCCAGAAGAAGTTTTCAACCACTGCAAGGCTATACTGGTGGCAAAGGATGAGCGCTCAGAAACGGACAAGAAGCGGGAGAGGCGAAAGAAGAAAAAGAAGCAAGCTTATTGGCAATCGGACAGTGCATTTCAGGGGCGAAATAGTTGAAGCGAGTTATTTTCTAACTTGTTTTTGAAAGTTGTTTACCCGATATTGTTTGTTGTTCGCAGATTTGCGAGTCGAATAAATCATTATTGTGCATGAAATTATTTGTTCTGGGTGTGTATTCGACGTCTGGTGCCGTTGGCACGCATTTGGGACACGAGCATGATAGCCTGGCGGACACGGACATAATTTCGTCGCATCGAAATTTCGTCGAGGCCAAAATTCCGGTGGAATAACGCCCGTGGGGGATTGCTCTGCTATAGTGGCATACACCTAACTCGGCCGTGGGTGAATTGGCACGCACCAGTGGAAAAATTGACTATATGCGACGAAATTTTGGTAAAGGGACGTTTCAGCATATTTTTTCAAATGAAAAAAAGGACGAAAGGCGGTAAGTGATTTTTTCGAAAAAAAATTGCCTTGGTCCCCCTGTTGATTTGAAAACGCCAATAAGCAACGTTTCAAAACAACAGGGGGACCAAGGCAATTTTTTTCGAAAAAATCACTTACCGCCTTTTGTCCTTTTTTTTCATTTGAAAAAAGATGCTGAAACGTCCTTTTACCAAAATTTCGTCGCATATAGTCAATTTTTCCACGGTAGTTCTTTTTCCATGTCAATTGGGTGCGTGCCGACGACTCGGCGCGTTTTCGGCTTTTCAAGCCGAAAACCAGAAAATTTTCGGCCTTTTCGACGCGCCGGAAAGATCGGGTTCCAATTCGCTGAGCATTGATCTTCTAAGAAGTAATTCTTCGTTAAATTGATTCTTTAATTTTCAATTCCACAGTTTCGCATACTGGTGGTGACAAAACTTATTTTTTCTTGACTATTTATAACGGTTAATAAGTTTGTTATGCATCGATAAGTCTCAGATTAAGTAGGAAGACCGCCTGGTACACATAAGTGGTGTCTATCTCCGGCAGTTGAAAACTGTGTTAAAGGCAAAATGTTTTAAAATCCAGGGTCAACCCCCAAATTGCTTGATCCTTACCGCAACTACCAATACTTCCTTGGCAGTGATATCCAGCTAGTAGCACTCAGTAATCAGGTATGTATGGTGTAATATACAGTTCAGGTGGTGTTACCAACTAGTTTGGGCTACCTATCTAGTTTTAAAGTGTTATCGCGTAACCATAACTAGTCTTAACTACATAACCAGTTAAGAAGAAATGATATTTGCTATCACTAGGAATCCAGCCTGTATAAATAGAAAAAAATTCGGTTTTCGGCTTTTTAAGCCGATAACCCGAAATTTTTCGGTTTTCGGCTTCGAAAATTTTCCGCTCGGGTCGGCTCGGCACGCTAAAATTTTCGAGGCCCCGTCTACCCTACACATTACACTTCTGCTAATAATTATTTTGAAAAATTTAATGTCCGAAAAAGGCCGATACCTCATGTGGCGGGAATATAAAAGTGACTGCTTTTTCTCAGGAATTTAAATATTATTTGAATTTAATTTCTGATGAGATGATATTTTTACTTTTTCTGATAGCGAAAAATAAGTCCAGCATCGTGGCTACACAATATTATATGAAAAGTGTATAACCATAAAGTTTTTTTCAAGAACATTAACATGTAGATGACAATATTGCCATCCAGATGTCCAGTCTACTTTCATGATAAAAAATTTATAAACTCGTTTTTATAGTTACACGCGGGGATGACGGGGATAGCGCCCGCTTAATCGTTTTTCGCAAAAAGCTGTGTAATTGCTGTCCGATGGAATGTACAGGGTGTGTCAGAATTCCGCAGCTACTTTTAAAAGATTTGACTATTTACGCTACAGTCAAACCTCGATTTAACGACACTCTGGGGACCGGCAAAAAAGTGTCGTTAAATCGAGGGTGTCGTTAAATAGAGTGTCGACTGCATTCCCCTTGACCATTTTATTTACGAAATTTTTTAGTACGGTACGATACACAATATCCTCGCGCCGCAATATCATTGACCAAAGTATTGTCAGTCCACAATATCCTCGGACAAATGTAATTCTTCGAATCCTCCTTGGGTGCATACTTTTTTTTCAATGATTGAGTTGAACTAACTGAGCTTCAATTTTTCCATCCTGATCTTCATTTTGCCTCTGACTATTGAAAACACTTGTTAGGAAGTGCTCAAACGTTTGTCCTAAACCTGGGTTGTGATACGTGAAATTCTGCGCATAATCTCACGCCTATACTTTTACCTGGTTACATTTAGCTGTTTAGAAATTTAGCTTGTCGGATTAGAAAAGTGGACACTCTGGAGTTTCCTGTCTCCGTTTTGAGGGGATCCCTTACAAAGAATCTCTTTGTCGTCAACCAAGTAAAATTCTTCTCGCCACTATAGAGAGTTAAGATTAAAAAATTGGCTGGAATATAACCACCGCCCCCTAAAATCAAGTTTTTAGTAGTGTCTAAAACCATTTTAAAGGACCTTGTTCACGCGTTCTAAATTGCCCTCCGCCAGTTCAAAAAAATTTCCAAATCGTTGAATTTTGCGCACGAATTTTTTGATTGGGTTTCTAACAAAAGCGTACCTAAAATTAAATTCTAGGCGTAGTTTTGTTAGAAACCAAGTTGAAAAATCTGAAGAGAAATCCGAAGTGCTAGTATGCATGTTTTTTATGCATCCAAAGTAACTTTCGGGTGATTTTCGTCTAAGGTATGTGTGCGTGCGCATCCCGCGCCCCCGAAGGGGTCGCAGGAGGAATGAGAGTTAGAGATGTTACAGTTGTTAAGTTTTATTTAAATAAAAATAAAATTATTTTAATAATTCATATAATATAAACATAAACACTCGATATAACGGCTACCAGACAATTTCCAATATTTTTGGAATTTGTCGGCCGACATTTTCCAATATTTTTGGAATTTGTCGGCCGACATTTTCCAATATTTTGGAATTTGTCGGCCGACTTTCAAAAATATTGGAAAATGTCGGCCGACAAATTCCAAACGACATTTTCCAAAATATTGGAAAATGTCGCGCGACATTTTCCAAAAATATTGGAAATTGTCTGGTAGCCGATATAACGTATGACTGAAGATATGACGCTTAATAAACTTCTATATAACGTACCTTCAGTATACCGTATTTCCTGTCATTTCTCCCCACCCCTCTCTAATTACTCGCCCCCTTAACTCCTAACCGTGCGTTATATCGAAGGTAGGTTACCGTATTCCCAGTAATATCTCCCCGGGGGAGTAATTACAGGCATGCCATTTTTCAAACTTCAAATGGTCTGAAACTTCTGTTTTCATTTACTGTTTGAGTTGCGTAAAAAGTGCCTTTTTAAAATCCCCCAGGCACTTTTTACTCAGCTCAAACAGTAAATGAAAACAGAAGTTTCAGACCATTGAAAAAATGGCATGCCTGTAATTACTCCCCCGGGGGAGATATTACAGGGAATACGGTAACCTACCTTCGATATAACGCACGGTCAGGTCCGGTCCCCAGAGTGTACGTAATATCGAAGTTTAACTGTATCCCTAAGACTTTATGATTTATTTAACTATCGCCTAGTCCATGCTGTCAACATCAATTTGTGCCTTTTTACCAGTTCCTTGGATTAACCACTTCGCGACAAATTGGACACGTATCATGCTGACGAAGCCATGGTTCAACTGAAATTCAACTGATAAGTAAATTAACTGAAAGAAAAGAAACTACTGCAATTCTTGTGGAAAATATGCAAACAGTCTAACTTGGCCACTTTTTCTCTGAGAAAGAAGGTATTCATGCAAGTAACGCATTGAGTCTCATCATCGACTTGCTTCTTGCTCACTGCAGTCATAGGCAAACGCTAAATTTTTTGTGATAAAGCAGTAGTAAAAAATAAAGATGAATCAAGTGGTACTTTAATATCCTCCGGCTTGATATGAGCGGGCTCCTCAGTTTCAGCATTGCTCAAAATGTTGATGAGAAGAGAAATAACGTCTTGCTCTTGCATATTTCCATTGAATATCCTTAAAAAAACTAAGTGGATAAGCAACCACCAAAAATTGACTTACCGGCGCAGTTCTACATTTTCAGTGTCGGGTGCATTTCGCACAACTGAACGCAAACCAATCGGACGATCAATGATCACTTCTCTCTGGCGAGCAATAAGAACTGGAATAGGCTGAAGTTGAGATCGAAGGACAGCTGTAGAACGAGATTCGGAATGTTCCTGAACTCTTTGCCCCAAGTATCGCTGCTGCAAAGAAATTTTCTTTAAACAAAAATCTAATTTAAGAATTACTAACCAAGAAATCATTTAGACGCTGCTGCATTGCCACTTCCTCAAAGACTGCATTCTGATTTTCATTTGATCCGGATGGAGTATTTTGAATCTCTTCGATGAATCCTCCACGGCAGTCGGAGCAAATTGGAGCCTAAAAGTAAAAAATTGACCAAACCAACAAAATTGTTACAAAAATTAACTCACATTATTTGCTATCACAACTTGGATTCGATTATTGCATTCGTAACAGAAGTACTCAGGTTCCATCTTTCGTATTCCAAAAAAAACTTTAGATAGTGTACTGCAGAAAATCAATAAACGAATTGGCACTGGAAAAAGCAATATTTAGGCGCAATCGATTCCCAATTAAGACAAAACAGTCAGCACAAAAGTATCAGACAGCGATCAGCTAAATCTACAGCAAATGAAACCAGCAACAAAATCTTTAAAAGATACTTTTCTTCGACTTGTAAATTCGAATCGAATTTGTTTTGGCAGGCCTAAATTTTCTAGAATTTTCTCAACAAATGTGTAAATTATGACCATTTGCATCTTTATCTGATTGTCTAACTTTTGCTCTAGCTTTTTTGCAACAATGCACCAATGTTTTCTTTTTCCTCTGCCTGCGCTTTACTTTGATTGCTCTTCTAACATTTTCGATTCACACCAGAGAAGAAGAACAACAGAGTGGAATGTTGGCCACATAAATTGCTCATTTTACAAGATGTCAGATGATTTTGATCATCGCATTTCCAACTTTACCTTTCAGTCAAAGATTTATTGTTATAAAACTCGACTTACAACGGTCTTTCAAAGCATAAAACGTCACTGGAGACATTTTTACAGTCGAGTTAAAAGTTAATACCGTTCAAGCCGATTCTAATGACACCAAATGTTTATAGAAGACTTCGTGAAAATCACAGGGCATGAAAAATTCGTGTCAAGACAAGTTTTTTTGCCATTCAAAAAAAGTAAGACCGCTTTATGCACACTGTTTTGACTCATGAGGCTGTCATATGCTCTAATAGACGGGCGTGTCCGTCTATTTTTCAACCTCTATTTTTTCAAACTTCAAGTGGCCTGAAACTTCTGTTTTCATTACCGTCTGTTAGATTTTCAAAATCCCTCACGGGCACTTTTTACAGAACTCAATAAGGTAATGAAAACAGAAGTTTCAGTCCATTTTAAATTTGACATGCCCGTCTATTAGAGACTTCCCACACCCACCAATAAATTTATCAAATTTTTATTACAACTCAGTAGTGAGAATTTTGCACTTCCTCGGCTTACTTTTTATCTTGTTTATACAAATGTTATCTCATATTTTTTTGTTTTTACATCCAGTAGACCCATAAAAAAATCAAAAAAAAAGAGGAGGAAGTGTTGTGCCCATAAATGTTTATTACAGAAGCGAAGTCGAACCAAAAAGGCAGCATCTGTAAATAGCTTGATTGTTGTGCTTTCTCTTATTTTTCTTCCTCTGCCAGCCAGTGGACAGGCCATAAACAATCTGACGGCTAGTTTTTGTCTCCCTTGTTTTTCTTTTTCATCATCTTCACACTCTCTTCATGGTAAAAGGATGGGTGGTAGTAGGAGGAGGGGCCTGAGGCGTGGTGCTGTTCAGCCAACCCCTTTTTGGTTCCCCCACATTCCCACAATAAATATCCTTTCATATTTTGATGTAATCCTCACACCGCTTCTTTTTTGATCGGTCAATCGGAAGTTGGGTGTAGAGCGAATGATTTTTGTTTTCTGCCTTTTGCTCAGATTCATAAGGTGATTCATAAGGGTCATTCAAGGAGAAATTTTTGTGGTATAAAAACTGGCTGTTTCAGCAGTAGTCACAGTTTTAGTGCAAACACAGGTGCACCTGAGGGCGAAAATGCAGTTGATGCTGCTTTTTACACATTCTTTTTTCTTGTAAAAGTATAAGTACCGTATTTCCTGTAATAACTCAACTACCCCCTCAACTTTGAGGACCTATATCTCAGCCCAGAGTCAATATCTTCTTAACTCGCACGAGCTCCACCGATTCCACTTTTTAGATTTTTGATTTTCACCCAAAAATCTCGATATCGACGTGAAAATTTTCCAATTTTCAGGCATCCAAAAAATAACTCACCCAGGTGAGTTATTAGAGGAAATACAGTGTTCGATTATCAGAAAATTTCGGCAAAGATCACAGAGTGACTAGTACTTTCCGATGGGTTTCTATATTTATGTTTATAAAAACTATAATATATTTTTTGCTAGGTTTCGAAATTAAAAGGAAAAATTGGAAATTTGTAATCCATGAAAGAATTTCAGCGTAAGTTTTCTGAATTTTCATTCATAAACCCAACTTGTTGAAGCTTGTTGAAGTCATGAGCTTGTTGAAGTCATTAAAACGCAAAAATTTCATAACCCATCAGAAAGTGCTAGTCACTTTGAGGCCAGTTTTTCGGCAGCCGGATAAATGAGTTTTGCAGTAAGACGATCACTTTGTGTTGTGTCTATTTGAGAGCATTCACTGGACCATGGAGCTGAAAGGGCTTTTCTTCAAGAATCATAATTTTTTTTTAATTGAATTTTAATGTGACGCCAATTTTTTGATTTTTTGAAATTTCACTTTAAAATCTTCATTGTTTTCAAAATGGCTGTAAGCACCGGATAAAATGAATTAAAATTTTTTTGAAAATTTTCATAGTCCTCTCTGCTGTTCTATGATCTATTTTTGTGTGGATGGCCTACCAACCATCATTTTTGCACTTACTGGCTACTTTGTTTATTCCTAATGATTGTTTTTGAGCAGTTTAACCTGCGTCGGCTGATTCATGGCAGGGAATTTGCATATTTAACGTGATATTTTATTTAGTGCATTATAAAAGTTGCTGTTTTGACCACATTGTTTTGAATATTGGTGATGGGGGAGGAGGAAATAGTTTATTTATGTTTATGAAGTCATACGCCCAAAAATACAAAAAACCGCAGATTTGCAAAGTGGTCGAGATAAATGCTTATATAACTTGATATTCTATATTTTTATTTTTCTATTTTGCCGTTTCTTTCAGTAATTTTTTTGTTGATGGAATATTCCTGGATTTTCAAAAATTTTTTATATATTTTTGAATGATATTACCGTTTTTGAATACTATTCTCGGCTATTGTAAACAGTTAGAAAAAGAGGTCTAATCTGGCTTGAGACCCGAGAGTTGACTATATAGTGAGAGGTTACTGTTTAGCAAGAGTTGACTGTATAGGGAAAGTTGACTGTATAGTGAAAGTTGACTGTATAGGGAAAGTTGACTGTATAGTTAAAGTTGAATGTATAGCGAAAGTTGACTGTATAGTGAAAGTTGACTGCATAGTTAAAGTTGACTGTATAGTTAAAGTTGAATGTATAGTGAAAGTTGACTGTATAGGGAAAGTTGACTGTATAGTTAAAGTTGAATGTATAGCGAAAGTTGACTGTATAGTGAAAGTTGACTGCATAGTTAAAGTTGACTGTATAGTTAAAGTTGAATGTATAGCGAAAGTTGACTGTATAGTGAAAGTTGACTGTATAGTGAAAGTTGACTGTATAGCGAAAGTTGACTGTATAGTGAAAGTTGACTATAAGATGTGGAGGAATCTGGTGTTTTTCCTGAGGAAAATGACGAGCTTGATTGTTCGATTATCAATAGTCTGTTGTTTAAGTTTAAAAAATAAAAATCAACCATTTATCATATTCCTAACCATTTCAGACGTTCAAAGCCACTTTATTTCAATACTCGCGAAAATTCGCAATCTTCGCGCGAATATTTGCGAATTCCAGTCTTCGCGCGAATTTCAGCAACCCTAAAATAAAGTCATTTCGTGTAAATTTTTAAATTTTTTTTAACTCATACTTTTAGAGGTTACACAGCATTGAGTGAAAAATCGGATCAAACCAAAAAAGTAAACCATTAAAAATTACCTTGGCTATTCTTGTCTTTTTCATTTGTCTAGTCACCTTTAGTCTACCGAATCCAACCTCAAAAAAAGTCTGTTTCATATTTCCAGAACCTTCGTGGCTATTGTAATGTACCAATCTGCCCAATAATCCTCGCAAACACCAAATATCATGCCTTTGTTGAACCATTTACCCAGAACCCCTTCTATTATAGTCAATTCGAGTGGTTCAAAAGAGCATGCTTTTGTGTGACTTTTGCAAAATTGTTTTTATGCCCTTAGTTTTATTACACTCCCACACCACCACCCTGAGCCAGGTTTGGGATGGAGGGAGGAGACACTACTACGTATACAAACCCCCTGTTCTTTGCCTTCTAGCAATGGTTTACGACTCTGACTCGCTGGAAATAATAGTAATCCGATTCTGTTTCTCTTTCTTCGCATTTCTACATTGCTGTTTTGGTCTGATTTCGTGTGTGTGTTTGAGTGATTCTTACATATATATCAGTTTTTATTTGTGAATAGTAGATTTTTTGATGTACCAAATGTGGTTTTTTGTTGCAACTAGATTTATGAGGAAGTCGAAAATTGATGTGATAGCGCAACCTAGGATATTAAGAAAGGATTTATAGCGTAGCTCATATTAGGCGCAGATTTTTATTGATAGCACAGATTTTCACTTTACTGACTGATTGAGAAGGTCAAGCTGGAACCATTAATTTCGCTAGAAAACCCTATTTCGGGAGCAAAACAGATGCTTTGACCCGACTATTGACAGTTAGTCGAATGAATATGAATGACTGCCAATAAGTATAATGTGTCTCATAAAAGAGCTGTCTGCCTTAGATTGCTTAGCAGACGTACGGTTTGAAAATTCGTGGAACTCAACTTGACGGGTGTTTGGTTGACGACTGATTCAAAACGCCTTTTTAAAAAGTGTTTGATTGAACTTTCCTTGGACATCAAACTCAACAATTAGTAAATTTAATTAAGGTGGCAGTGTGTTTTGTTTCAATCGCCTGAAACGGGGTGAATGTTTTTTCTTCTTCTCCCACTCTTCAAAATTATCAACATTTTGTGTGTGTATGTGGGATTTTGATAGTGCAAAAAGGTAGAGAAGAATGTGCTGTTGTGAGAGATCAACAACTCCACCCTCTACTGTTTTCTAAAGTTCAGTTATTGTGGCGGAAACTGTTAGTCAGCGTGAAATAGTCTCTTTATTTTAGTTGTAGGATATTTTATATCAATTGGATTGACTGTGTTCTTTGCAGTGTGCTAATTGTAGATAGTTTTCTGCAGCTTTTGGAAAAAGCTGAGAGTTTTTTTAGGATTGATAGCAATGGTCGAGTATACAGCAGTATTTGTTAAGAAACGTAATCAGTGAACGCCATCGATTTTTATCTTTGGTATGATATTAGGTTGATCCAAAAGTTCTTGGGCACCTTGAAAAAATTTATTTGGCTCCGTCCGACTTCCATTTATTTCGCTCGATGCAGCACTTTTTGGCTGGCAAAGAATACGCAACAGAAGAAGCAATTTTAACAGATCTGCAAGTTTATTTTGATTCGAAACCGATTAGATTCTTTGTTAAAGGTATTGGGAGATTGCCTGAAAGATGGCAAAATGTTGTTGATGTTGAGGGAGATTATTTTGTTGAATAAAGATTTTGGAGAGCTGTTTTGTTGATGTGACTTCGAGTGATATCTCCTCTGAATTAGATCTGCAAACATTGGAATGATAAACATCATGCTAAAATATTAACACGTTAATAAAA
Organism: Ditylenchus weischeri; assembly: GCA_029231635.1. NCBI lineage: Eukaryota > Metazoa > Nematoda > Chromadorea > Rhabditida > Anguinidae > Ditylenchus > Ditylenchus weischeri. The sequence continues at coordinate 306,121 of JAMRYI010000017.1, forward strand.
AATCGAAAATAAATTTTTTCAAGGTGCCCAAGAACTTTTGGATCAACCTAATACAAATACAGATTTTCGATTTGGGGTCTGCCGAGACCGTTAATCCTACTTTCGGGTGCTGCGATGACACTTGCGGACGACTTTTTTGGCCGACGAAAAAAGTACCCTATTTGACTATTTTCAAAGGAATTTAGTGCTGTATTGGGATGGACAGGGACCAAAAGGGGTGTTTGATGGGTTAGAGATCCGCGCACTCATATACCTTAGACATAATTCCGAGCAAGACTCTTGATCAAAGGTAGGGTTGTCGACACGACATGTCGATTTCGACATTTCTTGTCGAAATGTCGACATTTTTCGACATTTCGACATTCGACTCGACACGACATGTCGAAAACCCTATATGGAGGCTCTTTTTGACAAGTCCCATATTGAAATATGTGATAAATCATGAAAAATCAACCTTAAAATGACCATCAGTAATTGTAATTTAATCCTGGTACTAAAATATGTTATTAAATCCTAGAACTAAGAATTGTAAGTCAAGTGCAAATACCAAAATAACCGCAAAAGTCGGCCGCAAGTGTCGCGCCGCAAATGTCATAGAGCCCTACTTTTGCGGTGACATAGAAAGTTTATTCAACTCTATTAGAATAAGTAAATGCGTGTCGAGTTTTTAATGTTTATGTAAAAATTTTGCTTTTTTCAGAACTTTTTATGCTTCCAAGCACTTCCCACCAACCCCAACAACCAATGACCACCAAAATCCGGCGCTTTAGCCTTTCCAAGTCAGCCGAGCAGACTCCTCCCGCCCTAAAAACTCCTCCACTCACAGAAAATGCCACCCTATCAGAACTTGCTATTGAAAGCAATGCTGGCACCATCACCCCCGACATTATTTCCTTCCGATATGCCTGGCCTTTGAAGATTACCAAGAGACTGATGTCAGCTAATGAGCCATTAGCTATATTGCAAGTATCCCCAGCTTTTTGTACAGCTTTCAATGGGGTGCAGTTTATGTGGTGCATGAGGATGTGCGACGAGAATTGTCTGCAGGATATTGCCTTAGCGGCTGAACAAACGACGAAGATGAAGTTGGAGCAGAGGGTGAATGTGACACTGTACTATAAGGATGGACCATCTCAGGATGTTACACTGGAAAGTTGCAGGTAGGCAGTTAGAGGATTGAATCTGGTTTATTGTTTCCGGTGTTTTTGATAGAAAAGGTAGCCAAAAACATTTTTTAAACAAGCAGAAGTTGTAGATATCGTTGCTTGCACCTAGCACATAACCACAAAATAATTTTAAAATAATAATGCACATCTTTGCGCACTATTTAAAAAATAACTGAACCATGAAATAGGTCGACTTCCTCACCCCTTGAGACACTTATATTTTCTCATTGAAATTTTTTTGCGGGCTTTACAGAAGTGCGGTCCTACCATATTTAATCACTAATTTCCTGCGTTTCCTACTACCTTTCAAAAAATGCAAAAGTCTAAACTTTGTTATCTTTGGTCTTTATTATAATATTAGACCTTTCTGGCTGGGAAACACTAGTGCAAGCCACCAGAAAATATTTAAACTGTTCTTTATAATTTAATTTATAATCCTGGCATAAGTTCGGAAGTAATGCTGGCGATGTTAATTAATAGGGCCAATTTTTAGAATATCGCTGGACAACATGCAATGTGAACGAGTGTTTTCCGACCTGCCTTTACCAGGTCTAGAATATACCAAGGGAAGTGGTGGATGGTCTCCGATGGTGTCAGCAGAAGAGGGTCATCTCCAGAATGCATTGACTTCCTCAGAGTTCAGCGATTACATCCACAATAACGTCGGCAAACACATCTCTATATCTGTGCAATTGAGGTAGATCCATTGCAAAAATTTTTTTTTGACTTCATAGTATCACTTTGTAGGATCCACACCAAATGGTTTCTGCCCTTGACCTATTTACCTAGCATTGACCAGCTCGGCTATCCCACAAGCATTTGCCCTTTGAAAAACATGTGTCTAGAAATTCTGCAGGAGATTAGATCTAATAAATTGGTTGTGCCCGATGTGGAATTCTTCAATTTAGAGGTTTGCCTTTTTCCTACCCTACTGTTTGGAATCTTCAGAAATTCACGGTATATTCCTTGATTTGCTTATAAAAACTTCCGATATTTGGTAACCGTTGCCATAACTCTTTCAATATTTTCTTTCCTTCTAAAAATTCCTCCGCTTCACCCTGAAAAAATAAATCAATTGCATGACTTTTTCCGCTGAAGGGTTGGATCTGAAGGGTTTTCCCCATTGATCAAGTTGTAAAAAGTATTATTTTAGAGCGACAAATACGCTTTACATCGTCACATCTTCAACTTTGCCTGCAAGAAAATTCTCTGCAGATCTGTCGGCAACCTTGCACTAGGCTCGCAGACTGAACTCTCCGAACAAATCGAAACTGTATGATTTTGACAATTTTCACGGTTACCGTATTTCCTGTATTAAACGCCCCCTCTCTAATAAACGCCCCCTTTCAAGGTCCTATATCTCAGCCCAAAAAATAATTTTGCAAATCTGGTTTTTGCGTTTTTTTAGTTAGCATGAGTTAACCTGATTCCACTTTTCAGATTTCAGTTGAGCACCCGAAAATTTCAAAATCTACCCAAATTTTAAACGCCCCGGGGCGTTTGATACAGAAAATACGGTAGATTGATTATATTTCTTTACCGGCGGTAACGGCTTTATATCCATACAATATGTTTTTTCCAGATATTTGGAAATGTCTACTTTACGGAAGTTCTTGCCAAAGAAGCAGAATGTTTTGAAGACTTTGTGGCAATGCTAGACGCTTCTTACAGCGTGCATTTTCCGGCACTGAAAAGGGAGTGTGAGAGGTTTATCTGCCGAGAAGTTATGTTGGTGGGTGTTTTGTTATTTAGCTAGAAAGTTAGCAGTTGAACAGTCTTAAGCAACTAAAATATATTATAAACCCAGCAATTTGTCGGGTACAATATCGTTTATATTGCCAGATGAGCTCTCAACCTGTTCGAGATGTCAGTTCCATCGAAATTTCGTCTGGTGCACCACATATTGGTGCATATTTTTCTATAGACTTTTCGTAATTTCTTTACCGGCGGTAACGGCTTTATGTAGACCCGCGATTCTAGTTTTTTAACAAGATATTTTTTGCTGTAAGATCAAGATGTAGTACAAAAGGATATAGATTTTTTTGGTGCAAAAAATTTATTCAGACGCAAAGAGGTCCGATTTGCACCAAAAAAGATCCGATTTGCACCAAAAAAAGATCCGATTTGTGTCAAAAAGAAATCTTTTTGCACCAGAAAAAATTCATATCCAGAACAAAAAGGTAAAAATATCGAGCAAATAAAAAATAATTTGGTTCATACTTTTTGTCTTTAAACAGCTTCACCGTGATGTACGCTTGTTGTATCACACAAAACATATTTTGCAAAGGGCCTGAGCTCTAGGGAGGAGTGCTTGGAATTTTCTTTAAAACATGCTGTTATTAGTGGAAAATGTCAATTTTTTGAAAAAATTGCATGGTTTTGTGAATGATTATCTTTGCGGGGTCATTTTCCGGGTCTAGCGGTCGACCTAATTAGGTTTCAAGCACTGTGCGCCACCCCTATTTCTCTCCGGCGGGACCCAGGAGGCCAAGAATTTAAGTATTCTTTGTTCTGAAAGCCCACAGGATTACTAAGTCTAGCCATTCATTTCAAACCACGTCTATTTCGGTCTTCTTTTAAAAGGGCACAACTTCCAATTCTAGGCTAAAGTATGGCGGAGGCCATACGCCTGGTTGCATAATTGTGTTCGTGTATGTTTTCTTTTTTAGCGGGAAGATGTATTGAAAAGAGAGGGGCTAAAGCACCAGCACATCAGCAACCCCCTATGCCCATTACTCAAAGTCGTGCACGTGTCTTTCAACAGAACAGAAGCGAAATAGGGGGGGGGGTCTGTTGGAGCAACAAGAGAGTAACAACTCAATTGTTCCACCACCCTCAAACAACCACATTTTCAGGGAAAAGCCAGAAAAACACATTTCTTATTTTTATCTTTTTTTTGGGGTGTACTTTTAATCGCACCCATAATTAAAGGCAACATAATAAGGAAGGCAAAGATAAGGCAAATGCAAGTACATTTTTTGTCGAGAAGCTTTCGAAAATTTTCAGTTACCGTATTCTCTCTAATAGAGCACCATTTTTAAATACCACCGCCACCATCCCCCCCCCTCCGTCCCCCTTGGGGTGGCGCAATTATAAGTAGATTTTTTTTTGAAACCCATCAAAGTGTCAAACGAGAAGGTCTTGCTCATGCAAGTCTTTATGGACAGTCAAATTTTTTTATTCAAAATGGAAATTAGCGTTGGACAAAATCACCCTTTTCTTCTAAAAAGCGTCAAAATGTATTTTTTGGCCCAACTGTTCTTTTACTAAATGTGTTTTGCATGCGGGTGGCAAACTCTCTTAGAGTTTGCCACAATTTTGTGGGGAAAAAACAATTTTATTTTTTTTATTTTAAACAATTTTATGGGGTTCATTAGTTATGAGGGAGCACACCTTAAATTTTGCTTTACGAAACCCATTAAATTTTTTATTGTGGTTTGTACGGGTCGAACTCGAATTTGCGATAATATGCCATAAACCTTTTGATCATGAAAAATAAATATTTTTGTTAAAATACTTGTTTTGTATTTATCTCAAGAATGTCCTTTTAGGATTTCAAACCCTAATGGAACCCAAAAGCACATTTTTTAAGAATTGCGTGTCTCCACCTTCTTGCCAAAGTCTACATTTTCAATAAAAAGAACAAAAAATGAAGCTAATATAGTAAAGTGACTTAATGAGATGGGAAAACTAGTAGACTATCCTTGTGACTACTGCCAGCCAGCAATAGCCTCATTATATCACGAGCTGTCCCCACTCAAAAACGAAAGAAAAAAAGAACGCTTATTAAAGATTTCCCGTTTGTATACTAATATTAGTATAGAAGCTATACAACAACAACGAATCTGTCTGGCAACCAAAGGATATTAAAAAAGGGACAAAGAAATTGTGTAATATTAAAGGGCATTGCTTTAATGCTTATCTTTAGGGGAATGCTTAATATAAAAAACGGAAAATTCTTCGTTTTATCGCTTAGATTCAAAGAATTTTACAGGAATGGCATTTTTAGCGAACTAAAGAGTGATAAACCAGGGAATTACTGCGATTTCGTGATAACCTTTTTGCCGATGCTCGACTTTCATGGCCGAGACATCTGAATGACAAAGCAAAATTTAAAAAAATAGCTAGATTGCAGATATATGAGCTAAAGTTGCATTGTTGCTATACAAAAGCTGAGCGCTTCAACTTTAGGTCATATCTAAGTAAACAAGTTTTTTATTAAAAAAAACAGCTTGGTCCCCCCTGTTGATTTTTTGCGAAAGAAAAAAGCATCCTTCCAGGACAAAAATGAAAAAAACTTTAAAACTTCTTAAAAATATTAAAAAGACAACAGGGGGCTAAGCTGTTTTTTGGCACCCGATTCTAGAATAGAACCACAAGTTTTTAGAATTTTTGACCCTACGGGAGTATAACACCCCCGAATGATATTTTTTTAAAAGTGTTTCCAAACACCCTATATCAACCTAAAATCACCTTAGAAGTTCAAAAAAGACATTATTTTTGTGATCTGGTCAATAAAAAATTTAGTTTTGGGCATTTTGAAATTTCGACCATTTGGCTGTTTTACCATGTTTTGGTCACTGGAGCTGGGCAAAAAGAGCCTCTAAATGCATTTTTGATCAAGAGTCTTGCTCGGAATTATGTCTAAGGTAAGTGAGTGCGCGCATCTCTAACCAACCTTCGGGGGCGCAGGGCTTGGTTGCTTGGGGTTGAGATGCGCACACCCACATACCTTAGACACAAATCACTCGGAAGTGACTCTGGATGCATGGAGGGGGCTTGTAGTTGAGATGCGCACACCCACATACCTTAGACACAAATCACTCGGAAGTGACTCTGGATGTAAAGGGGTTTGGGGTTGAGACTCGCACACCCACATAGCTTAGACACAAATCACTCGGAAGTGACTCTGGATGCATGGAGGGGGCTTGTAGTTGAGATGCGCACACCCACATACCTTAGACACAAATCACTCGGAAGTGACTCTGGATGCATGGAGGGGGCTTGTAGTTGAGATGCGCACACCCACATACCTTAGACACAAATCACTCGGAAGTGACTCTGGATGCATGGAGGGGGCTTGTAGTTGAGATGCGCACACCCACATACCTTAGACACAAATCACTCGGAAGTGACTCTGGATGTAAAAAGGGGGTTTGGGGTTGAGACTCGCACACCCACATAGCTTAGACACAAATCACTCGGAAGTGACTCTGGATGCATGGAGGGGCTTGTAGTTGAGATGCGCACACCCACATACCTTAGACACAAATCACTCGGAAGTGACTCTGGATGCATGGAGGGGCTTGTAGTTGAGATGCGCACACCCACATACCTTAGACACAAATCACTCGGAAGTGACTCTGGATGCATGGAGGGGGCTTGTAGTTGAGATGCGCACACCCACATACCTTAGACACAAATCACTCGGAAGTGACTCTGGATGCATGGAGGGGCTTGTAGTTGAGATGCGCACACCCACATACCTTAGACACAAATCACTCGGAAGTGACTCTGGATGCATGGAGGGGCTTGTAGTTGAGATGCGCACACCCACATACCTTAGACACAAATCACTCGGAAGTGACTCTGGATGCATGGAGGGGGCTTGTAGTTGAGATGCGCACACCCACATACCTTAGACACAAATCACTCAAAAGTGACTCTGGATGTATGAAAAATGTATGCATACCAGAGTTTCTTTATGCGGTAGGCCCCAGTTAACAAAACTATGTTCAAATTCCATCTTTTTGGGGCCAAGGTACCCTCAACATCTGATTTACTAAGTTATAATAAACAGAAATCTACTAAAAATACCAAAATTCAAGATTTAAAAAAATCGACTTTTTATAGAAAAAAAGTAGGTGAAAACACCTTTTTTATCGTGTTCAGCGTGTAGGAAATGCTTAAAAATGGTTAAAATGGTGTTTTGAAAAAGTTCAAAAAAAATTTTATTTGGGGGGGGGGGTATACTCCGGTAGCGCCGAATTTTTTAAAATTTTGTAACTCCAAGAATTTTCAGAGTTATACTTTGTGATTCGGATTCCCAAGGAACTTTCACTTACTAGGATGCATCCGTAGTGCGCAGAACAGATAAATTTATCGGTTCAGATAAGTTTATTTGTTCTGCGCACTACGGATGCATCAAAAATAATTCAAAAAGAAAAGCCGAAAAAAGCTTATCATTATCTTTCATTTTCTGAAAAATCGGTGTTTTATTGGAGTTTACTGTGAATTTTGATTTCGCGGGTCGATTAGTCGATTTTAGCAACGATATTTTAAAAAATTTCAAGAAACAAAGTGTTATGAATATCTAACATACTGCCCAAAACTGAATTTTTTTAGTATAAGTACTCGCATATTCGCTCCCCACTGGGTGCACGTGGCTTTTTCACATTTTTTGTGGATGTGCATTTGAGTGTATTTTCGTTGTGAACGAAGTAAAAAGGAAAGGACAGATGCTTTTGTGTTGTTGTTATTATTATTTTTGAAGAAAATAAGCTTTTAAACAGATGCGAAGAAGCACTAAGAGGGAACATATCGGGGTACTTTGGCTTCTTTTGCCAACAAAAAAAATTGTTTTTGTATTCAATTTTTTGGCTGGATACTGCGGCTAGGACAAATAAAAGAAATATTTTCTGGACAATTTTGGTTGCAAAGGCAAAAAAAATTTTTTTATAAAAAAAATTGTGTGAGAACAGCAGGGATTGAGTGATGATACTTCTTTTTTTATTTTTGGAGAAGGGAAGAAGACTAATGTGTGTTCTCTCGAAGCACCAACAAAAAGAAGTAATTAAAAGTGTGGAATAGTAGATAAATTGATGGCGGGGAGCCACATGCGAACAGACAATAACATATTGCATACATACAGCTGCAACCCACCATGGACTTTGGTCTGGTTGATTTTAATTAATTGTTGGTGGCGGCAAGGTAAAGATCATGCAAAAGATGAACAGTACTATGCTGTCCGTCTTTACAAATATTTTTTTATTTGGTCTGAGCAAAGTTTGTTTGTAGGAAGTGTAACCATTAAAACACATTAAAAAAGGAGATGCACACATATATGAAGATTGACTAACAAAATAGTGATTGAAATAATACTTAAGATTCAAAGCAGTGTCTCCAAAATGAGAACATTTTTTCACTGAAAAAATAGTTAACTTCAAAATTTTCAGTGAAAAAATACCGTAAAACCTCTATTAAACGGCCCCCCCCCATACAGTTAACTATTTTCAAATTTGTTTTGGGTTTTTAACCCCAACATTGTTTATTTTTTAAAACGTACGACCACTCATTTTGTAGATCTTTCCAAACTCCACAAAATGAGTGGTCGTACGTTTTGAAAAATAAACAATGTTGGGGTTAAAAACCCAAAACAAATTTGAAAATAGTTAACTGCAGGGGGCGTTTAATAGAGGTTTTACGGTAGCTATCTCATTTTTCTCACTGAAACAAATAAGTTAACTTCAGTGAGAAAGCTGAAAATGAGGATGTCTTTTTGTGATCTTTTTTTAGTCCTTTTCTGGCCAAATCTTGAAATCTGACCAATATGAGCCCGACCTAACTTATAATTTTACGTCTGGCTCATACTGGTCGGAATCATACTGGTTATAAAAGACCATAAAGGCATTCTCATTTTCAGCTTCTCACTGAAAAAATAGTTAACTTATTTTTTCATTGAGAAAAATGAGATAACTATTTTTTCACTGAAAATTTTGAAGTTAACTATTTTTTCAGTGAAAAAATCTTCTCATTTTGGAAAAACTCCTTCTTTTCACTGAATTTCACTGAAATTTTTACCTTGGGGATTATTCCAGTATATTATAAATTTGATTACCGTATTTTCTCTAATAGCCCACTCGGGTGATTATTTTTCAACCCCCCGAAATTCGGAAAATTTTGATGTCGATCTAAAGATTTGTGCGTGCTCAACCTAAATCTAAAAAGTGGAATCGGTACAGCTCGTGGGAGTTAAGAAAAGGCAATAAACTGCTTTGCAAAATATTCGCCCTTGGCCGAGTTATAGGGTCCCTAAAGTTGAGGGGGGTGAGTTAATAGAGACGGGCGAACTATTAGAGAAAATACGGCAATACTAAAATCAATGTGGTCGGGTTACGGGTGCGTTATATTCGAGGGTACCAGAACCCGCCATATTTATTTTGTCTCCATTGATGGTTTTTTCCATGAGGTGGTTCTATGGGAATGTCTATACAAATATCTATTCGATTTTTTCTAAACTTCACGGCAAATTTTACAAAATATGCAATTCTTAATTTTTTGGGGTTGTCTAAACATTCACAATTACAGGAGTCAGCTGATTTGGCATTTGTGAAGAAGACCTTGGTGCTAGCTGAACGCTTCGACCTTGCAGTGCTCAAAATGGTCTCCTTTGGAGTGATTGTCGACCGACTCTTGACCACTACTATGGAGGATGCAGGAAGTGAGTCAAGATTAGTCTCCAAGTCACTCAGCACCAGTGACTACTCAACTTCCGCTTCTTCCTTCCCGTCTTGCAGGTCGAACTCACTAATGTCGACTGGATCCAATACAACAACTACAAGTGGAGACCAGCCAATGACTGTAGCTGAGAGCATGGATGAGATGAGGGAAGAATTGATGCAGATTGCTGAGCAGATCACAACGTAAGTTCCCTTCACATTTATCTCAATAGTCAAATGATCGACAAATTATACAAAATTGTATTTTTTATAAAATAATTGCCTGTTTTCGGAGGTCTTACGTTAAGAAGACTTTGTCATTAGACACTTTGATGGGTTTAATAAAACACAAACCTTTGGTTGGGTATAACTAGTTAGGTAAAAGAATTAACACAGCTAAAAAGTTTGATGGGTTTCAAATTTTAAATTTTCTTCAGATTTTTAAATTCAAGAACCTATTAAATTATCATAAATTTAAATTTTTTGAAACCCATCAATGAATTTAAAAATCTGAAATAATTGTGACTTTTTCTAATTTTGGCCCGCGGCTCTTAAAAGGTTCACGATAGCAGGTTTTGTATATTTCGGTTTATTGCATGCATAACCTATTTACGATATGCTGATGGCTGATGGCGCTGTTAGTTTTGGCATTTTTGTGTTTCATTTTTCGAGATACAGACCTCGGAAGTTACCTACTCGGATACATCCAAATTTGGGAAGTAGTCACAAACTCTTAAGTAGATTACATGTGTTTTTAATAAAACCACACAAGTATTTTACACCATTTAAAAGTCCATGAACAGGGCTATCTGATAGTGCTAAGTTTTGTACAGAAACACTGTGAAATAAAAGTTTGGTGGCCATTTCTTTGTCGACCTTCGTTTTTTCAGAGCCAATTCTTCTTCATAAACCTCACATGATGCAATAAATGGTTTTGCGGGTACCATAGGTACCACTAGACTCACTCTCTATCTTTATTTTTTTACGAAAAGTAAAAATACAAAAAATATTGGTTTTCACAAAATCACTATTTGTAACCGGTTTGTTTCAGTGCCACCGACGACGTCCTCTACCATGAGGACAAAGCTCACACATCCAGCTCTGATGACGAAGACGAGGAAAATTCTTCAGGTCACTCAAGGCAATACCAGGAAGAGAGTGAAACTTTAGTCGGCTCCGTCATCGACCAACTGGAGGAATTGGCCAGACACATCAGAAAAGTGTCAATGCCGCCAGGAGTGTCTCCAGCTCCACAACTACTATCCATCCAACATTCTGAACTGTGCCTAGAAGAACCTAAAATTGAGCCCAAAGCAAAGGTGCAAACTGATAAGGTGGCAAATCTCAAGAATGTAGCCAAAATTTCTGGATCAACAGCTGTGGTCGGAGTTGTCTCTGGACATGCCAAAGTAATTATTTTTGAGTTTGTAGTCTTCTTAAGCGTTCTTGATTCTTATATTTTTAGAACCGCAGATCTAGCCTGAAAACCACCCGGGAATTGCTCATCCACTCCCCCTCTCATCACCACTCCTCCTCTGGCGGTTCAGCCTTCTTTGCTCAAATCTCTTCGTCGATCAGTAGTGGTGAGGGCGGTTCCGGATCTCCTCTAGCTGTCAAGTTCTCCTCCAACAAGTCGAACACTAAATCTCCCAAGAAGGTTCCTAGGAGAAGGTCAGTTATGTTCTCACTGCCTTGCGTGGCCAGCACGGATGAGATGGAGCACAAGACAATCAGTGAGACAGCCAGTAGCAGTGAAGACGAGGAAAGCGAGAGCGAATTTACTGAGTACTCGGATGATGCACCTGAGGAGCAGCAGGAGGAATACCAAGGTAAGATTTGTCCGTTGTAAATTAAATAATAATATTTTGCAATTTAATATGGTTGGAAAATTCCCATGGTGACGAATTTCATTAAATTGCAATTAAATTGAAAATACAGCAGTTCTGGGAATGATTCCCGCCGATCGATTTTATCGTATAAACAAAATTTTACTTGTCAGATAAAATTTAACGGTCAGATGAAAATTGATTTTTTTATATATTCATCGGAAAAATAAAAAACGGGTTTCATTGTGAGAAATAAAAACGTTTGATAGGTTCCAATTAACTAATTAATTAATTTGTCATTTATTAATAATCGTTTAATTAATTAACCGATGGGTTTGAAATCGTAAATTGTGTAGTCAAAATTTCGATTTTTAAACCCAGCAACTAATTGAGTGCCAATTCTTATTTATGATAAATTTTGCAACCCATTCATAGATATGGTCTGTTACGTATAACAATCCACGAACTTATGGACCAACCCAATATATATTTCAGAACCTTATGGGTTTCAGTTTTAATGTAAAACCCAGGGTTTCCAATAATGACAGTGACACTTCGATGTCACTGTCAGTGTCACTGTCATTTTAAAATCGCGCTTTTTCAAAATGACAGTGACACGTTTTACTAAAACCCCACTTTTTTGCCTTCTTGCAACTATTTTTGAAATTAGTATGGTTTTTATTGCATCATTTTGCAAAAATTTTCAATATTCTTGCATGTTTTTAACCAACATATCATCCGCTGTTTTCCCGATAAAACTGACTATTAATCGTGTAAATATGTTATTCTAAAGTAAGAATAAAAGAACAAAGTAGGAAAGAAACTTTTGCAAAAAGGAAATCAAAAATATTTACGGTGATCTTTTGAAAGCTACTCTTGCAGTAACACAGTGCTTGATGAACTTCACATATAAACTTCCTATAAAACTTTCGGCGCAACCGGAGTATACAGCACCCCAAATGTAGTTTTTTTTGAACTTTTTCAAAACACCATTCTAACCATTTTTAAGCATTTCCTATGCGTTGAACACGATAAAAAACGTGTTTTCACCTACTTTTTTCTATAAAAAGTCTATTTTTTAAAATCCGATTTCTGTTTATTGTAACTTGGTATATCAGATGTTGAGGGTACCTTGACCCCCAAAAAATGGAATTTGAACATAGTTTTGTTAACTGGGGTCTACCGCATAAATAAACTCTGGTATGCATGTTTTTTCATGCATCCACATTGTGTCTAAGGTATGTGGGTGTGCATCTAAACCCCAAGCAACCAAGCCCCCTGCGCCCCCGAAGGTTGGTTAGAGATGCGCGCACTTACTTACCTTAGACATAATTCCGAGCAAGACTCTGGATCAAAAATGCATTTGTGATCAAAGCATGGTGAAACAGGCAAATGGTCGAAATTTCAAAATGCCCAAAACTCAATTTTTTATTGTGCAAAACACAAAAATAATGTATTTTTTGAACTCCTGAGGTGATTTTAGGTTGATATAGGGTGTTTGGAAACACTTTAAAAAAAATTTCATTTGGGGGTGGGTGATATACTCCGGTAGGGTCAATTTTTCCTTTATAAAAGTTAATTTTGAAACCCATCGAATATTTTTTTATTATTTTTTTCAAACTAAAATTTTGCAACCCTTTAGAAAGTGTTATTCGCCTTAGGGTAAACGCAAGACTTTTCGGACAACCAAAACTGATGAAGTTGACCTCCGAAAAATTTACACAAAATTTTTTTAACAAACTAAAAAAAGAGTATCCTTAATTTTTGCAGATGTCGTCTGCCCTTCTTGCCCATCTTCAGATGTTCTTGATTTTGCCCCAACAATAGATCTAGTTAACACCCTCGAACGCGACAAAGAGGACGGTGAATTGCTAGTCAAACCAGCAGTGTTGCCCAGCTCCAACCTGAAAAGTTGTGCCACCAGTTGTTTGGAGGGGAGTGAAGAGTTTGAAATCTTTCGCAAATTCAGTCTAGACAGACATCTCCAAGCTTGAATTTTTCTGGTCTATGGGTAGTAGTGTTAGTAGTTGTAGAGATATTGCTGGTAGTACTGGACACACTATTTGTTGTTTACATTTAGCAAGTTTTAAATTTATCATGTTTTTAGATCTATTTTTAATGAGAAAGCATATATTTTTGAGTCAGAAACTGTGTATTCTCAACTGCATTGTTGGACTATTTCGGGTGCTTTTATATTTGCTTTTGTTTCAAATTTAAACTGTGATTTAAAAATTGAGCCTAATAAATGTGAATGATAAATGCTTAGATTTTGCTGACAACAAGTTATAGATTGCTGGTAAAAAAATCTCATACATAACAGCCCAATAAATTTTACGAGCAATCAAGTATACAAACATCACGCTCTATTTTTATTTATTACAGACGATTTTCTAGTTAAAGCGACTAAGGTACAAAAAAAGACTGAATACAAACGCTCAAACCATATTTGACTACTATTTGTTACCCGATCTACAAAAAAGTAAGAAAGACATGTTTGGGTTTATCCTAACGTACGAGGACCTACCCAGCGTTTATGTCAAACCAAAAATATCGATTATCGTATGTAGTATTATATAGCCTTATATACTGAACCACTGTAAAAATTCTCACACTTTGAAAATGAGAATCTCGTAACGCCCAAAGTGTAGTTAAACACATTCTGCAAAATTTTGGAAAATATTGCCTATCTTGGTAATTCAAAAGGTGCCCATTAAAGAGAGGTACCAGGTAGTTCCTCTGCCCACTCTGAGGATTAGTAATCTTTTAAAAACTATATATGACTATTATCCACTAAAAAATAACGTCTGCTACCACCAGTATTTGAACCTATACGTACCATTAAAAAGGAATAATTTTTAAAACTAAGGCGCCAATTCAAAAAAGTGGACAAACGCCTTACGTAAGGGTTGATTTTGGGTGAAAAAGGGGAAAATTTTGAAAAAATAATATAAAAATTAGTTTCCGACTAGTGCCTGTCTATAAATTCCATTTTCCGACCAGTGACTCATTAATTTGTGTACCAGTCACTGGTTTACAAATAGTCTTTTCTGACTAACAAAAAAATTAAAACTAAACCCTCCTGTCTCTGACCACCCCCTCGGATCACCAAATTTTTCGTGTGTCTGTGTTTAGAGACATAATTTTAACACTTAAGGTTAGAGACGCAGACGCAGTGTTAGGTCCAAAAGTGTGGCGGATAGCTACTTGAATACTACAGGACATATGCCAAAATGAACACCATCAGTTTATTTGATCTAATTATTTTGCTAAGTGTTTATTGTCATTACAAACCAGTATAAAGTGAATTGTAACGGTATTGCTATTTGTTTAACACCAAAGTTGGAGCTCCTATCAGCTAACAAGTGCATTGGCAAGAGCAGTTGCATTCCATGGTGCATGGGTTGCAAGCACTACATTCACAGTGAGCACTGCATGCGGCAAATGGATATGGCAGGAGTTGCTGCACACCAGAAGTTGGACCCGCTTGCACAGGCCAGAAGCTCACACTACTTGATCCTGCTGCTACTTCTTTAAGAAAAACTCATAGGATTTTAGAAGAATAACCTAATTTATGCAATAAACTAACCCGACATCTGTTGAAGGGCAATTACGACCACGAATAATTTGCAGAAAAATAGAGCCATCATAGGAATGAAAAGCTGGAAGCATGCTTTTGCTACTGTTAGTGCTCTTAAATACCACGTTAAGAGGAGTTGTTTTTGTGTTAGCAAGGACGAAAGTTGACAATAAAAATATCATTCTGCTTGTTAGTTCAACACCACAATTGTAAGAGGGTTTTTTTACCTTTACAATGGAAATTTATTTGGTTTAAGATTGCAAGTGTAAAAAGGAATGTGCATGCGAGGGTAAAAAATACATCATGGGTGGAAATAAAATGTAAAAAGTACAAATGGCTGAATCGAGTCAGCCAGTTAAATCCATTTAGCCAGTTGAATGGATTCAAATTCAATCAAAAATACTAACCCTAATCTTCCCATAAACAAAATCAGTGAAATGACCACTTTTTAGTCTGCATTTTCATAGTCAATTGGTTTTTCAGATAGTCATTGCTCATATAGTCAATTTTCATCTAGTCAATTTTTGATTTCATTTAACTAGTCAATTCAGTAGTTTTCCAACCCCCCTTTACAACATTTCACTTGTGGTCTAACGGCCACTTTTTTCGTAGCACAAGTTCCTTATTTTTTGATGATGAGGATTACAAATGTGAACTCGATATTTGATTTTCAGTTGTTATTGTTCAAAACAGAAATAAAAATTATTTGGTCAAAAATATCAGGCCCCCCCCAACCGAACAAGTACCACCATTATTTCTACAGAAAAATTTCTATTTGCTCATATTCTGCTAATAAAATTTTTTTTCACCAAGTACTTTGAGCAAATCTTCAAACGATTGATTTGAAAAATTAGACATGAGTTACAATTGGAGAAGAAGGACTATTAACCTGTTAAAACTAAAATTTGAGTTCCGCAATATATGCAGTTTGTTTTGTATATCAACGACGAAGTTAATATATTAATACTTATGTTCTCCGGCTCACAGTCAACTATAGTTTTTGGCTGAGATCTACAGTTATCTCCGGCTCACAGTCAACCATAGTTTTTGGCTGAGATCTACAGTTATCTCCGGCTCACAGTCAACCATAGTTTTTGGCTGAGATCTACAGTTATCTCCGGCTCACAGTCAACCATAGTTTTTGGCTGAAATCTACAGTTATCTCCGGCTCACAGTCAACCATAGTTTTTGGCTGAGATCTACAGTTATCTCCGGCTCACAGTCAACCATAGTTTTTGGCTGAAATCTACAGTTATCTCCGGCTTACAGTCAACCATAGTTTTTGGCTGAGATCTACAGTTATCTCCGGCTCACAGTCAACCATAGTTTTCGGCTGAGATCTACAGTTATCTCCGGCTCACAGTCAACCATAGTTTTTGGCTGAGATCTACAGTTATCTCCGGCTCACAGTCAACCATAGTTTTTGGCTGAGATCTACAGTTATCTCCGGCTCACAGTCAACCATAGTTTTTGGCTGAGATCTACAGTTATCTCCGGCTCACAGTCAACCATAGTTTTTGGCTGAGATCTACCTAAAGCAGTAAAATTAAGATTTTTTGGAAAATTCGGCCAAAAATGGGTTAATCAATGGTATACTACATAATGGCTAAATGAAACACAACAATACCCCGCTTACTTACTCGATTGTCTTTAAAAAAAAACTTCAGTATTTGATAATTTAATGTTATAATTTTTGACTCAAAAACACGGTGTGAATTACACACCATTTTCATGGCTGTAATTTGCAGTTGAAGTGGCTGCACTATTACTGATGCGAGAGACAGTCAACAGCAGTGAACAATCCTAATTTATGCCGTTAATCCACCTACACAAGTTGGACCAATTGAACGGGACACAGTCAAACGCTCCTATCACCAAATAATTTTAAAAACTTGATTTTATCTTCAACTAGACAAATTAATACTGGTAGTGCTACTATATGAGTAATTTGAAAAATCAATTTTTTTTCCACAATGCGTCTAAATTAGGGTTGTAAGGTGGAAAACTTTCCGGAAAGTTTTCCGGAAAACTTTCCGGACAGAAAAAACGTGGAAAGTTTTCCAAAAAATGGAAAGAAATGATTTTGAAAGGATTTGTTCTAAACCTATTTTTTTGCTCGTTTACTTGCGTTTAGTTGCGGTTTTCACAATTTTCATGGTTTGTATTGATTAGTTTCGGTTATCATTCGTTGGGTTACAGATTGTCATGTCGGGAAGAAAACTAACTTGGAGCTGGAAATACTTCACAAAGTGCGACGAACAAATCAAAGGAAAAAATGCGGTCGTTGGTTACTGTCGATTCTGCAATCCAAACTGCGAACTAACCAAGCCAGGAAGATATGTAGACAACGCTGGACGACAGGAGAAACACTTGGAAGTTTGAATTGACTTGGTTTCAGATGTTTAGAATATATTCAAGACCCAATTTTAGAAATGCAACAAAGTGGGACCTGAAGCAAGAAAGGAAATGAATCGAATTCTCAAGAAACCGACTGCTCGTCAAAGCCGAAGTCAATCGCCTGAGTCTAAAAAGCCAAAGCTCTTACAGTCAGTTGATCCCTCTTCTCAATCAAGTTCGGGAACCATCAAATGCTTCTTTGACTCAACTTCCAAAGACGATCAGGAAGAGCTTGACATTCTGCTGACAAGGGTTAGTTTTTTTCCCTTTTCTTCTGAAACTCTGTTTTTTCAAGGCTTTTGCTACGGGAAACATTGCACCAAACTTCCTGGACAATCCCTTCTTCAAGCAATTTGTGACCAAGCTCAAGCCATCCTATAAGCTTCCGAGCCGCAATGACAAGTATCCAAAATTGATCAAGGCAGAATTTGACAGAGTACAGAAGTCTCTAAAAGAATCATGCGACAAGGTTTGTAATTTCGAATTCTACATGTTTTCAAGTTGATTATTTAGGCGGATTTCTTGGCAGTATCATCAGATGGCTGGACAGATGTGCAGGGCAACAACATCATCAACTTTATCGTACACACGCCAAAGCCATTTCTACTCGACTCAATTGACGCGACTGCGATTGATTTGGATGGTAATGTAGAGCGCATTCAACATAGTGGTGAGTTCATTTGGACTTCTTTTTCAAAAACTTCACTAAAACCATTTCAAGGCAAATTCATTTCGGAACTCATCGCCGAGCAAATTGTCAAGCTAGGCAAAAACAAGATTGTTGCAGTTATCACGGATCACGCAGCCAACATGAGAAACGCGTGGAAAAAGCTTTCTAGTGAAGACAATGAATGCGATCCGCAGAAGAAATATACCGGTGAAACTTTTGAGTGGATTCTTTTCGAAGGTTGCAAAGCTCATGCAGTGGACCTAGCAGCAAAGGACATTTGTGGAAAGACTCAGATAGCTGATTGTTTGAAGTACTGTGTGGAGATTGCGAAGTTTTTCCGGTGAGATTGATTATAGTCTGTGTTTTTCATATCTCTTATTTTCAGAAAGAAAACACGAGAACTAATTTTATCAAAGGCTCAAGGAGAGCAAGGCGGATCTTCTAACATAATGCAGTTACCAGTCAAGACTCGATGGGGCACATATTCCAAGCTGTTTTCCTCAATCGCTTCCAATGAAAATGCTCTTAAGTCGGCGATTTGTGCACCGGGAATTCTAAATGACGGGACGCTGAAGAAAGAAGCGGAACGATTGCGGAAGATACTGTGGGACAGTGAAGACTTTTGGCTAGACGTGAAGGACGCTAGTAACATTCTCTCGCCCTTAGCGGATGCGGTCAAAGTAATCGAAGGGGATGAAGTAAATTCACGAAGGTAAGCTCGTTTATTGCTTATTTTGAAAATGGTGGGACTTTTTCAGGGCTTACAAGAAAATCCACGAAGCGTTCACCAAGTCAAAAGCAGCGGTAGAAACTAGCGACTTCCTAGATGAGATCAAACTGGATATTTTAGAGGTAAGCCTTTACAGTTTCTTTCGGTTTTTTGTAAATATGAGTTTAGATTCTGCGTAGACGAGAAGATTTTGCTAAATCGGATGTATTTTTTTCTATTAATACTTGATGTGCTAGAGCCGTCAGACCGAGGGAAGTCACTAAGTAACGTAGAAAAGCAGAAGGCGATTGAGCTGCTGGCAACAAAACTTTTGAAGAATCCAGTGTTTGCAGCAAATAAGGACGAGGTAACAGCTCTTATTTGATTGGAATGGATTTATATTATCACATTTTGGTTAAGGTGATGTTAGAATGGGCATCTTGGCTGGCCGGGACAGGAGATTTCTCAGTGGAAAAACGACGATATGCCTGGGACTCAGTCAAAACGATAAATTCGCTCGCCTGGTGGAAGGCTTTTTTCTCTGACAAACATATCTCCAAAGTAATCCAAATGCTCCACACTGTACCAATAGCAGCTGCTCCTGCCGAACGAAACTGGTCAATTAGAGGCGGAATCCACACAAGCCTGCGCAACAGGTTTGTTTTGAGTGGTTCGAGTGGAAAGTTCTAGTGATGTATTTAGAATGAAGGTTGATACAGTCTCTCAAGTCACCTACATCAAACACAACTTGACGCTAGAGTATGGACATCTCTTCAAAAAGCAATCAACGGAACATGTGAGGGGAAGAACTGGAAAGCGGAACCGAGGAAACTAACTCATTTTACAATGAATTTGATTTGTTTATGGATGATTTCGATTGAAATTTAATGTGGGTTTGAATAAAATAGCATGCGTGGTCCTTCGTAATTTCTGTCCGATTTCCCACCGCCAACCGGAAAGTTTTCCGGAAAACTTTCCGGCTAACTTTCCAAATCTTTTCTGTCCGGAAAGAATTACAACCCTAGTCTAAATGATGATTTTGATGGCATTACGACGTTTGTCGCATTGCTTTTGAATTCATGCATTCTTAACTTTATTTATTTCTGGCTGTTTGCTGCATGTTTAGTTAGTTAGTTTAGTTACTTAGGCGAAGCCTTAGACGTACAGTAGGCCAGCGCACGTGAAGAATGCTTCAACGTGTGTCCTTAACTGTCGATCCTAAGACTTCTGAATCATAAAAAAAAAGATTAAAATTAACACTTCTCTTATTTTTACGCTAAATTCGACATCATATTATGTCCAAATTTTTTTAATGCAATATTTTTAAATCTCTCAAAGCAAAACAACTTTTTGAAATTTTACCATTGAAGTGTGAAAAAAGGGTTGTGCCTTGAATCAAACTTTAAAAGGGCAAAGCACAGCCATACGGCCATACGGTATGTCTCAAATGTTAGGTCATTGGGCCATACAAATAGCTAACAGGAACTCTCTAAAGCTGTTTTTTCAAAGCTTATTTTTCCAGCTCTTTGACTTGTGATGCCGAAGAGGGGTGAAAAGTCTAAAAGGATATCATTTGTATTAACTTTTATAATTGGGTGTGATTGTGATGAAAATTTGTTTAAAATCTTGTTTTTATTTTTCTACCAGTCATCCTCTCAAAAGTTCAAAAAATAAACTCCACTTTCAGAGTTCAAAGCAATCCAGGCTTGTTTGAACAACTATTTAAGTTTGCGCAAACAAATTACCCACAACTAGCAAAAGGCAAAAAAGCGGAAGCAAAACACTTTGAGCTTTTTCAACCACTGTCTCACTTAGATATTTTGTATATCACTAGTCTGATAGCTAGCTCTTTTTCTTAGACAGCCTCAACAGCAATTTCTGTAATTTGAAAAAAAATTAAAGAGGTGTGGCACTTTTAGGGATTGAACTTAAACTGTAACCACAAAAAACATTTAGATAAAAATAGCTACATGTAGGGGTCGAACCAGCAACCACTATACTATTTTTACGCTATCAAATGACGGATAATATTTAAATCTGCCCGCTAATCTGTAAAAAATGCCCGCTAATTTTAATGTGGCATTTTCTTTTAATTTTTTTGGTTATTTTTCGAATATTTTTATATCATCGTGTAGCCCCGGATCTCGGCTTTTTAACAAGCTATCAAACTCCATTGAAAAGTTTCAGAAATGTTGAGATTTAAGGGTTTGAATGAAGTAACTTTTATTTATCTTTTACTTTTTCAAACCCCTAAATTTTCACATTTCTTAATTTATTCAGCGGAGTTTGATAGCTTGTTAGAAAGCTGAGATTCTGGGCTACACTGTAGTGCAAACAAAATTCAAAAAGTGGAATAAAATTAGTATAGATGATGGCTTGACCTTTTCGGGACGGGACGGGTCAGAATTCAAATTTAAAAATTTATATAGGACACCAGGACGGGACAGGTGCCAAAAAATTTCCGGGCGGGATTCCGGGACGGGACGATTCTCTAAAATTAACGGGACGGAATTGTCCCGTCATCCTCTCTAAAAATTAGCACAAAAAGTTAAAGAGAAGATAATTTCAAAAGAGAATTTCAGAGAGTTTCACATTAGCGGGCATTTTTCTCAGATTAGCGGGCAAAATTAAGTACCACCCTTAAATGACACCTATCCATCTAACCATTAGGCTATTCGCACATGGATGTCTAACTAACTAAAACTTGAATAAATCGGTAACAATGTTTTTGCTTTCTGTTAAAAACAAGCCAACTAGAGAATTTCCCAATTTGCAGAGCCAAAATGTCTAGCTCGCGACCTACTTGGCCTAACTCTATTTTTACTACTATGAATGGAGGAATCCAGCCTATGCAATCCCCTAATTCACCATCCACTCCACAAGAGAACAAATGGTTAGGATTTCGGTATGTATGGCCAGTCAAAGTGTCCACTCGCCAGCTGAGTCCCAATGAGGCTGTGATCCTGCAGATTTCTCCCAAATTTGCTACTGTTCATGACCATGTTTCTTTTCAATGGACTTTAAAGATGCATGGAACTGCGGATGTAGGTCGTTTGTTGGGCATCCAATTAGCCAAATATTCATTCTCAACACACTTTTTCCAGGTAGACGACGATGAAACCAGTGAAGACCAGTCACTGGACGAAGAAACTGAAAAGACATCAGAAACCAAAGATGCCGACTATGTGGCCATATCTCTGTACTACGTGGATGGACCTGTCACAACTGTGGAGCTAAAGGCCAAAGTCAAGATTGTGGGCGAAAAGAGGAATGGCACTCTTTGTGATCCTGAGGAGCTCAATGGTGTTGAGGAAAGTAAGTCCAAACCAGTTTAGAAACTTGAAATGTACGACCAAAAGTAGTTTGGTGGCTGAAATATTAAAAACAAGGGACCACAGGCGCCTATCGGCGCCTCTATAGTATTTCGAAATTTCAATGAGGGGCTATGACTTCATTCATAAAAATAGGTATATCCCCTATTAGAACTCTTTTTTTTTCGCCTGTTCTCTTTTTAAAACGAAAGCTGACATTCTGGGGAACACGATGGTATTAGCGACAAAAGTGATTTCGCTATCTACGACCCGTTCTGGCCTTCGAAGTAAAAAAGCGTTACCCACGCACCCACCCACACATGCCAAATACTATATAAGATATTGAGACTTTTTTGACTTTTTTAAAATTGGTCTACAAGTTGTGAATAAAGTGTAAAATTTTGTTTCGGTGGAATTTAAAATTTTTAAATATTTATTTAAAAAAACAATCATTCTGCAGGAAAAACTTTGATTGCAACCAGAGGCAGAGAGTGTGAAATAGCCTTTACAGACCGAGCCCACCTGTCCAAATACATCAAAGAGCACTTGGGCAGTGTCATTCGACTTTCTCTACTTCTGGAAATGGACTCTTCACTGTTCAGAACGGATGCTTACCTGAATGCTGTGTCGCCCACCCCAATCCACTCTTTTCTAACTGCCAATTACAGGGCTAGATGTAGCAGTAAGGTCTGGAAAAGAAGGTCTAGACAATCCATCAAGAGGTGGGTTAGATTTATAGGGTTGGCCGAGAAATCCGACCGGTCTGACACGGTCTTAAAATTATGTTGTCAAAAATCGACTTTTTTTGAGCCACGAACTTTTTTTGGCTTATATTGACAAAAACACAGTTATCACTAGGCAACCAGAAAACTACCTTGTGATCTGTGTGCTCAGGTCATTTTTTATGCAGGATATTATTTGCTGATTTAGCAAGATTCTCCAAAATTTCAGGTCGATTTTGGAGTGGGTATCTATTAGGGTTGGGGGGGCGCTAAATTATCACGGTAACCAGCTGGTATGAATTACCGAAATTGGTAAGTTAAATGGGCCGTATAGTTAACTGTGGCTGAACAGTTAACTGTACAGGAAATGGTACTTTAGGAGGAATAATGGTTTGGCTTTTAGAATTGACTCAAATTTTGTGGATGAACTGACCTGAGACTATCCTGGTATCTCATGCGAAGTCTTTTGTCTCTTTTTCAACTCAATGTTATCAAAACAGCATTTTATTTTATTTTCTATCATTCCACAAATCTATATGAACTTCGTTCTGGTAAACAGGCTCCACATAACTATTTTCCGTCGATCCACTCATCTCAAATGTCTTAGTTCCATCTGCATCAGTAGACTCTTGACGTCCATCTCCATCTTGTGAATCTTCCTCTATGCTTTCAATGGAATCTGATTGTGAACTAGATACTTCCAATGGCATGGTTTCCGAGCTTTCTTCTGACTCATCCTCAGAAAAATAAGGCTCTATTTTAGCAGTCTCTGGACTTTGAGAAGCATCCTGGGTCCTGAGTCTTTTAAGTGGAGCATTTCTGAGCAGCACAAGGTACCCTTCTTCGTTTCTGCTTTTTCTCTTTTTAGAACTTTTCTTTTGGCTATTTTTCTTAAAGGTCTTGCCCATGCACTTTGGACAGTTGTAGATGGAGCATATTTTGGTATAATCTCCTTTGGAGGCGTCCGACGCTGAGCCAATTACGTTCTGAAAATATGCTTTTTTTACTAAAGACTTTTTAAGGAACTTTTCGTAAACGAACTTGTAGTGCATCACTCAAAGAATTGCTACTATAATGACCCCTATTCTCGATTCCCATGATCGCCCTATCCTATATTGGGTGCCGATTTTTAAACGGCTGTAACTGAAGCTGTAACTCAAAATGCTGAATTTCACCAGCAAATTGTTGATTTTCGCCAGCAACTTTTTCTGCTCCACCCCCAAGACAGTATGGCTAGGCCTTTGTAACATAACTGTCCGAGCGTTATTTTTCACTCAACCTCTAGAGGGGGCTCTATTGGAAAGGGGGCGCTCTATTGGAACATTTACGGTATATAGGATATCGGGTACCCTGTGGTTATGCTGCCCCTGTCTTTTGCGTGGAACTATTCTAAAGGAATTCTAAATAAGCTACATTTTCTCAATTTTAGAGAGGGCAATTTATAGAGGGGAATTAAATAAGATTAGTTCAAAGAAAGGTTTGAATGTCTTGGGTGCGATTCGCGAGGTTAAAGCATGAACATCGAACACAGCAAAAAAGCAGTTATTAAACTTAATAAGAAATAACAATATGAAGAACTGTCCATCAAAAGTTTAAATCAAGCCAACCTGAAAAGATTTCTTCTTGGTCTCCATGGTTATGCCGCCCCTACTGAACGCATCCTTTTTGTAGTGCATCACACTTTTGTAGTCATAATGGACTTTGTAGGTAGAGGAAGCATATTCAGGTACCTTCTCGAACTGCGACGCAGTCCCTATAAAAAAATTTAGGTGGTTCCAACAAACTTTGAAGTAGAGATGGAGGCGGGACGGGACGGGACGGGACATTCCCGTCCCGACCGGTGGAGTTTCATGCGATTGTCCCGTCCCGGTATCCCGACCGAAAAAAATTTGACCCTTGTCCCGTCCCGGTGTCCCGTCCCGAAAAATTTTGCTAAAAATTTTGTCCCGTCCCGTCCCGGAATAGGCCATCCTCCATCTCTACTTTGAAGACAATAAAAGGGGGTACAGACGTTTCGCGAATTCGAAACTTTTTCATCTATAAAGTTATCTCAATACAGAAATGTGATGTGTTTGTAGTAATTATTAACTCCTCCTCAACCTCCGATGTCATTTTAAAGGTTTCCGATTCACAATTCAGTTGTGGTTGAGCAGCTGGATCTGTTTTTTGCTTTTTTGACATTCTTGATTTTTTTTGTTTTTCAGATGTCAATCTTTGTAATTACACTTACACTTTTTTACGATCCAAATAGACATCCAATTGGTTTTTTAACCATATAGTTCAAGGTTAATATTTCAGGTAAATATGTATATGAAATGGCCGTGTTGAAACTGAGCCGGAGGATCCTCTCACGTGTTGTCTTCATCAGTCAAATCGAGTGGTTTTCGTAAGATTTTCTGATATTGATTAAGGCTCAGTGTTCCTGCTTAGATTCTATCTCTTCAAAAGCTCCGCCTTACTTGCAGCCACCAACCAGGAAAATCGACTTTAACACTGCTGACGTCTATGAAGTATGTGATGCATCCGGCTTCAGAGTGGTTGAAATGCCATTGATTCGTGTTAGTCATTTTCTTAGTCTATTTCCATTTTGCTTAACTTGCATGTCGTCCATACACTGTCATTATCACTCCAATCGATATAATTTTTTTAGGCAAGATGGCTAGAAATAAGAAGCGTAATCAAGATGAATTCAATCTCTTAAAAGCAGTCGACGGTGCCAGTGCTTTATTACTCAGTGCTTTTTAATTATTCTCCTAGAAAAAAAGAGGAATGGAACAATGTTTGGCGCGAAGTCGCTCGTCTGCTCAAAACAACGGGTCAATTTTTTTGCCTTGAGGCCTCAGATCCTCACATTTTTTACAAATACTGATATTTCAGAAAAAAAGCCAAGGAGGGTTTCAATAATCTAAAGAACCGGTTCAAGAAAGCCAAGAAGACGGTTAGACACTTTAACTACATCTAATCGTCTTATTTTCAGTTTTAAAAAGGGGCCAGGAATGTGTTGATGTCTCGTCAACTGTAGTATTGGTTAACGAGGTGGGTCTCTTAAATGCCCCTCTATGCCTAATGTTTGACGGTATTTCTCTAATCAATCATTTCAGCGAAGGATATACCAGGTATAAATGAACCGTTTGGGATTTGTTCCGGAATGCGATCAATATTGTGGTGAAGAAATACAGCGAATTCGGGGTGACTTCTCTCTAAATGGTATGGACTCGAACTGGACGTAAACTTGTGCCAGGGTAAACTTTTGCATCCGTTTTTGCGAAACTTTCTGGTAATTTAGGGTATTTACACGCAGAAAAACTCTGATGACTGCGGATTGTTTGCGTGTGCTTTTGCTGAAGTCGCATCGAGTTCAATCCAGAAAAAGAAAATGAATTTCGCGAAAGTATGGCTATTGAAATTCAGAAAAAAATTTGTCATAGAAAATTATCTTGCCCTCACTTGTCATTGTTACCCCCTGGTTACATGCTTAAAATAATAAAGAATACTTCAACGTTCTTATTTTGTTAATTGAAACATTATTTTTCTTGATTAAGCTCTAGCAAATCCGACAATTTCTAAGCTACACTTGGCTATATAGTGGTTATAGTTTATCTTATAGGACGCCCTCAATGGGTGCTCTATAAGGGCGCCTTCGAAGTGCAAAGTCTCTGTCTACGCAGAGTTTGCTGTTCGGCTCAAAATAACGGCTTTAAATCCTCCGACGTTCATTTTCGGTTCCTTTACAGGATAAAAAAATCTCAGTCATGATTGCCAAGCGTAGCTTCGAAAACTTAGACATGCCAAAAGTTCTGTACACTAGGTTTTGTGTACTACAAGAAAAGAGCCACGCGGTGAATACCCACAGGAACCAAAAAGGCATCTTTGTGGACCATCGAGGGTTGATTAAGAGAACTAAAGTTAGATCAAGACCATTAACGGTGGCTAAGTACCATTTGGGGTAGATCTAGACTATTGAGGGTGGTTTATGACCATTGAAGGTAGTAGTGAAAACCTGGGACATTAAACACGGTTCAGGGCTACTGAAGGAGAAATTGGTCTATCGAGGTTAGAACTGGACTATTCAGTGTAGATAAGGACCACTGAGAATGAATCAGTGTGATTATATAAAAAGTTTCAAATTCGCGAAACGTCTATGCACCAATAAAATGATGAGGTGACTGACCTCTAACAATATTTTCATAGTGCACTTTGATGTATTTGTCCCTGTCGTAGCGCATTTGCTCATGCCAGAGACCAGCTACATGCAAAAGCTCATGAATAACAGTAGGAAAAACGAGGCAAGTGGCCATTTGATTGGTTTCCAACATCAACACATTTCTGCCTGAGAATCTCCCCACTGTGGTGTAGCATCTAAAAATAGCATTAAGTGCTTATTTTTACTAATCATCGACGTTTCGCCTTGGTTTGTTGCTCTTTTTAGGGTATCCACCTGTCCTTTTAGGTGAAATTACCTCAGTTCCTCAAGGCAAAAGGCCAAATTTTAGTTTCAGTTAGTAAAGTGAACTCTGGCTGATGTCTTGCTTTTTTTGCAACAAATTTTCCATTTACAAACATAGTGACCGACTTTTTTGAAAAATGGACGGCGTGACCGTCTAGTCAAAATCTGCGCCGTCCGGCTGCGACAGAGGTCGTAACGTGCCGAGAGCTAAGTTTACTAAGTTTACAAAATGACTAACCCCTCTCCTTTCTTGTTCTGAATGTCAACAAAATCGTTTCTATGCTTGCCTTTGACTGAACTTCTCTTTTGGAACTTCAAGCAAGAATTTTTCGCAATCTTTTTCATTGCCTTTTCGATCATGTTCTTTTGATCTTTATCTACAAATTCTATTTAAATAAACTTTCACTTATCGTATTTCCTCTAATAAGGCCCCACCCTCGACTTTGAGGACCTATGTCTCAGCCCAAATCTGCAAATTGCATCCCAAATTTGCGAATCTGTTTATTGTGTTTTCTCAACTTCCACGAGCTCTACCGATTCCGCTTTTTCAATTTTGGTTGAGCACCCAAAAATCTCGAGATCGACCTCAAATTTTTCGGAATTTCGGGGGTTTGAAAAATAAGGCCTCATGGAGCCTTATTAGAAAAAATACGATACTTTAAAACCCGGCTACTTACTGAACGTGCCAGTCATCTCATACGGAATTATGTAATGTCCTTTGGAGCCTCTGTTTCTGTCCC
The DNA here is from genome assembly GCA_029231635.1 of Ditylenchus weischeri. Taxonomy (NCBI): domain Eukaryota; kingdom Metazoa; phylum Nematoda; class Chromadorea; order Rhabditida; family Anguinidae; genus Ditylenchus; species Ditylenchus weischeri. The sequence goes on from JAMRYI010000017.1 coordinate 334,124, forward strand.
ATTTGTTATGGGCATTCGGCTTGAGAGCATTTCTCACTATATCTGTCTGGTCATCTCTGTAAACACCACTGGATGAGCTAGCCCACAACTGCTTTATATCACCATTTTTGCCATTTGGCTGATGGTCTAATTCAATTATCGTCGGCTAAAACTTTTTTATGAAAACAATGAAATCAGGACGGTCCAAATTTTATGCACATTTATTTTTGTAAAGTTTTAAAAACTTGTAATTTTTTTAAGGTGGTTCTTTTCAGAAAAATACCAGAGCCTTGTTCTTCAAGGTATTCTGGTTTTAGCGAAAATTAAAATTTCATTGGAATTAAATTTTTTTAAAAGTGGTCTATATAGCATAAATTTTATCCACTAACCTTGGCTAAGACTCCATGCAACAAAAAGGCAGTAAACGACAGAATAAGTGGCATCCAAGTTGAAAAGGCTTCAGCAACCATTGAAAAAATTTAAAAAAGTGCAAGTTCACGACTTTTAATACCCAACAAAAATTGATTTCAGTCTAAAATTTGAAGCTGAACTAGTTTGATAGAAGATCAAATGTATGATTCACACACCTTTTGGTAGTGCTCAATTAAAACTGACTAAAAAGCGGAAATTGTGAGCTAAAAGCCCAACCTGCCCAACCAACCACCCCCCCCCAACCTGTGCTAGGTGGGTGACTCAGTCTAAATGAACAAAATATTTGGACTTTTGGGTCATTTGGTGAATGTGGGTGATACCCTTAATTTTAGTATGTGAGTCTCGAAAAGTTACCAAAATGAACATTTTTAATTTGCCAGCTAGACAAACATTAAATTTTGATCATTTAAAAAATTTGGTCATCTACAAAAAGGCTATGACGTGTTCAATACCAGCAAAATTGTCCGAAAAATGGCTAAAAATGGCAGTTTTTATCATATTCATACGTAACTTGGTGCAGTTTTGTTGTAAAAACAAAATGTTTCGTAAAGAAGCTTCCAAGCTACCGTTTGGTATGCCGACGACGTGGAGCTGAGCTAAAAAATATGATCGAAATTGACTGAAAAATAACCGAAAATTACAGTTTTTGTAGATCCTTGCTATATTTGTCAGCGTTACATGGTGCAGTTTTGTTGTGAAAATTAAAAGTAAAATTTTTCTCGTAGCGTTGCATCTAATTTATCGTTTGGTATATGATAATTGGTGGTGTAGATAGCGTGAATCTATGATTAAAAATATAGTAAACATTTACAGAAAAATAGCCAAAAATAACAGTTTCTGTAGATTTTCGCTATATTTACTGACGTACCGTATTTCCTCTAATAAGCGCCCCCCCCCTGATTCAAAATTTGACCCACTTTTCGATCACTTCTCTCAGGCAAGTTACCACCCATTTAATAGCTCATCTTTTTAGCTACAAAATGGTTGGTAACTTGCCTGAGAGAAGTGATCGAAAAGTGGGTCACAAACATGATGCCAAAAACACGATTTTGAATCATGGGGGTTATTAGAGGAAATACGGTATCTCAATGTAGCTAACTCGTACAAGATTTGGATAGTATCTTTTGGATAGTTTCTTGCTAAAAAATCCCTAATCTTGCAAAATCTTGCATCGGCCCTATTCACCTTTAGGGGGGCCACATTTTTTGCATTGGTCCCCCTGTTGATTTTTTTAAATTTTTTTATTAAATTTATTAAAATTGATTATTTATTCAGGAAACTTACGAACCTTTTATTCGACTACACAATTTTTACGAGACATTATATATGACAGATATTTGTTTAAAAAACATTTCAAGGAAATTCCATCCTTTGGCCCGACAATTTTGGCGAAGCACAGCTTCTTGCACGTAGGAGGCAATCAGAGAGTCACTGGTTCCAAACAGCCTTTTCACTCTATGTTTCATATGAGCCCACTGACCTTCACACTTGTTTGTATGGATTTTCAGGGGAATGTTTTCCTCCATACTTATCCTAGAATCAGTTTATACATCATGTAAAAAATTAACGGTAAAGAAATAAAAGCCGAAAGCGGAAAAAAAATAAAATAAAAGCCAAATTCCTCAAAAAGGTAATATAACGACAATTTACGGTGATGCAGACAACAAACAACAGGGAAGACCAAAGCAAAAAATGAGGCCCCCTATAGGTGAATAGAGCCAAATGATAAATCTTTAGCAAAACAAACTTTTTATAGGCTAGCCAAACAAAATTCTTTTAAAAAAAAACCTTTTTTATAATGCTCAGAAAGCTTACAAAAAATTTTAAGCAAAAGACAAAAAAGAAGACCAGCAGCAAAATAAAACAAGCTAAAAAAGTTGTGGACCTAGCAGAGCAGCAAACAATGGCCAAAGGCCTGTATAAATGTTTTTGGGACGCGAAGAAGATAATAGAAGAAACTAACGGGTTAACAATAAGTTCGTGATTTTCAAAGCCTTATCATTTATTAATTTTGAGATCATTTTCTTTTGTCTTTGATACCATCTTGTAGCTCTCCACTTCCGAATAGCAATTATTTTGAAAAAGTCCCCATTTGGCTCCAAACACTTGTGAGGTCATTTTGAGAAGCTGACAAGCGTTTTAAGTAGGGTTGTGAAATGAAAATATTCTCGAGAATAATGGCTGATTTATTAGCCAAAATTGCATTTTAATCATATTTTTAAGCGGAATTTTGCCAAAATTCTGCACTCCGGGCTGCCAAGTCCCTCAAATTTAATGTTTATTTGAACTGTAAAAACAGAATTTTTTGTTTATTGATAATTTCTGAGTACAGACCATTTTAAAAAAGCACAGATTTTCGAAAATTTGACAAATCTGTGCTTTTTCCAACTCCAAGCCCCCAAGCCCCTTCGGGGGTGCAGGGGCTTGGGAGTTAGAGATGCGCGCACTCACTTACCTTAGACATGATTCCGAGCAAGACTCTTGATCGAAAATGCATTTAGAGGCTCTTTTTGTCTAACTCCGGTCAATAAAACGAGGTAGAATACCTTTATATAAGGTGGTTTACCTTGGTTCCCCAAGGCAAAACCTCCTATTTTGGTCAAAATAATTTTAAAAAAAATTAATTTTTTATGTAGAAAAATGTCAGAAATTATCCTTTTTATCGCTTTAGAAGTTATTCGGAAAGGGGGCCACATTTTTTTGTGAAAATTCGGGTGATACACAAATCACATCATTTTTAAATCTTTATTATTCGAACACATCGTATTCCCACACACAATCGAATCGCATCAGTGCCCTCGAACTTCTTTTTCCACAGATACTCAGAAAGGAATAGGACGAAAAGATGACGATGGGTACCACCATGGTTACGATTGGCTTGCTTAAACTTTCCCCATGCTGATTCAATTGACTGCGTATAGACGTCTGGATTGTCGGGCGGTGGGAAGAAAAGCGATGTCGACCAAAAATGACGAAAAAAAGAATGACATATTTTGATTTCAAAAATGTGGCCTCCTTCCGAAGAAGTTCCGTTTTAAGCATATCAAAATTACTTAGACGACGTTTTAAAACGATTTTCAAAAAAGTAAAAATACCAACACCACCCCCCCAACCCAATAGTACCTATATTTTTCACATTTGCACGAATAAATTTTCCAAAACTTTTTCCACAAAAATCCATGACGGATTGAAGGAAAAAATGATACCCATTGTACAATACATACAAATTTATCTAAATTTCACAGCAAAAAAACCCACAATCAATCAAACAATATAAAATTCTAGGAAAATATTATTCCAGTCATCGTTTTCAAAAACCAAGTATCCGTTTTCTTCGTCCTGTTTTTGTCTGGTTCCATCACTATAGCCAACGCATGTCAAATAGAAGAGCGTCACCAGTTTGAACTGCCCCTCTGGAATCGGCCCATTTTGCTTGTAACAGTGAATTTTGCGAAAAATACAATTTCTTCAATTCTCACAATTCAGTAATTCGTACTAGGTGAAATGGCCTTGAGGAGGAGGGGCGTTAATTAGAGTGGGGGCGTTTATTTTTTATAGTCTGTCTGAAGGAGGCGTTTATTAGAGCAGGGCCTTCTATTAGAGGAAATACGGTATGTGATCTGTGGTCAACCTGCTAAATTTTTATTTCATATACTTTAAATTCACTGAAAACCTTTAATTTTGCAGACCCAGAAGCAAGTCAGATGGACAGCCCAACTGCAAAAAGCTTGACCTAGAAAAGGCTTTCAACCGAGTCATGGAAAGGGAGAGAGAAGAACGTCGACTAAAAGCCGAGGCGGAAGAGCTGAATAAGTCAGACAAGCCTGAATGCAGAGCCAATTCTGAATTACCAGCAGTACTCGTCCAAGACACTGGACTAACAAGGGAAGTGCCAGGCCCTCTTTATGACCAGCATCTGTTTAAAAAGTTGTTGGTGGCTTGTTGCGATTCCTGTGAAAGACGAGCCTCACTTATAGTGCCTTCGCCAAGCAGTGGTCAGTTTTTTTACGATCTACCCAAAAATTTTAAAACATATATTGAATTGCTGGATTTAAGAGGATGAGGGCAGCCCAACATGTGAAGAGGACGAAGAAGAGCATATTGTTAGGAAAAAGAAAGGCCATAACTCTGGTGATGAAGGAGATGACGAGGAAGACGACGAGGAAGAGGACGACGAGAACGCCTTTGAGTGCCCAGAAGAAAACAAGACTGAAATGCACGATGTGAGTTTGCATCCACCTTTTCAAATGGGTACCAAATTTTCAGCTTTTATTTAATTTTAAAAAATTTTCAAAATTTTAACACTGGCAAATAAGAAATTTAGGCGCTAGTATAGAATACCCCCAAAGTCAGACCTTCTAAAAATCGTTGTAACTACCCTTTGGAACAACAAGTTTAGGCTTAGCCCTTAGGCTTAGGGGTAGGCCAGCGTATGGAAGTTGTGACTAATAATAGTGTTACGCACTTTTTATGGGGTCTGCAACATATATTTGGGTGCTCTTTACTTAAGTTTTAGAAGGCATAAGTCTTGGGGGGTATTCTATACTAGGGTCGAAATTTACATATTTGACTCCTATATTGGTAAAAAAATCATAAATTTTCAGAAATTTGCAATTTATATCGAAACAAATAATTTATTTTCAATTTCTGTAGAAAGTCATCTGAATTTTAGACCCTTGCCAATATGTACTTCAACAAGGTGGTCTTGCCAGAAATGGAGTATGTGGAAGATTTTGCAGACTTCTTGATTGATGCGGAACTAAATGAATTGCCAGTCTTAAAAAGGGCTTGTGAGCGATACCTTTGTGGAGAACTCAATTCTGTAAGGCCTACTAATAAACTCAGCAAAAAATATATTTTAGAAGCAAGACCTGCTAACGTCTCTTCTATTGGAGTTGCTATTTCTGTCGATGGTGTTTCAGCTGCCAGTAATGAAGTCGATGACTTTAACTGAACTCTGCAACAGGTACTCTGAATTGGAAGATGTGGATAAACTATTGAAACAAGAGGAGTATATGTTAGTCATTAACCTTCGCTTACCAAATTTTCCCCTACAATCTCACCCAAGTATTTTAGACATTTGGACAAGCGAATCCGTCAAATGTGCGACAGAAACCTAGCTGAGCTGGTCGACGAATGCAAACGTTTTCGAGAACAAAGACTGCGAGTGCATGCTGTCCAGCTAAATTAAAGTGCTACTTATTCACATATTGTGAAGAATTTCAGAGAACAATTTCTTATTTATTTTTTTAGTGTTTCAAAGGGACATGCTGACCTGTTCAAATTTTGTCCCTGCCAATTCAAAAAATTTTCCTAATCAATTGAAGTTCTATACTTATGGCTCTAGTGTAGTATCCGTCACAAAAAATTGCCTTACTCCCCCCTGTGGTTTTTTTGTCCATTTTTGCTCTCTCTTAACAGTAGTACTGATAGTGATACGGCTGATAAATATTTTATTACACTTTACACACGAGACAAGCACAATTTTACAAAGAATAATTATCAATAGGGTATATCATAGAAATACGTTCAAATAAGAATCAAATAACAAAAGAAAAATACTAACCTGGACTCCATCTTGCAATTGACTTCTTTTGGATGTTATCATATTTCCCTGACATTTCTCGCACTTCATATTGTTCTTTATGAGATTGAAGGACACAAAGACAGATAGAACTTTCTTATTGCGCATTTGGAAAATCTGAGACAAACGTATCTTCGAGAAATCGAGGCACGGCTTCAAAACGCTCTTATGCACCAACGAAGTCTTCATGTCCTAAAATAAACACATTAGTGATAGAATAAGTACAAATGTTGTCACAGAGGAACATATTACAAACGCCGTAATGAAGAAAAAAATGCTGAAGAACCAAAAATACATAAATGCCAAAAAAATATAGAGAATTTTTTTTTAAATTTTTAAGTTAAAAAGTACATCACGCCAAAAAAAACCACAGGGGGAGTAATGCAATTTTTTGTGACGGATACTACACTAGAGCCGTCTATACTTATTTTTCAACTTGGCTTCTAACAAAACAAAGCCTAGAATTTAGTTTTAGGTATAGTTATGTCAGTAACCAAGTTGAAAAGTGCGTACAGAAGTTGATTGATTAGGAAAATATTTTGAATTGACGGGGACAAAATTTGAACAGGTGAGCATGCCCTTTAAAATCGATAAACAAATTTACCTAACATCAGGTCCACTTTCATCATTTGACCATTCACTACACAAAAATTGCATACATTTTTACACTTTTTCCCATACTTGAAAAAAAAAGTTGGTGTTCGAGGTTAAAATACCGCTTCTAATCGCAACCATAAAAGAGGTACAGGGCGGTTCAAGAAATTCCTCCATTTCAAATGGCCATAACTTTTTTCATAGGTCATTTTTCGAAATTCTGTTTAACAGATGAATTTTTGGCCGAGAATATTTTTTAGTGTATATTGTCAAAAACACGATTTTCGATTGGTCCCCTGTTGTTTTGGTCCTGGTTTGTGAATGACCCCTGGATGGCCAAAACGCAAACCGCAGGGGAACCAAACGAAAATCGTGCTTTTGATAGATATCATACACCAAAAAATATTGTGGGAGAGAAAAATTGATCTGTAAAAACAGAATTTTGAATAACGACCTATGAAAATATTTATGGCCATTTGAAATGGTAGGAATGTTTTGGACCACCCTGTATTATAGTTGGGTCAAACAGGTACGACAAAAGTCTCTATCGGATCATCAAGAAGAATAAAATAAACTAGAATTTCTATGAAGACTGTCTATAGAAGCAACAAGAAGTGGTAAAAACATGCAGCTCGACAAGCGATATGAAGCCGAAATCGCATAAGCACGCAGATATTGCAGCATCGCGACAACATATAAGAAAAATCTCGGTAAAAACTAATCAAATGTCAGTGTTAGGTGCAGTGTTTGGACTTTCAGGAAATGGTCGTACTCATACTCGTACTGCTAAATTTCAGTAGTTTTTAGTTCTACTTCATTTTTGCTCGTTATTTTGAAAATTAATGAATTTTAAAAGAAAAATATTAGTTATTAAGTACTTATTTCTCATAGCATTATTTATTAATGTTTTTAAAAAAGAACGCATGAGTTATTTGAAAAATGGTTGGCATAAGAATAGTGGTAGACGAGACGATGGATCTGCTCGTAGGAGATGAAAAAGATAGGGCCAGAGAAGAGGTCCGACAATATCTGAGAGAACTCGCGGCGGACTTTAAAAACAAAGACCTCTTGTAGTCTATCAAAACCTCGTTTTTTGCTATTTTTCAACAATATATAATTTTTTGATAATTTCAAAATCAACATTTCACAAAACGGAATTTCACTAAGTGAAAAATTGTCAGTTAATCTATTAATACTTGTATTTTGAAGCTGTTCGTACTCGTACCTCCAAATTTTTTTCTCCTACTTCGTAGCACTGAAATTTCTTCTCGTACTTCGTACGAGTAAGTGTACGAGTACGAGTACGAAGTACGAGGTCCAAACACTGGTTAGGTGAAAGAAAATGTGAAATAAAATAATTTTGAGTCGATTTCGTCTTTTGCTTTTTGTGTAGGAGGTTAATAGAGGTTATTAGGGTTGGGTAAGGACAAATGACACCACAAAATGACAGGTAACTGAAAATTTGTCCTTTCGAAATTGTACTCACGCAGAATTTTTCGGAGCACACCTTATTTTTGCAGCTGATTCTCGTCTTTTTCAGAGAGAGAAAAGAAAATCACAACGATACAAAGAACGAGACTAGTCAATTTTGGTCTGAAATTAGCCGAAAAACGTTTTTCCGCGCCTCGAAATCATGTTTTCTATAGTGTTTACTGTCTAAAACCCCATAAAATGCGTTATAACACGATTTCGGGAGGAGGACGGATACGACAATTATACCCTATCCGTGGCTCAAAGTCATTGAGTCAAAGAACATGATAAACTCGTAAAAGCTGGTTTCAAATTACCGCTCACCTAAGGGCGCACCAACTTTAAGCCAACCTTTGAACACCTTTTTCCACTCAATATTTCAAGCTCCAAATGTCGAATTCCGACAGACCAATAGTACAAATTCGGCGTGTTGAAACCTTCTCAGCTTCTCACCGCCTACACAGTTCCACCCTAAGTGATGAAAAAAACAAAGAAATATTCGGCAAATGTAACAATCTCAACGGTCATGGACATAACTACAAATGGGAGGTGGTTTTGGAAGGGCCAATTTGCGGAGACACTGGCATGGTCTTTAACCTGGAAGACTTGAAGCAAGCAATGCAAAGCATATTAAATAGTGTTGATCACAAAAATTTGGACAAGGATATACCGCATTTCAGGTAGTTTGCTAGTTTTTCTTCCTTTAAAGGGGCATGCCCGTGCGTTTCAAAAATTTAGGGCTGGACCAGCAAATTTTTTGGAATCGTTCCATTCTTCACTCCTTTGGCGTCAAATCTAATATTAGTGACCTTACCGTATTTATTCTAATAGAACGACACCCCCCTAATTCAAAATCGTGTTCTTGGCATTGCTGTTTAAATCCACTTTTCTAAACCACTCTCAGGCAGGTCACCACTTATTTTGTAGCCAGTGAGATGAGCTACAAATTGGGGGGTAATTTTGCTAAAAAAACAATCTTCAAAAAGTGCATGAAACACAATGCCAAAAACACGATTTTGAATTGGGGGGTGTTGTTGTGTTAGAATAATATTACTTTTAAAAACTAGACAGAAAACTTAAGAAATCTAGATGAGAACGCAGGTAAAAAATTTTCGAGAAACGAAAGAACCGCTGGTCCCCACTCTCGGGCATGCCTCTTTAGAGGACCATGGTTTTTGAGCGCAGTGGCATGTGCAAAATTTTGTCTTTCAGTTTTCTTTCGTCTAGAACTGCACTCTTTGGAGTCATTCGACTGACTCAAACGAGAAACCGTCCCCCCACCATACTTGGACACGCAAAAAAAGAGCGGCAGCGGCGGCAGCGAGCGGCGGGCTGCCAAAAAAACAGCGGCAGCGGCGAAAAAAGCGGCGGCGGCGACGGAAGGGCCGAAAAGCCGCGGCGGGAAAAAAATAACAGCGGCGGCGGCAGCGGCGGGTCAAAAATGAGCGGCGACGCTAGCGGCGTGTGAAAAAATCTCATTCACTATTTTATTTAAAAAATTTGAGTCTTTTATTATGAAAATTATGTAATTCAAACTAATAGAAAATTTTTTTAATCTAAGTGTTTAGTAATTCTGAATTTTGTAATGCAGTTTTGTAACGCAAAAAAATAAAATATAAAAAAATTATTTGAAAGTTCAAACAAGTGGCGAAAGCAGCGACGACAACTAAAAGAAAAGCGGCGGAGGCAGCGGCGGAGATAAAAAATTGAGCGGCGGCGGCAGCGGCGGCTGAAAAAAGCAGCGGCGAGCGGCGCCGCTCGCCGCTCGCCGCCCGTCCAAGTATGTCCCCCACCAATTCAAATTTTGCAGATGCCGCTGCGCTCAAAAACCATAGTCCTCTAAGAGATTAACAAAAATCGAGGTGATTTAATTTTTTTAATAAAAAATAACTTCAAATACCCTTTTTCACACCATCGTTAAATTATACGAAAAACTAAGGTAAGTTTAGTCAAAGCTTTTGCATATAACGCGCCTCTCAATAATTTTTTTTTTGGTTCTGACTTTTGAGTTGTAGAATTTTTGTTAGTAATTTTTAGTAACTGTTTTTGACTAAGGATGAACAACCACCCATTCTAACTCAGGATAAGACCCATAATGACTGTAGAATTTTACGTGTATTATACGAAAAATTCTATAGTTGTTGATGAATTTTTGACGTCGGGTCTTATCCTGTCTCAGAATTAGAGCCGAAAATTTCTAAAACCAGCTCCTAGCATCGCCCCCCCCCCTCTAAAAGTAAGAAGTTTTATGTTATGGTAAGAACCATAACATAAAAACTAAAATTATAGCGTTGGACGATAATTTTTCCACCCTATAATAGACAGGAGTCAAACCAAATAGCTACTCAAAATTTATCTAAGTTTAAATTCTTCAGAATATATGACAATTTAGTACAGTCAAACCTCGATATAGTGGCCCCCACCTCAAGTTCGACACGTTTTTCACCCTGATTTTCGAAGTTTTTTACCACTTCTGTGTTGACAGTCTGGTCCCAAATATCGTGAAGATTCCGATTTTCCCAGTCATTTTTCAAAAACTGAATAATTTTTCCATTTGAAAATGAAAACCTCGATATAGTGGCCCTCTAATTTTTAAATAGGGGGCCACTGTATCGAGGTTTGACTGCAATATCTGTAATTCTAGTAATTTATTTTCTTTTGCAGAGACAACAAAATAGTCAGTACCACAGAGAATTTAGCAGTGTACCTTTACGAAGAATTGCAAAAAGTGCTTCCTGACAAAAAATTACTAAAAGAAATAGTGGTGCATGAAACAGACAAGAATTCATTCACATACTCTGGCAAGACAACTTCACGTTTCCAGTAGTTGTAATATGGCAGGAATTCGGATAACGTGTTTTGACCACTTTTTCAGTCGTTTTAGCATGATTAAAGTGTAGAAAGAGAGTTTTAGGTGGGGCTCGATAATTTTTCAAAAAAAATTTTTTGACCGAAAATTGACTTTTTGACCAAAATTTTCATTTATATGCCCTTTTTATAAACCAAATATCCTAGATTTTAGGTATGTTTGGTTGCTTCGCCGCCAAAGACCCAACTTGCTCCTCATTGCAAGGGAAGGGGGAAGGGTGTATGTACACCTTCATGGATATATGCCCTTCCCCCTCCTTTGCAATGAGGAGCAAGCCTTGGGCAGGAATTCGAAAAACTGCAACATAGAAAAAATGTAAATTTTGGTCGAAAACTCAATTTTCGGTCAAAATTTTTTTTTTTTAAATTATCGAGCCCCACCTAAAAACTCTCTTTCTACACTTTAATCGTGCTGAAACGACTGAAAAAGTGGCCAAGACACGTTTTTGGGCACGGCACAGATTCCGAACTTTAGCCTGTGATATAGTCGACCATATCGTTTTACAAATATTTACAGTCAAACTATTCTGTAAGCTACAGGGTGTCCATAAATTACGCACACATCGAAAAAAAATCGTGTAAACAGCCCCTTGCCCGGTCGATTTTCGTTTTCGGGACCCCTACCCACAGAAATCTCCAGAACTTGTGGGTTTTTAATAACGACGGACACAGAAAAACCAGTAATAAGAACAGACTTTTGATTTTTCTTTATTCATGCACCAATAAACAATAGTCAACAATAGGAAACTTATTAGAACTGATTCCTCTGATCAATATCCCTAAATCAACTTGATGAAAATCAACAAGGTTAAATAAAAAAGCTAACCCCGTGAAATCTGCAGTTAGGAGGACCCATCAAGACAATAAATTCAACAGATTTTTGCCGACACCATCACTTGTTTTGGATGCTGGTCATGACCGATGATGACCTCACCGACTAAGGGCAATTTTTTTTAATTTTATCCACACTCAATGACGATGAACGGGAAATCTCAAATTAGACAGTCGAATCATGCAATCAGAAGTGTCGAAAATAAGAAATCACTAACCAAACTTTTAGTTCTTGTTTTAAGGGGGATCTTGCCACCCTGAGCACACCTTGTTTTGCATACAGACAAAGACAGAGCCAGTTCTTGCTTCCTGATGTTGGCCATTATCTGAAAGGAAAATGCATTATTATAAAAGTATGCAGACAGTAGGCAGCATGAATAAATAAAAATAGTGTGCATAACATGTTTTAAAAAAAGTGTGCGTAATTTCCGGACACCCTGTACACCTAGGTCCCAGGGGAGGGGGTTGTATGTTCCGTATGTTCTACCCCATCCAAAGCTACAGCTGCGATCGGTCCCGAGGGTGTAGAGAATGTTAGAGAAGGTTGACTGTATATATTTATTAAGGTGCCTAGTTGTTTCACATATATTTTCTTCTTTGTCTTAACTATTTTTTTGCTGTTTTCTAATAGTTTACGACACATATTTGACCCTATTTGAAAATAAATTGTTAAATTCTTAAAATTTTATCTGAATTTTTGAAGCAATATTTACTTAGTCAATAGCACATTTGGTAGCCCTAAAGCTCAACTATATGATGTCAGCAACTGCATAAGCAACTGGAAAACAAAAAAACCGCCCAAACTGAATAATTTTGAAAAAAGAGAGGATTCTGTTTCAGAGATTCTTGGTGAGTAGTCTGTTTTAGCATCCGCAAACAGAATCCTCATTGTGAATGCGCCTTTACATGTGTTGATTATCCTGAAGCTGCAAAGCCTATTAAAACTTCGTCCATGCTAGAAAATGAAAATACAAAATAAAAAAAAGGAGACTACAATGTTGTAAGCCATCATACTATTTTGAAAATTGTACCAACTTTAAGCCAACAAGCAATAAATGTCCGAAAATGCAATGCTATTCATTATTTACCTCTCAAGCTCTGTAATTTGGGCATCTGCAAACATTTTATACGGCCGAAAATTGTGTCTGTGTAGGGCCGTCAAAAAAAGTCTGCTATTTACTGTTCGACCACAAAGCCGATTGTTTTTTTTATTTACACGGGAAAGGCACGACCCCGTGGCCTATCAAAGAACCTTTCATACCAAAAGATAGCCCTGAACGAGCTGGGCACGAAACCGTTCGCAAAATCGGCTACGGGAGCGACTGCGCCGAGATATTGGCTTTTAAAATTAGAAATTTTTGTGAGCTACTATCTATAGCAGACCAACAACAGATTTGAACAGGTATGTGTGGCGCAATGGTATAGATTCAGGCTCATATTTTTACGTCGCGGGTTCGGTTCCCCATCGGTGCGTTCTTCTTTTTTGAAATTTTGCAGTTAAGCCTCAATTTAACCCGCGACGTAAAAATATGAGCCTGAATCTATACCATTGCGCCACAAATACCTGTTCAAATCTGTTGTTGGTCTGCTATAGATAGTAGCTCACAAAAATTTCTAATTTTAAAAGCCAATATCTCGGCGCAGTCGCTCCCGTAGCCGATTTTGCGAACGGTTTCGTGCCCAGCTCGTTCAGGGCTATCTTTTGGTATGAAAGGTTCTTTGATAGGCCACGGGGCGGTCGTGCCTTTCCCGTGTTAGCTAGTTTATCGAATAATTTCGCATCGCCCCACGACAAATGCAATTTCCTTCAATTAAAAAATATCTTGCAGTCTCGGCTAAAATTAAAAGAGTATAGGGTTGGCGGATAACCAACATTTTCGGTTACCCTAACCGTGAACAGAAAACCGGAAAATTTCCGGTTTCCGGATAAAAAACCCGAAAACGGGTACCCGAACTGCCAACCCTAAAAGAGTAGCTAATTTTATTTTAAGGACATTTTCGAGAAAATTGGCTGAGCGTCTGGCTTGGCCTAGAATAGGGGGGTGATGCTTTTCGGCTAAAAATAAAGATGTTGAACATATGAATACTGGCGCCTACCGCATAAATAAACTCTGGTATGCATGCTTTTTCATGCATCCAGAGTCACTTTGGAGTGATTTGTGTCCAAGGTATGTGGGTGTGCGCATCTCAACTCCAAGCCCCCAAGTCCCCGAAGGGGATACACATACCTTAGACAGGATTCCGAGAAGTACTCTTGATCATAAAGAGTCTATTTTTGCAACGGCCCGAGTTGAAAAACATGGTAAAGCAGCCGAAAATAAAACCGAGTAGCTTTTTTGTGGGGAGGGGGGGATGATGTTGGAAATGTGGGGGTTGAAAGCGAGTAGCGTCCAATCTCATGCTCGCCTACACAGCCTTTTTACAATCCTAGGTTTTTGTTACCATAATTATGGCTATGCTTGGTAGAAAAGTGTCTGAGATGCTTTATTGGCACACAACTAAAATGTGTTGTATATTTTTCACAAGAAAAAATCATTATTGCCTGAGGCCGAGCTCACAAAACATTAAACAAGACACTTGACAAAGATATTAGAACAACAGTAAACTTGAAAGTACAATAAAACCACCACTATCACTAACAATGTATGGTGAATATGTATAGTTATTTAGAAGAGCACTTCTAAATCCTTGGTGTCGTAGTGGGTGAGCACTGTTTTGATAAACTCCATTTCTTTGCGAGAATTAGCAAAAATCACTGAAATGCAGCTTTTGATTAATTTAAAATTCATCTGGCAAAGAACAGCACTTGAAATGGGTAATCATTTTTTTGGGCAAATTATTTTTTGGGGCACATTTTATTCTTTTTGGGGGTGAATTTTTATTTTGATTGATTTTAATAAATTTTCTCATCTTTTTTCAGAAGCAATAACACCATTATGTATCACTGTGATTCTAGTTTCTAATGAGGTATCAGTTGCTGCAAAATCTACAAAAAATGTAGCACGAAAAGGTAAAAGCATGAAACAAGGCAGAAAAACAATTTGGTTCATGCTTTTCCCTTTTTGTGCTACGTTTTTCAAGGATTTTGCGACAACTGATAGCTCGTTAGAAACTAGAGTCGCAGGGCTACAAACTGATAATGAAATAAAAAATTTGCGATCAAAAACACCGAGAAATACTCGTTCGTAATATTGGGAGCGAAAAAAGTCCTTTTGCAACACGAAAAAGCTTTGACCCATCAAAAAAGTTTAGATTGCACATAATAAAAATTTGCTACAAATTGACTACCCAGCTGCTCGGATAGTTTTCGAATGACCCAGAAGTGACTAGCACTTTGTGGTGGGTTGCAAAATTTTTTGATCAATAAAATTAGAAAAACATTTCAATAGGTTTCAGAAATAAGTTCTTCAAAGGAAAAATTTAATATGTGAAACCCATCGAAAATTTTTTATAAGCAACGTTTTTTTACAACGTTTGTCTATCTATCGCATAACTTAGAATCAAATTTCAAAACGTTTTTAGACCTTTTAAGCTCTGTTATGTGAAGAAAACGTGTTTTTTGAATTGGGAAAGCGGTTTTGAAGAAATGTTTTGGCGCTACTCGGTTTTTTTTAACATGGTTTTGAATACTGGGGCTTACCGCATAAAGAAACTCTGGTATGCATATTTTTTCATGCATCCAGAGCCACTTTCGAGTGATTTGTGTCTAAGGTATGTGGAAGTGCGCATCTCAACTCCAAGCCCCCTCCATGCATCCAGAGTCACTTTCGAGTGATTTGTGTCTAAGGTATGTGGGTGTGCGCATCTCAACTCCGAGCCCTTCCATGCATCCAGAGTCACTTTCGAGTGATTTGTGTCTAAGGTATGTGGGTGTGCGCATCTCAACTCCGAGCGCCCTCCATCCATCCAGAGTCCCTTTCGAGTGATTTGTGTCTAAGGTATGTGGGTGTGCGCATCTCAACTCCGAGCGCCCTCCATCCATCCAGAGTCACTTTCGAGTGATTTGTGTCTAAGGTATGTGGGTGTGCGCATCTCAACCTGAGCCCATCCATGCATCCAGAGTCACTTTCGAGTGATTTGTGTCTAAGGTATGTGGGTGTGCGCATCTCAACTCCGAGCCCTTCCATGCATCCAGAGTCACTTTCGAGTGATTTGTGTCTAAGGTATGTGGGTGTGCGCATCTCAACTCCGAGCCCTTCCATGCATCCAGAGTCACTTTCGAGTGATTTGTGTCTAAGGTATGTGGGTGTGCGCATCTCAACTCGAGCCCTTCCATGCATCCAGAGTCACTTTCGAGTGATTTGTGTCTAAGGTATGTGGGTGTGCGCATCTCAACTCCAAGCCCCTCCATGCATCCAGAGTCACTTTCGAGTGATTTGTGTCTAAGGTATGTGGGTGTGCGCATCTCAACTCCAAGCCCCTCCATGCATCCAGAGTCACTTTCGAGTGATTTGTGTCTAAGGTATGTGGGTGTGCGCATCTCAACTCCAAGCCCTCCATGCATCCAGAGTCACTTTCAGTGATTTGTGTCTAAGGTATGTGGGTGTGCGCATCTCAACTCCAAGCCCCTCCATCAGTGTTTGCACTCACTCTGATTTTTAGGCAGTGAGTGAGAGTGAGAATCAAAATATTTTAGGGCAGTGAGAATGAGAGTGAGGGTGAAAATTTCGGGGCAGTGAGAATGAGAGTGAGAGTAGAGAAAAGAGAGGAGTGAGAGTGAGTGAGCTCACTGAGATTCTCACTGCTGAGTGAGAATAACTAGAATCAAAAATTATATTTTATTAACTCAAGCCATTAGAATTTTCATTGATAACTACTTAATGTTTTTAGAATTAATGTAGACAAATGTTTTGCGTTTAACAGATCAAATTTTGTCCTGCTCCTATGCCTGGAAGTTGCCAATCCACATTGTGAAAAGCAGCGTTCGATAGGGCTGCTAGTGGCTGGCATTGCCAATATCTCTAATGCCAATTCAGCAATCTGTTTCCACTCCTGTAACTTGTGTTTGTGAGAAATCAATAAGTCGAACAAATTCAAAAATGTACGGATGTAATCAAGCCCTGCCAAAATTTAGCTGCATTTGTCGGATTTGCCATGGAAGAATCCTCTTTTAAAATGTGTCCTATACAATCCTTGATCCACTCCTTCTTTGTTTTCGATGCAGCGGCAGGCTGCGGTTGCTGCAGAGCAAAAACTGAGAAAGAGTTAATTGCAAAAGTGGCTGGATTCGTTGCACTGAGTATGGCGGCAGACAAGGCAGTTGATGTAATTGAAGATGCCGTTTCACCTGATGCCGTGCCACCAACTCTTGATCTAATTAATTTGCAGAAACAGGTGAAGACAGCAGTTGACAATTACCTAGCCGAGTTGCATGAACAAGTTGTAAAAAATAAGGTAGTATGCAAACATTGTGCTTGATTGATCAGTGTTAATTGTCTCTCTTTATTTTTGAATTCAGGTGTACGCATTGCTTTGATTTAAATAAAAACTGTGTTGATCTTGGCCGGAAACAGAAAAATGTAATTCTCACTCAATTCTCACTGAGAATGAAAAAGTAAGCAAGTGAGAGTGAGAGTGAGACTGAGATTGAAAATATTGGAGTGAGTGAGAGTGAGTGAGAATAAAATCGGAAAATTGAGTGAGAGTGAGAGTGAGTGAGCTCACTCACTCTCACTCACTGAATTCACTTTGAGTGAGCCACGCAACACTGCCCTCCATGCATCCAGAGTCACTTTCGAGTGATTTGTGTCTAAGGTATGTGGGTGTGCGCATCTCAACTCCAAGCCCCTCCATGCATCCAGAGTCACTTTCAGTGATTTGTGTCTAAGGTATGTGGGTGTGCGCATCTCAACTCCAAGCCCCTCCATGCATCCAGAGTCACTTTCGAGTGATTTGTGTCTAAGGTATGTGGGTGTGCGCATCTCAACTCCAAGCCCCTCCATGCATCCAGAGTCACTTTCAGTGATTTGTGTCTAAGGTATGTGGGTGTGCGCATCTCAACTCAAGCCCCTCCATGCATCCAGAGTCACTTTCGAGTGATTTGTGTCTAAGGTATGTGGGTGTGCGCATCTCAACTCCAAGCCCCTCCATGCATCCAGAGTCACTTTCGAGTGATTTGTGTCTAAGGTATGTGGGTGTGCGCATCTCAACTCCAAGCCCCTCCATGCATCCAGAGTCACTTTCGAGTGATTTGTGTCTAAGGTATGTGGGTGTGCATCTCAACTCCGAGCCCTTCCATGCATCCAGAGTCACTTTCGAGTGATTTGTGTCTAAGGTATGTGGGTGTGCGCATCTCAACTCCGAGCCCTTCCATGCATCCAGAGTCACTTTCGAGTGATTTGTGTCTAAGGTATGTGGGTGTGCGCATCTCAACTCCGAGCCCTTCCATGCATCCAGAGTCACTTTCGAGTGATTTGTGTCTAAGGTATGTGGGTGTGCATCTCAACTCCGAGCCCTTCCATGCATCCAGAGTCACTTTCGAGTGATTTGTGTCTAAGGTATGTGGGTGTGCGCATCTCAACTCAAGCCCTCCATGCATCCAGAGTCACTTTCGAGTGATTTGTGTCTAAGGTATGTGGGTGTGCGCATCTCAACTCCAAGCCCCCTCCATGCATCCAGAGTCACTTTCGAGTGATTTGTGTCTAAGGTATGTGGGTGTGCGCATCTCAACTCCAAGCCCCCTCCATGCATCCAGAGTCACTTTCGAGTGATTTGTGTCTAAGGTATGTGGGTGTGCGCATCTCAACTCCAAGCCCCCTCCATCAGTGTTTGCACTCACTCTGATTTTTTAGGCAGTGAGTGAGAGTGAGAATCAAAATATTTTAGGGCAGTGAGAATGAGAGTGAGGGTGAAAATTTCGGGGCAGTGAGAATGAGAGTGAGAGTAGAGAAAAGAGAGTGAGTGAGAGTGAGTGAGCTCACTGAGATTCTCACTGCTCCGAGTGAGAATAACTAGAATCAAAAAAATTATATTTTATTAACTCAAGCCATTAGAATTTTCATTGATAACTACTTAATGTTTTTAGAATTAATGTAGACAAATGTTTTTGCGTTTAACAGATCAAATTTTGTCCTGCTCCTATGCCTGGAAGTTGCCAATCCACATTGTGAAAAGCAGCGTTCGATAGGGCTGCTAGTGGCTGGCATTGCCAATATCTCTAATGCCAATTCAGCAATCTGTTTCCACTCCTGTAACTTGTGTTTGTGAGAAATCAATAAGTCGAACAAATTCAAAAAAATGTACGGATGTAATCAAGCCCTGCCAAAATTTAGCTGCATTTGTCGGATTTGCCATGGAAGAATCCTCTTTTAAAATGTGTCCTATACAATCCTTGATCCACTCCTTCTTTGTTTTCGATGCAGCGGCAGGCTGCGGTTGCTGCAGAGCAAAAACTGAGAAAGAGTTAATTGCAAAAGTGGCTGGATTCGTTGCACTGAGTATGGCGGCAGACAAGGCAGTTGATGTAATTGAAGATGCCGTTTCACCTGATGCCGTGCCACCAACTCTTGATCTAATTAATTTGCAGAAACAGGTGAAGACAGCAGTTGACAATTACCTAGCCGAGTTGCATGAACAAGTTGTAAAAAATAAGGTAGTAGATGCAAACATTGTGCTTGATTGATCAGTGTTAATTGTCTCTCTTTATTTTTGAATTCAGGTGTACGCATTGCTTTGATTTAAATAAAAACTGTGTTGATCTTGGCCGGAAACAGAAAAATGTAATTCTCACTCAATTCTCACTGAGAATGAAAAAGTAAGCAAGTGAGAGTGAGAGTGAGACTGAGATTGAAAATATTGGAGTGAGGAGAGTGAGTGAGAATAAAATCGGAAAATTGAGTGTGAGAGTGAGAGTGAGTGAGCTCACTCTCACTCTCACTCACTGAGATTCTCACTTTGAGTGAGCTCACGCAAACACTGCCCTCCATGCATCCAGAGTCACTTTCGAGTGATTTGTGTCTAAGGTATGTGGGTGTGCGCATCTCAACTCCAAGCCCCCTCCATGCATCCAGAGTCACTTTCGAGTGATTTGTGTCTAAGGTATGTGGGTGTGCGCATCTCAACTCCAAGCCCCTCCATGCATCCAGAGTCACTTTCAGTGATTTGTGTCTAAGGTATGTGGGTGTGCGCATCTCAACTCCAAGCCCCCTCCATGCATCCAGAGTCACTTTCGAGTGATTTGTGTCTAAGGTATGTGGGTGTGCGCATCTCAACTCCAAGCCCCCTCCATGCATCCAGAGTCACTTTCGAGTGATTTGTGTCTAAGGTATGTGGGTGTGCGCATCTCAACTCCAAGCCCCCTCCATGCATCCAGAGTCACTTTCGAGTGATTTGTGTCTAAGGTATGTGGGTGTGCGCATCTCAACTCCAAGCCCCTCCATGCATCCAGAGTCACTTTCGAGTGATTTGTGTCTAAGGTATGTGGAAGTGCGCATCTCAACTCCAAGCCTTCTCCATGCATCCAGAGTCACTTTCGAGTGATTTGTGTCTAAGGTATGTGGGTGTGCGCATCTCAACTCCGAGCCCTTCCATGCATCCAGAGTCACTTTCGAGTGATTTGTGTCTAAGGTATGTGGGTGTGCGCATCTCAACTCCAAGCCCCCTCCATGCATCCAGAGTCACTTTCGAGTGATTTGTGTCTAAGGTATGTGGGTGTGCGCATCTCAACTCCAAGCCCCTCCATGCATCCAGAGTCACTTTCGAGTGATTTGTGTCTAAGGTATGTGGGTGTGCGCATCTCAACTCCAAGCCCCTCCATGCATCCAGAGTCACTTTCGAGTGATTTGTGTCTAAGGTATGTGGGTGTGCGCATCTCAACTCCAAGCCCCTCCATGCATCCAGAGTCACTTTCGAGTGATTTGTGTCTAAGGTATGTGGGTGTGCGCATCTCAACTCCAAGCCCCTCCATGCATCCAGAGTCACTTTCGAGTGATTTGTGTCTAAGGTATGTGGAAGTGCGCATCTCAACTCCAAGCCTTCTCCATGCATCCAGAGTCACTTTCGAGTGATTTGTGTCTAAGGTATGTGGGTGTGCGCATCTCAACTCCAAGCCTTCTCCATGCATCCAGAGTCACTTTCGAGTGATTTGTGTCTAAGGTATGTGGAAGTGCGCATCTCAACTCCAAGCCTTCTCCATGCATCCAGAGTCACTTTCGAGTGATTTGTGTCTAAGGTATGTGGGTGTGCGCATCTCAACTCCAAGCCTTCTCCATGCATCCAGAGTCACTTTCGAGTGATTTGTGTCTAAGGTATGTGGGTGTGCGCATCTCAACTCCAAGCCTTCTCCATGCATCCAGAGTCACTTTCGAGTGATTTGTGTCTAAGGTATGTGGGTGTGCGCATCTCAACTCCAAGCCTTCTCCATGCATCCAGAGTCACTTTCGAGTGATTTGTGTCTAAGGTATGTGGGTGTGCGCATCTCAACTCCAAGCCCCCTGCGCCCCCGAACGGCTCTCCGCAGCCACACGCACTCTGCAGCCACACTCAGGTCCGTTCGGTGAATGTGGTCCTGGAGTGCGGATCCACTCGATTTTATGCACATTTTTCAAATAATATCTACTCGACTAACAGCCAATTTTATAGGTCTGTTCCTTAGCTGAAAGGTGACACCAACTGCAAAGATTTTTTGACGCTACTATGATATAGTCAGTGCCATTTTGGGGGAGGGGGAGGGGGTTTTGGTAAAACCTAGTAGCGCCAAAATTTTTCTTCAAACCCGCTTTCCCAATTCAAAAACCGTCTAAAACGTCTAAAAAACGTGTTAAAACTTGATTATAAGTTATGCGATAAAACGAAGTCGTGCCTTTACAACCCATCACAAAGTGCTAGTCACTTTAGGGTCAATCAAGAGCCTTTCTGATAGGTGTGGATCAAGCCATTGTCACCATAATTGGCCACATTGGCTAGAGTGGATTTTGCAAATTCTTCAATTTCTTGTGTTTTCAAAAATGAATAGGTGGATATTCTTAGCCCGTGGGCGAAGCATGCACAAAACCTATGGTTATTTTTTGTATCCTCAGTTCTGAGAGAATTTGAACTTTGGGTTAATATCAAGTTAAAAAGGGTACCTCCTGTAAAAATTTCCTCGATAGAGTGTTTAGAAAATTATTTTCGGCAAATTGGAAATTTTTTGTCAATCTTGAAATTTTTGAGTGCTTAGCTAAATTCTTGAAAGTAAAAGAGCTCAATCGTAGTTGCTAGCTCACTAATAGTTATAAAATGCGATAATATGTAAAATGTTTTCTGAAGTCTGAATTAAAAAATGAAATTCAAGTGGTGGAGGGGCTGGTGGTGGTTATTTGACAAAATACGTCAAGTGATAAAGAATTTGCAAACTTTCTAATTTTCCAAAAATTTGTTTGAGAAATTGTGTTAGAGAAAGTGTCCTACCTGCAGGGTCTTTGCTCTCACACCTCAAAATATTAGGTGCCATGACCATGGACAAATTGGCCACATCCATTTTGGTCAGCTTGACCGTCTCCTCATCCTTGCACAATTTCTGGAGCAGGATAATAATTTGGGTAAGCACAAGTCTGTTGATCTCAGGCAGACTGTTAATTAGTTGGCAACATTCTTCTGGGTGACCAGCTGATAACAAACACCTATTGTAAAAAACAGGGGGAACAATGGGGGTGGGCAATTGTCTCAGCCACTGCTTCAACAGTGCGGCTGCTACATGCGGGTCTTTAACTTTGGGTGGCACGCCTATCTCTAGCTGGATCAAGGCTAAATTCGTAGGATTAAAAAAATTACATGGAATTGTAACCAACCTGTCTGCAGCTGCTCGGGATCAGAAGCTATGCGAAAAAGACCCTCAGTTTTGTCTCCCCCACTTTCGAAGACTAGGCGGATCTAAAACAAAGACAATTGAATAATTTAATGAGAGACCTCTGAAAGCTGCAAACTTCCATATTTTTTTGCTCGTTTAACATTTTGCCATTTAAAAAAAATTCTAGTCGACTTTTGATTTGATGGCAACCGGACATTGTCGACTATTTTTTGGATAAATCTTAAAAATGCCGCTTTTATTGAAAAATGTCCGCTTTTGTTAAAAAAGTGTCCGCATTTGGTAGAAAATCGTGCGATTTCACACCTACTCATTCATTTTGAGCTTTTCAATCACGTTCCAATTCGGTACTTGGCCAATGTGCTGCTCGGATTGAATCACATAAGAAGGCTTTTCGGCGTCCTTGACGCTGGATTCTTCAGAATTGTCTTGAGCATACTTGCGCAGATCAGAGAGTTTCATCTGGTTTATTAGACCTTCCTTCCTGTTCTGGTAATGCACAAAGTTTTTGATGGATGCAGTCGACGGCAGATCGTCCCTAGCACGACCGACTTCCTTCTAAAGTAGTAGTATCATTCTATAATTTGCACAATTTTGGGTGTAAACTACACAAACCTTCAACTGTCTGCGCATTACTTTCAACAAGAGCGGACGTTTTTCAATAAAAGCGGACGCTTTTCAGCCAGAAGCAGACATTTTTAATTCTCTTCCCTATTTTTCAATGAAATTCGATTGTTTCGCCCGAATTTCATTAAAAAATAGACGACAATGTCGCGCGACAAATTCTACTAATAGTCGACAGGGGTTGCCAATTTGATGTACACCCCTCAAGTTCGTTCCCGCTAGGATCCAGCATTTTTTTAAGCCTAAAAGCCTAAATTCTGATTTGTCAGCTTAGTTATAAGTATCGTAAAAATTCCGATTTTGCTGGTACAGAATCAATAAAAGAGTTCAAAGTTGAGGTTGAGAAAATGTTGGACCCTTGACGAGAACAAACTTGAGGAGTGCACACCAAATTGAGTGTTAACTGGTTTAGGTAACGAAACCAATTAAAAATTTATTTATGTATTTGCTGCACGCGTTTCACAATAGCAAAGTCGCGTGAGACACTTTTCATGCAGATTAGCTAATATTTTTTTCAATTCTAAATCTTTTTTAACGACGAAAAATAATGCCTTGCATTAATCTTCATTAGTAGAGCAGTCTTTAACAAGTTGGATGACTTCAGACCCATATCGATGATAACGTGTAGTAAAGGACTCACCAAAGTGGCTTCAATCCAAGGTATCCTGAGGTGAGGGTACTGTGTGGCTTGTAGTTCCATCAATTCTGCTAGTTCTGTTCCAAACTTGGAGGGGTAGAAAATGTTGTATCTGGCCTGTCGAATCGCTTCTATAGTGGGTTTGGCTGG
Organism: Ditylenchus weischeri; assembly: GCA_029231635.1. Classification (NCBI taxonomy): domain Eukaryota; kingdom Metazoa; phylum Nematoda; class Chromadorea; order Rhabditida; family Anguinidae; genus Ditylenchus; species Ditylenchus weischeri. The sequence continues at coordinate 358,076 of JAMRYI010000017.1, forward strand.
TGTTTTCACCTTGAGTTGAAGTCTTTTTATACAGTGTTTGGCATATCTGCAACACTTGTCGCTTAATTTTTCATTTGCATACAAAATAGTAGCCTACTGTGAAGTGGTGACTTCAGGACTGTCCAATATCGGGTCTCCATTGGACTCCACAAACTTGAGCAGTTTTTCGTGTACACCAGCGGAAGTAGGTGTACCAACCAGAGACAGGAATATACCTAGTAATTCCCAACCCTTTCGAATCGAATCTGACTTCGGGTTTTCGTTGAGCTGTTTCATTATTTGGAGGAAAAATTCGTCCCTCATCGACAAATCATCACGACTGGAACAGCATTCAACGACAGACAAGGCTATCTGAAATCTACACAACTGAAATTGCATACAAAAGGGAGTGTTACAACTTGAACAAAAAAATTTAATTTCTGGATTTGGGTTATAGTCCTTTTCGAAGCCAATTGTAACTGAGCAGCAATTACCGTATTTCCTCTATTAATTCCACTCCCCAATAGTGGGACTTTTGAATTTTATGGCATTGCCTATCGACCCACTTTTTTGAATAGACTCTTGAGCATGTAACATGTCAAAATGTAGCCAATTTCAAAATGTAGCCAAATGCAGATTTTTTACATTTTGATATGTTGGCAATGTCAAAAAATTGAAAAGTCCGAGGGCAGTTAACAGAGTAAATACGGTAGGGTTGTCGAGGGCAGTATTATTTCAAACCCGCGACAAATTGCTGGGTTTGTGAGCACTTCTTTAACAGGCTGTAAAATCTTCATTTTTTGCATTTCAGATATTTTTTTAAACCATTTACGCAGAAAGGCACAATTAAAAAACTACAGTTCAAAAAATGTCTGAAATTCAAAAAATGAAGATGTTACAGCCTGTTGAAAAAGTGCTGACAAACCCAGCAATTAGTCGACCCCCGACAACAACCCCCGACGACCCTGGCTGTTAAATAGTGGCGTACAATTTGTACCGTACGACTTGCCTTATTTTGAGTCATTTTTAGGTTTTCAAACTTCAACCTATACCTATCTCAGTGTTGGGAAGTGCTGGTCCCAAGGCAACGATCAAAACGGCATTTTGTAGAGAAATTATGGAGCTTTCATAAAACGCAAAAAGGCATAAGTTTTGATCTTAAAGATCAAAAGAAAAGTTCTGCTTCATGAGGTCGAATAACGATTTTCTTTTATTTTGACTAGAAATCGACACTTTTTGTTGATGGTCATAACTTCTCCCACAATAATCAAAAAAACAAGTTGGACCTATCAAATTGTAGCTGAGAGACAGGACAGCTTACAAAAAAAATTAAAAAACTGACACAACACGTGAAAAATAAAACGCAAACAGCTCAAATAGAAATTGTTGGGTTAAAATTTTGTACCTACCCAAAAATTGACAGAATGTATAGATAAAAAGCAAAGCATCCATTTTGTAGCCCTTGAACAGCACTACAAAATAGCCTTTTCAGTTTTTCAAAAGATTGTACTTTTCTGTGCAAAAGACGCAAAACAAAAAACGGTATCAATTGTCCGCAACTGTATAATCAACGTCCGGGGACCAGGACTACTTACTGGTATGCCACCAGTTTTGTTTCCAGTAAAAAATTGAGTGCCAAAATATGTCTAACTCCATCAGAAATAGCTTGATTCCCCTTGTTTTTCAGCCCGGACAGAAAGGGCAAGCTCTTTTTCATGAAAAATCACCAGGGGAAGCAAGGCACATTTTGGAAGCCAAGGTTACTAAAAGTCAAGGTTTTCTGAAAGCCATTGACTTCACAATTTGTATTACGATTTACTTTTACACTTGATCCGCATAGTAGTATACCTGATCAGTCATTGTTTTGCTTTTCCTGTCACCCATGTACTCCATCACCAATTTACACATCGCTATAGCCTGCTTTTTTTGTTTCTTGTCCGTGAAACCACTTATTGAATTCTTCAGCACATCCTTCGACCAGCTCTGCTCCCTCAATCCTGACACCACACCAACTTGTTTTGAAGTAGAACTTATTGACTCTCTGTCTGCTGTTGATATAGTTGCCATAGAATCCTGGGTTGTAGCTGCCGACAATAGTTCCGCCGATTGGCCTCCCAGACTGGACATGGATGAGGAGGGGGAATAGCTTTTGAAGTCCTTTAGGTGGGAGAAAGGCGAGCTCTGGTTCCTCGCCCCAAACACAGGGGTCATGGTAGAAGAACTTCTCGGAGATCCGTCCAATAAAGGAATTTCTGGGTTGCGCATTTTGGTATTTCGACTGCGGCAGGAGCTGGAGGAAGGGAAGCGATGTCTTGGCAAATCCATGGTCTGGCTGCCTCCATTTGCTTGATGTGCCTTCCAGTGGTGATTGTTGTTGTGGGCAGGTGGCTGGCATATGGAGTTGGCGGCGTTGGTATCTTGAGGCAAGTTGGAGCGCAAGTCACTGCAGAAATTGGTATAGTGACTGTCGCTGTGGTTTTGGAACTGGGCTTGGGATTGAGCTTGGGCGGAAGAATTACTACTAGTTTGCTGTTCAGAACGTGAGGATTGTTGAGGAAGTCGGGAGTGTGTGGTGTTGCGCAGAGAAGTTCGTCGGAAGTGAGTGTCTTGAGAAGGCCCCTCGGTGTTTTCCTAAAATTGTAGATGATTTAAGATACAGTCAAACCTGGATACAACACCGCCCAAGGGACCGACCCTAGGGAGGTGTTGTATCGAGGGTTCATTTGACTAAATTTTAGTCAAAGCTGACCAGATCGGTCCATTTTCCGGTGGTGTTGTATCGAGGGTAGTGTTGTATCGGGGTGGTTTTGCATCCAGGTTCGACTGTAGCGGAATAAGATGAATTTAGTGGTTCTGAATGTAACAGAAAAACCAGAGCAGCAAAAGATGAAAGGGACACTTTTAAAGTAAAAAGGAAAATGGATAGGGTCCACAAAATGTAGATACAGTGGAAAATGTGGGTACAACACAGTCAATCCACCTTAAAAGGAGCGGGCAACCTGTGTGACTAGAAGTTTCTTTATAGCATGTCGCAGGCTAAATGCTTGTGTATTCTGTTTTACACCGGTGGATGGTTCGACTGGTGCACGACTTTTTAATCGCCGAGATATTTGATTTTCCCGTAATTTTTGGGTAAAGCAGAATATCTGAGCTTTTAAATGACATTAAACTTGACTATAGATGTGATTAAAAAGTCGTGCACCGAGGAGGAGTCGAACCATCGATGGTTTAAAGCAGAATACAGTCGATTCTCTAATAACTAACATCCAATAAGTTCGTTCTCGCTTAGGGTCCGACACTTTTTTTACCCCAAATTTTGGAGCCTTTTGCTGAGTGTAATTGGTCAGCCTTGTGCAAAAAATCGCAAAATTCCCGATTTCGCCGATCGTTTTGTATAACATTAGAACTCCACCATTTATAGGCGTTCGATATCGGGAGAGTTGCGGATCTAAATGGTGGAGTTATAGTGTTTTACTAAAACGATCGGCGAGATCGGGATCTTTGCGATTTTTTGCACAAGGCTGACCAATTACACTCAGCAAAAGGCTCCAAAATTTGGGTGAAAAAGTGTCAGACCCTAAGCGGGAATGAACTTTTTGGGTGTTCTTTATTGGGAGAGTCGACTGTACACAAACATCTAGCCACTGCGCACAGCCCCCTAAAATTCAAATCTTACTGCAGTCCAAGGACAACAAAACCCCAAGAATATTTTAGGTGAAATTCAAATTTTTAAACAAAAATTATCTTTTATCTTTTTACAGTTATGACAATTTGTTATATTCACGGGTTATGTGGCAAATAATGCACTCCTTAACCGCCTTTACTCTCCCTCAAAACTGGTCTTTATTCTTATAACAACACAAATTCCACAAGACTAGTGGAGAGTAAAAACAACGGCAAAGAGCGTAAGTGATATTTCTTGACATCGCCAGAACAACACCCTCCACTCAACATAGCATATTTCCTGGACCAGCCATCAGTAGTTAGACATACCAATCAGAGCCAAAACTTCTTATTGACGGATAACGCAGCATAGGGAGATCCCAGAATAAGATTTCAAGTATTAGCAGACGCTGAGAGCAAAGCAGTAACAGCTGCACAGGCCATAAATAAATTCCAACGGAACAGAGCTAGGGAATTCAGAAAGCCACACACGGTTGATGCAGTGATCAGCGTAGTCAAGCCATGTTTGGACAACTGAATAGGGAAACACACATAAGAATATTATCGTGAATTGAAAACGAACCAAGTGGTTGCTTCTTCTGCTCTCGCACAAGATTCTTCTATGCGATTTGCCTTACTTGTTGCTTGTTGCTTCCGTCGCAGCCATTCTTAGATTTTGAGTCTTCCGGGTGCTAGATAGCTTCGTTGTTGCTTCCTGCTGCAACAGTTGCACTGTGTTTGGACCACGAGATATCCCTGAAAATCCGAAAATTTGTGATGCAATAAACGACAGACACAGCGTGCTACTTCGTACAGCCTACAACCAAAAATAAGCGCATACCTTCAACTGCAAGAAATTCATCGAGCTTTGATTGATTCCAGTAAATTTAACATCAGCGTGCTTCGCTAAAACAAAATAGTCCTTATAGCAATCCCCAGGAAAATAACAGCTTACAAATACGGACCCTGCCTGCTTCCTTTGCTCTCGCGATGGCCTTTTCTTCGCCCATCGTCCGGGGTCTTGCTACTGTCAGAGCCCTTCTTGCTTCAGAAGTCGTTAGAATGTTAGCTTGCTTTGTTGACGATTCCTTCTGCACCGCAGTAGCAAGTCTCGTTTGTACCATTAGCCTTGCCTAAAAATTTTAAAAAAGAATTATGCTGAAATAAACGACGGATAAAAAGTGCAAAACCAAACATCTAGCTTTTGCATAAAGCACCCTAAATTTGCATTTTTGCATACGTCCTTGGTACGAAATCGTAGCAAATTTAGACCTCTATCGCGTCTCCAATTTTGTTTGAGAAGAAATTGACAAAAATACTTTTTGGGATTCCAGTTTAGACGACTAGATAATGAAATTTTTTTGGAAATTTTCAAAGAAATCAGTCGTGATTTTGATACTTCCCGTTTTTTATGGGCAAGTGATGGCTCATTCAAAAGCCCTTATTGTAAGCAGTATTTTGGTCATAAACATGTGAAAGCACACAAAGACAAAACCAAATTGGGCGTACGACACAGAAAAACTCTGAAAGGGTAAAAATGACCTTTTTTGAAAAAATTTCATATAGCGCCAAATTTTTCTGATGCACTAAGATTCAAATTTTAGGGGGCCGTGTGCGCCATGCTATAAAGAAACTCCTAGTTACACAAGTTGCCCGCCCCCATCTGGATAGAGTGACGGCGGTTTTTTTAGAAATATAAGTTTACTATATCTGGTCTTAACGACAAGACTGTTAAAATTTACAAAAACTTCCGCTAAAATCACAATTCTTGAGATTTTTTAAATTAGACTCACGAATCACATTTGGCAAAGCATTTTACAAATTGGGGTAGTTGGTCTCTAGGCTGGAACAAACTTGAGATGGGCTCCTAAATCGAGACTCGACCCTACTTCTGTACTTTAAAAGTGTGATATGTAAACGCCTTCGTCTTTCTGTTGTTTTTTGGGCTTGTGATAAAAGTCAGACCCTCACCTTGAGCAATTGAAGTTTAGCTAGTGGAATGATATCGCAGTTGGAAGGTTTTTGCCAGATGGTTTCCGTGGTAGTAGGGTTGTAGTAGTAAAACCTGGAGGTATTGCTATCGTAAAGCTCCCACCACTGGTTTTCTTGGGTGCGTTTTCTAAAACAACCAGCATGATATTTGAATTTCAGTGTAGAATGGCTTACACTGGCACATTTAGAGGTGCCTCCCATGAACACTCTCCAGTCACTAGGTTAGCGTACATACGCTCCCTACAACGACAACGATTCAACACTCTGGGCATATTTTTAGCAATAAAAAGGCATACCTTGTTTTGGGTTCCACTATCTCAATCCATTCCGTTCTAAATGGATATTTTTTTTATCAAAAAACTCTTAAAAGTTGCAAATCGCACATATAAATTACTTAGGCTTAGGCTTACGCTATTTACAAATCATAATGCGCCCCCTCCCAAGTGCATGAGTGCCCTATATGCTCGTCTTGCATTCCATATTAATTTTGAAGAATTTCAAAATTTTGAGAAAATTATCAACCTTTTTCTATTCCAGAAAAATTCCCGAAAATTTTTATTCATTTAACCGAATTTAAATTGGACACTACGTAAAAATGCCTCTTTTTGGCGAAAAAGTGCCTCCTTTTTGTGAAAATGTGCCTCCTTTTCTTTCTTTTGATTGAAAAGTGATGTATTTGCCTACTTTTTTTAATTTTTTTGACATTATCATGTAGCCTGCGTCTGTAGTTTCTAACGAGGTATCATTTGTTGCGACATCTGAGCAAAATGTAGCACAAAAAGATAAAAGTATGAAGCAAGTCAAAAAAATAATTTCGTCCATACTTTTACCTACATTTTGCTCAGATGTCGCAACAAATGATACATCGTTAGAAACTACAGACGCAGGGCTACCTGATAGTGTCGAAAAATTTTAAAAAAGCTGGCAAATACATGACTTTTCAATCAAAAGAAAGAAAAGGAGGCACATTTTCACAAAAAAGAGGCACTTTTTCGCCAAAAAGAGGCATTTTTACGTATTGTCCATTTAAATTTTCATGTGAAAGAAAGCAAATAAATTAACAATGTTGTGTCAAAAATCAAGCTAAATATTTTTCATAATTTTTTTTCGGCTGGGTTTCGAAAAATTCTAATCTCACACAGGATGTAACCCAGCTAAAAGCCATTGTAACAAATAATTCGGCTCTTTTTTTGTTCATAGCTGTGGAGGAGAAAAAATATTACTGGCCAAGTGATTTGCCGCTTTCAGCTGCTTACTACGCTTACTTGCAGTGCTAATGTGACAGGACTTTGTGACTTTTTCTGGCACTTGTTGTGTTGGGGCCCCCATCCTAAATTTTTTTCCAACCTTTTCGAAACACAGATTTTTATTTATTTTTCATTCACAAACATACACCTCTGATATTTGACACCACAAGTGAAAAAATATGTCTGGACCATTGAATTTTGTTCTGCACACAAAATCAGACACGTATGACAAAAACAGAATTCTGGCTGTTCCGAATTCATTGTTATGTCGAACCTTATATTTCTGCCAGACTGACTGTGTATGAGCACCTGTTACCGGATCGACGAAATTCTGTGAATGATTGACTGTCAGATGTTGATACTCTTCGTGCACCAGACAGACGGGTAACGAGAAATTTAGGGTGGGGGCCCCAACCCAACAAGCGCCCTTTTTGAGATCGGAAAAAACTTACTGTTCTCTATTCTTCCTCATGTCTCAAACTTTCTGTATTCAATAATCGAGAACAAATTTGAGGGAAATAGCAGGAAAGTGATGTTTAACTAGTTGGTTCTGCACTCCTAGAAGCTGTGACATTTGCCAGCAAAGGAAGAGTTTAGATAAAGGCCACTGCGAATGAATTCAACCAGCCGAACAAAATTCCAGTTCAACCACTTGCAAAAAGAGCGACAGTTGTGCAAAAACGCTAACCACAAGAGGCTTGTTTGCCTTGCTCGCCAAAAGAGCGCCAATTCGAATATGTTTTTAAAAAAAGTTTGTTTGCACTTGCCGTTATTACATTTCCACGCAATTTTTTTTTAATATTGATTGCTTTCTGCTGCCAAATTTATACTACGTGAAGTTTTTCTTCTTCGCAATATTGTTTTGTATTTGTATATATATTTAATTCTCGATTTCATGACATTACGATGGCTTGCAAAAATAACGTAAAACTAGTAATTCGGCAACTATCCTATACCACCTTCAAAATCAGAGTGGTAGAAAAACACATAAAGTTGACTAAAGGCGAATGCCTTTGCGAATGCTTAATCAAATTTATCACTCGGACATGGCCATAACTTTTTTTAATTTTTCAAAAATTATTCTGTTGTTGCCATCTTGTAGCTAAGATTCAGGTCTACCAGATGAGCCATTGATAAAATAGATGTCTATTAAAAAATTGAGTTAAAAACTGAGAATCCGCCCAAGAATCCTCACTCAAATTCGAGTGGGGATTCTTGGGCGAAATTCTTAAAATTTTATCTGAATTTTTGAAGCAATATTTACTTAGTCAATAGCACATTTGGTAGCCCTAAAGCTCAACTATATGATGTCAGCAACTGCATAAGCAACTGGAAAACAAAAAAACCGTGGAAAAAAAGAGAGGATTCTGTTTCAGAGATTTTTGGTGAGTAAAGTCGAACCTCGATATAACGACACCCAAAAATTGGCCAATTTGGACAGCTTTGACTAAAATCTAGTCAAATGAACCCTCGATATAACAACACCCTTAAGCCGGTCCCTTGGGGTGTCGTTATATCGAGGTTCGACTGTAGTCTGTTTTAGCATCCGCAAACAGCCTACTCATTGCGAATGCGCCTTAAGCAAAATGTGTAATTTTTTTAAAACCGTATTTCAGCCTTAGGTTATTTACATAACCTGATCTCCACCTAGAACATCACGGATTTTTCATATGGGACCTTCAAGAATTTAAATACTGAACATTTTACACCCCTTTCGACAGTTGGTAATAAAATTGGCTAAAAACTAAAACTCTCGAAGGCCCAAAAGTGGACTAGAGTCGCACTTGCGTAAACCTGAGCAAGACTCTTGATGGTTTCTGGCACAGCCCATGTTTAAAAACATAATTAGACAGCCCTTTGGATAAAAAAACCGAAAACCCTATGTACATGTAACCCCTGTAAAAAAACACAGTCGGCATATCGAATTTTCTTAAGGTATGCATTTTTAGGCGCGGAGCTTTCCCTACCAGTGGTCCTTTTTGATTGTCCTGTCTTAATCGCGGTGCTTTGCCTGATATGTGTCTGAGCATGAATAAAAAATCAGAAAATATGATTTTAATTTAAGGGACCATTGTCGTCTACGACAACGAGTTGCGTATGTTTGACGGAGGACAGCATTTTCACTCCGAAAATGCATGAATTTTTTTTGAACTGTATTTTTTTTCATGTATTTGCGGAGTAAAAAAGCTGTCCCCCGCCAATTCGAACATACAAAACTCGTCGTCGTAGACGCAATGGTCTTTTGAAATGTAACCACTAGAAATAGGGAAATAGAAAAGTGTCCGAAAAATTGCACAGAAGTATTTTTATTATTCTCTACCAAAAAGGCCCTTTCTTCAAATTGTCAAAAATGAAAAAAGAACCTGAAAAAAAAAATCAGATCACCGGAAATTAAACCGCCTAGGGTCAGACACATTTTTTACCTCAATTTTTGAAATTTTTTGCCGAATATGATTCGTCAGCCTTATGCGAAATATTGCAAGGATTCCGATTTTACCGATCATTTTTAAAAATGTTAAAACTTTTGCTACTAAGACCCACGCCTCTCGATAACCCTCCACCCTACTTTCAAAATAGGGTGGCGGGTTATCGAGAGTCGACTGTATAGATTGATTGCTGATACGTATATCTGCCCTGTTTCTTTATAGTTGTTGTATGGCGAAACCCACTATTGCAATTAAGGTGCTTCACCGCTTGGTCGTATGTTTGCATTCCCCACCCAGCTATCCACACACCTCCACTTGACTGCTCAAGTCAAACTTTGGCATCCTCGGTTTTCCACCTTTCTCTTCAATAATTTTGTTAGTTTTGTGTTGTGATTTATTGATTGTCATGAATTACCTAATCGAACTTCTAACCTCTTTGCTTAAGTTGGGCCAGTCCAAGATGACTTTCTACACACCCGAACCATCATTTTCTGGCAGTTTGATGAGTGGTCAGTCTAGAAAATCTATTTCCCTACCAAGGAACAATTTTTACGCTGGCCAGGGGGTTGGCAACATACCTAGCGGTGCAAGTCCCACCAGTGGAATCGACCCATTTGAGAGTATGCTGCATGGACATGAGGCAAAGTGAGTATGTAGATGACAATTACCATTAATTTGGGACTTGACTTTCAGATTCTGCACTTACTCCAATGCAAACATATATGCAACCACATTCAATGTGAATGGCAAGTCACCCCCAGAAAGTTTATGTGAGTGGCTCAACTTTGACACCACATCTCTGCCAGACTTTATAGCAATTGGGTGAGTCTTTTTAAACAGGTTTTTCGTAAAATATTCTCTCAAACATAACACTATCATTGAGCATAATTAATTTCAATAGGCGCTGCTGCAATAAAACTCTAGACTAAACGAACTGTTTGATTTTTGCAAACATTCGGACAAAAACTCATTTGGTCAGAAAAAAAGTACAGGACAAATACCGTATTTCCTCTATTATCTCCCCTCCCAAAAGTGGGACTTTTGAATTTTACGGCATTGCTTATCGACCCACTTTTTGAAATAAACTTTTGAGCATGTAACATGTCAAAATGTAGCCCAGATTCCCAGCTATATTTTGATATGTTCCATACTAAAGAGTCTCTTCAAAAAATTGGGCCGATAGGCAATGTCATAAAATTTAAAAGTCCCACTTTTGGGAGGGGAGTTGATAGAGAAAATACGGTAGTCTTTAAAGGAGCATACCAGCGCGTTACACTGGGGACCAGCAATTTCTTTTTCTCATGACTATTTTAAAAGTTTTCTGTCTAGTTTTTAAAAGCAAAACAAGGTCATGAATATCAGATTTGACATGAAACGAGTGAAAACAAGGACAATTTTTGAACAATTGCTGGTCCCCGCCTTAATATGCAGTGTAACGTATGCCCCTTTAACGCCTTTAAGGTTTTCTGGACATATCACTCTCGGACAGAATGTCTAAAAATCTTAAATTTTGACGACGGGTTCAATCATTGCGTTGCCTAAAAAGTCCTGCAAAAGCCCAGCTTGGTAAGTTTCAAAATTCGAAAAATTTAGCGAAAATTTTTGAACAATTACAACAAAACAAACATCGGATATAGGGTTGGCAAAGGTTGTATTAAAACGACTTGCAGACTAGTTGCTGGGTTTGACAGCAGTTTTTCAACAGGCTGTAAAATCTTTATTTTTGGCATTTCAGCAAAAAAATTCGACTATTTCATGCAGAACGGCAAAATTTACAGAACAGTTCAAAAAAAATTTCTGAAATGCGCAAAATGAAGATTTTACACTCCGTTGAAAAGTGCTGTCAAACCCAGCAACTAGTCAGCAAGTCGTTTTGAAACTGCGTTTGCCAACCCTAATCAGAAAAAGAAATGAGAAAGTGAAACCCATCAAAAAATTTGGCTGTATAAATTCTTAAAAAAAAATTCTGCACTTACTAGAGAGTTTTGATGAATTTTTTATAAACGTAGATCTTGAAACCCATTAAACTGTCAAACGACAATGTCTTGTTAAGGCAAGACTTTCCAAACAACGCAATATTTTTTGTAGGAATTAATTTCAGTCGTGCAACTTAAAAATAAAAATTACGTAAATAGTGGGGGTGGATGGGGTATTTGGTGGATGGGGGGTATATCCGGTAGGTGCAAAATTTCTTATTTTCATAAAAAAAATGCTAAAAAACAACAGGGGGACCAAGGCAACTTTTTTCGGGAAGGGTGCGAACACATATAAGGCTTCGTTCTGGTGATAGGAGGTTCTGGTGATAGGAATGTCAGTTCAGATGGATAAGCATTATCGAAAAGATATTGTTAACAGAATTTGTTTTCATTGGTTTTTTATGAGCGTGATTCGCCAAGTTCGACCCCAAAAATTTTAAAGCAGAAAAAAGTATCGTCTTAATACACTAACAAGGGAACTGACTGTGACCTGGGGGAACTTCGATGAAATTTTTTTTCTGCGTATTCTTGTAGAGCGTGACAAATATGGCTCCCCAGCTCCGAAGGTCCAAGAAAAGCGGTATGAGGGTCACTCAAAGTTCTACAACCTCCTCGATACCCATATCATGGTTTTTGTTGACTGACCCATGGTGCATGGGTCATACCAAAAATTTTCGTTGACTTTCAGAGCTGGGGAGCCAAATTTACATGGGATTTGGGCACGCTCTAAAAGAATACGCGCATAAAAAAATTCAACGAAAAGTCGCCAGGTCGCAGTCAGGGTCCCTCCATTGTAAAACTACTTTCAGACTGCAAGAGATGGATCTGGCCCTAAACACATATGTCATAGACACTTCTCTTAGGTAAATCCTGCATTAAAATAAAAAAAATTATGTTATACCATTTTTAGGCAAGACGAATGGATGTTTGTGTTAAGCAGAAATTTGCCCAACATATACAAACAAGTACCATATTTATTGCCAGCAATATTTATTTGACTAGTCAAAAACATTTAAGGTGGCATACATCCGTCTAATAGGTATTTTCTTGGTGCTGTACCAAAGAGAAGACTCTAAAATAGCAGTTAGTAATGTGCATCTGTCTTCCATAGCCACTGGTTTTCTTCGAATGGGTAACAAGGGTGGTGTGGGTATTAGCATACGACTCAATGATACGAACGTGTGCTTTATCAACTCTCACTTGGCTGCTGGAAATGCGGAACTGCCAAAGAGGAACCAGGTTGGCATGAATAAAACTTGTTAAGGCAACAGTCTGTTTAAAGGGGCATGCCGATGCTAATAAGAAATGGTGCCCGCCAATTCAAAATTTTTTTCCTAATCATTGAACTTCTGTACGGACTTTTCAACTTGGTTTCTGACAAAACTAATTAAATTTTAGGTATAGTTTTGTTAGAAACCAAGTTGAAAAATCCGTACAGAAGTTCAATGATTAGGAAAAAATTTTGAATTGGCTTATTAGCTCTTATTAGCATCGGCATGCCCCTTTAAAAATGTTGAAAAATAGATGGGCTTTACTAACACTAAGAAATTGCGGAAAAATTATGTAGAACCCACAATTTTATTTTCGTTTTTGCATTAAGTAATTCTGCTCTCGACTTACCAGGCTAGGAACAGTAACCGTCATAAACTCGTTATCTACTTTCGAATGTGGGTTGTCTTGGTGCTAGCACCAAGGTTTCGCAAAATTGAAGGTTTTTTCTGGGCTTATTAAACTTTTTGAAAATATTTTGATTTTCATTAAAAATGAAAGTTAAAAATAAAAATTTTTCACTTCTCAATGCCTTAAAAACCACTCAAAAGCATCTCAATATCTTCATTTTTCAGCAAAATTTTTTACTTTCCCACTATATTCGTATTTTTTGTTGGTGAGAACCCTCTGAGCTACTTAAAACACCCCCAATCACCCTGAACGTTTGAGTTTTTTGAGCAAAATGAAGTCCTAAAACAAGCATGTAGAAAGCAACTAATGTCTGTATTTCATGCGTGGGAATTTAGTCTACGCTTATTCCCTTTAATTACATAAATTTACCGATTTATTTTGCTACTCAGGACTACAGAGAGATCAGTCAAATGCGCTTTGACAATGGCTTGGGTATTTACGACCACGAAGCAGTGCTTTGGTTAGGCGATCTCAACTACCGATTAAATAATCTGACCTACGAGGAAGTGCTGAGGGAGTGTTGTTCTACTGGATATGAAGAACTATTTCAACATGATCAGGTAGGGTAAGATTGTTATGTATACATGATAGTTTTGGCAGGAATTCGTTATCTGTGTTGTGCCCAAAAACGTGTTTTGACCACTTTTTCAGTCGTTTTAGCATGATTAAGTGTAGAAAGAGAGTTTTTAGGTGGGGCTCGATGATTTTCAAAAAAAAATTTTGACCGAACATTGACTTTTTCGCACATTCCGGGAAACTTAGCCAAGTACATGTTCAACAAAGTTTGCGCAGCCAAGAATGTCGACCGAACCGAGGAATTCTTTCAGTTGGTGGGTCGTTTTCTCAATCCGGCAATGAATGTTCCTGTCGTTCCTGATAATGAAAAAGTTCCGGAAGAAGATTTAAATGAAATAATTGAGGAATTAGGTGTTGTTGAATGAGTTGTGTGTTATGGATAAATGAAAATTTTGGTCTAAACAAATTTTTTTTGGAAAATTATCGAGCCCCACCTAAAAACTCTTTTTCTACACTTTAATCATGCTAAAACGACTGAAAAAGTGGTCAAAACACGTTTTTGGGCACAACACAGATTCCGAACTTTAGCCATAGTTTTTTACTTTTCAATCAGCCATAGCTTCGGTTCTCTATTGAGATCACCTTTGTTGTTATCTCCACGGGAACGCTCTAACTTTTGCAAAAAATGAAGTACTTTCGATGGCACCAAATAAATTTTTAATGGTCTTCATTGCTTGAGACATCTTTTCCAAAACAATGAAACCTGTTGAGATATTTTTTGACATATATTTAAGATAGCATTTTTAGAATTGATATGCATCTTCAAGTCAAAAGGCCAAATAATTTGTAACCGTATTTTTTTAATAAATTCTTATGGGCTTTTCTATTCAAGCCAACAAGAATCGGTGAAATTCGAGATTCAGGCTCTAATCTACTTTGGGCGTTCAAGGAAAAAAATTGAGCGTCCAATGAAAAATTTAGGCGTCCAAATGAAATCAAGCATTTTTTCAAACAAATAAATGTCACGTAATAGTAACAACTAGGGTTGCGCTTCGTGGAATTCCACGGAAATTCTACGCATATTTCCACGCCAGTACGAAAATCGCGGAAATAGCAAAAGTGCGCCTTTTTGACTTTTTATTTTTTCAGCAGCTTTTTTGCATATTCATCAAAAATTAGAACCCGAGCCGAAGAGGGTGTTAAAAATAATAAAGCATGGGTAATTAATACACAATTTACAATATTTTAGTTATTAGGGTCGAAGAGGACTGTTACGATGGCTTATTGTTGAAATCTATACACACTGCCTATTTCCACGATTTTCGTGAAAATCCGCGTAGAATTCCACGATCTACAATTCCACGTGGAAAGTGACAACTCTTGTAACAACTATATGAATACATGAAGGTATATTACACCGTTTTGGTCACTGCAGCCAGGCAAAAAGAGACTCTATATGCATTTTATGATCAAGAGTCTTGCTCGGAATCATGTCTAAGGTAAGTGAGTGCGCGCATCTCTAACCAAACTCTACTCCGAGCCCCTGCGCCCCCGAAGGTGGCGCACCTTCGGGGGCGCAGGGGGCTTGGAGTTGGGATGCGCACACCCACATACCTTAGACACAAATCACTCGAGAGTGACTCTGGATGCATGAAAAAAGCATGCATACCAGAGTTTCTTTATGCGGTAAGCCCTTGTTAAGAAAAATTTGTTCATATCTCATCTTTTTATGATATTAAAGTACCCTATTCAAAAAGTTAAAAAGTCAAAAAACATTCGATGCCTTTTTGATTGTTTGGACGCCTAAAACTTTTTTATCGAGTCCATTGGATGCCTAAAGCGATAATGGATGCCCAAAATAGATTAGTACCAAGGCTCATTTCGAGTTTTTTTGTATTGTATGGAAAAAGCAAAATCAGTAGAATTTACAGAATTTGAGTAATTTGAATAAAAAGCTATGTGAAATATTTTCTTTACATTGAGATACAAGTCTTTTATCAAAATTTTTCAAAAGTTGCAGTTAAAAGAACAACAAAGTCTGAGAACAGCCTTCAATGGCTTCCAAGAAAAAGTGCCACGTTTTCGACCTACCTACAAATTTGATGTGGGCACTAGCACCTGGGACACCAGTGAAAAAAGGAGGATACCTGCTTGGTGCGACAGGATACTCTATTGGACTCGTGACAAGTCCATCAAAATTGAACAGCTTAGCTACACTAGTGTGGAGAAAGTTAAGTTCAGTGACCACAAACCAGTGTGCTCCACCTTTAATTTGGCTGTAAAATTGGTTAGTTACTGCGAACTTGAAGATGCAAAAATGATATTTAGTTGCAATTATATTCTAGATTGACCAGCAAAAACGAAATGCTGTCTATGAAGAAGTGCTCAGAGAAAGTGACAAAAAAGCGAATGATAAGTTGCCTGTTTGCACACTTTCTCAGACAGAGGTTTGCATTGCAGTTTGTTTACTTCAGTTAATCGCTTACGTATTTGTGTAACCCAGCATGGTATTTTTAAATGAGAAAGTTGATATGTGATCATGCCAAAAAATATCTGTCGGGTTATCTAAAATGTCCCGTATTAAGGAGACTTTGTGGTTTGCAACTTTTATGAGTTTCAGGTTTTCGCAAAAATTGTTTGATGGGTTTCAAAATCGAAAATTTTTTCACGGCATTTGAAACCCATCAAACAATTTTGGATTAATATTTATAAGGAAGAATAAAACCCTTTGAAATATGACCATATTAGGATGACCATGTTAGTCGGGTTGGCAAGGGTTTCTTAAAACGACTTGCCGACTGGTTGCTGAGTTTGACGGCACTTTTTCAACAGACCGTAAAATCTTCATTTTGGGCAGATTTTCAGTCTGTAGAATAATTGCTGTCAAACCCAGCAACTAGTCGGCAAGTCGTTTTAAGTAGCCCTTGCCAACCTTCCTATTAATGCAGTACTTATTATTGAACCCAATATTTTTCAAAAAGAAGGTAAAAGGTGATAGGTTATTTTTTTCTGAATGCTTTAATTTGCTTTTGGTGCTAGTTTTGAGCTGGCAAAGCTTTAAAAAAATTTTAGCGCGCAAAAAAGTTAGAATTACAAAGAAGACTTTTAGTGCCAATAATTAGTCAATTTTAATCATATTCCATTTGGGTGTCCGACATCCGATTTCGGATCAGCCCAATTTACGGCGGTGCTAAGTAAAATACCGTGATTTTTGGCTTAAAAGTATTTAACTTGTAAAAACAGACATTTGCGTTGCGTCATTAAGAAAATCTGATTGTTTGAAATCTAACTGAATTTGCGGCTCAATGAGCATTTCGTAAAATGGTTCGCAACGCCTGTATTAGCAGCGGTCGTTAATATTTCCAAGAAGTTGGCAAGGGTAGTCTTATAACGACTTGCCAACTAGTTGCTGGGTTTGACAGAAGTTTTTCAACAGGCTGTAAAATCTTCATTTTGGGCATTTCAGCAAAAAAATTCAACTATTTCACGCAGTACGGCAAAATCTACAGACAGTTAAAAAGAAATTTCCCAGTCAAACCTGGTTTATCCGACACCCCCAAAAGTTCATTCCCGCCTTGGGTCCGACACTTTTTTTCAGCTCAATTTTCGAAGTCTTTTGTTAAATGTGATTTGCCAGTCTAGTCCGAAATATTGCAAGGATTCTGATTTTGCCATTCGTTTTTTCAAAATCTTGACCCTACCGGAGTATAACCCATCCCCCCCCCAACCCCCCAAATGAAATTTTTTTAAAAGTGTTTCCAAACACCCTATATCAACCTAAAATCACCTCAGAAGTTCAAAAAAGACATTATTTTTGTGTTCTGGTCAATAAAAAATTGAGTTTTGGGCATTTTGAAATCTCGACCATTTGGCTGTTTTACCATGTTTTGGTCTCTGGAGCTGGGCAAAAAGAGCCTCTAAATGCATTTTTGATCAAGAGTCTTGCTCGGAATTATGTCTAAGGTAAGTGAGTGCGCGCATCTCTAACCCTCAAGCCCCCTCTGGGGGCGCAGGGGGCTTGGTTGCTTGGAGTTGAGATGCGCACACCCACATACCTTAGACGCAAATCACTCGAAAGTGACTCTGGATGCATGAAAAATGTATGCATACCAGAGTTTCTTTATGCGGTAGGCCCCAGTCAACAAAACTATGTTCAAATTCCATGTTTTTGGGGCCAAGGTACCCCCAACATCTGATTCACTAAGTTATAATAAACAGAAATCAACTAAAAATACCAAAATTCAAGATTTAAAAAAAATCGACTTTTTATAGAAAAAAGTAGGTGAAAACACCTTTTTTATCGTGTTCAACGTGTAGGAAATGCTTAAAAATGGTTAAAATGGTGTTTTGAAAAAGTTCAAAAAAAATTTCATTTGGGGGGGGGTATACTCCGGTAGCGCCTAATTTTTTTATGCTTAAAACGATAAAAAACTATTTTCGAACACTTTCATACGTCAAAAGCTGATTTTTTGCGAAAAAAATTTTCACCAAAATTTGACCTTTTGCCTTGGGGGACCAAGGTGAACCACCTTTTATGAGGGTATTCTACCCCGTTTTGGTCACTGGAGCTGGGCAGAAAGATTCTTATATGCATTTTATGATCAAGTGTCTTGCTCGGAATTATGTCTAAGGTATGTGGGTGTGCGCATCTCTAACCAACCAAGCCCCCTGCCCCCTTTTTTCTTATAAGATTTGGAAATAAAAATAAATATTGTTCACCAGATCCAAATCAATTATTTATTGCAAATGTTTAACATAATATAATAAGGGGGGTCTATTTGCAAGAAGTACCGTTTAATAACTTGCTAGGTTGCACATACCCTATTTTCATTAACATTTTTTGTCGAAAGTAATTTTTTTTCAGAACAAAAGAAAAGCTTCAATAAATTTTAGTTCAAATTTGGAGAAGTTTACTTTGAGCAGCCAGCAGTGGGCATTCTTACCATCAAGAACACAGGTCTTACAGCCACTCACTTTAGTTTCGCTGCTACTCATCAGGCTGAAGACATGCCTGAAAATTGGCTCACAGGTTTGTGGTTTGAAAATACATGCTGGGACGTGACAGAATTTGTTCTGCTTACAAGATTCTTAACGCTCTAAAGATGGCTGATTTCGAGACCTTCCTAAAAACGTTTAAAAGCATGTTTTGGGGATTTTTTTTTACAAAGTTTCGATAATGCAGTTTTGTCCACGGACTGCGCAAAAATTTTTGCGATATCGCGTCTATGTGCAAAATCGGAATAATCCGGTATCATGGATTTGCAAATTTTTAAATTCCCGCCTAACACAATTCTTATAAAAGTTCAGTTTTAGTTGCCATATGCCAATTTTGAGGTCACATTCGTTCTCAGCGTTGTCGATTTATTTATAGAAGTGTAATTATAAAAATGAAATGAGGTCATCGAAAAATTCCGGGTTTGCTTTGGTCCCCTGCGGGTAAAAAAGTAGGTACAGGGCGTCCCAAAATTACGCGTGCATCTCTTGAAAAATTGGTCGAGGTACCCCAAAAATTTTTTTTTTGAGTTTTCAGCCAACAATTTAATAAGGTATACCGTATTTCTTCTAATTGCCGCACATGTGCGCTTATTTTTCAATCACCCGAAAATCGGAAATTTTCAAATTCGATCTAGAGATTTTCGGGTGCTTAACCAAGATCTGAAAAGTGGAATCGATAGAGCTCGTGGGAGTTAAGAAAATGCATCAAACAGCTTAGCAAAATATTCACTCTGCTCCGAGATATAAGTCTTTAAAGTTAGGGGTGTGCGGTAATTAGAGACTGTGCGGCAATTAGAAGAAATACGGTAACTGAAAAATAGCTTAAAATAACTAAAAAATATTTAATTAACAGAAATAATATACCTGTCCGACCATTTATAAATAAAAGATTGGATAAAATTGAAAAAAAATTTAAAAGGCGGGAATTCAAACAAAATTAAAAAATGCACGCGTAATTTTGGGACATAAGTAAATCGACCACGCCGAGAACGAATCTGGCCTAAGAATTGGCACATGTAAACTAAAAACTGAATTTTTATAAAAATTGGAAATTTAAAAATTGGCAAATCCATGATATATATCATGGATTTTTACCGTTTTATATCGCTAATATCGCAATTTTTTTTGCGCAGCCCGTGGACAAAACTGCAATATCGAAACTTTGTGAAAAAAGATTCTCGAAACACGATTTTACAATATGGGTTCAATTTGACTTTGTTGTGAAATTTTTTGCCACTCATCACATTTTAAAATTGAATTTCTTGGTGCGGACAATTATTTAGTGCGCAAGGCATGGCCTATCAAAAATTGGTCAAGTTTCAAGTCAGTATCGCAAAAGTTTTAGAAGAAATTTTAGAACGCCAAGTAACAGTCGCATCTGGAAATGAGGCCGCAGAAGATTTTCGAGAGAAGAAATGCTTAATTCTGACTCGAGTATTCTACAATTTTGAGCTAAAAAAAGGGCGATTTGAAAAAGAAATAATTGGTACCGATTGATTATTTTTAACAAATTCTTCTCAATCCATTAATAATATATCTGAAATCTCACGCATTTAAAAATTCAAAAAGCAAAACAAAAAACAAGCTAAAGACGCCCTTCTCCGTGCACTTTTTTCTTCGGCGAACCCTAAAGAGCGATTTTGTTTGCCCAG
This sequence comes from Ditylenchus weischeri, assembly GCA_029231635.1. Lineage (NCBI taxonomy): Eukaryota > Metazoa > Nematoda > Chromadorea > Rhabditida > Anguinidae > Ditylenchus > Ditylenchus weischeri. The sequence continues at coordinate 378,202 of JAMRYI010000017.1, forward strand.
GGTCAAAGTCAAAGAAAGTTGATATATACCAGGGCTGCACCGGATATGAAAAAATATGGGGTCGGATATCGGATAATTTCTCAAAAAATTTTTGAAATTTTTTTTTTTTTCAAAAAAAAATTATCCGAAATTTGCCATTTTTCGGATATCCGGTGCAGCCCTGATATATACTAAAAACTTATTCCATTTATTTTTTAGTAACTCCCAAATCTTCCTTCCTAGAGGTGGGCGCAGAAGTAGAGGTGACCATCCAAGTAGTAGTAGACGATGAGAAAGTGCGACCTAACATAGAACTGAGTTGTATTCTGGTGATCAGACTGGACCAAGGCCGGGACTACTTTGTAACATAGTTTTTTTTTTTTTTAAATTTTCTAACTGATCTACCTTAAAAATCTCTAGGTGGTAGTCAACGCTCAATACAATGGCATCCAGAAGGAGACTGAATCGGAGAAAATTGTCAATAATGCAAGCAAAGACGACTGGCTCATAGATCTGGTTTGATTTTTTGTAGAGACGAACGATAATCTCAATTATTTCAGAGTGATTCCTGAGTCTTATTGTTTGTCGATCGGTTTGCAAACAGTTCAAATTCGCGTCTGGTCAGAATGTTCCACTCTCCATCTCTATGTATTATCGTTCCCCAACCTTAAACACCTCACTTGCACTCGGCCAACCAGTTTTTAGTAGTGTTATAGATAATTGAACAAATTATTAAACGAGGGGTACATTTTCTGCCCCGAATGGTTCAAAGGCAGGAATTCGTTATCTGTGTTGTGCCCAAAACGTGTTTTGACCACTTTTTCAGTCGTTTTAGCATGATTAAAGTGTAGAAAAAGAGTTTTTAGGCGGGGCTCGATGATTTAAAAAAAAAAATTTTTGACCGAAAATTGACTTTTTGACCAAAATTTTCATTTATTCGAAATTATTTTGGTCAAAAAGTCAATTTTCGGTCAAAAAGTATTTTTTTGAAAATCATCGATCCCCACCTAAAAACTCTCTTTCTACACTTAATCATGCTAAAACGACTGAAAAAGTGGTCAAGATACGTTTTTGGGCACAACACAGATTCCGAACTTTAGCCGATTCGAATCCCACTATGAGCATACATATTTTTTTCCGACTGTTTCTTATTGTTTTTTTTTCTATCAATACTCTTTTTACATGTTCATATTTTAGTTTTGGAAAAGAGAAATTAGTAGCCAAGTATATTAGCACAACAAGGAAATTACGAATAAATTTTCTCATTTATAATAGGTATTGCACGATGCTTAGAGTGTCGTAAATTTCTGAGTTCTTCGCCCGACTTAATCAATTCCAGCAACTCTCGTTGCTGTCTTCTACAGAAAAGCAGAACTTACATACCGTTACCGAAAGACATGGATTGCGAAGAAATCAGAAATTTACGACACTCTAAACATCGTGCAACACCTATCATAAATGCGAAACTTCTACTAGCAGTAAGAGTAGTTTATTCGTAATTTCCTTGTTTTGATGATCCACTCGGCAACTAATTTCTCTTTTTCCAAAACTAAAATATGAACATGTAAAAAGAGCAAAGATAGGTGAAAAACAATAAGAAACAGTCGGGAAAAATATACATGCCCGCAGTAAGATTCGAACTATTCGGGCCAGAAAATGTTCCCCTCCTTTAAGTTATCATTGGGCTAGAATTGTCAATGTACAGGGTGGTCCAAAAAAACCTGCAAAATTTTAAAAAAATTTGTGTAGGTAGCCCCTTGCCCTTGGGTTTTAATTAATTGACAATTCAGACACATGCACCACATTTATTCTGCTTTATCCCAACAACGACTGACAATGCAACAACAAAGTATAACTGATTATTCAAAACGTCTTCCTTGAGCATCGATGCAGGCCTGAATTCGTCCTGGAAAATTACAGGCATTACCTGAAAAGCACGAATAACAACAATCAACGAGCAAACAACCCACAAACAAACAGTAAAAAAAGCGAAAAACGGTCAAAAGTGACATTTTAGAGTGACAATTGTCACTTTTAAACACTTGTCAAAATAATATTCACGCAAGATTTGCCTAAAACAAAAATTGCAGGTTTTTTGGGACATTCTGTATGATTTGATTTGTGTCAAAAACTGTAGATCAAAAAAAATCCTGACACTTCAAAAGTCTACTCTTTATAGCCTAACTTTTGTATTTTTTAAATTTACAATTGTTAAAAAAGAAATGTTAGAAAGATACCTTCCAAAAGGAACCCGAACCTTCTGTGATCAAGTCAAAATAATAAATGGGAGCTGATATATGACTGTTTTCAAGAAAATTTTACACCATTCCGTTACTGTAAAGGTGCCATTGTGTTTTTAAAGAAAACTGTAATGCAAGTTGCCTCTTTATTTTTAGTTGATCTCTTTGGCTACAAATCAGGTGGCAACCTGCCCAGGAGCAGTCTACAAAAAATTGAGCGGTTAAACCCTACCCCCACCAGTCAATTGCACTATTTTTTTGCCTTAAGTTTGAAAAAATCATTTACTTACACTTTTTAATCATTTTCATTAAAAAAATTATTGGTATAAAAATTTTTAGAAAAAATTGCCTTGGTCCCCCAAGCTGATGGGGGTAGGGTTTAATTGACTAATGGGGGTATCCTTTAATTTACCCAAAAATTTATAAAAAATGGCTGGCTAATTTAGGACAAATTTTTGGAGAAGTTAAAAAAAATTAGGGTTTTTCGCATTGTTTGTAACTATACTAGTAGCATATATAAATATATCTGTGTTTATGTGAACAAAATAGCCAGTTTCTTTATGCTGCTGTTGTTCTAGATGTATATTCAGTGAGCTTGGGAAATTTATAGACAAAGAAAAAGAAAGAATTGTGTAATTATCATATTAGTTGCCTGTTTGTCATCATATGTGAGTTTTGGTGTCATAAATGCCTGATACAATGCCTTGTACAAATAAACTTTATTTCATCTTTTTTTTTTGGTTTGAAAACCCTTAAGCAGGGGTGGACACGGGCCGGGCCGTACCTGCTGCGGGCCGGGCCGAAAAATCTCCGGGGCGGGCCCGGCTTAAAGCTCGGTTAAATTTTTCATTGAAGCTCCCGCCATCTGTTGATGCGCTGTTTCTGCAGGAGGAGGAAGAGACTACGCCCGAAGATTAGGTCGACCGCTACATGATGAAGAAGTTCTCCAACATTCCTAAGGATCTCGGCGAGTTCTGAAGATGCAACACCGAAGAGTTTCCCCGTTTGGCAAAGGTGGCGTGAAGAATCCTCGGTACTTGTTTAGTTTAGGCCCCCCAAATCACCAACAATAAATTGTAAACATCAAATTTTTTTATTCGCAAACATATAACAACGCAATTTGCGACCACAAAAGAGCAAACATGGGGCGAAGAGCAAACATGGGGTTTCACTACAAGGGTGCGTAGGAACCTTGCCCCATCCCACTCTTCTCGGACTGCAAATACTACTAAAAACTGCCTAAAAATTGCCTATGATACTATCTAACAGTACTCGCTTAAGTACTTTAAAATTGTAGCACCTTCGGGCCATAGTACACTGGGAGTAGTGTATAAAGAAAGTTTAGTGGGAGAGAGTGTTGTAGTGGTGTGGTGGTGGTGAGTGGGGTGATGTGGTAGTAGCTTCTTCTATACCAGATTTTGAAAAATGGGGGGGGGGCCTAAACTAAACAAGTACCGAATCCTCTTCATACCTGCTTCCCCGGCCGAAAATGAAAGGTGGTTCAGCAAGTTGCGTCTACTGGTGGTGGGTCTCGCGAGACCTTGTCAGCAGCGTCCATTTCCTCCATATGTATTGGCCGATCATTGTTGAAAAATAAGATTTCATTTGTTTGATTTTGGGCTATCAATAAAGACTCTTTGTTTTTTCTCAAGAAATGTCGAAAACTTTTTGAGTATATCTGAAGTAGGGCTTCCGGGCTCGGCCTCGGCCCGGGCCGAGGACTAAAAAGTGTGGGCCAGACCGGGACGAACTATCACGGCCCTGGGCCGGGCCGTCAAAATTCGGCCCGTGTTTGGATTCAAATGCTAATTTTTTTAGTAATCCTACTAAATTCTATATGTTATTTGAAAGAGGAGATACAGCGCTACAAGCATACTTTTATAGAACTTCGGAGTGACAAAGATTTACCATCTAAAAACGTCCTCAAAGTTTGTCCAAGGACTTTTCGGTGACACGGTATCAGATCTGTTAAACTTCATTGTGTCAAAACTGTCCTCGTTAACTAGAAGCTATTTTTAGGCTTGAAATAATTTTTGTAGTCAAATGAAAGAAATTGTTTTAATTTCTGCAAAAATTTGTTCGTATCTGGGAGTTTTGAAATGTCATGTGGGTGCTTATGCCTCTCGTTTTCTAGGCCAATTGCTATTTTTGACAATTTCGCCTAACAAAAACCTTTAAAAATTATTCATCGAGATTGATAGTGATGAGTTTGTATTTGCGGATTTTAAAGATTTCAATTAAGAATTTTTCGGAGCATGCATCCGTAAAAATCAAAGTGCAAATCCCATTAATTTTATTACTTATTAATTTCTATAATAAATTTTTTCATTAACGTGATCATAGGTCGCCGTCCTGCCAGGCCCGTCCCGTCGCCGTCCCATTCTAAGACGGCCCGATTTTGGACGGGACGGCGAGCTTTTGTTAGGCGAAATTGTCAAAAATGGCAATTGGCCTAGAAAACGAGGGGCATAAGCACCCACATGACATTTCAAAACTCCCACATTCGAACAAATTTTTGCAGAAAATAAAACAATTTCTTTCATTTGACTACAAAAATTAGTTCAAGACTAAAAATTAGAGACAGAAACGGGAAGGAATCCCGATCCCGACCAAGCAGATTTTGAGCCAAAGGACGGAGACGGAGGACGGCCGGCCAATTTTTTAAAGACGGCAGTCGGCTTGGGACCAAATAACAAAACAGAGTATAAAAGCAAGGAGAAATATGAACATTCTTATCATTTTTGTTCATTTATTTATAAATGAAGCATCTTCTTCTTTTGAATTGTATGTTCTTTCTGTTTTCTTGTTGCAGTTGCTCGCGTTTGTTGGAATTGACATTACGGTGGACCGTATTACCCATGCATTGGAAAATGACAGCAGCGAGGAGTTAGAGGAAAGGATTGAGTCAATTATTGACAAATATTTCCAGGAACTCAAGAAAAAAATATACAAAAAAACAGAACAAGATAAAGAAGGAACTCAGTCAGTCGAATGAAACCGAATAATTAACTTCACTGTTGGATTAAAATAGGAATTGTACACCACTACTGTTGTCTAATAAACATATACTCTAAAAATCTGCAAATTTGTATAATTTTAAAGAGCAAAATTGGATAATTCTTTAATTTGGACGGGGCGGAAGACGGTCAAAAAGATTAGTGAGACAATTTTTAGAAATTTGCCCCACTATGCACGTGATCAATTTTCAGGTCGCCTGTTTTTTACGCACACAACCTAGGATCTCTACGTATTTTTATTAATTTCCGGGACGGCCGGGACGGGACGGCCGTCCCATTTTTAGAGATTAGCCCCACTATGCACGTGATCAATTTTCAGGTCGCCCGTTTTTTACGCACACAACCTAGAATCTCTACGTATTTTTATTAATTTCCGGGACGGCCGGGACGGGACGGCCGTTCTATTTTTAGAGATTAGCCCCACTATGCACGTGATCAATTTTCAGGTCGCCTGTTTTTTACGCACACAACCTAGAATCTCTACGTATTTTTATTAATTTTTGGAAGGTGTAGCTTGCTTGAACAACATCATCGAAAAACTTTTTGTCCCAACAGGAAAGCTTGAATAAAAAGGCTGTCAATTAGTGACAGTTCAGCTGTGGCACACACCGAAGCACCAAATTGGGGTTAAAACCTTTTATTTGCCTTTTGACGATTTTGTAAGCAAATATTTGAACTATGGTTAAGGTTTTGGTGACGGTCAACTTATTTTTCGACCCGTTTTTTGCTTCTTAACCGAAATTTTTAAAATTTCTTCGATGGAAAATGGAAAAGAACAGTCCGGTCGAACTCGAATTAATTACTACAACAATTATTTTTTCAGACATGTTTAACCTTTTGGGAAATCTGCAGAAAAACATTGCAGGACTATATGAACCGAAAGCACCATCTAATCCATCCGAAGAAATTGATGCAAATAAAGTTGTGTGTGCAGATGAATGCGAAGATAATTTGAAAAATCAGCCCGATTCCAAACAAGATGGAAATGAAGCTGAAACTAAGAATGAGAAAAGTAGCAACAATTTCTTCACTGAAGCTGCTTTAAACACTTCTTTGATCGCTGGTAAGTGTTTTTAGTTTTTTCAAGTGGTTTCTAAAGTCGACGTTCGGTTTGACGTACCCCTTTTAATACAGGGTGTTTCAAGAAATTCTAACACTTTCAAGCGGTCATAACTTTTTTTCTAGGGCGAATTTTAAAATTCTGTAAACGCAGATCGAGTCAGAAAAAATATACAATTTTTTTAGTATATAATGTAAAAAACACGATTTTCGCTTGGTCCCCCCTGTGGTTTCAGTCCTGGTTATCCCGATCCATGCCATGCCCAGGACTGAAAATCTAAAAAAATTCGCCCTAGAAAAAACGTTATGGCTGCTTAAAAGTGTTAGAATTTGTTGAAACACCCTGTAATTGATTTATGCTGAACTTTTACCAATTTAACTGCTGTTGTATTATGACCAGTGATGTCAAAAATGGCGAAAAACTTTACTACAGTTGCAAAGATTGTAGTAGAGGTTAAAAACTGTATTACACCTTGAAAAAGTTTTCAAAACTGTACTACAGTTTTCAATGGTAGTCATAACCGTACTACTGTTATGAAAACTGTAGTACAGTTGAAAACTATAGTCAACTTTAAAAACGATAGCACAGTTTTCAAAGTGTAATACAGCTTTAAAGAAATAATTAATTTAGTGTTTTTAGTTTTTTCAAGTGGTTTCTAAAGTCCTAGTGTAATAAAATCTTTGACATTTTCGACATTACTGACTATAACTTTAGTCCCGGTCTCTTTGTTAAATTGAGTATTGCCATTACAGTCAACCCTCAATACAACGATACCCCAAGGGACCGGCTCTGGGTATCGTTATATCAAAGGTATCGTTGTATTGAGGTATCGTTATATCGAGGCTATTAAGACCGAAAATCTGACAAGGTATCGTTATATCGAGGCTTGGCTGTAGTACAACAATGTTCAACAAACGCACTTTTATTAACGGTTAGAAAAGAAGAAATTGGTAATTTTCGGCTGCTGTACTTTCTTTTTGCGCTCTTGATAGAAGTAGTAAGCAGTCTAATTAAGCAGTGCAGAAAAAGAAAAATGTACTCCGTAAGAAAAAAAGGCGTTTGAAATTTAAAATTCTTTAATTTTTTTGCTTAAAAATGATCTTAAATCGAAAGTATCGTTATATCGAGATTGCTTTTATTAGTCGGGACCGGCAAAAAGTATCGTTATATCGAAGGTATCGTTATATCGAGGGTATCGTTGTATCGAGGGTTGACTGTACTAGTATTTATTAGTTTTTTTAGACAAGATGTTCGGATATGCTCGTGTGGCTCACGAAAAAGCTAATAAACTTTCATCTATTATTTCTGAACATGTAAGTTTATAATAATAAAAATTGTCTGTGATAAAGAACAATTTATGTTTCAGACTATTATCGGCCATTTGGAGAAAGAAAATGAGCATTTCAAAGAAATATTGCAAAATGAGAAGTTAGTAGAAGCTTGTGACTATCCATGGACAGGTATGCCCGATGAAAATGTCGCTAGAAAGCATATATTTTCTCTTTCTTTGGTGAAAATTTTTTGCCCTAAAACTATTTTTGAGAAAGCGATTTAAATTTTCAGGATGAACGCAACTTTTTGGCTGAACCTCCAATAAATGACAATTTAAAGAGCTCTAATGTGGAAGGACTTGCTGCAAAACTGCTAACAGAGGACTCCAATCTAGAGAAAATGCGTTACAAACTTGTCCCTAAACAGTAAGAATGACAATGGGGCAATATTTTACTACTAGGAGTACTTTTACATTGATCTATTTGCAGTTTTTCAAATTTTGGAGCACTTAACCTTGACCCCCACCAGTCGATTAACCTGCGAAATAAAAAAAATTATTTATTTATCAATATTTATTATTCTCTATATTATCTATATTTATTATTTATCTATAATTATTAAAAAATTAATTGACTGGTGGGGGTCAAGGTTAATTTAGCCCAAATTTTAGTTGTAATAAGGAAATGAGGTCTTTCGAAACTCGATTTTCGAAAAAAAAATTGAAAAATGTAAAAAGCAGAAGGGAGACCAAAGAAAAAATCCCTCGTATTAGAGCTTGGCCAAACAATTTTGGAAAATCTATTTATAATGCAAATCGTGATTTTACAAACCCTACAAATATTCAAACTAAATTTTCACTATTTTAAGGATTTCTGAGGAGCACTTCTGGAGAAACTACTTTTATCGTGTGTCTCTCGTAAAAAAGTTGCTGTTGGACAAGAAAAAAGAAAATGTAATTGCCGAAGATGTCCATGCAGAGTGTAGTCAGCCTAAAGATGTGCCTTCGTCTGATCAAACTGATAACAATCCTACGACAAAAAACGCGGAAGCCTCTTCTCCTCTTTCTGATACTGAGCAAAAGAGTAGTGTCAGTGGAAAGCAAGGTTTTAAAAGTCTTAAAGTTTTCTTAGAAACAATACTGGATTTATAGGATCAAACACTGATGATGACTGGGAAAAGGAGCTGCTAAGTAATCTGGATGAATTTGAATTGGTGGAAAATGGTGGAAAGTCTGAAGTGGAATGGGACCAAGAAATCAATGCACTTCTCCAATCTGAAAATGGCACTGCTGAAGAAGAACTGAAAGATGAGAAAGACTTATAAAAATGTATAATATCTATATTTGGGAATGTAAATTGCTTAGGCAAAAACGGCATTTTCTTTCACTACATGTACCTAAATAAAAATCAGCAAATTTTTGCCTTTGACTTCAAATTAAAATTAATAAAGAAGGTTATTACTGTAAATCCTTGCTTTTTCAAAACAAGTTGGAAAATACACTTTCTACTGCTTGAAAACATTTAAAAAATTATACAAATACCTCTTAGTGCCTCTTAGCAGCCTTTCAAAGCATGTTTAGTCAGCATGGAAGTGGACTTATGAGACGTCTAGGATGGAAACAAGGTTTTTGTTTTTACATTAGCAAATAAGCTTTTTTGAGATCGAACTGACATTTGTGGTCATTTTTGTCAGATTCAGAAAGTTTAGTTTTTCGGTGTAAATGCATACTATTCTATGTGGCTAAGCTGAAGGCAGCTAGAGCTGACAGGGTTACTTAAATCCCCAAACTTAACCATCATATCAATTCTTTCTCTAAGATCTGATTTTGTTCAAAATGGGCGCAAGTCTGGCTCATCCAAATATCTTTACTCAATTAAATTTTAGACAAAATCAGATTAAACTAAAAAAAACATCGTGTTCAACATCTTCCTGTTAGTGGGTCCTCCGTAATTAGTGGCCCCTTTTATTCCCTTCCCCTCCCTATACACCCCTTATTCCCTTTTAAAATTTGAATTTTGAAATTTTGACTACAAGACCATGATACCCTACTGTGGATCAAAAACTTTTTTTTTGCTCAGAATTCAAAAAACAGCCGGTTTTCTTATAAAATCGGGGTCGAGCTCCATCTAAGCGCTCTGCTGGGGGGAGGTGTTCTGAACTCAAGCCAAATGTTTTATTCCAAAGTTTTCTTTTTTAAAGGATTCTACTCCAGAGAGAGTCTCGGTTTAAAAACTTGACTAGATGTACTTGGTTGCCACAAGACAAACCCTCAATATAACCATCTAAAGTTTTCAAGCTTTTTGGAGTAGGATTATCTCAAGAGCAGAATCTGTTAGGTTAAAACCTTGCTCACAGTAATAATTGTTAAATTCGGCATTTTCTTTGAATAAGGTACCGTAAATCCTCTAATATAAGACCCCCCCTTTGATTCAAAATCGTGTTCTTGGCATTGTATTTTTGACCCACTTTTTGAAGAATGCTCTTATGCAAATTACCACCTATTTTGTAGCTCATTTCACTGGCTACAAATGGGTGGTAATTTGCATAAGAGCATTCTTCAAAAGTTCAAAATACAATGCCAAGAACACGATTTTGAATCAAAGGGGGGGGTCTTATATTAGAGGAATTACGGTATTCTGTTGGAATAGAATTATTGAAAAAATTGGATTAAAAATTTAAAAATTTAGTTTTTCTACTTTCCAATTCTACCATTTAAACAGAATTTTACTGAAAAAATGTCAAACTTTTTAGAAAAGCATTAAATTGTATCGTATGTCCCAAATATTTCGGCGGATTTGAAATGGCTATAACTTTTTTTAAAAGCAAAATTTCGACATTCTGTTTTTCATAATTATTTTTTCTTGATGGGCATTTTTGTTTTCTCCATCTAACTGGAATTTTTTTTTGGAAAAATTTCACTTTTTTGCCTTGGTCCCCCCTGTGGTCGTAATTTTGGTTCATTGGACTAAAGCTTAGGCTTAAGAAGGATTTTGTTGTTTCTCGTTGAAATTGTTGTTAATTTTGTTGGGAGTGATTACGTTCAATAAAATGTTATGGTCCAAGTTGCCTTACCTTTGCCTTACTTTGTATTCATGTTTTTGTGCAAAAGATGAAAGTTGCCTCAAAAATCGCCTTAGTCCAATGAACCAAAATTACGACCACAGGGGGGACCAAGGCAAAAAAGTGAAATTTTTTCAACAAAAAATTTCCAGTTAGATGGAGAAAACAAAAATGCCCATCAAGAAAAAATAATTACAAAAAACAGAATGTCGAAATTTTGCTTTTTAAAAAAGTTATAGCCATTTCAAATCCGCCAAAATATTTGGGACATACGGTATGTTTAAAAAAAAGATAATTTTGTAGGTGACGAAGAGGAGAGTTGGTCCAAAAAAGCCATAGACAGCTTGATGAAAAAGTTACAAAAGCACAACAAAGATGCTTTGGTACTGTTGGATGAGGCCCTTCGCTCTGAAGGTCGCCAACCTAGTCAATGTAGTCTGCGTAACAAACTTTCGAAAAGACTAATACAATTTTTTACAGGTGTCACGATTCCCCGTTCTTTAGACGGCAGACTACAGATTTCGCATCGTAAGGCCCTACCTCATGTAATCTACTGCAGGGTATATCGCTGGCCGGACCTTCAGTCTCACCATGAGCTAAAAGCACTGCCTAGTTGTCGGTTTTGTTTTGAGTCTGGACAGCAAAATATTTGCATCAATCCATACCATTATGAAAGGGTGCAGTCAAACTTCAATTCCTTACTTCCAGCTCGTTCCCTCCTTGGTCTGACACTTTTTGGGTTGGCAGCAGTTAACTCGACGTTTTGAAAAATTTTGACTTTATTTTTTGTGTTTATGTGTGTGTTTCCACAAAATTTTGAGCATGTGACCACGCAATTAAAAGCCTAGGATAGTGGCTACATAGTGGTATAAAAAAATTTTCATTCAGTTCATAAAAATTGATCTCTTTTGATAAAATCAATTTCGGGTCAGACTACCTGATTTCGGGTACCCGATGCCGAAATCGGGTAGTCTGACCCGAAATTGATTTTATCAAAAGAGATCAATTTTTATGAACTGAATGAAAATTTTTTATACCACTATGTAGCCACTATTCTAGGCTTTTAATTGCATGGTCATATGCTCAAAATTTTGGGAAAAAACACACATAAAAACAAAAAATAAAGTCAAAATTTTTCAAAACGTCGAGTTAACTGTTGCCAACCCTAGACACTTTGTTTACCTCGATTTTTAAAAGCCTTTGCCAGTTCTGTTTGAACAGCACGGATTCCGAATTTACCAGTAATTTTTCAATAAATGAATAATTTTGACATTTGAAAATAAGTAAGCCACTATCTTGAGCTTGGATTTTTAAATTGCCAAGTTATTTAGTTATTGCAAAACTACCGCCAAAATCGAAACCCCTGTGATATTAACGGCCACACTGTTCAAACAGAACTGGCAAAGGCTTTTTAAAATCAAGGTGAAAAAAGTTTCGGACCCTAGGTGGGTGGGAACGAGCTTGAAGTGGGGGCCACTATATCAAATAAAAAATTTCAAGCATAGATGTTCGGAAAATTCACATATTTATTGCAGGTAGATAATGGTAGTTTGCTTCCGCCAGTTCTAGTGCCTCGCTACAGTGAACTGCCGCCTCAGCCAAATCAGTTTCCTGACCAGTCTCTGATTTCGTGCTCTTCCAATCAACCCTCTACAGATGCTGCCACTCAAAACTTTGGTGGTCTGCAGTCTCCAGTTGTGATAGGTCATGTGCCAGTGCCTTATGTGCCCTGCCCTTATTGGGCCACTATATCTTATTATGAGTTGAACACTAGAGTAGGCGAGCAAGTCAAGGTGTCTTCTCCAAGTGTTCAAATAGATGGATTTACCGATCCTACTAATAATCCTGGCAAGATTTCACTTGGTCTATTTTCAAATGTGAATCGTAATGGGACTATTGAAAGCACCAGAAGACATATTGGAAAAGGAGTGAAATTGACTTATGTGCCACATCATGGTTCTTTGTATGCAGGTAACAGCTCAGCTTATACCGTTAAACCGCTTGTCCCCTAAACAACCAACCTCCCCCTCCCCAAATACAGAGTGGGCCATAACTTTTTTTAAAAGGTCAAGTTAAGTTTTCAGTTTCGAGTTTGAATATGATTCGGTCAGTCAACTGGTTCTGACTCAGTTTTCGATTTTTGCAATTTTTTTTCTCAAAACAGTTATCAATAAAACCAAGTTTTTTTCTTTCTCCTTATACACAAAAATTTCTAATTAACAAAAAAAAATTCCAGAATGCCAAAGCGAGAGTGCCATATTTGTGCAGTCTCGCAACTGCAACTATATAAATGGTTTCAACCCGACTACTGTTTGCAAGATCACCAACGGCTTCTCCCTAAAAATATTTGATTCTGCAAAGTTCGGCGAATTGCTCAACAATTGTGTCAACATGGGTTTCAACTCCAGCTATGAACTCACCAAAATGACTATTATTAGAATGAGTTTTGTCAAAGGCTGGGGTGCTGATTACCAGAGGTTTGTAACTTAAACAAAATATAAAAAACTTTAAAAAATTGAATATTTCAGACAAGATGTGACGTCGGTAAAATAAAGCTTAAATATATGGCAAATTTTTTTTAGCAAAAGTATTTTTAGACGCCTTGTTGGATAGAAATCCTTCTTCACGGACCACTTATAGTAAGATTTGCATTAAGAAATTGTCTGTTTTTATAAATATATTAATTAAGTGGCTAGACCGAGCATTGGCCAAGTTAGGTCCATCGCCTGACCCTATCTCTTCTATGTCTTAGATAAAACAGATATTTATAAAAAATTTAATACATTGTGATGGTTGTTTCAAGTTGAAAATTAATTTTTAAAAAAGACAGCGGTATTGAAAAATATTTCATAGATAGCCTTTTGCCAAAATATTGTTTTACAGTAGAGGGGCATAACTTTTTTTCATCGATCACCACTTTTACATTGACTGTTCAAAGACTGCATAAATTAAAGACATTTGAGGACGAGGGGGTCTACAGTGGTCTACTTAAGGTCTACAGACATCTGTGGCATACAATCAACCGTAGTTTTTGGTTGACTTTTGGTTGAGCTCTGCAGTCAACGACTAAGTTCTGTAGACCCTGTGGCTCAAGTCAACCATTTAAAAAATCCAGAGTTACCGTATTTCCTGTAATTTCTCCCCTCCCTCTAATTTCTCCCCTCCCTCTAATTACTCCCCCCTCTAGAGAAGGGTTGAAAAATTACTCCCCCCCCTCTAATTACTCCCCCTGCAAAAGACTACTTTTTGTGTAACATTTTATTTTCGTCGCTTTCAGATTTCCGTTATGACCGACGCTGATCTCATCAATCTTTCAGACGTGGAAGAACAGCTCGGCGAAATACAAGAGGCAAAACAACCAAGAAAGCTAAACTCATATACAGCAGTGTACAAGTTGGAGGCCATTAAGCACGTTCCATTCATTTCGCTAGCAAAAAGTTCCACGTTGATCGCAACACTATTCGGGCATGAATGAAGAATACAAAGAAGCTGCATGTTATCAAGTCAGTTATTTTTTTTGGCTATCAACATTCCAAATTTATTGAATGTTAAGGGAATCTTCGCCGGCAGGAAAATTCAAGAAAAATGTGCCAGGAGCAGGTCGTCCACTCAAGTACAAAGCACTCGATGAAAATTTGGCTATTTGGGTCCGTGAGAGGCGCAAGAAAAAACTTAGAGTGTCTAGACGCATAATTCAACAACAAGCAGAAAGGACTTTCAACGCAGAAACTGACAATGGGGATTTCAAGGTTTTTAGTGTTTTTCATGTAGTTAAAGTGTTTAATCTGCTGTTCCAGGGTAGTAGAGGGTGGCTAGAGAGCTTTCTAAATCGTCACAAGTTTTGCCTTCGGATACCTACAACAGTCTGCCAGAAGCCACCAGTGGAATACGTGCAAAAAATTATCGACTTCGTCCTCTACGTCTCGGAGCTAAGACAGAAAACAAGGTTTACTCTTATCATCACCGTATTTCTTATTACCTACGTTTTTATTGCCCAGGTATTCGCACATTTACGCCGCTGATGAGACTCCTGTATGGATGGATCCCTCGGCTGGTAAGTGTATTGATGGAAAAGGTGCGAAAGAAGTATGTTTTTGTCTTGATGATGTTAGATTTACTTTTAACTTCGCATTTTTTTTTCGTTTAGGTTTCCGTTTTAACAACTGGTCATGACAAAGCTAGAATCACAGTGATGCTTACAGCTCGATCAGATGGTTACAAATGCAAACCGTACGTTCTGCTGCCCAGAAAGCGCCCCATTCCAGAAATCAATCAAAAATTCGGGAAAAAGTTGGTCCTCTGCTGGGAAGGAAAAAGTTGGATGGATGATTCGCTCACTGAAGACTATCTGAAGCGCATTTGTATTTGTGGATTTGTTCCAGTTTAGTTTAATTGCTTGCGTTTGTTTCGAATAAAAAATCCTTTGTCTATTCGGAATGACTCAGTTTGATTTGTTTTGGAGATTTTTCCTAAAATTTCGGCGCTGTACTGTTGAAAAATTACTCCCCTCCCTCTAATTTCTCCCCTTCCTCTAATTACTCCCCCCTTTAGAAAAGGGTTGAAAAATTACTCCCCCGGGGGAGAAATTACAGGAAATACGGTACTTCAAAATATTTCATAGATACCGTATATCCTCGATTAATTTGCCACTTTTGAGCTTCTCAAAAATCAGAAAAATTTTAGGTCGATTTTGAGAATTTTGGCTAGTTAACCGAAAGTGAAAAAAAAGTGAGTAAAGTGAGTAAAGTGAGTAAAAAGTGTAATCGGTAGAGCTCGTGACAGTTAAAAAACCTAATTAACAGATTTGCAATGTATTTATTCTGGCTGATATATACGTTTTTGAAAGGGGTCGTTTGTTAGAGATGGCCCGAATATTACAAAAGTATTAATAAAAGATTTACGGGAGCCTTTTTACACATAACTTTTTGCAAGACATTAAAATATCGTTTTACAGTAGAGGAATTTAATTTTGTGAATCTGGATTTGGATATGCTGTGGTGGAAGAAAAATCCTTGGACAACTTTTGAGCTCAATTTTTAAAATATCAATTGTGCGATAAAAAATCCAAATACCGTATTTCCTCTAATAAACCGCCCCCTCCAATAAACCACCCCCTTTAAGCAATGAATACCACAAAGTAGGCGAGAAATTTAGATGAAAATAGAAAAACTTCTGTAATTTTACTGAATCTCAGATTTTTTAAGAAGAACAATTTGAATCGTGATAGCGTTTTCAAAATAGCGTTTTTTTTTTTTTCACTTGGGCGTCGCGGAAACACCTGGAAAGTTTTCTAAAGAAACAAATTTTGCAAATAAGTCACTATGGAAATATGGACGATCATACCCACACACGAGAAAATTATGAGTCCATTCACCAAGCATGGCAATTTGCTCATACGAAAGAAAAGTAGATTCTGCCATAGACTAAATCTGCCCACTCAATGTGAGTAGTGTTTCGTAGGCTCCATGTCCATCGGTGACAGAACAAGACTAGGCGTACTTGGCTTGACTGACGAGACGTTCCAAGCTGTTGGCGAATCCTCTTTATAGCAAACTGAAATTCATCATAGCTTGGCAATAGTTTAGAGCTCCATGATAAACCGAAACAGTCTGGTCAATTTTTGAAGTTGAAGATCTTCTCGATGCAGTATGCAAAGGCTTTCTGGGAGTCTAAACCACTGCAATAAGTCAAGCAAAGAAAAAACACGTAATTTCAACATACCGATTAATTTTTCTTAGGCTCAAATAGACGATTAAGAAGCAATTGTTTGTCTTTTGGAGCTTGGAAATTGATTCGCTGGCAAAATCAACTTGAACACTTGCTTTACTTCTTCCTAAAGAAATTGTTGTGAGACATTAAAAATTTTAGATTTTGGCGAATAAATGCACCTCCTAGCACTATCCTTCCTGTATCCTGTTCTTCCGCTAGGCTTCTTGGTTGTTTCTATCTTCAGTGTGCTTTGCTAGAACAATTCTAGGAATAATTATCATTATTTGTCATTTACATGAAAGGTTTTTAGATATATTGAATACAGGAATGTTATTCTGGTTGTAATGCATCTAATGAAAGCAAGTAGAATGACTACCGAATTCCCAAGTAACAAAAAATTAACAAATGAAATACCAACTAATTCTCAAATCCTTTAAGCATTATATACAAGGCGGATAAAAACATAAACTAATTCAAGTTGAAGCCTCTTTTGTCCTATTACTAATTTTTAGCTACTATTTTTCAAGTTTTTAGCACTACAGCCGACTCTCGATATAACAGACCCCCAAAAAGTTTGTTCCCGCCTAGGGTCCGACACTTTTTTTAGCCCGATTTTCGAAATCTTTTGCCAGTTGTCTTTGGCTGGTCTAGTTCAAAACATCGCGAGGATTACGATTTCACCAATCGTTTCTAAAAATCGCAACAGTTTTGCCGAAAAGACCCGCGCCTCTCGATATAACGGACACCTATTTACCTAAAAGGTGTCCGTTGTATCAAGAGACTCGGGTCTTTTCGGCAAAACCATTAAGATTTTCAGAAACGATTGGTAAAATCGGAATCCTTGCGACGTTTTGAATTAAACCAGCCAAAAACAACTGGCCAAACACTTCAAAAATCGGGCTAAAAAAACACTAGTGTTATATCGAGAGTCGACTGTATTTTAGTGAAACTTCCCAAAAACAATAGCAGGACCGAAGTTTTTTTCAAAAACCTTTTTTAGTAAAATGTTAAATGAAAAAACAGGCACCTGCACGGGTCTGCCCGTTTCTATTAAAAGAGCTTTTAAATTGTTTATTCATAAATTTATGATATTATTATAATATATAAAGATGCTTTGTTGTCAATAAAATCATTTTTTAACGATAAAACGGTCTCTTATGTTACATTGACTATTATAGTTGTTTCTGCTTTCGGTGCATGTGAAGGTAGGCTTTTGGATTGATAATTAAGAGCAGCTTTTTGTAATTTTGAACCACATTTTTGTTACCTCGATTTCTGACCCCAATTTTTTATGCCTCTCGCGCAAAGGAAGTTGTTTTAGGCAGGGTTTTACGGATTAAGTGACGGAAAAAGTCCAACTACTCATAGTAGTAACAGAAAGATTACTTTACATGGACTTTTAGAAATGCGTAAGTAGTATGTTAAATACTACTCCTACTTGAAGTAGTATTTTCAATCAGGCCTGTGCACTGGCCGGCCCGGCCCGGGATTTTCAAAGGCCGGGCAGGGCCCAACTTGTTAAAATTCCGTTTGGGCCGAGCCGGGCTCAAAAAATTCCGGGCCGGTCCCGAAATTCTTGGTCTAGATATTCTTGTAAATTCTTGGCTTAGATATACCTCATCAAATCCCGCTTTTTGAATTTTTTTTAATTTTTAAATTTATACAAAAATTTAGCGGCTGGAGTTTAGAATGTGACCTTTTTCTAAAAATGGTCAAAATCAGTTTTTTTAGTTGTGTAACATTGTAAAAAATGCTCAGCATTCATTTTTATTGTTGGGAAAGCCAATTTTTCAAAAAAAAAAATTTTTGTCGAAAATTGTCAAAGCGGTACTTATGCGGTTCCCCCCCCCATATCGAAATTTTCCCAAAAACAGGTTTTAACCATTTCTAAGCAATTCTTACACGTTAAAACCGATAAAAACGTTGTTTCCGACCACATAAAAATACAGAAAAGGTTTTTTTTCCATCAGACATTTTGACTTTTTCACATTTTTTACCTGCCTGCCTTCGGCAGGCACCCTAATTCAATAGGAAGCCCCTTTGGGGGTACATTGTTCGGGCCAAGGGCTGACCCTTTATACACACCTGCCTGCCTTCGGCAGGCACCCTAATTCAATGGGAAGCCCCCTAACGTTTTTTGACAATTTTCGACAAAATTTTTTTTTTTTTAAAAATTGGCTTTCCCAACAATAAAAATGAATGCTGAGCATTTTTTACAATGTTACACAACTAAAAAAACTGATTTTGACCATTTTTAGAAAAAGGTCACATTCTAAACTTTAGCCAATTTAGCCCTTAATCTTAGCTTTCTGACTAGCTATCAACTGACTTCATTAAATTTTCAAAAGTTGCAGAAAAAAGTCTCTGCATAAAGCAAATTTTTCAAAAGTTCGGTTTATACAAAGACTTTTTTTCTGCATCTTTTTAAAATTTCATAAATTCAGTTGATAGCGTGTTAGAAATTCTTGGCCTCCCAATATAGCTCTTAATCCCTTTAAAATTCAAATGGTGCAAATTCAAAATTTTCAAATTTTGACTGAAAAAACCATGATACCCCCCTGTGGTTTGAAAATAATTTTTTTTTCAGAACCAAAAAAAACAGCCGGCTTTCTTATGAAATCGGGGTCGAGAAAAACGAATATGAAGTTATCTCCTCCACCTGACCCTTCCCCGTGGGGGTAAACTCAAGCCGAATTCACCAGTGAAAGACTCTTTTTGTGACAAACCTTTTGAACAAATTTAAAAAATCTTGACCACTTCACTAATCCAGTACTAATCCTCCCACTGAGTACTTGTCTTAAGAGTCGATTGAAAAATTGGGTTAAAACGCGAATGATGATTAATAATGAACAAACAAATAATTAATATTTGTTGATCGATCTAATTAAAAAAAAAACTTTTTATTACCCTGTATTTGCATTTTTTAGGTTAACTTACTTGTCAAAAACTTTAAAAAGCTTTATGATAGCTTGACAAAAATTATTTGCAGTACTTTGTTAACATTTCAAAGGACGGCTCGCAGCTGCTTTTTTGCATATTGCTCCTTTGGCATAATCAAATCTCTCACAAGCAACATCGTGCCAATATTTTCCGCCGGTCATCAGAAATTTTTGGTAAAATTGAATCCCAGCTCCAATCACTGAATAGATAAAAAATTGTTCAAACATTATAATTATTAAGAGTTGTCTTAAACGGGGGAAACTGTTACGGCTACCTTTTGACATTGATTTCTACTATGTTAAAATGTCTGTTCAGGTTGAAGTTTTTTTTAATTTTCTACCTCCAAAAGGCCGTAAAAACCTTCGAATAGCAAAAATATCAGCAGTTTTACCTCTCACAATGCCCTTTGGAGGTAGAAAATCAAAAAACGGCAAGTTAAATAGTCATTTCGGTATAGTAGAAATCAATATCAACAGGTAGCCGTGAAATTGCCCCCTTTAAAAATATTAAAATTGAAAGCTTTAAATAGCTTTTTAAAATCAGCTTTAAAAAAAACCTATGCAGTTTTGATCCCCTTGTTCATTATTTGGTTCTGGTTTGCAACTAAAAGCATTTGATGCTTAAAAGTTTTGGCCTTATCCCTCAATTGGAAAGGGGCTTACCTTGGTCCCCTGTTGCCTTTTTTGTGATTTTTTAGGCTTTAGGTATATGCAAGGGTAGGGGGCATATGCAATGTTAAGGCATGTTAAGACAGACTCAAACATATTTTAGACTCATTTTTAAGTCAGTCCTAAGATATGCTGGCAACCCTTGCCTAAGCCTAAAAAACCAAAAAGCAACAGGGGGCCAATCAAATACCCCCATTGAGGGATGGAGCCAAAGTTTTTTTTAGAATTTCGTTTACTTGGGGTGTTGAGGAGTAATCACGGCATCAGACCAAGGATACAGGCCAGATTGAAAAGCAGTAGGAGCAAAAGAAGCATCAGAACCATCGATGTTAGAAACAAAGGTTGGTTGGTTATTCACTAGGTTGTGCCGCCGGTATCCCAAAAAAGCAACTTCATTCAAGCCAGTATTCAGCATATCTGAAGAATATCTTTTAAATCTCTTTTTAATCTTTTGAAATGGCTTTCAAAATTTATAGACTTTCTACAAAATTTTCTAGACTCTGGCACAAGTGAAGCGACTTTTATAAACAATAACGTCATGGCCTTCTCCGGGAGACTAATCGACATAAATTTTGGCAGCGGACGTGAAACGAATAGCATCAAGCGACGGATAATGTTTCTATCAACCCGGAGAAACATCTCAAACGGTAAATGCTTTTATGGACAAGCTAAAAACTCGAAAACGAGATCTTGCAATCTTAGGATAGTATAGGGTAGTAAGGGTAGTATTAAAACGACTTGCCGACCAGTTGCTGGGTTTGAGAGCACTTTTTCAACAAGCTGTAAAATCTTCATTTTCGGCATTTCAGAATTTTTTTTTCGAACTGTTTTGTAGATTTTGCCGTTCTGCGTATAAAAGTTCAAAAAAATTCTGAAATGCTAAAAATGGAGATTTTACAACCTGTTGAAAAAGTGCCGTCAAACCCAGCAACTAGTCGGCAAGTCGTTTTAACACTACCCTTGACAACCCTATCCACATGTGTTGGGATTACCTCGCGAAAAAAAAATGACTTGGCCTCCTCCCCCCTGTTGTTGTTTTTTCGAAATTTTTTTCTTCTTGTGTTTTGTCTTTTTTCATCTTTTTCTTGTATTTTGTTAATTTTGGAGCACATGAACTATTCCCCCACATCTCAATTGATCCCATCTCCACACCTTCATTCAATTTTTTTTAAAGCGCGCAAAACTTAGTGTATATCTATCTTTAGTCATTTTATAGACGTTCTCATAATAACCATTTACTTTCTTTCTTCTGCTTATTCTCAATTTATATCCTTTTTTTTCTTATAGATGGCTCTGCGACGCGATGGAAGATCGACTGCAACACGGTGGACGTTGGCAAAATGGGATAGACTAGGAGGAAGATGAAAGCAGTGAGTCTGATGAAGATGAATCTAATCCCAATCAGCCAATCGATGTTTCGACAGCTCCCAGATGGGGAGATGATCGCTCCGAGAATAGAAAAATTGTCGCCTACATACATAACATTATTATTTTTGCTTTTTATAAAAACTCTCATCTGAGAATTTTATGCTCCCTCTCCAGAGTGTGTTAGGCGCATATCGTTCTCTATAGGTGATGGAGTCAGCGTTCCGTGAGGCAGAGGAAAAAGGCCAAAGAAGTACGAAGCTGTCATCATTGCCGTGAATGAAGCTGAAGAAATATTCAATGGCAACATCACTGTGCAATTCAATGATAAAACGTTTGCTGTGTAAAAGCAGAGCGAATTTGCTCTCGTTAGTTGTATAGATAGTTAGTGCTTCTAGATAATGCACTTAATATCTTCATTTCTGTTGTTTTCATGTGTTATGATATTTTGAATGTTTTAAGTTTTTCCTTAAGCACTATTTCGAGGAATGGCAACGTTCACTTCGAAGCTTATTAGAAAAGGGTCCGAGCACGGAATTAGGGTTCAATTGAGATGTGGGGGTAGGGTTTAATTAAGATGTGGGGGTATAGTTCACTTGAGATGTGGGGGTATAGTTCAATTTAACCCTAATTTTAAGTTTCTCACGATATAATTCACTGACAATGATATATGCTTACAGTCGATTTTAATGCTTACAAAACCATTGATTTTTTCTAGAACCAACGATGTCTATGATGTGTGAAAGGAATGAATAGCTTTTACCGTATTTCCTCTAATTACCGCCCCGGGGCGCTTATTTTTCGATCGACCTCTAGAGGGGGCGCTTATTAGAGTCATTTTGAAATTTTCGGGTGGAAATCCAAAATCAAAAAGCAGAATCGGCAGAGCTCGCGGGAACTAAGAAAACGCAAAAAAAACTTGCTCGAAAAAAAATTCCTGCTCTGAAATACAGACCCTCAAAGTCGAGGGGGGTCGCTTATTAGAGGGGGGGGGCGGTAATTAGAGGAAATACGGTATTTCATAACATTTATTGCACCAGAGACTTATTTCATATCAAATTGCTTTATAGATGCCAAAAAATTAGATGTAAAAAATTGAAAACTTATTTTTTTATACAAGAGGGGGGACCAAGGCATATTTTTTTCGGGGGCTACCTCAACACATATAGAGCCCAATCTTACATCATCTCCATAAAGAATTCACGGATGCGAAATTGACTGATATAGAATTTTACATAAAACCTGTCAAACACTTACTCGCAATAAACTCATTTTCTTCAAAGCTATGCACAGATGCTAAGTGACTTTGTTCTTCTACACATTTAGATTCAGCGCTGTTAAAATGAAAATATCCCTTTTCTACTTTAGCGACCTAATATTTAGTAACAAGTAATAGGTAAAAATGCATTGTGCCTGTCTAACCTTATAGCATTGTCCGTCGTAGTGTCGCCATCCAGCTGGACACGGACTAATCTTGTCAAACTCACAAAAATAGGAGTGTTTTTGTGCTTCACATCTACTTTGTTTTTTGAATGATTTTTGTGCATGCACAAAGCAAGTTTCATTAGATACAAGAAGGCCTCTTTTGGTGCCCCAAATACTTATGCTTCTGCCATCAATGCCGTATTGACGCTGCATCTTTTCTGTAAAATATAAAAAATAACTAAAACAAAATACATTCGCCTCTCGATACAACGGTCCCCCAAAAAGTTAGTTCCCGCCTAGGGTCTGATACTTTTTTCAGCCCGCTTTTTGAAGTGTTTGGCCAGTTGTCTTAGGCTGATCTAGTCCAAAACATCGCAAGGATTCGATTTTACCAAGCGTTTGTGAAAATTGCAATAGTTTGCCGAAAAGACCTGCGCCTCTCAATATAATGGACACCTTTTTTTGAAAGTAAGTGTCCGTTATATCGAGAGGCGCGGGTCTTTTAGGCAAGAATATTGCGATTTTTAGAAACGATTGGCAAAAGCGGAATACTTGCAATATTTCGAAGGGAATCAGCCAAAGACAACTGGCAAAAGATTTTGAAAATCGGGCAAAAAAATGTCGGACCCTAGGTGGGAACAAACTTTTTGGGGGTCCGTTATATCGAGAGTCGACTGTAGTAAAACTAAAAAAACAATGCTTGAAGTGGAAATCTAACCCATGACCAATTTTAATTGGCTTCCCCCGCTCAGCCACTGAGCTACCGATCTTCTTGAACTATCAATTCTTTTGTTATTACCAGGGCTGTGCAAACATCCGGAAGTTACATCCGGAGGTGGATGTTTGACCTCCACCTCCACCTCCAGGCCGGATGTTCGGAGGTGGACGCGGAGGTTCAATTTTTTTTGGTGCGGAGGTGGATGTTTGAATAAACATCCGCCTCCGGAGGTCGGAGGTGGAAGTGGAGGTGGCGAAAATTTGAACATCCGAACCTCCAACCCATCTTCGTTGAGATGTGTCAAAAATTTAAAAATGAAACTCCCGCCTTTTTAAATTTCTTGGCATTTTGTTTAATTACGAAACTTCTCATTTCAGTGATTGAAGAAAACCCATCGTGGTTTGGCAGACTTGGTAGTCAGTTACAGTTGAATAAAGTATTATCACCAAATTACGTGAAGGTTAATGGAGGTGGATGTCGAAAAAATTCCGGATGTTGGATGTTGACGTGGAGGTTAAAAAAATTTTCGCTGGAGGTGGATGTCGGACGTGGAGGTTCAACTTTTTTTTGGGTATGGAAGTGGATGTTTGGGTAAACATCCACCTCCGGATGTTGGAAGTGGAAGCGGAGGTTCAAATTTTTGGGGGTGGAAGTTCGGATGTTGACGTGGAGGTTTGTTTTTGAGCTGCACAGCCCTGGTTATTACCGTATTTCTTCGAATGAAAGAAAACCCCTCTAATTAAAAAACCCTTTAATAAAAGACCTCCAAGATGAAGGTGGAAGATCCAATGAAATAAATACCATATATTCTATACAAGGGACCACAGGCGCCTATCGGCGCCTCTATAGTATTTCGAAATTTCAATGAGGGACTATGACTTCATTCATAAAAATAGGTATATCCCCTATTAGAACTCATTTTTTCGCCTGTTCTTTTTTTTAAAACGAAAGCTGACATTCTGGGGAACACGATGGTGTTAGCGACAAAAGTGATTTCGCTATCTACGACCCGTTCTGGCTTTCGAAGTGAAAAAGCGTTACCCATCCACCCACTCACCCACACATGCCAAATACTATATAAGATAAATACCATATATTCTATAATTCCGCCCCTTCTCTCTACTTCAAGTGTCTATATCTTGGAGTGGAGTGAATTTTTTGCAGAACTCTTTATTGTTTTTTTTACTCCCACGAGCTCTACCGTTTCTGCTTTTCAGATGTTTAATTTTCACCCAAAAAATTTGAGATCGACTTATTTTTTTCCGATTTTCAGAGGGTGGAAAAATTCCGCCCCAGGTGATCAAACTTTTCCTCCCATACTTCTTTTCCGCTTTTTTTCCGTGCTCTTGATTTTTCGATCGACCATCCATTCGAAAACTCGGATGGTCGATCAAAAAATCAAGAGCCCGGGAGAAAGAATTATGCGCGAAAAAATACGGGAGAAAACGTTTGATCAGCCTGTATTTTTCAAACCTACTTTGTATGTATTTAAAATGGCGTTTGTGGTTAACTTGGAGCAGCCAGCCGCCTTCTTTAGCACATTGTACAAATGCATCTTTGTAGCCAAGAGGCTCAGCATGGTATGTGTAGCAAAAGGATTTATAGTAGCCATTTTTGCGAGGTGCTTCACATTTGATTCGGTGATGGTTGTCCCATTTGTGACCCTTAATTGGTCAAAAATCATTAGATTTACGTGTAATCATTAGCTTTACCATTTTAAAGTTATTTTTCAACCTATCAATTTCGATTAAAAAGCTAAGCCATATTTTGGAATGGTATTTTTCGAGACCGTTACTTTAAAAAGGGCGTTTTATTAGAATATTTGACCCTACCGGAGTATACCCCCCTAATGAAATTTTTTAAAGTGTTTCCAAACACCCTATATCAACCTAAAATCACCTCAGGAGTTCAAAAAAGACATAATTTTTGAGTTCTGGTCGATAAAAAATTGAGTTTTGGGCATTTTGAAATTTCGACCATTTGCATGTTTTACCATGTTTTGGTCACTGGAGCTGGGCAAAAAGAGCCTCTAAATGCATTTTTGATCAAGAGTCTTGCTCGGAATTATGTCTAAGGTAAGTGAGTGCGCGCATCTCTAACCCTCAAGCCCCCTGTGTCCCCGTTCGGAGGCGAGGGGGCTTGGTTGCTTGGGGTTGAGATGCGCACACCCACATACCTTAGACGCAAATCACTCGAAAGTGACTCTGGATGCATAAAAAATGCATACCAGAGTTATGTATGCATACCAGAGTTTCTTTATGCGGTAGTCCCCAGTCAACAAAACTATGTTCAAATTCCAATTTTTTGGGGTCAAGGTATCCTCAACATCTGATTCACCAAGTTACAATAAACAGAAATCAGATTTTAAAAAAATCGACTTTTTATAGAAAAAAGTAGGTGAAAACACTTTTTTTATCGTGTTCAACGCATAGGAAATGCTTAAAAATGGTTAAAATGGTGTCTTCAAAAAGTTCAAAAAAAATTCATTTTGGGGGCGGTTAATACTCCGGTAGCGCCAAATATTTAATTTAAAAAACCTTGACTGATACAGTGACAATCAAAACCAGCAGGATAAAATAAAATGTTTTCATCAAAGTAAATATAAGAATTAAAGAATTTATTGAAACTAGCAAAAAATGTCTTTAAAAGTAGACTATTTATCAGAAAAACACTGAATATTCATTTATTGTTTAGCTACTTTCTTTGTAAAAACCGCAGCTAATGGATTTTGAGCTTAAAACTATGGCTCTGAGTATGACAATTCTCTAAAAGTGCCAAACCTATGCTTCTGAGTAGATAGTAAACCAAACAAGCAAAGCATCTCAGCATATTTATTTTTTGTCAAAAATTTTGATGTGTTTTTTCCTTTTTCCGAATAGCAGAAGCTTGAGCTGGAGGCTATATTGTAGATGCCTTCCCAAGAAGAATCGAAGCTTGCACTGCCCTTGAAGTGAAATATTTTTACTAAAAACTTGATAACATTTGCTGTTTCTCTGTTTTAAACCTTGTCTCTGTTCACCAAGTGTAGTAGACAAAGTACGTCAAATCAACTTTTTGACAACTAATTCATGTTTTTCGACCTTAAAGGGGCATACCACAGCGTTACACGGAGAAAAGGCGGGCTTCTTTTCTTTACCAGCAGCTCTTTTCTTTCTCGAAAACTCTGCTTTCCGCCTTAACTTTTTGACACGCGCTGGCATGCCCCTTTAAAGACATTTTGGGCGTTTTGGTGGGTCGGAGGTTTGCCTTGGTTTCCCCTTGTTATTTTTTTGTGATTTTTTGAGGCTTAGGCAAGGGTAGGCCAGCGTATGTTAGAACGGACTCCAACATATCTTAGAGTCGTTTTTGAGTCCGTTCTAACATACGCTGGCCTACCCTGCCTAGGCCTAAAACATCACAAAAAAAACAATAAGGGTAACCAAGGCACCCATTGAGGAATAGAGCCAGACTTTGCCGCATCTAATTTTTTGCAGCTTATAGACTTTATTTTGCATCTTATTGT
The DNA here is from genome assembly GCA_029231635.1 of Ditylenchus weischeri. NCBI lineage: Eukaryota > Metazoa > Nematoda > Chromadorea > Rhabditida > Anguinidae > Ditylenchus > Ditylenchus weischeri. Next base: position 405,157 of record JAMRYI010000017.1, read on the forward strand.
CTTTGCAGCTAAAAAACTTTTTAATTGACTTTTATTTGCATCTAAAAGGCTGTCAAGCGAAAAATTTTTTAGATGCAAGAAGAAGTCTTTTAGGTGCAGAAAAGGCTTTTTTCACTAAAATTGACTTCGGCTTAGTGAACCAAACCAAATTTAGATAAAAATATTCTGCAATTGTTCACTAAAGCTGGAAAAAAGAACTCTTGTGATGCATTTTTACTCAAAAGCCTTACTCGGACTCATGTCGCAGGTAAAACTACGACATTTTAATGCTTGCTTACAGGGGTGCACCTCAAGACGAATAATATCGGAACGGAAATCGGAACTCCAAAAACATCGGAAATCGGAATCGGAACAAAAATAAAATGTCTTCTTTCAATCGAATCTAACAGTTCAATCATCAAACATATTCAAAATTATAAGCAATGAGATTATGGTGTAACAACAAAGGCATTTTCAAATTATTTGCAGACAAACGTTTCCTGAGATCATTGACAATAAATCCGGCTGTTGAGAGAGGTTTGAATTCGAATCAGAATAGCCTACGTTGTTCCGAAAATTCCTAAATTTGATTCATTTCTTCGGAAATCGGAACTTCCGGTGCACCCTTGCTTGCTTACTTGATCCATCCTTTAAAGGCGCCCTGTTTCCCGAAGCCATACATATATAGTTGGTGCCTGCAATCCATGCCTCATCGATTGGTTAACTGGTGGCCTAGGAAAGAGAGGCAGCAGGAGGACAGCATTGATCAGACAGTGGGACGGCTGGCTGACTATACACAGGTGTGTTGGCTTTCTTGCTGCTGCGACCTGTGCAAATTTGTTTTCCCATCTTTGTTTTCAAAATTTTCCAATTTTTACAAGACCTATATGTACAAATTTTCATATTGTTATAAGTGTAGTCAAGCAATTTTTTTTTAACTACCTAATAAATTTACTAAGATATTTATTGCAGATGCAAACAGTCTCAGCGCAATTTGAAAAAGATATAAATTATTCGGCTGGTACATCAAAAACGGCAGCTGGAGAAACACCAGGCCAACAAGGGACTTTGTCTGCTACTGCTAGTGCTCTTGCCAGCAATAGTGGCTTGCCTGATCAGTGTATCAATGTTGAGGATGGTAATAGCACAGACGACTCACAGGAACTCAACCTGGACATGGTCAAGCATCGCGACAATAAAGGTAGCATCAATTTGTAAAATAATTTCTTCTAATTGCAGGTGATAAAACGACGACACGATACACATTGTGACTCGATACTGCAACTCGATATACCCCGTCTTAAATTCGACTCCCGCCGAGTGTTATTTTCATGTTTTGATATTTTTCTACAGTCATCAACGTACAGTTATCGACTGGTAAAAACTGACTCAGAATGATAACTGTACGTCAATAACTGTGCAATTTCTCTTATATTATAAAAAAAATTCTACAGTTGTCAAAAATCCTAATTTACATGTCTTCGGTGAATTAGGGCTAATTTAACAGTAAATTTACCGGTACATTTGTTTGTTTTCCCATCTTTGTTCAATTCCATTTTTAAACTACCCTTAAGTATGACAACCCTAATAAAAACTTTTGAAAAATAAGTAAAAAACACCAAAATTCAATGAATTAATGAAGGATAAGCCTTTCTCATGGTATGAAGATTAAAAGCTCCATTTATAACACAGGGCTCTCAGATCTTCTTATTATATTTACTTTTTCTTAGATCGTTTATTAAAAAAAAGTTCGGCGCTAGTATAGAATTCTTATCTTAAAGCTTTTCTGATCTTAATACTATTGGATGGATCTTTTTTCTGCCTTTCATATAACATTATGTCATCATTTAATTAATCGATGAGAAAATTTATCACATATCAATGATCAATCTACCTTCCTCCTCTCTTTCCACAGCCAAAATGCTTTATTGAGTATAACATGGCAGAAAAAAGCCAAATCGTGGCAGAAAAAAGATTCATCCAAAACTATTATCTTAAAAAAATTTCGTTTATCTAAGACTTCTTATGTCTAGATGCTAGAGCTTGGTAAAAATACGATTCGAATCGATCGATTCAAGACAGATGACAGAGAAACAAATTGTTCATCAAAATTGATTTTTTCAGTTTGTACGTTGGGCATAAAGTTATTCTCGCAAAAACAGAAAATTTTTTTCGCTTCTTTGCGTTTTTTGGTTTTGAATATCTTTAAGATGGCGAGCATATAGCGCATACGCCTAAAGCAAATTGGAGACAAAAAAATGGCTATAACGTACTATTCGGCAGATGAAAGCAAATGCTATACATGGTCTAGATGTACAAATACTCAACCAATGAGAAAAGACGGAGTCGAGTTGCTTTACTACGTCCGCTCCGAGTGTCGCTTCATCAGAGAAAGAAGACTAGTGTTGAAGTCTCGAAAACTGCCAACTATGAAAGCAGAAAAAGTCACAAGCAAGTGGATTGATAATACTCCAAGTAATCCTCATTTTTCGAAGGTTGAAAAGTCGGCGTGCCTATAAAAAATAAATTAGAGAACTAGTCAATGAACCTTTTGATAAAAAAGACATTTGTTCAAATAAGGGTTTGCTCAAATAACATGTTTGATCAATGTCTTGTTTGAATTTTTATATGTTTGGCCAATCGTACATTTGGTCTGGCACTTGTTTTATCAACAGTGTTGTTAATTCCTCCGGAGTTTTCCTCCAGAGATACTCCTTCTCCGGAGAAAGGAGGAAAGGAGAACGATTTTCAGGGTTTTCCTCCGGAGGAAAATCACCGGAGGAAATCTCCGAAATTTTCCTCCGGAGGAAATGCCGGAGCGGAGAACGATTTTCAACATTTCCCTCCGGAGGAAAATCACCGGAGGAAATCTCCGAAATTTTCCTCCGGAGGAGGCGGACGAACATTTGCAAAGGCAATATGAATGCAAAAGAGGGCGCGTAATTGGACGACAGATGATCTGAAAGATGAAGTTAGTGAAGGCACGGACATTGCTCTCTTTCAATAAAGAATTTATCGGATGTTGATACCCTCTGTTTGCTGATATTGCTGCGTGACGCTTAACTGTTACGCCGGTTGTCGTTCAAATAAACTCATTTACTCATTTAATTGTATGCTTGAATACTTCTCAAACAAACAGAGATTTTCCTCCGGAGGAAAATCTCCGAAGAAAACGCCTTCTCAGGAGGACGATTTTAGCATCTTTGTGAGAAGTAGAGGAAGGTTTTCACCATTTTCCTCCGGAGAAAAATCACCGGAGAAAATCTCCGAAATTTTCCTCCGGACAAGGAGCGGGGGAAGGTTTTGGAGGACGATTAACGACACTGTTTATCAATAAACGTTTGGTCAAATTACTCTTTGTTGTTTGTATGGGCTGAAACGGAAAGCCCGATATCAATTTTTTTTAAGCTAAATTCGCAATGTCACCTAGGGATCGGTCTATAAGTTCATGGGTGCTCATACCTAACAGACCATATTTATGTATGGGTTGCAAAATTTTTGATAAATAAGAATTGGCACTCAATTAATTGCTGGGTTTGATAATCGAAATGTTGACAACACAATTTACGATTTGAAACCCATCGATTAATTAATAAATGATTATTTCGCGAAAATTTCAAATTTTCCATTCGTCTTTGATGAATTTTAACTTAGAGCGAGTGATATTTATGTAGACCCAACAACTATAAATAATGCAAATGCATTTATTCTGGTAGGTAATCGCCTTCGTATTCGACAACTTCTTCCCATCGATGGCCTAATTCAGTGAAAGCACGGACAAAGAAACCTGATGACTTTGATGCGAAGAAATCTTTGATGAACATTCGAATTTCCTCCACTGTTTTGAACTCCTTTCCCATCAAAGCGTTTTGCAGTGATCGAAAGAGTTTATAGTTTCAAAGCCATCTTTTTATTGCATTTTTAACATAAAGTCAAAAAAAATTTGGAGGTTGAAAAATAGACGGGTATGCCCGTCTATTAGAATAACTACGGTATCTAAGCCAAGAGTTTCCAAGAATATCTTGACCAAGAATTTCCGGTCCGGCCCGGAGTTTTTCGAGGCTGACCCGGCACGAACGGAACTTGAAAAGTTAGGCCTTTAAAAATCCCGGGCCAAGTCGGCCTATGCACAGGCCTGTTGGGCCTTTAAAAATCCCGGGCCAAGTCGGCCCATGCACAGGCCTGTTGGTCATTTCGTTACAACTCATTTGGGCAGCAAAACATCTTAGTGGGACAGAAAATCACTTTCCATTTGCACTTTGCAACTTTGCAAATTTGCAGTTAGTGGGATAGACCCCTGGTCTGATCCGGTCTGGTCATGGTCTTCGCTCACCTCTAACATAAAGATCATTCTGATTTTTGACGAAAACAGAGCTAGACCAAATGTTCTTTTATCAGATGTAAGATTGGCCAAAAATATAAAAATTCAAACAAGACATTGATCAAATATGTTATTTGAGCAAACCCTTATTTAACCAAATGTCTTTTTTATCGTGGATGTCGTGGATTGTCGTGGATTAATTGACAAACTACTCAGACCTTTGTTTTAGGTGAAAAATAGATCTGAGAGCCCTGTTCTAACACTAACATTTTCATCTATGTCAATTTTTTAAAATTCAGTAATCCAACAGCTACCTCCAGAGAACAACGCAAGCCAAAATTCTAACTGCCATCCTAACAGTTCCCAAACAGGCAAAGGCCATGAACAGGCCATTAAACAGAACAAATTACGGGCTGAATCTCACAACTTTCCTTGTCTAGAAAAAACTATGAACAGCACATGTCTCAGTCCACATGCTGCAGATTCAGCTGTCTCACAAACTGATCCGAACAATTTCGCTTCTGATTCTAGCACTCAAAAAGGTAGAATTTTATTAATTAGTTGAAAAATTGCCAAAAAAAGTATAAGCAATTTTTTTCTTCAGGAAATTCGGGATCCAAGCCAAATGAGTCATCTTTGCCTACATCACGGGAGCAAATTTCTACAGGATCTGCATCTAATTTCCACAAAACAGGCTCTTTTGTGAATCAAAAACAAGTAAATGTTACAGTAAGAACATCCAAAGCAGCTTCCTCGAAAGATAACGGTAAATTTGAAAGATTTTGCTATTGCTGCAGTTTTTATAACCTGAAACCTACGAGCTCTAAACTTGAACGATTCAGAATTCAGGCGTGTAATTACTTGCTAGATGTGTTTTGAGTTACAGGACAGATTTTTTTAAATTTTAGCCTCTTTGCAAAAAGAAAACTGTAGTGCAGTTTAAAAAATGTGTCACTGTAGTCCTATTTTGAAAACTTTTATTTTACTGTACTACAGTTTTTGCAACTGTCGTATAGAGATGGAAAGAGGGGTGCGGGCGGGATAACGGGACGGGATTTTCGTCCGAAATTAAAACGGGAACGGGATTTCAAATTCGAAAAAACGGGATCCCGGCGGAATCCCGCCAAAAAACGGGATTTTTATTAAATCGTTAGTTGTACACATAAAAGTGGCTCCCCATCTCTAAAAGCACGTTTTTATTGGCTTTTTCTCACACATCGAAGAACATAATTTCAATAACAATAATTCAATAGCGGCAGGGCTTTGTTCGAAAATATTAATAGCAAACACAGAGGTTACCTTCCAGAACGATAAAGGATCATTATCTGAATCGATGCACTTTATCTTGTTATAAGCATGCAAATAAATCAGAAAGTATTTAGAGTGTTACCTTCATCTTCGGAGATCATTGAGTTTAGCGGCGTACTCATCATGTTGCTTTGCGTGAACGAAAAGGCCCTTAGTGCTGCGATCCGCCATCTTGATCTTGTTTTTACAGACGCTGAGATCTTTGAGTAAAGGCCGATATTCCATATTGCGCTCACCTAGAAATAGTCGTCAGTAGATTAGATAAAATAGAGGAAGCTATATATATTGTTCTCCCATGGGCAGAAGAGAACTTAGGAGACGAGTGGTGCTACGAGTGGCCCCTTCACATCGAGCATACGACACTCAACAATGGATCGCAGAGAACTTTCCTGACGCCATCACAGTGGACCCCCACTGGACTCGTCTAACGAGGGGGAGAATTGACACCAGTTACTCGTCGGGTAACTGGTGACACGATGAATGGCCTACCAAGTCTCTGGACCTCGTCATGGACGTCATGAACCATATGTTTGAAATATTTTTTCGAAAAAGATTTCATTACTAAAAATCAGCACAAAATTCCGTTCCGAACTTATTTGTCACCAGTTACTACAGCTTTTAAGTGTAATACAGTTTTAAAAACTGTATCACAGTTTTTGCAACTTTTAGCACAGTTATTCGGCAATACCGTTTATAAAATTTATTTAGTTATATTTTTATAAAATGTGATATGTCATCTAACGCCAAAAGAGAAACTCTGTCTTCATGTAAAAATTTTTTTTAACAAATGCAAAAATTTGAGAAAAATCCTTTTTTGGTAAATAAAAATAATTTTTTAAAGGATTCAATGTAGCATATTTTGTCGATTTAAAATACTTTCAATAGTTACCGGTCTTAAAATTTAATCAGAAAGCCGTGTTATTTCTACATCGCACTCACTTTACAGAACCAAAAAAGAGGGTGAAACAGCCTAAGCCAAAAAAAGAACACCCTACGAAAAACTTTAGTATTAAGCTAAAAAAATCTAATTTTTTTATGAATCCAAACTTTTCTGTTGTCGGCAGAGACCAATAGATAAAAGATCAGGGGATGAATGCAATCGATAATTGATAGCCATAATTTTTTATTTTCAGTCAAAAAACATAACAGCAAAGCAGGATCCTGTTCATCTGAGTCAGTGACCGACAGTGACTTGCAGTTATTAGAAGACTGTTTTCAGTCAACAAATGGCAACCATGGTCTGGTCTCATCTTCTGCTAGTCAAGCCACCACTTCCATAGCCAATAATCCTGTGTATGCAATAGCTGCCAACGCCCATTTGGCAGATCTCAAGGCGCCAGTAACCACTAATAGTTCCACGCCCATAACAGTGCCTAATCCTGAATTCTCCAGCCTTAAAGTGGATCATACTGACAACAGAGGTGGCAGTAGTCCATTAATAGCCGCCCCGAAAACAAATGGCTATCATTCTAACAATTTGCTGTCATTCCCCCGACTCCCTTATGAAATGACTAAATTCTTTCCCACCTCCATAGGAGGCAATATGAATGAGTTTGAGAAGGTGATCTCCGGTTGGGGCTGGTACACTTTGGATGGGTAGGCATTTTTCTTGACTGTATGATTTTATTATGCTTGGTGGTTTAGCGTGCAACTGCCATGCGTATTCCGAGACACTCAAAGATTAGCTGCCGTGCATATAGTGCAGATGAAACTGCTGTCTAAGTTTCCACCTAACATTCCACATGAGGTATGTGATTATGGAAAGCAGTATAAAGTTGATAAATCTACATATAGTATTTTTGTCGGCATGTCACGCTTTTTTTTTCGTGCCACGCTTTTTAACCCACTTCCCGATTGTATTATATTTTGTTCTCATCATATCTAAGGGTAAATCGGGGTCGCTGAGAACGCTAATGCTATCAGAATTGACATGTGATGCTTAAAATTTTGAGTTTTGCCAGAAAAGTGGGAAAAACCAGGTATGCTCAAGGGGGTCTTCGAACCTGTGACCCCAAATTTTTTTTTCATTTTTAGTTTATTTTGGCGCCTGTTAAGGCGCCTGTTCGGCTTGTAATAAATAATTTATACAAAACGCTTCGAAATAAACTTTTCAGTTTTTTACTCAGGATGAATCAGAGTTGGGATATTCGCGCGAATATTGAAATGGCCGCGAATATTCGCGCGAATATTCGGAATGTTCGCGAATATTGTCTTACTACTTTTGCAAACTGTGCTACAGTCAACTATCCCAATACAGTCAACTCTCAGTCAACAATACAGCTGTTTGAATGTTCGCACTGCAAACATTTCTCCCGAATATTTGCCCGAATATTCGAACTGTACAACCCTAGGATGAATATCCACTCATCTGAGTCAGGATAAAACCGGTCGATAACTGTAGAATTTTTCGTATAATATACGAAAAATGTTACAGTTGTCAAGGGGTCTCATCCTGACTCAGAATAAGTGGGTGTCCATCCTTAGTCAGGATGAAAACCATCAAACATAAAGTCCCAAAAAATTTTTAACCTCAAAAGAGGTTTGTTCTGAGACGTTTTATATGGTTTCGTTCCAAAGTACTCGCCTACACGTGTGGGGTGACTGACAACAACGACAGGCATTACGACATATTGGTTTGATGCATAAGTCCTTACGATTTAATTAAGCGATGGGTTTCAAATCGTAAATTATGTACCGTATTTCCTCTAATAGAGCCCCCCCTCTAACTTTGAGGATCTATATCTCAGCCCAGAGTCAATTTTTTGCAAAGCTGTTTTACGCGTTTTCTTAACTCCCACGAGCTCTACCGATTGCACTTTTCAGATTTTAGTTGAGCACCCAAAAATCTCGAGATCGAATTCCAAATTTTCCGATTTTCGGGCATCCAAAAAATAAAGCCCCGGGGGCTCTATTAGAGGAAATACGGTAGTCAAAATTTCGATTTTCGAACCCAGCAATTAATTGAGTGCCAATTCTGATTTATCAAAAATTTTGCAACCCATCCAAAAGTGTTGGGGCACAAAGGGGTTGTTGCACGACTTATGCATCAACGCAATACCTTGTGTCGCACACTGTCCCTTTAAAATAAAAATGTAAATTTCAGGTGGCCGAAAGGCATGTAATGGTATCCCACCGCATGCTTCCCACTGAAGCCTGGATATTCAATATAGTCAATGCATGTGTTTGTCACTACGAGCTTGGCTGTCAGATATTCACCCCCAACGACGAACTAGTGGACGTTGACTCTGTAGAGCATTTTTTACTGGGTGGTCAAAGATATCCATCTGAACAACCTCGCCAAGTTTTACGAGTCTGAATTGAACAACGTAGGCAAAGGAAACGTTGTTTTGCAAACTTCTATTCACCGACTCAAACAGTTGATTGAAGCAGAAATGGTGGTAAGGATTTTCACTAGGTCACTTGATTGGATCTTTCAAGCGACCTTTTTCGTAAACAAACTTGACAGCAGAAATTTTCGATGTAAACGAGCTGCTGGCTTGGATTTATTAAAAAAAAATCCACGTCCTTTCGAAAGTGAGTGGTCATAAAACTTTTTACTTTTCAAATTTTAAATAGATGACTTCAAAAGTTTTTTTTTCAAATAGTGATCCTGGATCCTGATCTTGTTCTGGTCATCGGAGACCACCAATTTTGACATTTTTACAAAATCTCTGTTGACTATTTAATGGTTTTCAGAAAACTAAAAAGCAAGTCAGACGACTAAACATGGCTAATAAAAAAAGTGCTATTTCCAACATACCACTCTCCAACCTCCATCCAACAATAATACTGCAACCACCTCAGCATCCAACCGTGTATAAATAATGTCGGCAGGACTTCGGTATACCGCCTCCTCCCAAAAGTGTGTTTTACTGTTTTCTTAGACGTTTCAAGCTGTGAAACGTATGAAAAATGGGTTTTCAGGTGGCGGAAAGACATTTTCCGAAAAAAAAATTTTGCCCACAATTCTCATTTTCTTCGTTACGTTCAGATTTCTTTATTCGTAACCCGACAATAACACACAATACCACGCTAATACTCCATTTCTCCATTTCTGATTTTTTAGTATTTTCGTTTTGAATTATGATGAAAAAACAAATGCCTGCACTTATTTCTATGTTTGGCGGCTTCGCGGCCAAAGACCCAACTCGCTCCTCATTGCAAAGGATTGGGGAAGGGTGTACATAGTAGTGCAGGCACATGATGAAGTAGTGAACTTTTTCAGGACACCATTTTAACCATTTTTAAGCATTTCCTACGCGTTGAACACTATAAAGTAGGTGTTTTCACCTACTTTTTTTCTATAAAAAGTCGATTTTTTCAAAATCTGATTTCTGTTTATTGTAACTTGATAAATCAGATGTTGAGGATACCTTGACCCCAAAAAGTTGGAATTTGAACATAGTTTTGTTGACTGGGACCTACCGCATAAAAAAACTCTGGTATGTATACATTTTCATGCATCCAGAGTCGCTTTCGAGTGATTTGTGTCTAAGGTATGTGGGTGTGCGCATCTCAACCCCAAGCCACCAAGCCCCCGAAGGGGGCGCAGGGGGTGCTTACCTTAGACAGAACTGGACTCTTGATTGAAAATGCATTTAGAGAGTCTTTTCGCCCAGATCCAGTGACCAAAACGGGGTAGAATACTCTCATGTATATAAAAAGTAAAGTATCCAGACACCCTCCAGTACCCTTTACCTTGGTCCCCCAAGGCAAAAACTCGATTTTTGGTGAAAATTTTTTATTTCTAAAAATGGTCGACCGGGCCCTAAAAACATGTTTCTAGATGTTTCAGCAGCTAAAACTCACAAAAAAGTGGTTAAAACCACTTTTTGGGCAACGCCATTATAAGGCACTCCTGCCGTGTAGGCATTTGTTTTCATTCATCATATTGGGTTGGTGCATAATTAACGTCGGTTTTTTTGTTGTGCTAATTTAGTGAACATCTGACATTTTAATTCATTCTGTTTTTGCTCACACATATTAAATAAATTTTTTTATTGATGTGGAGGGTGAATATGCTCCACAATAATATTCACAAATGTTATAGGTGGACCTGTATTTGGGTTGTTGTTGAATAGTGTGCAAATAAAAAAACCGACGTTAATTACGCACCAACCCAATAATTCAATACGAAAATACTAAAAAATCAACTGCCTGCTTTCTAAAAATTTCAAAATGCAGGAGCACACACCACAACATTTACAAAAAGAATGATTTTTTCGTCAAAAAAATCACATAAAAACATGTTTTCTTGGCTAATTAAGACCTGAAAAGCAAGAATAATTGTTCAAAACACACTTTTGGGAGGAGGCGGTATAACGAAGTTTAGCCATAACGTCAGATATTTATTTCTGCTTTGAGAACGTATTTTGTTTCTTAAAAGCTCATAAAATTTTTATAATCAATTGACGGCTACTAATATGAACGCAATGTGCAATTTCAAATTTTTTTTCAAAAACTATTTTTATTGTATCAAAATGAAAATCCATATTGATGTTATTTATTTATTCACTTTGTTCACCAAATTTGTGTTGCTCAACTAAATTATTGCCTAGTTTTAATGTGATTAGTAGCTACTGTTATGCAAAATTTACGAATTTTTGAAAATAAAATTTTTTGGCTGAAAGCACCTGAAAAGTCTTTAAGCAGTATAAAGACGCGATTTTGCTCTTTCTAGGGTTAAAGGACCATGAAACTTGATAAGCACAGCAATTTGTGAAATATGAATGCGCGCGGGACCACCATAATTTGGTCGATAATTTTTTTGAATTATTTTTTGTGTGCATTTAAATTTTGAATCTTACTTAGGGGTCAATATAGAGCAGATTTTTACTATAGATGTAGAGCAATGGGAGTAGCCTAACTGGTCCGATCTGACAATCTCAAGCAACGTTGGGCTCGACTAGTGGATGGTTCAAAATTTTAAATGCAAACAAAAAATAATTCGGAAGCATTATTGACCAACGTAAAAGCCCAAGTGCACCCCCTTCAAAAATTTTTTTGTACTTTTAAATAAAAGTACCCATTTTCAGCTGAAAATTTTAATAAGCGAAAATTCCTCAGCAATCCGAATCGTGAAGCAGAATTTGAAAAAAATACTTAGTCGCTGAGATATGACCTTAAGTTGGAGCAAAGTTAAATGGTCGTTTTTAAAGTATTGACACTCCAACTTAAGGTCATATCTCAGCGACTAAGTATTTTTTTCAAATTCTGCTTTACGATTCGGATTGCTGAGGAATTTTCGCCTATTGGAGTGCCTCAGAATAAAAATTTTCAGCTGAAAATGAGTACTTTTATTTAAAAGTACAAAAAAATTTTCGAGGGGAGCTGCACTTGGGATACTGTCATTGACCAAATTAGGATGGTCCCGCGCGAATTCAAATTTCGCAGATTGCTGTTTATCAAGTTAAATGGTCCTTTAAGAATTATTGAACTTATTAGGCAATAATCGGAATTTTCGGGGATAGAAAAATGGATCGTCTTTTCAAAAGCACTTTTAAATTTTGCTAAACATTTGGCATGCCCACATACAATAGTTTATATTATTTTTCTTTTTATTTATTTTCACATCGAACTTTCCGTATTCTCACATGTTCTTTATTTTGGCACGCATTCTCGTTTTGTTTGACCATATCGCAATTACACAAAATCAATAAAACCCCTAATTTACATCCCTAGCAATATGATTTAAAATTAGGTACATCCACACCCACACAGTTAACACACAAGCATTAAAATAAGCTAAAACTCCTGAATGGAGATTTTAGACGAAAGAGCAGCCTGAAAAGTACAATTGAACTGTGTTTTCACCAAATTAGATCAATACCTGAAAGGAGCACAGATAATAGACCACAGTAGGTTGCACAACTCCCTGCTAGACCAAGGAGAAGCGCCGCCATTTGTGTAGATTACTAAATTTATTGGATGTTTAATTAATCGTATAAAATGATGAAGCCCTAACCAAAAGTAAATCCGTCGTAGTAAACGGTGAGACCGTTTTCTACTATTTGGTAGTAATTCCTGCAAAATAACTAGTTTAGTATCAGTGCAAATTATGCTGCGTTAACGTTTCAGTCATTTTTTTTTCAGAGTTGAAGGGGCATGCCCACGCGTTTAAACTTGGTGCCCGTCAATTAAAATTTTTTCCTAATCATTACGTTTCTGTGCGGATTTTTAAACTTGGTTTCCAACAAAACTACACCCAAAATTAAATTATAAACCTTGTTTTGTTAGAAAAACCAAGTTAGAAAATGCGTTCAGAAATTCAATGAATTAGGAAATTTGTTTTGATTGGCGGACACCGATTTTGACACGCTGGCCTACCTGAGCTTAAGCCAGGGCTCGGATCCCAAAATTTATTAGGACATTTTAGTTTATTTTGGTGAAATATGCGATTTTATCCAGTGCTTATTGCTTAGAGCTGAAAATTAAGATTTTGTCGTAAAATTCTAAAAAAAAAAGATTTGGAGTCCCAAAATAATGACAAATCTTATTAATAAGGACACATCCGAGCCCTGGATTAAACCTATAGTTTTTATGCCAGAATTAGATGGGCAATCTAAAAATGCATCAGAATTTTAAAAAATGAAAAAGCATATGTCAGGACGAGCTCAAAAAAATCTTGAAACGCTAACTATGAAAAAAATCGCTGAAACGTTTCTTTAAAGGGGCAAGAGGTGTCCCCCGCCAATTCAAAAAAAACTCCTAATCATCGAACTTCTGTACGGATTTTTCAGCTTGGTTTCTAACAAAACCATGCCTAAAATTAAATTCTAGGCCTTGTTTTGTTAGAAACCAAGTTGAAAAATCCGTATATAACTTCAATGATTAGGGAAAAAATTTGAATTCCCGGGCACCACCTCTTATTAGCGTGGGCATGCCCCTTTAACGAAATTATTAGTTGGTTCGGAAAATGTTAAGATAAATTTCGTCCCTATTTCACCAGCATAACCGGAGACGTATCCAATTTTTTTTTGTTCAAATAAAGACTAGTGTGGCATACAGTGTTTGGAAGACAAAAGTTGACAATATCATTGACCAGCATATATTAGGTCGTCCAATAAGTTGTGAGAAAAAGGACGTGGATTCGCTTTAATTTTCAAAGTGCATCATTTGGCACATTTGACAATGATGTCTCTACGTGTCATATACCATTTTGTAACCCGTTCTCTGTTCTTTTAAATGTGATATTGAACAATTCTTTGTTATTAAAAAATAGGATCAAAAATAGGAAAACAAAAAATGTGCATAAATTTACCAAACTTGAGAAATTATTTGTTTTTTTATTTTTGATCCTATTTTTTTATAACAAAGAGCCGGTTAATACGACATTCAAAAGAGGAGAGAACGGGCTACAAAATGGTATATGACACGTAGAGACATCATCGTCAAATGTGCCAAATGATGCACTTTGAAAATTAAAGCGAATCCACGGCCCTATTGACCTATCCGGGGCCATTTTTCCCTTTGGTCCCCCCTTTGGTTTTTTTGAAAATTTTGATGTGAAATTTGTGAACATTGTGAACACAAATTGAGCCTAGGCCTAACCCTGGAGACATTTTGGAAATATTTCACATCAAAATTTTCAAAAAAAACCAAAGGGGGGACCAAAGGGAAAAATGGCCCCGGATAGGTCAACAGTGCCGAATCCACGTACTTTTTCTCAAAACTTATTGGACAACCTAATATTAAGTTGTTTAACAAGTTTTGAGAAAAGTTTCAAGTAACCGCTTGATATATTAGCAATACTTACAACAAAGTGGAGTGGTGTTTGAATCCGTTCTGTTTGTAAAAACTTATAGCAGCATAGTTTTTGGATAGCACATGCAGAAATACCATTTTGGGATAAGGGCTAAAATGAGTTTTGACAATTATACCGTATTTTCTCTAATAAGCGCCCTCCCCAAAAATCCGGAATTTCTTGAATTCATTCTCGGCCTTTTATATCAAGTTTTTCTTTTTGAACGCGACAAATGTTATGTACCAAAATGTAGCGCAGATTCCCAGCTACATTTTGGTATATCACATACGTTGCGTTCAAAAACAAAAACTTGGTATAAAAGGCCGAGAATGAATTCGAGAAATTCCGGATTTTTGGGGAGGGCGCTTATTAGACGAAATACGGTAGATAATAAGTATCTATTGGGTTGGCCGGAAAGTAATGTCGTTTTGTGTCTAACGCTCACCATGCTGTGGTTGTTTTTATATCATAATAGAGCATTATATACGAAAAGGAAGCACTGTTTTTCTGCTTCTAATATGTTTTTACAACTTTCTTACACGTAAAGATTCTAACATGGTTTTAGGCCTTTCAAATGAACTGTCAAGTTGATGAAAAAACGCATTTTTGACACATCCTCCTTTTTGCATTCAACCAAGGTCAAAAAGTGACTGAAGCTGCTCAGAAATCTGTCAAGTGTACGTAGAGGGCTCGATGGACATAAGGGCAGCTCAGCGTTGGTTTGCAAACTTCAGAGCCGCTTCAGTCGCTTTTTGACCTTGGTTGAATGCAAAAAGGAGGATGTGTCGAAAATGCGTTTTTTCATCAACTTGACAGTTCATTTGAAAGGCCTAAAACCATGTTAAAATTTTTACGTGTAAGGAAGTTGTAAAAACATATTAGAAGCAGAAAAACAGTGCTTCATTTTCGTATATAATGCTCTATTATGATAAAAAACAACCACAGCATGGTGAGCGTTAGAAAAAAGACGACAATACTTTCCGGCCAGCCAAATAAATAATAAAGTTAAGCATAAAACTCACGGTCTCCTAACCACAGTTCTCATTAGATGTTGGAGGAGAATAGTAGCCACACCTTTGCGTCTGAACTCAGCCTTGACTGCCAGACTCAATATGTATAGAACGTAGGACTGCTGTTGACGTTGCTCTACTATGCACAAATCACGATCCTAAATTTTTGAACTTTACTCAAAATATCTTTACAGTTGGCCTAAACTAAGATTGATTTTTTATAATTTATAATTTTTTAAAATTTATAGAAAAACATTCGTATCATCAAAAAGTTATCAGGAAATGTGAGAAGCCAAAAAGTAAGCCAAATAAACGGCTGTACCCCAAAATTTAAGACGAAATTTTTTAATAGGTACATTTGTTAAGAGGTTCCTTTGTTAAGAGAGAAAAAATATGCGCCGATTTGTTATCAACAGAAAATTTGTGCGAACATTTGCTAATTGATCGTTTTGCTAACAAGTTATTTTGCTAACTAAATCTTCAGTAATGTACTTTTTCTAAACATACTGAAATAGGTATTTTCCTTCTCTACAGTCAACTCTCAGCTGCTCCCAGGGGTGGTACAGTCGAACCTGGCTAACCCGTCACCCCTGGGGACCAACTTGAGGTGACGGGTTAGCCAGAGTGACGGGTTACCGAGGGTGTAGGATTACGAAGAGCAAGTATCGATAAGAATAGTTTATTCGAGCAACTAACAATTCAACCACCCCAAATCAGACGCTAAACAGTAGGGAAGAAATCCTTGATCTTACTTTGCTTCTGCGACTTCCTGTGCTCTTGATAAAAGACCTCATCCAAAGTGTCGCTGTGATGAAATACAAAAGGTTAAAAAAATTGGCGGAAATTTGAAAACTTTTCCGCAATATGCTTGGCGACGGCTTATCAAGGGTAATTTTCTTTGTTGATTGTGGACGGAGGGTGACGGGTTAACAGGGGTTACGGGTTATCGGGGTGACGGGTTAATGGGGATAAGATTAGCGGAATTTCTTTCTCGGCCAACCATACTACAGGGTGTGTCAGAATTACGAGCACTTTTTTAAACAATTTGGCGAGGTAGCTCCTTGCCCGAGCTGTATTCTAGACACACATTTTTGCTCATCTGACGACACAGACATAAAATTCCAACGACTTCGACAATCTCTCAAAAGTTTTTATTTATTTTACAAATGCAACAACAACAGACAGCATACATAATAACAAATGATCACTCAAAATGTTTCCCGTCGGCATCTATACAGGCATTGATTCTTCTTGGAAAGTCCTTCACGATTTTGTTGATTGTGTCCAAGTCCAGATTTGACCACTCCACTTGCAAAGCACAGGATTTCCTAGATCTGAAAAACATAAATTATCAGCTTGAACACAATAATAGCAAACATAGCGGTCAAAATTAATCAAGAAGATTTTCATTTGATACAAAAATTTTGAAAAAAGTGCGCGTAATTCTGACACAACCAGTATGTTCAAAACTGTTGGCACATGACCAAGTGGATGTTAACTGATTTAAAAAGCTGGCTAAATTGTGTACCGGGTGTTTAAAAAGTTCCCGACCTTTTTTAAAGCAGCTGGTTAGGCACTAAATATATTTTAAAAAATTATTCCTAGTAAAAGATTTTGAATCTCTGAATCTCCTCTTCAACAAGCGGCATTAAGTTTTCAACTCAAAAAAAATTATTTCAAAAATCGCGAAAGAAAAGAGACACCCAAAATAAAAACAGCACCTTAAATATACGTCATTTGGCTGAGATTGGTTTATTTTCTGTCAGCTGACACTGCAGTTATCCGGCACCTCGTTTATCCAGCACTCTGAGGCCGGATGACCGCAGTTCAACTGTACTGCAAAAGACTAGGCGAGGGATAGGTGTAAAGAAGGCAAACAGATAGAGTTAAAAAGGCATACAGGTCTAAAGCAAACTAAGAGCCTTGCTGATAAGACCACTTACTTGCAAGTAAGAGATCGTCAGATATTTTCCTGTTCAATAACAAACGCGATTCCAAAATTCTTAAGAAAACTTCACCAAGCAAAAATCGATTAAAAAGGCCTTCTTTGATTCTGCTAATCCCCTCATTTATAAACGTTTTGATCTCTTCGAGCTCAATCCCTAACAAAATTATTCAGACGCAAATAAGGTACGCTATTCGATGAAAGAAGACATCAGATGTGATCGTCTCCATATAGTATTTGGCGTTAGCCAGGACCCAGGAAAAGGGTAGGCAGGGGTAGGGTAGGCAAGAAGGGGTATGCAGCACGAGGGTACCCAGTAAGAAGGTAGATGGAATACCCAGGAAGGGGTCATCAGTGAGATACGTGATGGATTAATATTTATGAGAATTTCAAAATACAATGGCGCCGATAGGCGCCTGTTGCCTTTAGTAAAAAATAGTTAAGGGAAAATTTTGGTCTCAAAATGTTGTTTTAAAAACAAAACCTCCTGATCGCATTGACTGGCTAATTTGAGCTCAGCTACTAGCAAAGAGGTGAGAACATCTCCATAATACAAGCCAAAGCTGATAAATTTGCCAGTGACCACTTCTTGGAACCAGCTCTACAAAATTATAGGCAATTAATGATCATATATAAGCCTGTGTAAATACCTGGGGATAGTCTAATGGAAAACTTTCCTTGCAAATGGCACACACAGCATCAAAATCTTTTTCAATTAAAGTTCCTATTCTCCATTTGCCGGATTCAGTGCCGTTAGGTTGAGCTGAGCAAGAAGGTGCAGAAGTGCTTTGATCTATGGAAATTGAGGTTTGCCCCAAAGGCACTAAATGTTCAATACTTTGCATCAAAAAAGTGAGGTAGGCGCTTGACTAGCACTTTCTAATTATCATTGGTTGGTAAGAATAGGTGTTATGAAGTTACCACATGGTTGAACACAAGGATTGCTTAAACATTTTCAAACATCATTAAAGTAAAAGCACAGTAAAACACCCATTTCTGACACAAAGTTTTATTTTGACACACGCTTCATGCAAAATTTTCTTGATCTAAATCACACAGCAGATTTTTCCAATTCGAGGTTGCCGAGATCTGGCAATACTTTAGACCACCGACATTAAAAAAATGGTGTCAAATTATGCTCATATCATAGCAACTGACAAAAAACATCTGCTTAATGTTTCGGATTGTGGAGGAAATTCCAAGTAACTCCAGGATGGCAACGTTGAAAGTTACCACGCCTGGGATGGTTGGGAACTTTGTGCCCTGCATATATAAACACTTTTATTCAAATTAATAGGTTTCACAGTCCAATTAATTTTAATTTATTGAGTTGGAGAGCAATGTGATGAACGCTTTTCTAGTGAGTTTCATAAATCTATAAAAATAGTATGAAAATTCAGTTATGGGTTTCGCAGGTGAAAATTAATTAGCAAAATTGTATTAGAGACTAGAATTTGGGGATGCCGTCGATGCGGCACCATCGCTGGCGCTGAGGACCTGCGTAGAGTACTTGCAAAGTCAAAAAAATCACACATGCTACCACCAGGATTTGAACCTGTAACCATGCCTTGGTCTGAAAGGAAACTGAAAATTCACTCCAAACTGCCTTGGTCCCCCTGTGGTTTTTGACCAAACTTTCAAATGGCCATAACTTGTTTTTGGCTTGGACACACCCAACTTTTAAGAGTTTTCGATTAGTAAATCGACTGAGCTGCGTCGAATGGTGTTAACAGAATTCTGATTTGATAAGCGGAACACCCCTAACATCTTTTTGTGACCAACCGACGAAAACAGCCATATTGTAAGAGTGATTGTTTGATGGGCCATTACTTATATTGTAGATCAAAGATATTTGCTTCAGGAATTCGGAAAGAATATCCCAACCTTTTACATTACAGTTTTGCCGAAATACTGCTTCTTGCACATAGCTTGATGAAATTTAAAAATTTTCTGCAAAAGCTTTGATTACGAGTCCTATCAAACAACCTTTAATACAATTTTACTGATTAATTTTTTAACTTGTGAAACCCATAACTAAATTTTAATATTATTTTATATATTCATGTTTATGAAACCCACTAGAAAAATTGATGAATTTCCAACCGAGTATTTTAAAAAAGTGCAATTTTGAAACCCATGAACTTTCAAGACTCTAAAATTCAAAAATTGACCAGCGTTGATGACGCCGTTTGGTAGTTCAAAAGGCTGCATGACAATTGCGCAAAACGACAATTGCGCAACGTATCAATTGCGCAAACGACAATTGCTCAAACGACAGTTGCGCAAACGACAATTGTGCAAACGACAGTTGCGCAAACGACAGTTGCGCAAACGACAGTTGCGCAAAATGACAGTTGTACATCGTTTTACCGCTTTTATCACTACCTTAAATTCCCTAATATTTGGACTAATCCAGCAATTTTAAGAAGGATGAGCTTTGTCGTTTGCGCAACTGTCGTTTGCGCAACTGTCGTTTGCACAATTGTCGTTTGCGCAACTGTCGTTTGCACAATTGTCGTTTGCGCAATTGTCGTTTGCGCAATTGTCGTTTTGCGCAATTGTCGTTTTGCGCAATTGTCGTTTTGCGCAATTGTCATGCAGCCGTTCAAAAGATACTTGTGAAACTTATCAAGAATCAAAGACGTAAGTATTGATTTGTGGGCACAAAGTGGCCAACGCTGTCAGGACCATGCAGATTTTTTTAAAAGACTACTTTTCGAGTGACCGAGCACCACACAGCTTGCTCGATGTCCCATTTCAAAGATAAATGTTAAGCCTTCCTAGATCTAGAAGATGGATTTTAAGCGAATTGTTTGGGTGGAATAACAGCCTCAGTAAAATTGATTCGGGCACTTTATACCCAACGTTACCATTCTAGGGTTAACATGGTGTCTCAGAAGAAAGGTAATTTTACAAAAAAGTCCGAAAAGTCGGAAAATAAGCACCACGAAATGCTCTTTCACCGATTTTCGTGTAACCAGCAATAATAGTACCGTATTTCCTCTAATAAGGCGGCCCCTCGACTTTGAGGACCTGTATCTTAGCCTAGAGTAAACATTTTGCAACGCTGTTTGACGCGTTTTGTTAACTCCCGCGAGCTCCACCGATTGCACTTTTCAGATTTTGGTTGAGCACCCCCCGAGATCGAATTCCAAATTTTCCGATTTTCGGGCATCCAAAAAATAAATTTTCGGCAGGTTTCTGGCCAATTCTCGCGTTTCATATTCTTTAAAAGTAAAAAATAACTTTTTTGAGTAATTAAACTTATCAAAAATTAATTTTTACTTTTTACTTAATTCAGAAAAAGTGATTTGATTTGGATATAGCAAATGCACGAATAATGGATCAGCAGATATCAGCGGACAACAGCTCTCTATAGTTTAAGAACAAAATAAATGTTTTAAAATGGTTTTTATCCTACACGGAAAAGTTTGATTAAAGAAATGTTTTTTCAGGTGCTTTCACAACCTTCTGGCCAATTCTCGCGTTTTATTGGTAGAGGTATTTGGTGGCCAGATGGGTCGGTAAAAAATACAGTCTTTTTATAGTTAACATGTGTTTTGTAGTTTGAGGCTGTTATAAAATAAATTACAATGATTTTGTGTCATTTAAGATGTTGATAATGGGTTCAGAAAACGCTGGAGTGGATCACCTGGTGGTAGATGCTTGTGGATTTATCAACAACGCTCAATTACAGGTCTTTTTTTTCATCTTGCCAAATTGAACTTTGTGGTTTTACAGAGCTTGGGGAAACATCTGTACACAGTGCCAGAAGTTATCAATGAGTTGAGGGATAAAGCAGTTCGTGAAAGAATAAGAAATCTGCCGTACGAAGTCATGCTGAAAGAACCCTCTTCTGAAGCACTGAAAACTGGTGAGCATTTTCTAGGCTGCTAAGACAGAGATGATGTGATATACAGGGCGGGCCAATTGTTGTGCACACTTTTGGACGACCATAATTTTTTTTCTAGGTCGATTTTCAAAATTCTGTTTTCACAGATCGATTCAGTTTTCGATGCGGTTTTGTTGGTCATACGTTGCTTGGAAAAAAAATTTCGAAAAATTTCAAAAATTTGCCTTGGCCCCCCCTATGGGTTGAAAATACTCAAACATGTACCAAAATGACGTCTGCATTGATAGTTGATCTCGGTTACGATGTTGTTATCTTGTGATGATGTTACAGATGTAACGAATAAAATCATTTGGTACATGTTTGAGTACTCAGGAAAAATGGTCATTTTCAACCCATAGGGGGGACCAAGGCGAATTTTTGAAATTTTTCGAAACTTTTTTTTTCCGAGAAACGTGTGACGAACAAAATCGCATCGAAAACTGAGTCGATCTGTGAAAACAGAATTTTGAAAATCGACCTAGGCCGTCCAAAATTGTGCACAAAATTGGCCCGCCCTGTATATTTCAATAGATTATTCTTTAGTAGCTTTCAGACAAGTTTCAGCTAAGCACGCAGCTAACTGGAAAATCTTTTCTAAAACCAACTTTTTTGTAAGAGCTTACAGTTACTCTCTCTTTTCTAATGTCAGTCTTTGAAGGCTGCAACCTCACCACAGGCGTAAACAAGATTTTCTGACGGGGGGGATGGTTTTGCTAAAAAGGATTACAAATCCTGACGGGGAGTGGGGGTGGTCTATAACCCGGTTAGCCCCACCCTGGGTACGCCAATGTACCTCACCCATCAAAAATAAACATTTTTTTACCAGTTATAAAAATAAAACCCATCAAACAAAATAAATAAAAATCGTTGGTAACATTGTGTTTTACCTTCCTTAGATTTTTCATGTTTTTTTTTGCTTTTAGACCTGATTACAATTAATTTTCAGTTACTGAAGCATCCAAGAAAAGCGGAGACTATATTGCTCTCTCGGCCACAGATCTAAAAGTGCTCGCATTGACTTATCAGCTTCATGTTCAGCACTACGGCAAGGACACTGTAAACTTGGACATCAAGCCCACTCTCATCGTTGATCAACAAAAAGTCAAAAAAGATGCACAAACTATATTTGGATTCCACAAAGAAAGTGTGACTGAAAATGAAGAGGAGGAGCATGATACAGATGCTAGTGATAATGAAGATTGGGTCGGTGAAGAAAATTTTGCCGAGGCTGTAGCAGCAGGAGATTTGGCTGAGGATAAACAAGAAGTGGAGGCAGTAGATAGCAAAGAAATCAAGGTGGCATGTCTCACAACCGACTTTTCAATCCAAAATTTATTGCTACACATGAAGATAAAAATATGCTCAGCAGATGGACTGGTGATCAAAAGGCTCAACTCTTATATTTTAAGATGCAGGTAGGTAGAAAACTCAGAGCTTTACACAAACGCTACTTTTTAATTTCAAGCTAGGCACTTAGCGATCAGTTAATTTGGCCGCGGGAATACCTATAACTACATATAACGCGCCTCCAAATAAACTTTGTTTTTTTTCTGACTCAGCAAAACACTCAATAATCCGGAGTCAGATTTCGCCCCGTCGATAACTGTACATTAATAACTGTAGAATTTCTCGCATAATATACGAGAACGTCTACAGTTAGCGAGTATGCAAAATCTGCCTCAAAATCACTGGGGTTTTTGCTGACAGGAGATCCGATTGAACTATACGATTCAAAAATTCTGACAATGCCGTCTTGTAGAGCATAGTCGATTTACTGTATAAAATGTTGATATTTTTTACTAACAGACAAAAAAAATTGGATCTGGAGACTCGAGAAACATCGAGGTGCAAACTGCCTTGGTCCCCCCTATGGATTCTTGTTTATATTATAATCTACCCTTGCTATAGTGACACCCCCAAAAGCTCGATCCTTAGCAAAGTCCGACTCTATTTCTAACCCATATGTGGAAAAAAAGTGTCGGACCCAGTTGGGTATCGACCCTTTGGGGTGGTGGAGCAAGCCACCACCATATGGTGGCTTGATTATAGAAAATATGTTATTGAAAATCCGCAGGGAATTTTAGGCAATTTTAGTCTGTTTTGACTTTGATTTTTTCTGTCTATTAGCGAAAAATATTAAAATTCTATGTAGTAAATCGACCATGCTCTACAAGATGGTATTGTCAGAACTTTAGAATCGAATTGTACAGTTCGATCGGTTCCCTTGTAAGTCCGAAAATAAATATTGGACAAAAAGTACTAAAAAATTTTGAAGGCTAAAAATCGGAAAAAAAGACCAAACGCTTTTGAAACTTTTTCCCATATTTTTCTTTCAACTAGGTGGTATTGCTCGCATAGCGTTATCTAGGTATCCAGGTGGTACTATTCAGTTGTTAGTAACCAGTCGGTGATACTTAAGTTGTGGTACTTAGGGTAGTTTTACCCGAATTTATGTGCCCAGGCATTCATTCAGGTGTTGTTACTCTGGGTATATACATGGAGATGTCTAGCGCCCTGACAACGAGCCTACTAGCTACATATAAAAAAGTTCGGACAATACGGCATTGCCGTATAGGTGCCTTTTAGTGATTCTACGACATCTTCAGTATTTTGAGATGAAATTTGCTGGGAACCAAGATTTTCAAAAAAATAAATAAATAAATATTTGGTTTCCTGTGATTTAAAAAAACGAGGGGTGGGGAGTTAATAGAGTAAATACGGTATACTAATATTTGTCCCAGATTTTTTATTTTATATTTTTCGCTTGCAGATCTTGCTACAGCACCACCGCTATAATGACCAAAGAATTTTGTCCGAAGTGCGGGCACAAGACTTTGCATCGTGTTGCTGTTAGCGTGGATGAGTCTGGCACACAACACTTGCACATTGACTTTGAAAAACTAAGGGTGACACGAGGAATGAAGCACTCCGTGGCAGCCCCTAAAGGAGGCAAACATGGCAACATGGAGCAGATATTTGAGGATCAAAAAGTGGCTCACAACAGAATGGCCAGAGGTGCTGCTGAGGTAAACGCTACTTTCAGTTTGATTAAAAGTTAAATCCATACAAAATCGGACCCTACTAGCGAATACCACCCCCCCCCTTCCCCCAACGATTTTGCCTTTTTAAACTTAAGTAAAAAGTACCCCGATTTATGTTCCAGACCCACCAAAAAAGTGCGTAAAACTATTATTAGTCACAACTTCCAAACGGCCTAGGGGCTAAGCCTAAACTTGTTGTTACAAAGGGTAGTTACAGCGGTTTTGAGATGGTCAGATTCTTGGGTGGGGTATTCGCTAGTAAATCGTAATCTTGGAATGGTATTTTTTACGCAGTTTTTAAGAACTGCTCTCATACAAGTCATTCCGCAAATCGCATCTCCTTTCAATGGCCACAATTTTGGTAGAGAGAAGCCTGAAAAAAATAATCCGAAAACAAAATGCCAAGAACACAATTTTGACTCACAAGGCAACCGATCGAACTGTACAATTCGATTCTAAAATTCTGACAATACCATCTTGTAGAGCATGGTCGATTTACTACATAGAATTTTAATATTTTTCGCTAATAGACAGAAAAAATCAAAGTCAAAACAGACCAAAATTGCCTTGGTGCCCCCTGTGGATTTTCAATAACATATTTTCTATAATCAAGCCACCATATAGTGACACCCCAAAGGGTCGATACCCAACTGGGTCCGACACTTTTTTTCCACATATGGGTTAGAAATAGTGTCGGACTTTGCTAAGGATCGAGCTTTTGGGGGTGTCCCTATATCAAGGGTAGATTATAATATAAACAAGAATCCATAGGGGGGACCAAGGCAGTTTGCGCCTCGATGTTTCTCGAGTCTCCAGATTCGATTTCATGTGCCAGATAACCGAGGTCCGCGGGTCTTTATGGCGAAATTGAAAGACTTCAGAATCCTTGCAATATTTCAGACCAGACTGGCGAATTACATTCGGCAAAAGACTTCCAAAATTGAGCTAAAAAAGTGTCGGACCCAGACGGGAACGATCTTTTTGGGGTGCCGGATAAGCGAGGTTTGACTCTATTATAAGGTCATCTATATCAGATTTGACGCAAAGCGAGTGAAAAATGGAACGATTCAAAAAAATTTGCTCGTCCCTGCCTCAACTTTTTGAAACGCACGGGCATGCCGCTTTAACACACAAATGTAATGTTCCGACAAAAATTTAAACGCTGCAAAATAATCCAAAATTGGATGTCGGCTTTCCTCCGATGATCAAAGGTGCAGCTAAAAGTTTCATCAAAATCCAGTTATTGCTTAGATTTTTTATAATAGTTTGTTTACTTAATTTTTTAAATGTTTATCTAGCGAAATTTCAGAATTTTCTTGACACCTCGCCATTCTCATTGAACGATGTAACTTCACGTGGAGCTCTGCTTGGACTACGCTCATATGACTTCAATCGTCGCAATCCGAACGAAAACACAAGGAGCAGGAGAAAAGGCAAAAAATAAATTTGGTCGCTTACTTTTGTTGTTATTGTTGAGTTTGTTCAAATAAATTCTATTCGAAAAAATAATTAGCACAAGATTTAATCTATTATCTCTTGATAAAAGGGTGATAAACAAAGTTTTAGATTTTTTATTACAAAAATTTTCTGAGCTTCACCTTCAACTTTTACCTAGCTTGTTTAGGAAATATCAGTCAACTATGGCCAATTACTTTTGTCACGAATGTAATAGGAGGGTGGCAGTGAATAATGTTGGTTTATTTTCTTATTCTCCGTCTATCCTACTAGAGGATAGACCAAAAAAAATTCCAATTTTTTGAAATGGCCATAACTTTTGTGCCAAAGTGAATTCTGACAAACAGTTTGCAACTATTTTAGAATCATAGACTGTCGCATTTGGAATATCAAATGAAAAAATAAACAATTTTAAGATTTTTGATATTTTCGCATTAAAGAACCGTGCAACTTGATAAGGACAGTAATTTGCGAAATTTGAATTCGTGCTGGACAATACCTAATGACAGTACCCCAGTGCACCCCTAGAAAATTTTTTTGTACTTTTGAATAAAAGTACCCATTTTCAGCTGAAAATTTTTATTCTGAGGCACCCCAGTAGGCGAAAATTCCTCAGCGATCCGAAAGGGAAAGCAGAATTTGAAAAAAATATTTAGTCGCTGAGATATGACCTAAAGTTGGAGTGTCAATATTTTAAAAAACGACCATTTAACTTTACTCCAACTTTAGGTCATATCTCAGCGACTAAATATTTTTTTCAAATTCTGCTTTACGATTCGTATTGCTGAGGAATTGTCGCCTATTGGAGTGCCTCAGAATAAAAATTTTCAGCTGAAAATGGGTACTTTTATTTAAAAGTACAAAAAATTTTCGAGGGGGTACTTGGGCTTTACGTTGGTCAATCATGTTTTCGAATTATTTTCTGTTTGCATGTAAAATTTGTTAAAAAGTTTCCAACCATCCACTAGTCGAGCCCAACGTTGCTTGACATTGCCAGATCAGACCAGTTAGGTGACTTCCGATGCTCTACAACTATTCATTGTGTTCTCTGTTGACTAATAAGTGAAATCAGGTTTTGAATGAACACAAAAAAATAATTCGAAAACATTTTTGACAAAATCAGGGTGATCACGCGCGAAAACAAATTTCACAAATTGCTGTGCTTATCAAGTTTCATGGTCCTTCAATTAGTCCTGTTTGAAAATCGAAAAATATTGCCCGTTATTCTAAAATAGTTGCAAAAAACGGTTGAGACAAAATTCATGGTCATTTCAAAATCGGTAATTTTCTTAAGGGAGTTGGTGTGTTTTTAGGCCCTTCAATGCGAAAACTGTAGAGGGGAATTTGTGGAAGAGGTGGTCGCAGACAGTGAAGAAGAAGAGGATACTCAAAATGCTGGTGGTCAGCCTAGGACTGGAGGCATGTTTATTGTGCACAGGGATGGAGATGACCAAGGCCGCACAATCGTTTTCGAAGGCCAGAACCCGTTTGAGAGTATGCTCCAAGCAAACAGTCCTTTTGGAAGAGTGGGTATTTCAATAATTTTTAAAACTGTAAACAATGCAATTAAATGCAAATCTTTAAATGGCTTCCAAATAATTTTTTTATAGGAATTACAGTAAAATTTTAAAATTGGATTTTGAACAAAAAAATTAGGGTTGCAGTATAGAATCACCACCAGCCTCCCCCTCCCCCACGCACAGCGATTATATAGAGGTGATAACTTCATATTCGTGTTTCTCGACCCGGATTTCATGAGAAAGGCGGCTGTTTTTTTTAATTCTGAGCAAAAAAAATTCGGTCCACAGGGGGGGGGACTATCATGGTCTTTTAGTCAAAATTTCAAAATTCAAATGGGCGCCTTCTGAATTTAATAGGGAATAAAGGCTGTATAGGGAGGGGAAGGGAATAATAGGGGCCACTTTTATGACAAAACGTAAAGAAAAAGAAATGTTTGTGTTTTTCGACTATCTTACCATGTTTCTCAACACGGGCCGTGGCAAAAAGAGACTAGACTCTACATTCATTTTATGATCAAGAGTCTTGCTTGGAATCATGTCTAAGGTAGGTGAGTGCGCGCATCTCTAACTCTCAAGCCCCAAGCCCCCTTTGAAGGCGCAGGGGCTAGGAGTTGAGATGCGCACACCCACATAGCTTAGACACAAATCACTCGAAAGTGACTCTGGATGCATAGAAGGGCTTGGAGTTGAGATGCGCAAACACCCACATACCTTAGACACAAATCACTCTAAAGTGACTGTGGATGCATGAAAAAGCATGCATACCAGAGTTTCTATATGCGGTAGGACCCAGTGTTCAAAACTATGTTCAACATCTTCTTGTTAGTGGGCCCTGTGTGATTAGTGGCCCCTTTTATTCCCTTCCCCTCCCTATACAGCGCTTATTCCCTATTAAATTCAGAAGGCGCCAATTTGAATTTTGAAATTTTGACTAAAAAACCATGATACCCTCCGTGGATCGAATTTTTTTTTGCTCAGAATTAAAAAAAAACAGCCGCCTTTCTCATGAAATCGGGGTCGAGAAACACGAATACTAAGTTATCTTCTCCATATAAGCGCTGTGCGTGGGGGCGGCTACTCGTTTTTATGGCTCCAAAACGATATTTATAACATGCTTATTAGCCGCCTTATTAAAAAAGAAAATAAGGTATTGCTCCTGTTTTTATAATGATATTTTCAGTTGTTTGGCCAGATTTTAAACCAGCCTTCGAGGGACAGAAGTGCCTCTACTTCTCAGAGACCAGACACTCCTCATGTGGATCACGAGGGAGAGCCTTCAACCGCTCACAGGAACACCAGATCGTCTGCTCAAGCCAATCCTATGGGCGACGGTCTCATGCAGTTCTTTAACCAGTTGATGGCCAATCTGGCTGAGAATGGAGGCAACCAGCCGGCTCATCTCACTTTTCGGTTTGACAACGGGGGCGGTGATGGAGCAGACGGAGCACCTATTTTTCAGTAAGTTTTTTGAATCTATTAACTGTAAGACAGAAATCATAAAAATCAGGACATTGCACGGCAACTTGAATGATTATGCCTGGGGAGAAGGCGGCATTGATCACATAGTTACCCAGCTGCTCAACCAATTCGAAGGAGGCCGAGAGGAGAGTATTCGAGCAGAGGATCTTAGGTAATACATTGTTTTTTGGTTAAAGTTTAATGAATTTTCGCATAGCAAGTCGGTTATGCATAGTCAACTCAATTTTTTAAATTTTTATACCTTATTTCTTGTTTTTATACGATTTTTTACAAAATTCTGAGTATGCTAACGGGTGCGTAATAAGTTCGAATGGATTTTCAAAGCCCTATTTTTCAACATTTTTATTATCGCATGTTTAAAAACTTAGTACCATTCGAAAGCCCTGATTCTCCTCTTTCAAACGATCTATCACAATTTTATTTCACTCAACAATATGACCACCATTTGCATCAATACATAAACGAAGGCGTTTTGGAAAGTCGTCGATGGCATTCTGGATCATCTCCTGCGGAATTGCATCCCATTCTTTTAGCAGAGAAGACTTCAGAGCA
Organism: Ditylenchus weischeri; assembly: GCA_029231635.1. NCBI lineage: Eukaryota > Metazoa > Nematoda > Chromadorea > Rhabditida > Anguinidae > Ditylenchus > Ditylenchus weischeri. The sequence continues at coordinate 434,402 of JAMRYI010000017.1, forward strand.
GCAATTGTTTTGTGGGGCTTGGAGCATGCCTTCGATTGCAGATATGGCCAGACAAAGTAGTCCATCACAATCAGATCGGGTGAATTTGGTGGCCAGTCACCCTTGATGGCAGCATTGTCGTTCCAGTGAGAGTCAACCTTGATGAAGTCGGGGAAGTGCTCTTCAATCCAGTTCTGAGTCTCCACAGCTCGATGTCTGCAATCGAAGGCATGCTCTAAGCCCCACAAAACAATTGCTGCTCTGAAGGCTTCTCTGCTAAAAGAATGGGATGCAATTCCGCAGGAGATGATCCAGAAAGCCATTGACGACTTTCCAAAACGCCTTCGTTTATGTATTGATGCAAATGGTGGTCATATTGTTGAGTGAAATAAAATTGTGATAGGTCGTTTGAAAGAGGAGAATCAGGGCTTTCAAATGGTACTAAGTTTTTAAACATGCGATAATAAAAATGAAGAAAAATGAATCATGCAGCAGCTTTCTTATGCTAATTTCTTTGTTGTTTTAGTCTATTTTATTCGTCTATTAATTTTTATGTCCAATTTTTAACTTTTTTTCTGTTGTGAATGGCTGATTTATGACCAGGTATCGTGCGACTTTACCAAGAAGGGTAAAAAGTTATGGAGATTTCTCGTCTTCTCAACATTTCCCAACCAAATGTGAGCAGAGCAATCAAGAGGTTTGAGGAGACGGGATCCAACGGGCTCCAAACTCGCCCGACTGGAATGTCATGGACTATTTTGCATGGCCATACCTCCAGTCAAAGGCCTGCTCCCAGCCCCACAACTCCATTCCAGAGCTGAAGGCGCCTTTGGTCAGGGGAATGGGATGAAATTTCTCCAAAAGACTCTGCAAATGTATCGCTGCCAATGGTGGTCATTTTATTGAGTAAAATAAAAGTTTATATCTCATTTGAAAGAGGGCGAGAAGGGCTACAGGACTGTATAAAAGGAAATTTTTTTCGTCCCAATTTATGTTTAAAAATATTAGGTTTAAAATCCATACCGAACTTTTGGGACACCAGTTAATGCATCTATCTGCAGAAAATAGACTAAAAATAGCATGAAAATTTTTTAAAATTTTGTAAAAAAATAGAACAAAGACAAAAAAATAAGGTCAAAAAATATTAAAAAATCGAGTTAACTGTGTGACAACCCTAAAAGCAAGTCTGTGAAGAGTAACACAGCAAATTGTTTAGTCGAATTCCCATGACCGAAGTGACAGCTAAGCAGGTAATACCACAAACAAGTTGGTCCAGGTTCCAAACTAGCACTTTTTGCTTTGCAGGTAGAGAACGGGACGCAGTGTGCCACTTGTATGGATACTTTTGCCTTAAGTGAAAAAGTTGCCAAGTTGGATTGTCAGGTGAACACACATCTCCCACCTCTTACTATTTTTTTGAAATTCAATTGTTTAGCACATCTTCCATCAGCCCTGCATCGAGCCTTGGTTAAAAAAGCGAAACACTTGTCCTATCTGTCGCCAAGTAGTCGATCCAAAGAATTGGAGTGCTAAGCCCAGTATTAATGATTTAGACGAGTTGGATTGAGTAAAAAGTACATGGACCAGTCAACTTTTTAGGTCATTTTGTTTTGGCCACAATTTTGTTATTCTGTCATATTTCAACAAGACTTTATTTTTATTTTAAAGCTAAGATATTGACTTTAAAGAAGGGTACCCAACTGAAATCAAAATCAACAAAAAATTTTAGTATACCGTATTATCTCTAATAAGCGTCCCCCCTCTACTTTGGGGGTCTGTATCTCGGGGCAGAGCAAATATTTTGCAAAGCTGTTTTTTTGCATTTTCTTAACTCCCACGAGCTCTACCGATTCCACTTTTTAGATTTTAGTTGTGTCCCCAAAAATCTTGAGATCGACCCAAAATTTTCCCGATTTTCGGAGGGTTGAAAAATAAGCGCCCCGGGGCGCTAATTAGAGATAATACGGTAGATAGTTTTGCCCAACCTTTTTTTTTCATTCAAGCCCAGGAATGGACGTGAAGTCACTCCCGACCTTGGATTGCTCTGTCGATCCTTTTTTTTGAGGCAGATCTTAAAACGCTTGTTTAATTCTTGCTAGAAGGACAGCCATGTCTGTGATCGGATTTCAGTCTTTAAGAATCCTGCTTGAATAACCACCAATATCTGCACTAGTGAAAGCTCCAGCTGGATCCGCTCTTCAAGTCTTCATCGCAGACCGTTACTACCCACTTACACTTTAAACCCAGATATTCTCCAAGGAAAATTCATTGAAAATTCAATTATCCTGCTTCAGCGCCATCCATTTTTGGGGCTAGTTGATTGTGCGGCTCTAGATCTAACTCTAAAAAATTTTTTTTTTGTAGTTTATTAAATAGGGTAGTTTCATTTCGGTTTTTTTTCCGACCCAGTTTTTTTCTTGTCAGATATTTTTATCAAAGATTTGACAGAAATTTTTACATTCTGTGGACGGTTCAAAACCGGTTCAACCGGTTTTTCTCTTGATTATTTCTACAGGGTGGTCCATAAAAACCTGCAAAATTTTAAAAAATTTGTGTAGGTAGCCCCTTGCCCTTGGGTTTTATTTAATTGACAATTCAGACACATGCACTACATTTATTCTGCTTTATCCCAACAACGACTGACAATGCAACAACAAAGTATAACTGATTATTCAAAACGTCTTCCTTGAGCATCGATGCAGGCCTGAATTCGTCCTAAAAAATCATCGACGATTCGGAAACAAAAATTGCAAGTTTTTTTTGGGACACCCTGTAATGTCAGATTTTTGAAGAAGAAATTTTTTGGTATTAGGGGTCCTCAAATCTCTGTCAAATCTGTGATAAAAATGTCTGAGAAGAAAAAAACCGGGTCGGAAAAAAGCGAACCGAAACTACCCTATTATTAAACTTAAAAGTAATGCATATTAGAGATGATGACGGGACGGGACAATTCCGTCCCGTCCCGTTAATTTTAGAGAATCGTCCCGTCCCGGAATCCCGCCCGGAAATTTTTTGGCACCTGTCCCGTCCCGCGTCCCGTCCCGAAAAGGTCAAGCCATCATCTCTAATGCATATCAAGAAAGAACACACTTTGGGACCGTCTTAAGTTGGCAATGTCTCAGCTTCAAAAATATGTGGTCAAAACAAATCGACCGAAAAATTACTGGTCCTTGTATATGGATGTTTATATCGTTATTACCTGTTCAAACTTTTTTTCTATTAAAAATGCAGCAGACAATAATTTGTTGAATAGTCGTGATTCACGTGGAGAGATTTTTTATATGAGCAGTGCATAGATTTATTTGACCGTTACTGTACTTCTGTCACTTTTTGTCTTACGAAACATCATATGTGCAGTTTTAAATGACACCCTTTTTTTTATGTTACTTTATTTAGAATAATGTTTTGAAAAAAAATTATTAGTAAAACAGGGCTCGTATCTCAAAATTTCAAAAAAGGACATTTGGTCAAAAAAAGGACATTTTGACCATTTTTGAAGGAAAAAGGTCATTTTATCCAGTGCTTATTGCCATTTCGAAGCGAAAAAAAAAGATTTTGACTAAAATTTCAAAAAGAAAAAAAGATTTGGGGTCCCGAAAAAAGGACATCTTTTTAAAAAGGACATATACGTGCCTTGTAGTACAGGGTGTTTCAAGAAATTCGCACACTTTTAAACGACCATAACTTTTTTTCTAGGCGATTTTTAAATTCTGTAAACAGATCGACTCAGTTTGATGACAATTTTTTGTATGAAAAACACGATTTCGCTTGGTCCCCCTGTTGTTTTGGCTCCTGGTCTCTAGGTGGCCTTTGGATGGGTAAGGCCAAAACAACAGGGGGACCAAGCGAAAATCGTGTTTTTCACATTATATACCAAAAAAATTGTCATCAAAAACTGAGTCGATCTGCGTTTACAGAATTTTAAAAATCGCCCTAGAAAAAAAGTTATGGCCGTTTAAAAGTGTGCGAATTTCTTGAAACACCCTGTAAAATGAGACAAGTTCTTGTAAAGATAACTGAAAACGGAGTCCGGTATACACCTCGCAGTCAAGTTCGGTATACACCCCCAGTTTACCTTGGTCCCCAAGCTGATTTTTTTTCAATATTTTTTTCGAATTTTCGAACACTGTTTTATCATACAAAAATTTAAAAAAAAACCAAAAAATTTTTTTTTTGAGAAAAATCAGCTTGGGGGACCAAGGGAAACTGGCGGTGTATACCAAACTTGACTGGAGGTGTATACCAAAACTTAGCCCTGAAAACAGCTTTTTCAATATAAAATTATCAAAATCTAGCTGGCTATAACAGAAATTTGTCTGTTTTGCCAACTAATCAAAGATTTGGAAGCTAATTAAAGATAAAAAGTTATACCGAAGTATGAAAATTTCAAGCACAAGCGTAGACTAACCCGTGTTAACAACGCTTTTACTTTTAAAAGTTGGTCAAACAATCCAAAAAGCTAGAATGCACCCAAGCGGGGTCGAACCTGCGAACCGGGCCGTGCAACACCAACACTTATCCACTGTGCCATGCTATAAAGGAATTTCTAGTCGCACAAGTTGCCTGCTCCCTTTAAATATCTTGTAAGGATGAAATTTCTTGTCCTAACATCAAGCAATCAATCAATTACAAGCCGAGGAAAAATGAAAAAAAACCTTGATAATTCTGCGGATAGTGCTTCTGGATGGCATTCCTTCGAGTCTAGCGACCGCGTTCGGACTGTCATGAACATCTTGTCGAAGCTTGGCGACCACAGCAGCTTCGGTTAATTCAGTTCTTACCCATCTGAACCACAAAACTCATTTTTCGTTAAAAAACAAAGAAACAAACTGTGTCTTTTTCTTTTGCCTTCGATTAACACTGCCTGTTTCACAGAACTTTTCCCACCTCTCTTGAATGATCCTATTTGTTGGTGCTTTTACGTTTCTTCCGAATTTGGCCCGATACGCAACTTGAACCTTCTTTAGTGACCCGGACTGGGCATACCAGATGATTGTCCACACTCTTTGCTGCAGGGTATAAGCCATTTTACCGAAAAAATAACAAAATCTTTAACTAGCTAGCAGAAAAGAAAAATTTTATCGTAAAATGACAAAAAATATGTCAAACGAATTCATTTCATCTTCTCTATCGAACAAAAAAAAGATCTCGTTAGTATAGCGCATTAACAAAAAGTTATGAGCAAAAGAAATAATTCCAAAATTTTGGACAACCCTGTATTTGGTGTTGTGAAGACCCCTTACATTCACACTTACCCTTCACAATACGAATATAATTGAATTTTTTTTACTTTTTTTGTTACTATTTGTATGCTTTTTTCCAACAAACATTTAACAAATATCCAACAAAATAAAAACAAAGTTAATCATAGGTCTCATGACTGGAATTTTATTATTTAAATTGAATAAGAAATTGATGAGTGGTTCCCATACCGTATTCTCTCTAATTAAACCACCGGTGGGTTTATTTTTCAACCTCCCTCAAGGGAGTGGGTTTATTAGAGAGGGTGGGTTAATTAGAGGGGGTGGGTTTAATATTCAACATAAGCGCGCCGAAGTTGCTGCGAAAAAATTGGAGTTATACTATGAACCAAAAATTTTTATTACATTTTCAAACAGACAAATCAAGGAAAATCAAAAAAAAATTCAAACAAATTAGGAGTAAATTTCAAGTTCGTTTTCTTGGAGTGAGCGGTCGCTGGCCTCATCCGAGTCGACTTCTTCGATTAGCGGCAGATCATCAGCGTACATTCGGAAATCAAAGAGCATTTGAAGTCCTTCTGGCACCGGTCCCGTTTCTTTGAAGCAGTGCATTTTAACCTTCGCTTGCCTAAAATTTTAAATCAAATAGATTTGAAAGATACAACCAAAACGTACCGTGAAACCTTCGCCGTCTTCTTCTGCACTGACCATATGCTGAGCATTCATTTGGATGATTCGTCGACTGATCTTGAGCTTCTTCGAGCGGCTTTCCCTGATCCGTGCAGCAAATTGCTTGTCGAGATCCTTGAACTTGAGCGGGCGTTCACCACCAGGAAGTTTCTGTTGAGGATTTACCGTCTGTTGAGGATTCCCTAAAATGAAAACAAATATTTGAACAAAAAAAGTCTGGAAGGAAATCTCACTTGAGTTGTTTCAGCTGATTCTCCTTTCTGACCCAATCAATGACTGTCGAGCGATCAATCTTGAACTTCTTGCTTGCAGAGTGCTTCGAGACTTGCTTGGCGTGTTTGATGACCTGCAGCTTCCATTCGGTTGAGTAAGCCTCGCGCTTTCTGGACTTGACTGGCTGTTCATCTTCACTGCTGGACGCTTCGCTTCCATAGTTCTGCAGAATTTCGTCCATAGCTTCACTAAAAAAATATTACCGTTGGTAAACGATATCGACACCAAAAACAAAGAACAATGCAAAACAAAAGACAATACACGATAGTTTTTGAAAGAAAAAATGAAAGAATGAAAATTAGGCAAAAATGCTCCAAATTTTGAAATTTAAAAGTGCAAAAATTAATTTAAACAGTTTTTGCGAAATTTTTTGGTGTAGATAAAATGACTCTCTAGGGGTGGGTTTATTAGAAGGGGGTGGATTTTTTTTAACCTTCCTCTAGGGGGTGGGTTTATTAGAGAGGGTGGTTTAATTAGAGAGAATACGGTAATCAAGTATTATAGACCCCATTAAACAATTTCTAATTCCTTATCCCTAATTATGAAACCTATGATTAACTTTGTTTTCATTTCTATAAATATAACTTCATGGAACCCATTAGAAAAGTGTTCATCACATTAATCTTCAGGCAAGAATTGCTCTGCAACAAGATACATTCATATTGTGAAGGCATAGGTGTAAATGTTTTTGGTATTGTGCACACCGCTTACATTTACATTCACATTTTCACTTAGTTTTGTGATAGAGCCGTAAATTGTTAAATATTACGTATTTTTTCGCCTTGGTTCCTGATTTTTTCTCGTAGTGCTCAGAACAGATAAATTTATCTATCACATAAAATACAGATCGATTATATCTGCTAGAAAATTTAATTTTTTATATATTCATTGAGGAAATAAAAAATGGGTTTCATTATAAAAATATATTAGAACAAGGGGGGGGTATACTCCGGTAGGGTCGAAATATCAAATTTTATCTGTCAGATAAAATCGATCGGTATTTTATCCGAAAGCTAAATTTATTGGTTCAGATAAATTTATCTGTTCTGCGCACTACGTTTTGCCTTGATCTTTGATATTTTTTGTAGTTGGCTCATTATAAGTTTCGCCGAATTTGCGGCTACCTCACTCCAAACATCAGTTATTGTAGTGTGTAGTCGTCCAAACTTAACTCAGTGACAATGCACATGTCCACTGAAAAATCAACACTTTCCACCAACAAATTTGCGAGATATTAAGTCATCAAATATACTTTTACGCCAAGAATTTGAAACACATTTAGCCTCAGACTCATGACCTCATAGGCACGAACCAAATAAGTGTATGTGTGTGGGTATATTTACCTTGTCTGTGCCTACCTTCTCCACCACAGCCGCCACTAAAATGATGACTTTGAACTGCTGCTCTTGCCGATTGGCTGCGTGTTTATAGTTTGTGCACTGCCCATACTACCCCCTTTACTAGATTGCTGATCTCTTAAGCGCATGTTTTCTACAATATATCATGTTATTTTTCGAGGAGATGGGTGATTTCCAGCTGTTATTTTTACTACAGTTACTTCAGTTTATAACTGGAAAGAGTGGAAATTCATATGTAAGCAAATTTGGCACTATCTTGGCATTTTGTGCACACAACACCTCAAAGCAGACTGAGTAATGGTAAAGCATGAGTTTTGGTTGTTTGCTTTGTTACCTGCGGACACTTGTGACTAGAAACAGGCAGGCTTAGTATTAAAACGACTTGCTGACAGGTTGCTGGGTTTGACAGCCCTTTTTCAACAGGCTGTAAAATCTTCATTTTTGGCATTTTAGAATTTTTTTGAACTATTATACGCAGAACGGCGAAATCTACAAAACAGTTCAAAAAAATTTCTGAAATGCCAAAAATGAAGATTTTACAGCCTGTTGAAACAGTGCTCACACACCCAGCAACTAGTCGGCAAGTCGTTTTAATAATATCCTTCCCAACCCTAACACAATATAATACCTTCACTCCATACTTTTGCATATTTGAAGAAAAAGTGTTACTTTTTGGCTATTAATTGACTCTCCAAGCATGTTCTTGTTCGACTTAACATGGTCACGAAATGGCCTTTTTGTGAGCCTCACTTTGGCTATGATTATACACCATGTCTCCTCCTAGAACGGCTAAATTATACCCCACCGCCAGCACGCGATTGTACCCTGCACCCAGCAGTCAAATAGCTTGGGGGACCAGGGCAACTTTCTTATGAAAAAATTTTAAACTTGACTTTGTTTGCATAAGATTTAAAAGTGTAAATATACAGTTTAAATGACTTTTGAATATTTTTTATGCAAACGAAGTAAAGTTTAATAAAATTAAAAAAAGTTGCTTTGGTCCCCCGAGCTGTTTGACTGCTGGGGGTAGGTTGTAATCGAGTGCTGGGGGTGGTGTTAAGTGCTCCCCTAAAACAGTGTTTTTGCCTTTTTTTAATACCACGAGTTCTACAGATTATGCGTTTTAAATTTTGGTTGAGCACTCCATCAAAGTTCACCCGATTTTGCGAGAATTTTAGGTAGCTGAAAAATAATTACTCATGGGTAATTAATAGAGAGCATATACAAACCCTTTAGTCAAGTGGTTTCTTTAAACTTTGGTATAAGGTGGTGAATATACGTAGTTTTTCTGTAATTTTAAAAATTTTGAGTCCCTTCGTGGCTGATACTGTCATCCTTTGTTCTCGCTTTAGATATCTTCTCTTTTTGTTCTCATTTTAAGCCTTCATTTAAATGACCATTAAACAGTCCAAATATCTGGCCCTCAGACATTGGCCGTTTGAAAAAGAAAACATCGCGCGACATTTTCTTTTATTTTTTGTAGCGCGAAATTGTCCCTTTCTTTGAATTTGTCGAGCGACAATGGCTATTTCTCTATTTTTAAAATGGATAAATTCAAAAAAATGGCAATATCGCGCTGCCTATTTTTTGATGACTTAGTAACTCGACAAATTCCACAAAAAGGGACAATGTCATGCGACGAATTCCCTAAAAATGGGCATAGTCGCGCGATATTTGCCATTATTTAGCACAATGTCGCGCGAATTACTTCTTGATGGGAGGGGATGAAATTAGAGATGGAGGATGGCCTATTCCGGGACGGGACGGGACAAAATTTTTAGCAAAATTTTTCGGGACGGGACACCGGGACGGGACAACCTACAAATCTGTTCCGGGACGGGAATCCGGGACGGGACAAGGGTCAAATTTTCAAATAAATGAGGGTCAGTCAAGGGTCAAATAAATATGGAAACCGAAAAATTTTCCCGGGACGGGACACCGGGACGGGACAAGGGTCAAATTTTTTTCGGTCGGGATACCGGGACGGGACAATCGCATGAAACTCCACCGGTCGGGACGGGAATGTCCCGTCCCGTCCCGTCCCGCCTCCATCTCTAGATGAAATTTTCAACTTGAGAAATGATGTTGCCAGCCCTATAAAATAATTATTGACGGGTTGCAAAAACATTACGTAAATCAAAATTTCAAAAAATTTCGATGGGGTTCAAAATTAATTTTCAAAACAAAAATTTGATTTGTAAAACCCATCAAAATTTTTTTTGTAATTTTTATATATAAAATTTCTTTGCAACTCGCCAATATTTTTTTTAATCAGGACGAAGAGGTTATTCCTAGAGATGATGACGGGACGGGAGGGGACAATCCCGTCCCGTTAATTTTAGAGAATCGTCCCGTCCCGGAATCGCGCCCAGAAATTTTTTGGCGCCTGTCCCGTCCCGGTGTCCCGTCCCGAAATTTTTAAATTTGAATTCTGACCCGTCCCAAAAAGGTCAAGCCATCATCTCTAGTTATTCCTCAGATCTCCGAATATATTTTGGCTTCTATGCTACCTCCGAATAACTTTTTTGGCAACAATAGTAAAAAAACATATGGCATGAAGTGTATTATGTGTGGACGAAGTGCTACATCTGGCTATTTTTTGCTTCTGCATGCTTTACCACAGTCTCTACTACTTTTTAAAAAAAGTATTGTCACCAATTTTTAAGCATGTCTAAATCATCTCATGCTTATAGCTTCTGCCTCTTCTAACCCTATTGCCTTCCTTTCATCACCATCTAAAGCGTACGCTTTAAGGGTGGGTATACCAGCACGTTTTAAAAAGTTAAGGCTGGAGTAGACATTTTCTTTGAACAGTCTGTCATATGGGTTGGCAACGGTAGTTTTAAAACGACTTGCCGACTAGTTGCTGGGTTTGACAGCAGTTTTCAACAGGCTGTATAATCATAAATTTCTTTTTAACTGTTCTGTAGATTATGCCGTACTGCATGAAATAGTTGAAATTTTTTTTCTGAAATGCCAAAAATGAAGATTTTACAGCCTGTTGAAAAAGTGCTCACACACCCAGCAACAAGTCGTTTTAATACTAGCCTTGCCAACCTTACTGACACAGATGGCCTCATAATACCTTTAAAACTAAGCAGAAAACTTAAAATATTTAGGTGAGAGCGCACGTAAAAATTTAGCGAGAAAAAAGGACTGCTGGTGTCTGCCCTTTCTCCGTGCAACGCTCTGGTATGCCCCTTTAAAAACAAAAAAAGTGTCCAATGTATTTGGATGCCCCAAAAATTTCCATACCTTACTAGGTTTTTTTTAAACGACCGGAAATATCAGAGTCCTGTTTGGGACTACATTTTTCCTCCTTTTTTTATTCTGTTATACGATTCTAGATCCGAAAATTGCAAAGTATTTTTTATATATTTGCAAAAGACACCAACATAAAAAGCCCAATTTCACATTCTGTCACTAGACTGCCTAATCATAATTTACAAAACTAATTTGATAAAGGCTCATACTGATTTGGTTTGCGAGGGGTATGGATTTTTTCTGGTGCAAAAAGATTTCTTTTTGGTGCAAATCGGATGTAGAAAGATCCGATTTGCACCAAAAAGAAAGCCTTTTTATCAAAAAAAAATGCATATCAGTTTGCGAAAAGTCTAAAATATGTTATGAATAAAATTAAATATGCCACGATAGCTCCGAAAAAGATCGTGGCACTCTTAAGTTTTCTCGTGGCACTTTCCAGCCTTTTCAACATGTTTTTCGTGGCATCCCATTTTTCGTGGCACATTTAATCTTTTTCATAGCCTTTTCGCAAACCAAATCAATTTACGTCTTGAATAAATGAGTCGGACCGTAGGTGGTAGCGAAATTTTTTTGCTTTGTGTTAGTGTAGCACGAAGGATTCAATTGGCTAAATTGAACCTGAGCCCTTTTTTTGTATAAACATGATTAAAAAATGTTTTTTGAGGCTTTAGATGAAAAAATAGTGCAGTCAAAAATTTTCGAAAAAAATTTGCCTTGGTCCACCAAGCTGATTTGACTGGGGGTGGGTGGTGGAGGTCACTCAGATTCAAGTGCTCCTGTTCAATTTTTGATTAATAAATATGTATAACCCACAATTTTTGTTAAATTTGTATCTAAATATACTAACTATTTCAGAACTTATCAGCAAATACTAGCGCTCTTGCCAACCTCTTCGCTACATTAGATTTTATTTTTTATGGGCTTATCCGAGTCTCGAGCCCAGCCACCACACCCACATTCCATAACTTATTCTTCTAGCGCTTTTGCTAACAATAGTTTATTGCCGACGGACTTGTGGATCAACAGAAGTCAACAAACCGCACGACAGCAAGGTGGTGGTGGTGCTCAATTCTCACCCTTTTTGCTGACTTCAGCTGCGGAGATTGTGGCCAGAGAGAGGCTTGTGGAACAACTAGAACAGGAGTTGCTATTGGTCTCGCAGAATTTAAACACTGATTTATTCACTCCTGCTTATCAAGGTAAAGTTTTTGGAAATTTCAAGTGAGGGGAGGGGGAGGTAATAGGTGTTTATATTTTTTCGGCTAAAAGTATTGGTTTACTTTTGTAATTTCTAGTTCTATTTTAAAGGAAATATCTTTAACACGGGGGAAGGCCGTACGCCCTGAAGCTACGTTCTTGTGCATAAGTTCACGTTGAACACGGGGGAGGGGTTGTGATTTATGAGGTATCTTTTAGGCTTAGGTGGGCCAGCACCCGTTAGTACGGACCAAAGGCGGTTATTTATGACCCTTTTCAGGGGGGAGGGTTATTTATGACCCACAGTCGCCATAATGTCAGCTACCACACAGAATAACATCAAAAGTGTCTGCCTTAAAGATGTATAATTATTTATGCGGTAAAAAAAATTAAGAAGGTTTTTTCTCGTACATAACGTATGTCCTGTAAAAAGCCCCGCCCCCTCTAATAAGATCCTCCCTCAACTTTGAGGACCTATATCTCAGCCTAGAGTCAATTTTTGCAAAGCTGTTTATCGCGTTTTCTTAACTCCTACGAGCTCTACTTTTTATCCAAAAATCTTCGGATCGACTTCAAAATTTCCCAATTTTCGAGGGGTTGAAAAATAAGGCCCGGGGACCTTATTATAGACAATACGGTAATTTACTTACAATTTACTTACAACAGCATGTTTTAGAAACCACTTTGCTAAATCTGTCGGCTGAAATTTCGTCTTCCGCAACAAATACTTTGCCAGTTGACCCTGTATTACAACTTGATTCATCCGAGGTGGATAATCTGCCAGAAACCGAGGCGAATAGTAACCAGTCAATCACTAGCTCAAGAATAACCTACTTTTCAAGCTTAAGGGATTTACTAGCAGATCTTCTACTGCACAACGAAGTAATTTTTTAATTAATTTTTATTGCTTATAGAATGGGTGCCGAAATAACGCCCGTCCAAAAACGTGCATTTTGGATTTTTATCAATTTTTTATGATAGGTGTGTTTGCATAACGCATTGCAAAAGCCGGCCCTATTCCACAATAGGTAACATTTTTTGCCTTGGTCCCCCTGTTGCTTTTCACCATTTTGCATACCATTTTGCTAAATCATTAAATAGCACAAAAAATATTGCACTGTTTGCACAAAAAATGGTGAAAAACAACAGGGGGGACCAAGGCAAAAAATGGTGAAAAACAACAGGGGGGACCAAGGCAGAAAATGGTGAAAAACAACAGACAAAGACAACTGGCCAAACACTTCCAAAAGCGGGCTGAAAAAAGTGTCAGATCCTAGGCGGGAACGAACTTTTTGGGGGTTTGTTATATCGAGAGTCGACTGTATTAGGGAACGTCCATAAATTATGTCAGACTGACAGCCCGTTTTTGGGAAACACCACCCCCACCCTGTCAGAACATGTCAGAATGGGCTTGAACCCCCCTTATTGAAATCTGACAATTTTCTGACACAACTTTTTGACCCAAAATTTATTTCTGCACATTTTTTGAAGTTTAAAACCTTAAAAATGATAGTGTAAAATAACAGAAGCTTTTATTATATGTTAATTGCAAGAGTAGCTCAAGAAGATGATGAAAAGCCTGAATACGGAGAGTTGGCTGATATACTCGCACTTAGTGGTTGCCTTCCTGAACCCATTTGCTTTGATCAGTACTGCCCTACTATGTATAAATATGAGAAAATGATGTGTAAGCATTGTGGGCTCTGTATGTCTAGCGTGAAACGCAAAAATGCACATGAAAAAACTTGCCAGGAAGATGAAATTGATTCTATGCATTTCCAAGACATTGAAGAAAATATCATTGAAGACGAAGTTGATCTGGCTGAAGAAATACAGACAGTGCTAGCCATTCAAAAAAACCATCAAGAACTAGAAATGGAAAACTTGATGGGAAAATTCACTATTTATTTTCAAATCTATGTATTAAAATATATCTATCTATATATTTTATATGACAAAATAATTGAAAATTTTAGAAATCTAGCTTAAATTGTCAAAATATTTAGCGAAAAATTTGCGGAGAAATCTAACATTCCTGTCAGAAAAAAAGGTCTTCTACCCCCTGTCAGATTGGCATGGGACTCCAACCACCCCCCCTGTCAATCTGACAAAATTTATGGATGTCCCCTTACTGAAAAAACATTTAAATTAAAAAAGCAGTCCCACACTGGTTATTCTACTCTAAACCATCGTGAAAAAGTGAAAGACCCAGCTGGGTGTCAAACCTCTTGTCCACTTTTGTATCGACGCTTAATAAAACGCGAAAAAATGGGTGCTACCGGAGAATCCGGTAGCACCCATTTTTGCCTTGGTCCCCCCTGTTGTTGTTTTTAGTAGTAAAAAATAATGGCAGACGGCCCAGTGGGCGTATTTGTTCAGAAAATCTTTGGCCGAATTATTAATAGTCGAGCCGAAAATTGTGCTGAAGTGATGTCACATGTATCTCTTTGTCACCATTTTTGTCTTTTTTCTCGTTCTTTTGAATGACTGCTGCCTTGCTTGGCTTAGGCTTCGAGCTGAAGTGATGTTAGATCAGTGATGTACATGTATCTTTTTCAGCTGCGTCTTGTAGAAAACTTGGCCAGCTTCACATCTAGTAACTTGAACAGCAGTGATATTATGGTGTCTGAGAGCAGTGGCAGTGACAGTAGTAGCAGCGGATCGTGCGATGAAGCAGGTTCCACCCCAGTTTCTAAGCCCAAGCCTACTGACAGAAGGAGGGTTACTAGATCCACCCCCATCAAAACTTTTACGGTGTCAGAAAACAAGGAATTGAAGCAAGTCAGTGAAAACAGGCGATTTTTTCAATCTTTTAAGATTTTAAATAAATTAAACATAATTTTGGTGAAAATTTAGAAAAGGCCTAAACATTGGCCTAACATAAAAGGCCTAAACACCGTAGTCACTATGTTAATACCCTAAACTTTGAGAATCCCCTAAGCTCTAATAATCCCCACCCTATGGACCCTATATCTCAGCCTGGGCTAAAATTTTGAAAATTTGTTTTTTTGTGTTTTTTTATTGCTAACAGTTTTGGTTAATCACTGGGGGTAATTAGAGGAAATACGGTATCCAAAAATTTTGAATTCAGGTATTCTTTCAACTCATTAGAGTGAGGTTTTCATTCCCACTAGGCATTTAAAAATTATTTAAAACCGACTCGCCAACGCAAAAAACTCGCCAACGGCGGAACTCGCCAGTGGAAAAACTTGCTAAAGCAGAACTTGCCATTGCGAAACCCATCAATATACAGTTTTCGACCCGGTATAGAATACCCCCCCCCCAAACTTATGCCTTCTGAAACTTAAGTAAAGAGCACCCAAATATAGGAACTTGTTCGGAAAGAGGGCCGCATTTTTGAAAGTTAATTAATATATGCATTTTGCATTTAAATATGCATTGTTTTTCGACGCATTTTGTTATTAAAGTAGAACATTTATTTTTCGTACATTATTATGTCTTTTTTATTGTCCTCGACGATATGCGAGCTGGAACTAAGCAGTGGTTCTTTGGAGGGGTAGAAAGAGGTAAAATGTTAACTCGCTTCAGCAAAAAGAGTAAAAATTTAGCAAGTTAAATGTTATAGGGAACTCGGAAAATTGCTTTATCGTGCCGATCGCTAATCAAACAGCTTCCACTCTCTGCTCTGCTATTGCTCGTTACGTGGAGCCTGCTTACGAACATCATGAGGTTTTACACAAGTAATACTATTGTTATGTAGAATGTTATTTTGTGTGACCATTTTTATTAAGATATAACTTTGTGGATCCCGAGAATTCTGATGTATATACACAGTCCATCGAATCAGCCTGGGCGAAGTTTAAGCATGCTAATCGCAACCGGGGAGGAACGCATCGCCATCTATTCATGCTATTTCTATCTGAGTATTTGTGGAAGAAGAAGTTTGCTGGGCCTGACGCTCTTTATTGGTTGTGGAAACATGTTTGTGAAGTATTCGTGTGTGTTGATGGCGAGATTACTATTCGCCAAGTTTTTGACTGTGAATGGGAATACGATGTATTCGAAGAGTAATAAAGGTTTTTAAATGATATGGCTTGCCTAACTGGGCTTTGTTTAATTGTTCAAAAATGCGGCCCTCTTTCCGAACAAGTTCCCAAATATATGTTCCAGACCCCAGAAAAAGGCCGTAAAACACTTATCAGTCACAACTTCCATACCCCTAAGCCTAAGGCATAAGGCTTAGGGCCTACCCCTAAGCCTAAGGGCTAAGCCTAAACTTGTTGTTACAAAGTGTAGTTACAACGATTTTTAGAAGGTCTGATTTTGGGGAGGGGGGGTATTCTATACTAGCGCCCAGTTTTCAAATCTTTTTTTTTTCCAATTTTTGCGTTGTCGAGTTTCGCCATTGGCGAGTATTTTGCGTTGGCGAGTCGGTTGCGTCCCCAGAAGTGACAAATTAAAGTAATTCAATACAACATTATCCTAAATAAATTAGACTTCTGAAAAAGTTTTGAACATTTCGAAAAACCTGTATTTTTTCAAATAACAGAAAATAAAGCCAAAGTAAGCAAAAATTCTGATCCAACACACAAAATTAGCGTTATCTCTTCAGCTGATCTTCGATTTCTTAGACAATTTTAATAATATTTTTCAGAGTTTTATCAATCTGGTGCAGGACATACGAGTCAGGTGTGGTTTATGTAACAAGCTGGTCATCCATTCTCCAGCTCTCACCGCCAGTGACACTGATTCTAGTCCGTTGGATAGGAGAAAACGGCTGGGGTCGCATTCAGAACCACCCACTCCCTCTATACCACACGCTCCATTGACTAGTGCCTTGAAGAACAGGGAAATCATGAGCTACCGCACAAAACACTGCCAAACTATGCCCATTTGCAGCAGGAGCTATGTAGGTGGTTGGACCAAGGGTCAGAGAGTTGGGCTGAGCAACCAGTAAGTTGGTTTCTGGGAATGTTTTTGGGGAATTTAATTACCAAATTTAGGTTTCTGCCAAATAAAAGAAGTGTGATAGATGTCGTCAAAGCAAAAACATTTTGTGTTGGCTATACCGATGATGGTCTAGGACTAATGACTGCCTCACAAGGTCACTTTATTTGCTACAATTCAGGGGTCGCATTCAAAGTGCGGAAATTAAAAATATTCATTTGTTTCCAAAGTTTAGATAAAAAAGTCAAGAAAGCTAATACATTTTTGCTGAGTTTTATACTTGGAATTTCGGGTCAAAACGGGAACGTGAATTCAAAGTTTTTTGAAAACTGTAACGGGAATCGGAGAAAACCCGGGAATCCCGCCGGGAAACGGGAATATTAACGTGAGTATTAAATTGCCGTTAATCAAATTAACTTAATAACACCTGATTAAAATTATTATAATAAGCTACTGAGTGCAAGATGATCAAAATGACCCTAACCACCGTGACCACTGCACCCCTACCTTAAAGACACTTTAACCAATAGGTATCTTCTCTTCTTTTAGCCTTTAGTATCGAGCCAAATTTTCCAGAAGAAGGTCATAATTTTTTCTTATTTTTCTTATAAGATTTGGAAATGAAAATAAATATTATTCACCAGATCCAAATCAATTATTTACTGCAAATGTTTAAAATAATAGGGGGCCTATTCGGAAGAAGTACCGGCTGTTCTTGCATTTTTCGTCAAAATGTGCCATTTTATCCAGTGCTCATTGATTTTTGACCACCAAAAATAAAGATTTTGACGTAAAATCTCAAAAATTTTTTAAGATTTGGATTCTTAAATAAAGTACAAAGCTGAGCCCTACTTTATGCGTTATTACAGCCAAAAATTGAGTCCACCGAAAATTTTTTTAAGAAAATTTCAGGCTGAATTAACCTTGACCCCCACCAGTCGATTAATTTTTTTTTATTTTATAATTATAGATAAATAAACAATTTTTTTTATTTCGCAGGTTAATTGACTGGTGGGGGGTCAAGGTTAAGTGCTCCAAATTTCAACCAAAATTTATATAAAATATAGTGAATCTATTTTTCAGACCACAAAATCCGACTATACAGCTCCCAAGGCTGTCGCAAGCGATATATGCTCAGGAAATTACTGGATGTGCCTTACGTTGGATGGTCTATACTGGACGTGATAGTGAGTCCTGATGGCAGGGACGTCATCTACTCCACTTGTAATATCCATTGATCGTAACTGAAAGCAAACAGATCTCAATACAATATTTCAGGGAATGAGGCCATGTTCCAGTGCAATATCCATGACCCTGAAAACACTTGGCTGCCGCTGAGGTTTGGTATTTATTAGATTTTATTTTTTTAGAAAAAGTCAGGTATTAGCTTTGCAATTTTTGCTATGAACTTACTCTCAACACTGCTGCATCGTTATTAAAAAAGCTGTGTCGGATGAATTTTTTTTTGTAAAACTCGATAATGTGAATAAAATCGAGCGGGTAACACGATCGGCGAAATTGATACTAGAAAAAAAATTATCTCTTAAGGCTGCAAAAAGAGGGTCGGTAAAAAGCAGGCCGGTAAAAAGAGGGCCGAATAGTTAACTCTTTTTTGGGGAGAAAATACACTGTCTGACGGTTTTTACTACTGATAACGGCTTTCCTGCTTTGGCTTTCCTGCCGACAAATGAAGCGGAAACTGGGTACGAAGAATTGCTGGTAGAGGTCAGTGCCCGAATTGCAAGTCAAACTATTCCACCTGCAAATGTCGCCAATAAATATATTGAGTGTTTTTCTTATTTAAGAGTTTTTACGTTAAACAGAATTCACATACACTCGCAGAATAGATGAAAATGGACAAGAAATGGACTCTCTTTTTCCGATGGAGTCTTGGAACTGCTACAGATCTGTGTTGGATGAATTGCCGAGGACTAATAATGCGATGGAGGGATGGCATAAAGAGTTCGACCGGAAATTCTCAAAGCGTAATATAAAGCTAAGTCATTAAGTCATTAGGTATCAAACATCATGTTCAGGGCATGAAGTGAACCCAGCTGATCCACTGTGCAATCCAAGAAGCACTAAGGTCGCCAATTCAGAACGCCAGATTTTACAGCTTGTCTCTGATTACTCAAATGTGGAGCCACAAAACCGTCGCCGCCTTCCTTATCTGAAAAGCTTGCAATTCCATATGTCGAAATTCTACACAGAAGAGCAGTCAGAAGAGTTGGCGGAGGAAGTGCTTCCAGAAGAAGAAACGGAGAGCGATTTAAGTGATGCAGATGTTAACGGTGATAATGACTGAATCAATACCCTTTCGCGCTTGTTATGTTGCAGAAGAAATTATTTTGTGAGAGTACGGGAGAAAAAAAGGTCAGTACGAGTACGAATACGAAACCAAATAATAAGAGGTACGAGGTACGAGTACGACCAAATTCAAAAATTTCGAGCACTGGTTACAAGCTGTGTTTAGCACATGGAAAACAATATGACAACAGAAAGCAGCCCCAGAAGTAGTTTTGAGCCCGAAAAAGAAGAGTTAACTATTTGGCCCTCTTTTTATCGGCCCGCTTTTCACCGGCCCTCTTTTTGTAGCCCTCTATTTAGCCACAACCCATTTTTCGAATTAAAATTATTTAAAAGTGTAAATAAACAGTTTTTCAAGACTTTTGCAAAAAAGTAGTGCTGGGGGTATAGTGCAATCGAGGGCTGGGGGTTTAATGCAAGTGCTCCAACAAAACTTACCCCAGCCCTCCAGCTGGTCGCAGGGTCACCATTAAATCCAGGTTGGACTGTATCCTAAAAGTGATCCCACCTATATTCAGTAGAGGAAATATTTAATTACTTTAAAAACGATCACATTTTCTTTTGACCAATTTCATTTCAACAAGTTTTCTCTAGCCTAGAATATTTATGACAATTAATAGCCAATTATAGTATGAACGCCACCGACGGCAGATTTGCTCTGTTCTCCATTCGCTTCAACGCGGAGGGGACAGAAGTAGTAGGAGGGGCAAGTGACCAACACCTCTTCATTTACAACAGAGAAGTGGGCAAATGTGTGCTCGGCTTGAAGGCTCATGATGATGATGGTTTGTTAATCATTTGTATGATAAAAATGATAAATTGAGAAATTCCAGTCAATGCTGTTTGTTTTGGTGATCAAGCCTCACATATCATCTTGAGCGGCGGAGATGATGGACTATGCAAAGTGTGGGATAGAAGAATTATGGAGGATGTTAAAAATCCGAAACCTGTGGGTATATTTGCTGGCCACAGAGATGGAATTGTAGGGGGTTTCGCTGAAAAAATTTTGTGATATTGTTGAATACGGTTCATTTTTAGGTTTTCATTGACTCAAGAGGCGATGATAGATATTTAGTAAGTATTTTCAAAAATGAAAGTGGACATTTTGTCCCAAGTTGGATTTTGAAACTGAAGCGTGGGGGTCGGTGGTGCTAGCAGGCTATAAATCAGGCCCCCCCCCGTCAGGATTTTTTAGCCTTTTTAGCCCCGCCCCCATCAGAAAATTTTTCACGATCCTGTGTACGTCTATGCATATATGGAGTGATACTCTTTTCTAGTACCAAAATACTCTTTTCTAGTACCGAATATTTTACTTTTTCGAACTCTTCCCTTTTTCTCCCCAATTTGAACGACATTATTTTTTTTAATTTTAACCATCCTATAGACCTGAATTTCAGCTGTTCAGCAAGATATCTTTCCTCAGAAAAATATTTTGAAAAGTTAGAGATCTACGGGATTGAAGAGAGGAACTTGGTCGAAAAAGTCACTTCACCCGTGGACCGAAAACTTTACATTTTTGAAAACTTTTACATGAGTGGTCTTCCAACACATTTTGTGACATGAAGATTGTCGTTAAGGGTTAGATCCCGGGTAGCGGTCAACCAATTATGGTTAGTCTCTATTGTCCAATATTGTTACTATTGTACAATAGTCCCTGTTGTATTGTACCTTCCCCTTGTAACCACCCCAAGGGGGAAGGTACAATACAACAGGGACTATTGTACAATAGTAACAATATTGGACAATAGGGACTAACCATAATTGGTTGACCGCTACCCGGGATCTAACCCTTAACGACAATCTTCATGTCACAAAATGTGTTGGAAGACTACTTACATGAGTTTGAGGCCTTGTTAGATGCTGAGATTCAACGCTACACTTTTATGTGTCAACCAGAAAAAGTACCGTATTTTCTCTGATAAGCCCCCTAAATTAAAAAAAAACGTATTTGCGGCATTGTGTTTTCGGCCCATTTTTTGAAACCTTCTGTCATGCATTTCACCCCTTATTTTGTAGCTCATCTCACTGGCTACAAAATGGGTAGTAACTTGTATGAGAGAAATCTTTAAAAATTGGGTCAATATCACAATGGCAAGAACACAATTTTGAACGCAAGGGGGGCCGCCTTGTTAGAGGAAATATGGCATTAGTTCAGAAAAGTTTTTCTATGTAAATTAAAATTTGGTACTAGAGAAGAGTATTTTGGTACTAGGAAAAAGTACCAACCTACATCAAATAGTCAAACTTTAATCTTATAGTTAGTGTCTTCGGCAGTGATGGGTCCGCCCCGCCCCAAGGCCGCCCCGCCCCGGGGCGGCAGCCGGTACGGGGCGATTTTTTGGAATCGCCCCGGGGAGACCCCCGGGGCGGGGCGATTTTTTGGAAACGCCCCGGGGCGTGCTTTAGCTACTACTACTTTAGCTACAGCTTACTTTAGCTACTACAGGTCACAAAGCACGGTTCGGTGCCGAACTTTCAGAGATAAAGATTTTGATGAATTTTAACAAAAAATTTATTAACATTTAACGCTTACTATTTGACACATATTTAATCTATTAATCAAGTTGCTTAAATAAACTCTCTCCGTATTAGTCATCCATAAAATACGAAGTTAGGTATATTATACCACAAAAATGTTTGGGGCGCCCCGCGCCGGGGCGGCAGCCGGTGCGGGGCGATTTTTTGGAAACGCCCCGGGGCGTGCGGCGGGGCGTGGGCGAAAATTGGGCTCGGACCCATCACTGGTCTTCGGGCACCAAATGTCCTCCAGTCGTCATAAGTTTTTCTTTTCAGCTTACTAACTGCAAAGACCAGACTGTAAAAGTGTGGGATCTAAGACACTTTGGCAGTGATTCAGCAGTCGTGAGTTTTTTTTCACTCCTATAAGATTTATAAAAAATTATACTCTTGCAGCACTCCACCATAAATGCTGTCACAGATCAAAAGTGAGACAATTATTCGCAAATATCAGAACATGACTTCAATTTATTTTTAAGGTGGGACTACCGCTGGCAATGCTCTCCGATGCACAACTTTGTGTCAACCAATCTCAAAGACGACTGTTCCGTGGCCACCATTCGGGGTCATTCTGTGCTTCACACCCTTATAAGAGCTAGATTCTCCCCCGACTACACTGGCAAACGGTTCATCTATACGGGTTGTGGAAGGGGCAATTGTGTCGGTGAGATTTTGGACTTTTGATTTCACATTTATCCTATAATTTCCATTACAGTCTACGACTTTCTGACCGGCGAGACGTTTAAAGTATACTCAGGCCATGCTGCTGTGGTCAGAGATGGTTAGTTTTCGTTTTAGAAGCTCGGTGAAATCACAAAGAAATGGTAGGAAGCCGAAATGTGGGGCATTGTAACTAAAAATTTGGGTTATGAAGTCAGGTACCCGTTTCAGGTCCATAAAATTAAAGTTTTCGTGTCCGAGTGCAGATAGATGGCCTAAAAATTTCGTGTTTCGAACCCGAGAATTAGACTCCAAATGCTGTTTAGCCGACTTGAAAATTATGAGTATTCAGAAACCTTAGTGAAGATTGATACGGTCGGTAAAAATTTTGTTATTTTGGAATCGGATCCACACAATTTATTCACAACGTAAAACCTTATAAAACTTTATAAAATAGCCGAAACTCACAACACGGATACATGTACCGTAAATCTCGGCTTTTTGATGATAGTTCAAGGTTCAAGATAACGAAGGGTGTCCAAGATTGTCATGTATCCAGACTGAGAAAATTTTTCAGAAATTTCCACGCATCTAGACGAAGCCCACACTAGAAAACCCTAATTCAGATAAAATAACTCAAAAAATACCCAAGCAAAACGAAACTACCCAAAGCAACAAAAATTACTAAAAGTTTGATATTCAGTAGCTTGGCATCCTCACCAGAATGAAATTGTAACATCTGCTGTAAGTTAAACCACCATTCTCTCAAATAGAAAAACAGGGCTATTTTAGTGGGACGGCAAAACCCACGTGTGGAGATTTGACGAGCGAGCTAATAGATCAATCAACCCAGACTCCTCTGTGACCGGCGATGAGGACAGTTGTGACGAAAACTATGAGCCGATCAGAAAACGCTTTGTGGACTACCGACGTAGGACTGGTTCTAGTAGAAGGGCTAATAGAAGCCAAGATTTGGGAAGTCAAGGGTCTGCGATGGCCACTACAAAAAGGTAAACCCTAATTTTTGAAGAAAATACATGCATTTTGATAACCATAAATTTTGCTATAGGAAAAAACAAGAGGATTTCAGCTCAGACGATGAACAATGAGATATTGCACAAAAATTTGATCCGAGAATGTGCCTTACAAAATTCTACTACTTGACAAAACAATTCATGAGTATTTGGAAGAGTGCTTAGAATGCGATTCCATAATTCTTGTCAATAGCATTCACTATTTACTGTGATAAAACGGCTCTCCCTTGTTCTAGACTGAATTGTTGCAGTTGGCTCTCGATAACCCGTCACCCCCCCCCCTGTAATAACCCGTTCCCGCCTAGGGTCCAACACTTTTTTAACTCAATTTTTGAAAAATTTTGCCGAATACGATTTATCAGTCTAGTGCAAAATATTGTAAGGATTTTTTGCCGATCATTTTAAAAAAATATTAAAACTTTTGCCACTAAGATCCGCGCCTCTCGATAACCCGCCACCCTATTTTGAAAGTAGGGTGGCGGGTTATTGAGAGGCGCGGGATTTAGTGGCAAAATTTAAACATTTTTAAAAATGGCCGGCAAAATCGGAATGCTTGCGATATTTCGCATCAGGCTGACGAATCATATTTAAAATTTTTTCAAAATTTTCAAAAATTGAGGTGAAAAAAGGGTCGGACCCTAGGCGAGAACGAACTTGAGGGGGTGGAAAAATTTTTCGAGGGTGGGGTGATTGCACTTGGGATACTGTCGTGGCGGGTTATCGAGAGTCGACTGTATAGCCAAAAATCCTTATAGCCAAAGCGGTTACTGTATTGATTCTAATAGAACACTAGTCTCTAGTAGAACACCACCTTAGAAAATGACTGAATTAATGCATGAAAATGAGATATTTTATCAAAAGTTCTTAGGAAATCACGTAATGCTAGTAATTTGTAGTTGATGCGTGCTAGATGCACGAAAAATTTTATCCAGGCTTTTCTTTTTATATTAATTATATTAAAAAGCTTTTTTGTTTTATCTATGTATTGTAAAAGTTGAAATCCGCTTCTGGGGCTAAGATCCGTGAATTATACAAAGATTGGATATAATATGGTGTTGAAAAAGAAGTAACAAAAAATAAACATACAAAAGCTCCTCCGCTGGCCCTTGTAGATTTGATTTTTTGCCTAACGAGTTTAGTAGTGTGTCCTGAGAATACTTGCACTAGGCGCTTTAAAAAACTGGCTTTGTAAACAAGCGATAAGCGCCAGTGCTGGGCACAGTCTCAAATATTGTACAGTTGCGTACGCCACGGATTGCACTCAAAGACAACACCGTACACTGGTTTAACCTCCTTTTTTAAGTGCCAAATAGTCATAGAAGGCTTTTTGAATTGACTCGGCTTCTATGAAAAAATCGGGTTTCAAATAACTAATTTTGTAAAAATATCGAACTACCTCGTGTCTCATCAGGGGTTGGAAATTAGCACCAGTCTCAGATTCTAATATTCAATAATTCAAAATTTGACAGTGACTTTCGATTTTTGAGAGTAGTTTAATAAGCAAACTGACTACGCTAAACATGAATCCGGTGTCAGAATTGAGGATTTGCTAAAAGGTAGCGAGATTTAAAGAAGTTCGTAATACAACATCGGAAGCTGTTTTATCCGTTCGAAGACGTCCTCTTTCCGAATTTTTTTTTCAGCCATCGTGTTCAGCGTGAAATTCTGCACTAAACAAAATTTTTGATAATTTTTTTTGATCATATACGGTGCGGCACCGGTGGTACCGGTGCCCGGTGCGGTGCCTGGAGCCGAAAATTTTTGATCGGTGCTCCGGTGCTGTGCCCGGTATCGAAATTTTAGGAGTCGGTGCCCGGTTCGGTGCCGGCCTCAGGTGGCCTTACATAGGGAGTGAACTTGCGAACTTGCCCAAGGACCAGAGGTGGGGGCGTTTAAGGGGCATGCTCACCTGTTCAAAATTTGTCCCCGCCAATTTAAATTTTTTTCCAATCTCTAAACTTCTGTACGGGTTTTTAACAAAACTATACCTAGAATAAAATTCTAGGCGTTAGAACCAAGTCGAAAAATCCGTAGAAGAGTTCATTGATTAGGAAAAAAATGGAATTGATGGGGGCAAATTTTGCACAGGTGAACATGCTCCTTTAAATCATGTTTGACTTACAATCAAATTGATGACTTTCAGTGATTTATAGCATCTGTAATTTTAAGCATGACTCAACTTCACATAGAAGTTTTCTGCGATGGAGACATGAAAAACATCTTTGGGATGTGGTCCATCACACACCTGATAGACCAAGCCAAACCATTCAAGAAATTTACACGGAAGGAATTATAGAACATAACTCACTTTATTCAAAACCACAACAAATGAGAATGTACACGACGATAAAGGATTTCTTGTAGGGACGCTTCTTTCAGACACCACTGTTTCGATAATTCTTTGTTTCCAGCACTTTCCTTCCGCAAAATGGACAGATCCCTTTCTAAGAATTGGCTGTTTTAGGGCCTCAGAAAAAAGTGGAAATGTGAGCAAAACCTGCCTGAAATGCGCAAGACTGACAATAGTGAGCAGAA
The DNA here is from genome assembly GCA_029231635.1 of Ditylenchus weischeri. NCBI lineage: Eukaryota > Metazoa > Nematoda > Chromadorea > Rhabditida > Anguinidae > Ditylenchus > Ditylenchus weischeri. Next base: position 460,325 of record JAMRYI010000017.1, read on the forward strand.
ATGTGATGAGTCATGTGCTTGCATATCCTACACTTCTTGAAGTCATCGCGGCCGGCTTTGAACCTGAAATCGATTGTATGAGTTCAGTAAAAAAAATAAGCATTTTCCCATTGGAATCTATAGTAACAGTAGAAAACTGTGACCGTCAGGTAACCTGATAGTCAAGCAAGTAATCAAAGATGTTTAAAGTGAAAATTTTTAAGACAAAGACAAGGACAAAAAGGTTTTTATTTCAAAGCTGGTCTAGAGACACAAGTCTGACTACAATTCTGCCAGGAAAATTTGATTTCGGACCACAAATAACCCCCCAAACAAAAAATTAGCTTACTTTTTCGAAGATGAAATCAACTTGTTCTCGTTTGTAACTCTGCTTGATCCAGGAACATTTTTGTTTGTGTGAACAGTTGCCAACTGAGACAACTTTGCAGTACCTGAAATGGAAAGTATAAAACCTTAAGCAAATTTGAAATTACAGTCAACCACAAACACTTGTGATCTATATCACTTACATTTTTCGCAGACCATTTTAGCAAGACTAGGCAGCAGTGTTCAACTGAAATTGAAAGAACGGTCAGGTTTATGTTTTGTCGGGTATAATTTGCATAAAAATAACGAAGAAAGCTCCAGCTTTCGCATGTTTAATGTTTAAAAAAAAATCAAAATGCCACAAAAGCAAAAAGCTCCTTTCAAAAAGTTAAACTTTTTACAGGGAATGACAAAGTATCAATTTTCAATCTGCTTAATCCCTTTTACAGGTAATGCCCTCTTTAGACAGCTCAACACCTTTAGCTGGTCAAGAGATACCTGAAGAATTAAGCAAAGTAACAAACAGCTCCACCTCCAAACTCATTCACTTCGCCGACACTATTATTGGAATAAGTATCTCCCTGACACTATCAGCTACCTTCGCTTGTTATATATACTCCTTACATGAAAATGAACTATGGTTTTCAAATATACGTGATGTTGAGCGAGAAATTAGCTTCCGAACAGAGTCTGGGCTCTACTATAGCTATTATAAAGAGTTTTTTTCTTCACCCAACAGTTCGATGGAAGAAATTATTTACGGGCTAATGCACGACAAGAGGACTGAATATCCAAGGCAGATCAATATTTTGCAGAGGTAGAGCTTTTGTTGCAGCATGGTTTTAATGGAGGCGCGAGATAGGTCGAGTTTTTTAGAAGAGGCACAAAAGTCTGCCCACAATTAGACAAAAAATCTAAATTACTTTTGTTACAAAATTTTACGTAATCCGTTGAACGACGTACACACCAATTATCAGATAATTGAAACTCTACGATCCGAAAAATCGCAAGGATTCCGATTTTGCCAATTGTTTTTAAAAAACAACAAATTTTAGGTTAAAAAAGTGAAAACTCGATATAGTGACTAGGGTTGGCGGGTAACCGACATTGTCGACTTCGGTTACCCGAACCGGAACTTGAAAACCGGAAAATTCCCGGTTTTTCGGATAAAACCGAAAATTGAAAAATTTCCTTCCAAAAAAAGGAAACGGAAATTACCCGAACCGAAACCCGAAATTTTCGGTTCGGTTACCCGAACCGCCAACCTTAATAGTGACACCTCTTTTTGAAAACAGGTGTCATCGAGTTTTTTTTAAAGACTTAAAATTCGGGTAAAAAAAAGTGTCGGACCCTAGGCGGTAACGAACTTTTGGGGCGTCACTATATCGAGTTTTGACTGTAACATTTTTTCAGGTTCAATATTTTCCAAGAAGTGCTACTCGCCCTCATCTACCGTCTACTTACCTACTCCAACCTCGTCATCCTGCCTTCCTCAATCCTCTTCTACACCTACTCTTGCTTCTTCTTTTCTGGCCTGCTCCACTTCTCGCTCTTCAGTCTCTCCTGGAAACTTGGTCGTCATTGGAGCTATGGCTTGCTCACCTCCGCTTTCCTACACTCTCACCTAGAAGATGTTACTCGCACCTTCTTCACTGTCAACCTACGCGAAAATTTTGCATTGCCTTTTTTCTTTTTGCAAAATTTTTTCGTAATCCATCTTCTATCTGAAAAAACCACCCAAAGTCTCAAATCAAACTCATTAGTTCTAAAATTGAAGAACTTTTCCAACCTCCAATCTCTAGCAGCTTCCACTTTTTTCTTTTCGTTATTCTGGCAAATTAACCAGTACATTCTGGCATTACAGTCAATTGCTTTGCTAACTATATTGCTGCTCTATGGAAACCAACAAAAAAATGTTGTAATAAATATACTGGTAGCTCAATCAATTGGCCATCTGATTCTCATACCTGTCCAATTTATGCAACCCATGCTATTGGTTTCTCTAAATTTGGTGCTCAATTTCTCAATATTGTTGTCTCTTTACATAATTCCACTTCCTTTATTATTCAGCTGCAAAAATGCAGCTTCTAGACTAACTTTTATTGCAGTGCTGACTATGTTTTTGCAGTATTGTTTGAAATTCTTGCTCAAAATTGAGTCTGATACTCACATAATACACTTTTTGCTAGCCAAATTTTCTGTGATGTCTGTTGAGATTCCATTTGAGTCGGTTTTGTATATTTGTCATGGTGCTTTCGCTTGGCTGGATTTGCCTGAAATGTTCGTGAGAACTCAGAAAAGTGGGGTGCTCATATTGTATCTTTTGACTGTAGCTGTTTTGGTGTTTTTGGTGGTCAAGAAGGTTGTTAGAAGAGAGCAGTTTTGTAACCCATCAAGATTTTCAAACGCTGCTTTGGTGTATTTGAGTGCCCAATCTCTACTGTTCGGAATTTTCGCACTAATGACAATGAGGCTGAAGTATCTGTGGTTTCCACAAGTTTGTGTTCTGGCAGCGTTTGGAAGTTATTTGTTAGACAGAATCACTGGAAGATGGGCTAGAATTGTGCTGGTGTGTGCTGTCTCTACCGGTTTATTATGGAGACAATATGGTGAATACACTAAACAGATGGATAATGAGAAGGTGGGCAAATCTTTAGCTTGATTTTAGACTCTTTTTACTTACCTAGCCCTAGGAAGACCACGTTAAAACGGTTGCCTTGACCACGCGGATTTAGTTGGCAGGGGTAGTATTAAAACGACTAGCCGACTAGTTGCTGGGTTTGTGAGCACTTTTTCAACAGGCTGTAAAATCTTCATTTTTGGCATTTCAGAAATTTTTTTTTGAACTGTTTTTTAGATTTCGCCGTTCTGCGTATAATGGTTCAAAAAATAATTGTGAAATGCCAAAAATGAAAATTTTACAGCTTGTTGAAAAAGTGATGTCAAACCCAGCATCTAGTCGGGAAGTCGTTTTAACACTACCCTTCCCAACCTTACATATAAACTCGTTATTCATCAAACATCAGAAAATTTTGAAAGGGGTACTAAAATCAATATATTTTTTGATTGCTACAGTGAACCGCCTATAAACTTAGGGTGGGTCATTTGACCAAGTGCGGTCGCGGTCTTTTTACAGAAAGTGGATTGCGGTCGCGGTCTTTCATAGGCTCGAGATGCGGTCGACCGCGCGGTCGTGCGGTCTTTCATGTGACTGAGATAACTCCATAGAATTCCAGTCAATTGCAGCCAAATATCAATCATATTTGTTATTTGAAATAATATCTTTATTCACCAACAGAAACAATATCAATAATGAAACTGAAGGCTTTTCAGGTTCTTGTTGAGGGAAGGCAGGTTATTTTCAGCTATGAAGTGGACAATTTTTCGGTCCAGTGGCACTAGGTCTCATGAATATTGATACTGAAATTTATTTTCAAGCTAAATACTACCTATTGGTTTAACGAAGACATCCAAGCTTCCCTTCTGGCTCTCAAATTTCTCCTTCTGCTGAGCCTCCATTTCTTTGAACTTTGCGTCATATTCGGAATGAGTAGGGGAGATGAGTCCTTAGTCGCGCTGCACTTCGATGGCTCAACTTAAGCGTGGCTTGCCTTTATCGCACGCATTGCATCTGACTTCGGTTTTCGACCCCGGAACCCTGGTGAAGAGAGACCCGCCTCCTGCAGCTTTGTTAAGTTTGAGATCCCAAAACAGCGATATTCTGAAGATTACAAGATATTGATCGTGTCTCGCTTCAGCGGCAAATTTTGAACTTATTCGAAATTAGAGGGCAAGACAGAAAAAACCGCAAAGACCGCAAGAACTGCTGCGGTCGTGCGGTCTTTGTCTGGCATCGAATGCGGTTTTGCGGTCGCGGTCGTGAGCCCAGAATATGGTGCAGTCCTGCGGTCTTTGCGGTCGCGGTCGACCGCAGCAGACCCACCCTATATAAACTGGAGCCTCAACCCCCCTCAAGATTTGAACAAATAAGCTACATAAATTCAGGAATTCTACGATCCTGACACAGTCCACTTAATGGAGTGGATCAAAACTCTGGATCACAATACTGTGTTTACAGGTAGTATGCAGTTAATGGCAGGTAAGTTCATTCACTAAAAATCCTTGTAAACAAAATATTCTTGCAGGTGTCAAAGCATGCACCGGCCGCACGATAGCCAATCATCCTCATTTCGAAGACAAATGGCTCAGACAGCGAACTGAGCGACTCTACCAGATTTACGGAAGACTACCTGTGGAAAATGTGTACAACATAATCATGTCAGAATATGTAACTCATATAATTGTGGAAGATTCCATATGTCTGGCACGCTCCAATGGATGCTCCACCAATGATCTGGTAGATCTGGCTAATAAACACCGAGATGATTCAAACTCTAGCAGATTCAACGGAAAAGGGGCCAAGAAGAGTGAGGAACCGAGATTTTGCAACAAAATAAGAGAGTTTGGAAGAAACAGCGCGAAATTTTTTAAGTTGGTATTTGAGAATAAGACATTTCGGGTGTATGCACTTATTGATATTGCATGATTGAGTATTTGTAAGAGAATCTCTGCATTAATTTCTTAATTTATTCGCATAATAAAAACTAACATTATTTATTTTGGTATGCAATTTAAATTTTAGACACATATATTGCAACGCTACGATATTTTTAACGCCCCCCCTAGGATTCTGTGGCGACGAGATATTCCGGCAGGGCCAATGTCCTAGATCACTATTTCACAAGGTGTAAAAAATAAAAAATAAATTACACGAGGGCCTATAGACCGCGTTTCTGCCCCCAAAATAACCAAAGAGTATGTATTCTCTAAGCCAAAAGAGGCAAAACGCGAGCCAAAAAACGCGAGTAACTATTTTTGAGCAGAAAGGGGAGTTAAGTTTCTGCCAAATGATGGTCTAGGACATTGGCCCTACCGGAATATCTCGTCGCCACAGGTTCTCGTGTTTAAAAGGTATGACAGCAGGTAGTTGTGCCAAAAAAGGCAGAGACCAAATTTTGCGCAAGTAGCGGAGATTCTGCATGCTAAAGAAGTTTAAGCAGAGTTCAAAAATAGCTAGTCGAAAATAAAATTACCTGGTAAACTTGATTCACACATATTGCGCATTTTAAAACATAATGAAATCCACCAATGTTTAACAACCATTCTTTGTACCATTGCGATAGGCCCTTCCAGTGGGGGATTTCAGCGAATGAGCAAATACCGTATTTCTTTTAATAAGCGTGCCCATTTATTTTCCAATCACCTTCGAGGGTTCCCGACTATTGGAGACTGCCCATTTATTTTTTCGATCAAAATTTATTCGAAGACAGACAACAAAAAGAGGTAAACATTCAATAACACAAACATACGAATTCTAACCATCAAATTCAAAATGAAGACTGTCATCGGTAAGGTAGCCATTTTCTTCGTCTTGATCAGCATCAAACAGCAAAACATTTGTATTTTTCCAGAAATTTTAGCTTAAAGAGTTAAGGTGTCGGTGAAATCGTCTTTTAGGGTGCGCGTTTATTGGAGACTGCCCGACTATTGGAGACTGCCAGCTTATTAGAAGAAATACGGTAGTATAATTTTTAAACTTGCAAAAGATTAACAGTTATAAATTTCTCGGTAACTAGCATAAGTCGTAAATTGCCAGAGTCATAAACTTTATGTTTACTAGTTCACAAATCTTTCTTTTGGGTTATACTTCTTTTTGTCCCAGATTTTTTTTATTTTTCTTGATAATTTTCTGACCTTTTTTCAAACGGATAACCCCATCGTGTAACCCTGCCCCACCCCTCTAGTTTCCAACGGAGTATGATTTTGTGCAGGTTCTATTGAAAATGCACAATAAAAAATTGAAAGTATGGATCAAGTCAAAAAAATAATTTCGTTCATACTTTTAATTTTTTTGTTTTATATTTTTAAGAGATCTTGCAAGAAATTATACCTGGTTAGAAACTAGAATCTCACGACAACACAATGGAGTTATCACTTTGAAAAAAAGAAAATAAAAATATCAGAAATTTAAAGAAAGAAAGAAAATAAAAAACATCCGGGACAAAAAGACGTAAAATTGGGATAAAAAAACTATAACCCCTTCCGGCGACCGGACATTGTCGACTATTAATCCAATTTGTCGCGCGACTATTTTTCAATGAAATTCGGGCAAAACAACCGAATTTTGTTAAAAATAGTCGATTATATCCGGTTGCCCACCCTTCTTTTTCTTAAGTCGGGCTGGCAAGGGCAGTATTAAAACGACTTGCCGACTAGTTGCTGGGTTTGTGAGCACTTTTACAACAGGCTGTAAAGTCTTCATTTTTGGCATTTCAGATTTTTTTTGGAACTGTTTTTTAGATTTCGTCGTTCTGCGTATAATGGTTCAAAAAAATTGTGAAATGCCAAAAATGAAGATTTTACAGCCTGTTGAAAAAGTGATGTCAAACCCAGCAACTAGTTAGACGATTCCAAAGTCATATTGTCTCGCCACGAAACCTCTATAAACATATAAAGAAGGCAGAATGAGCAGCTGCGCCACCAGAATATCTTATAAGAGAGCAGAACAAAAAGAAGTGAAAAGGAAGAAAAGGCAAAAGAAAAGAGGGGTCATGAAACTGAGCAACAGAAATAGCTCTTTTCACCACATTTTCCAAATCCAACAGCGGAATTTACTTTGCCTCTCCAAAATCTACCGTAGACACATCTTTCGGTTGGCAAAGTGTGTGATAATGGTCAGAATATATTAATTGTTTTACAGTATTATTTGATGGGTGCCAAGGTTTTTGACTTCAAGTAATTTTTTTGCTGGTCTCAAACACACTATGACGTCACCTCCCACACATGGGGGTGTGCGAGTATGTGTTTACCGAGTAGCAGGAGCAGCCTTTGCTCAGCCCTCCTTCTTGCTTCGTTGGCTGAACATGTTTACTTAGCAGCAGCAGTAGCAGCCGAAAAATTGCTTCTATTGCAAAAAGACATGATTCTATCGCATTTTTATTGAGTTATTTGGCTGGGATTACTCCTGTAAAGTGACTTGTTCTCAACTTTGAGTGGATTCATTTGTTTTTGTGATTGAATAACTTTTATATAGAGTAATTCATGGAAATATGAAGTTTTAGAGATGCTGCTATTATTTTACATAATTCTATTGCTTGCATTTCTGGAGGGTATTCACACCTCTTCAGTCAGAAGGATAACAACCCAATTGAGGCAGCTCAGTTTACAGATACAGGGATATTCTCCGACGCAGACAGACGATTGTAAGACTTTTTCATACGGTTTTAAAATAAAGTCTTAAAAAGAAACAATTGTTAGTGGTGACAACTAACTACTCCTAACTATGCGACAACTAACTATTAATAAAAGCTTATGGGCTTATATTAGAAGACGCGACCCCCAAAATCACTTGTGGCATTGTGTTTTAAAGGGGCATGCTTACGAATTACAGTCTAGTCTCGTTTATCCGACACCCCCTCAAGTTCGTTCCCACCTAGGGAACGACACTTTTTTTAAGCCAATTTTTAAAATGTTTCCCCAGTTGTCTTTGGTTGTTTAGTCGAAATATCGCAAGGATTCTGATTTTGCCGATCGTTTTCCCAAATCCTTTTACGTTTCCATAAAGACCCACGGCTCTCGTTTATCCGACACCTGATTTTTAAACAGAGGTGTCGGATAAACGAGACGCGGGTCTTTATAGCACCGTGAAAGGATTTGGGAAAAACGATCGGCAAATCAGAATCGATATTTCGGACTAAACAACCAAAGACAACTGGGGAAACATTTTAAAAATTGGCTTAAAAAAAGTGTCGTTCCCTAGGTGGGAACGAAGTTGAGGGGGTGTCGGATAAACGAGACTAGACTACAAAATTTGTTTCCGCCAATTCAAACAATTTTTCCGAATCATTGAACTTCTGTACCGATTTGAGCGGGGAAAGGTATAAGGAAAATTCGGTCCAAGAGCTGGGGGTGGGAGTTAGGTTAGCTAACCCTAGTAAATACAGTATATATGAAATCATCCGGCATACCCAAAAACCGCTATCGGACACTTAATAAGGGTCCAGGTCCAAAATTAGAAAAAGTCCCTCTTAAGATGGCATTAAGTGATACGTTGGTTCCTGTTCGCGCTCCTGATGGCTCACCTACCCTCTGTATTAATATTCAGAATCCCCCTACTCGCCAGCCCAAAATGCTGAAAAAAAATTATATAAATATTTTATTCCAAATTTATTTATGGGTTTCCAAAAACGATAATTGTAGTTTCTTGCTACCCTTTTTATATTCCTAGTACACTAGTCCCATCACTTGATATTCTTTTCAGACGTCGCAATCAGCATGAAGGCAGAGCCAGGCTACATTGGTTTGTTATTCTTCTCCTCTTCCCCAATTTTAGCCATCCCCATTTCCAGTCAAATTTGAGCCATTCGCCAGTGCTGACAGAGTGCATCACATGCTGCTCTACGGTTGTGACAAGGTTAATATTGTCCAAAAACCACCAAAGTTTACAAAAGCCCTTCTTTCAGCCAGCTTATGATGGAGGCTTCTGGAGGGGAGGTGCCACTTGTGGAGGATCAACCCACATCCTGTATGCTTGGGCCAGAAATGCGCCTCCTTTATTCCTTCCCGATAATGTAGCTTTCCCAATAGGCAATGAGGGAGACCCAGTTCAATATCTGGTGCTCCAAATCCACTACGCCAAACCGTTTGAAGGCAATGTAAGGGATTTCTCCGGGGTCACCCTTCATCTAAGCGACAACAGACCCGCATATGTGGCTGCTGTCTACTTATTTGTATCCGGCCAGCCTATCCCACCCCGTCAGGCAACTTCACTTAACAATATGAGCTGTAGCTATGATTCCGAAACCGAATTGCATCCATTTGCGTTCAGGACACATACCCATGCTATGGTTGGAGACATTTGTTTGAGTATTTTTGGAAAAAAATTATACGATTAGATTTTAGGGGAGAGTGGTATCAGCCTATGTAAAACACGTTTCTGATGGCAGTTGGCAGCAAATTGGCAAGAGGAATCCCCAGTGGCCACAGGTAAGTTTTACTTAAACATGGTAAAGACACAAAATTAGAATGTAGAAGGTAGCTAATTTGAAGGTACAGTCGAACTCCGATACAACGCCACCCATGGAGACCGTTATTTGGCGGCGTTAAATCGGGGAAGGGGGGGGGGAGGGGTTTGGGGGAAGGAGGTGATATGACATAGGGTTTATTCAAACAATAACAATCTACCAAACAACAAACTAACTAACATGGAAGAAATCTGTGAGTTTACTCTGCTTTTCGATTTTCTGGCGCTCCCTGTAGAAGAATTCGTCCAAAGCGTCGCTGTGACCGAGAATGGATGGATCAGCGGTGTTCTTGTTGCAAAAACCAAATTTGAAAAACGAAGCAGTGGCGTTATATCGGTGGTAATTTTATTGCTTGGGTCCTTCTTGTAGGTGGCGTTATAGCGGGGGGTGGCGTTATAACGGGGGTAAACTTTGTGTACTTTCTTTGCTGGCCAACCAAATTTTTTAAAAGTGGTGTTACATCGGGGTGGCGTTATATCGGAGTTCGACTGTACGGAAAAACCGTGAAATAGCAGAACAAAAAAAGTGTTCAGCCTTGAGTTGATTCCTACCTATAGTCATATATCATTATTTTAACAGCTAGCGGGCAGTGTTGTTCTGGCGCCGGCGCTGAAATTTTTTTGACCCGGCGCTGGCCCCGGCGCTGTTTTTAAACAGCTATGGCTCCGGCGCAGTTTAGCCGTCAATACCTTTTGATGTTTCAGCTTTTCCAAGCCAGTCCTACAAAAGTGGTTATCAAAAAGGGCGACTTCATGGCAGCCACTTGCCGATTTGACTCTAGTGACAAGGATGTCAGCACTCCCATGGGGTTGGTTGGTTTAAAAAAAGTTTGATCGCTTACTTATAGCAAGTGAATTTCAGGAGCATGGGTGTGGACGAAATGTGCAATTTCTACATGATGTTCTACCGGGATGTGAATGCTGTTGACCCATTTCCTTACGGAGCTGGCTGTGGAATGAACGAGAAGCCGGAGTTGGTGGCCAAGGAATACCCTATGGAAGGGTCAACCTTATTGCCTGCTCATCCTGAATGGGAGCACATGGCTCACCAGAGTGGAAAACCATTTGGAGTAGTGCAGAAGGAGAAAATCAGCAGTATTGGAGACGAAAAATTGGGACAGGTCTCTGGACTGGCATTCGACAACTTGGGCAACATTGTTGTTTTTCATAGAGGCCGCAGAACGTGGGGTTACATGTGAGTACTACAACGGTTTTTATGCTACAATAAAATTGTTGGGTTGCAGGACATTCACCGAAGATAATGTGCTACAAGATAAAACGCCGATCGCAACACCTACATTGCTAGTAGCAAGAGTAGGGGGGAGCGAGGACAAAATCCAGCTGGTTGCAAAATATGGGAAAAATTTGTAAGTTTTTTGGACCCTAGTATAGAATACCCCCCAAACTTATGCCTTCTGAAACTTAAGTAAAGAGCACCCAAATATATGTTCCAGACCCCAGAAAAAGGGCGTAAAACACTTATTAGTCACAACTTCCATACGCTGGCCTACCCCTAAGCCTAAGGGCTAAGCCTAAACTTGTTGTTCCAAAGGGTAGTTACAACGATTTTTAGAAGGTCTGATTTGGGGGGGGGGCATTCCATACTAGCGCCGTTTTTTAAATTCAAGCTTTTTAGTCGCTGAGCAGTGTATTTTTTCGTACATATGTCTGTGAGCAACAAATTTTTCTCCGATGGGTTTCATTCATTTTTTGATGTAGCATTTAAAATTAAAGACGTACATAGCAGATTCTCTATTGTACCGTAAAACCTCTATTAATAGACCCGGGTCTATTATTTTTCAACCCTCTCAAAATCGCAAAAATTTTTGGGTCGGTCTCGAGATTTTCGGGTGTAAACTCAAAATCTAGAAAGCGGAATCCGTAGAGCCCGTGAGAGTTAAGAAAATGCGGCGCTAGTATAGAATACCCCCAAATCAGACCTTTTAAAAATCGTTGTAACTACCCTTTGGAACAACAAGTTTAGGCTTAGCCCTTAGGCTTAGGGGTAGGCCAGCGTATGGCAGTTGTGACTAATAAGTGTTTTACGCCCTTTTTCTGGGGTCTGGAACATATATTTGGGTGCTCTTTACTTAAGTTTTAGAAGGCATAAGTTTGGGGGGGGGGTGTTGTATTCTATACTAGAGTCGAAAATGCAATAAACAGCTTCGCAAAGTATTGACTCTGAGCTGAGATATAGGTCCTCAAACTTGAGGGAGGTCTATTATTAGAGGGGGGTCAATTAATAGAAGTTTCACGGTATATTCGTTGCTCGCTGAAGTTAGCTTTATAGTGCTAACAATGAATTTATGCAAGATAAGGATACAGTACTCTCTGCTCCAGCACAACATTCTTTCGAGTCTTTAAAAAAAAGTGACCGTACTTTCTCGCACAACACCATGTTTTTGAGTCTTTTGAATATTTTTTTTTAAATATGGCAAAAGAGTGCTGTCTCCCTCAAATTTATATTCGAGCCATTTCTATCGTCGGTTTTTAAAGAAAAATCTCGTTTGCCCTGTTTGGAGTTTAGAATAGAACAAAAATAGCAAGTAACTTGTAGATTCTACATGCCACACAGTGTGTTCGTCGACGAGAGCAATTACTACTACACCACCGATGTCGGCACTCATCAAGTGATCAAATGGCAGATTCAAAACGGTAAATACCACCCTATCTCTTAGCTAATCCAATTCACAACCCATTTCAGATAAGCTGACTCCTGTGTGGGAATTAGGCCAGAAATTTCAACCAGGATCCGACCGCAAACATTTCTGCAAACCAGCTGGAGTGGCTGTCTCCAGAGCTGACGGCAGTGTGTATGTGGCAGATGGGTATTGCAACAACCGGATTATGAAGTTCTCCAAAGACGGGCAATTCCTGCTGGAATGGGGTCATGCATCTCAACACCAGAGGGAAGGCGCTCTAAGCTTGGGTCTAGGCTACTTCTTTCTGCCACATGATATATCGCTGGATGAGAGGAATGGCAAAGTGTATGTGGCTGACAGAGAGAATGGCAGGGTGCAGGTATTCAACGACCAGGGAGATCCAATCTTTGAAGTGCGCAATCCAAAACTATTTGAATCCGTCTACTCCACTCATTTTTGTGACGGTGAGTGGGTTTGAACATTTCTTTACAAGGGACCACAGGCACCTATCGGCGCCTCTATAGTATTTCGAAATTTCAATGAGGGGCTATGACTTCATTCATAAAAATAGGTATATCCCCTATTAGAACTAATTTTTTTCGCCTGTTCTTTTTTTAAAACGAAAGCTGACATTCTGGGGAACACGATGGTATTAGCGACAAAAGTGATTTCGCTATCTACGACCCGTTCTGGCCTTCGAAGTGAAAAAGCGTTAACCACCCACCCACCCACACATGCCAAATACTATATAAGATTACTGCACAAGTTGCGCAAAAAATATCGCCCGTTCAAGACTCCCACATTTTTTACCTTAATTTTCGAAATCCTTTGTAAACCTGATCCGTCAGTAATGTCGTCGTAATGAATCATCGTAATGACTATGTTTTTACCAATCGTTTCTCAACTAAGACCCGCGTCTCTCGATCGGTCACCCAATTTTCACAAAAAAGTGACAGCTTATCGAGAGGCGCAGGTTTGAATGGCAAGACTCTTAATCTTTTTCAGAAACGACTGGTAAAATATAATCCTTGCGATTTTTGAGATCAGATTTGGCAAATGACTTCGAAATTGGGTAAGCAAAGCAATAGTCTGACCCTAGGGTAGAACGAACATGAAGGGGTGACCGTTTTTTCGAGAGTCGTAGTCTGAAAATAAAATTGGTACAGTCGACTCTCCCTCAATGTGTTAAAATGCGTGGCCCCTCAAGTTCATTCCCGCCTAAAGTCCGACATTTTTTTTACCTCAATTTTTTAAAAATTTTGCCGAATACGATTCGTCAGTCTAGTGCAAAAATATTGTAAGGATTTTGATTTTGCCGGTCATTTTCAAAAATGTTTAAAATTTTGCCACTAAAACCCGCGTCTCTCGATAACCCACCACCCTAGTTTCAAAATAGGGTGGCGGGTTATCTACAGGCACGGGTTTTAGTGGCAAAATTTTAAACATTTTTAAAATGACCAGCAAAATCGGAAATATTTGCGATATTTTTGCACTAGACTGACGAATCGTATTCGGCAAAAATTTTCAAAATTTGAGTTAAGAAAGTGTTGGACCGTTGAGGGGGGTAGCGAGGTATCGAGAGTAGACTGTATGAATAAAGGTGAATAATTTTTGGATCAGCTTCCATTTCTTCAGTGTAAGTTCTTAGTAAGCAACGAAACCCACCAAAAAATCCGCAATTTATATAAACAAGTAGTTTCATCTGGATACAGCCTTGCAAAAGGTGGCTTGTTCGCGCTTGTCAATTGTGGGAGACATTTTATTAGAAGTGTCACAATGTTCTATAAGTCTTGTGTAGTGGATCAAACAGGCGAAAAAAATCTGGGTGGCTAAAGTGCATTGTAAGCAGTCCGCCGAAACTGACCCAAAATGATGTTTTTTTGATGGTTTAAAGCTTTTAACGCATAGAAAACAAGTTTTTAGGTGGGGAAGACAATTTCCAAAGATTTTTTTTTTGACTAAAAATCGGCTTCTTAATTTGGGGGACCAACGTAAACCACTCTGAAAAAGTACTTGGGTACCCAAAAAGATGTAATTTGAACATAGTTTTGTTAACTGGGGCCTAGCGCATAAAGAAACTTCGGTATACATACATTTTTCGTGCATCCAGAGTCACTTAAGAGTGATTTGTGTCTAAGGTATGTGGGTGTGCGCATCTCAACTCTAAGCCCCCTCAATGCATCCAGAGTCACTTTCGAGTGATTTGTGTCTAAGGTATGTGGGTGTGCGCATCTCAACTCTAAGCCCCTCAATGCATCCAGAGTCACTTTCAGTGATTTGTGTCTAAGGTATGTGGGTGTGCGCATCTCAACTCTAAGCCACTACCATGCATCCAGAGTCACTAAAGAGTGATTTGTGTCTAAGGTATGTGGGTGTGCGCATCTCAACTCTAAGCCCCTCAATGCATCCAGAGTCACTTTCAGTGATTTGTGTCTAAGATATGTGGGTGTGCGCATCTCAACTCTAAGCCCCCTCAATGCATCCAGAGTCACTTTCGAGTGATTTGTGTCTAAGGTATGTGGGTGTGCGCATCTCAACTCTAAGCCCCTCAATGCATCCAGAGTCACTTTCAGAGTGATTTGTGTCTAAGGTATGTGGGTGTGCGCATCTCAACTCTAAGCCCTCAATGCATCCAGAGTCACTTTCGAGTGATTTGTGTCTAAGATATGTGGGTGTGCGCATCTCAACTCTAAGCCCCCTCAATGCATCCAGAGTCACTTTCGAGTGATTTGTGTCTAAGATATGTGGGTGTGCGCATCTCAACTCCAAGCCCTTTCATGCATCCAGAGTCACTTTGGAGTGATTTGTGTCTAAGGTATGTGGGTGTGCGCATCTCAACTCTAAGCCCCTCAATGCATCCAGAGTCACTTTCGAGTGATTTGTGTCTAAGATATGTGGGTGTGCGCATCTCAACTCTCAATGCATCCAGAGTCACTTTCAGTGTTTGTGTCTAAGGTATGTGGGTGTGCGCATCTCAACTCAAGCCCTTTCATGCATCCAGAGTCACTTTCAGTGATTTGTGTCTAAGATATGTGGGTGTGCGCATCTCAACTCCAAGCCCTTCATGCATCCAGAGTCACTTTGGAGTGATTTGTGTCTAAGGTATGTGGGTGTGCGCATCTCAACTCAAGCCCCTTCATGCATCCAGAGTCACTTTCAGTGATTTGTGTCTAAGATATGTGGGTGTGCGCATCTCAACTCTAAGCCCCTCAATGCATCCAGAGTCACTTTCGAGTGATTTGTGTCTAAGATATGTGGGTGTGCGCATCTCAACTCCAAGCCCTTCATGCATCCAGAGTCACTTTCAGTGATTTGTGTCTAAGATATGTGGGTGTGCGCATCTCAACTCTAAGCCCCCTCAATGCATCCAGAGTCACTTTCAGTGATTTGTGTCTAAGATATGTGGTGTGCGCATCTCAACTCCAAGAGTCACCTGATTTGTGTCTAAGATATGCAGATCAGAGTCACTTTCAGTGATTTGTGTCTAAGATATGTGGGTGTGCGCATCTCAACTCTAAGCCCCCTCATGCATCCAGAGTCACTTTCGAGTGATTTGTGTCTAAGATATGTGGGTGTGCGCATCTCAACTCAAGCCCTTTCATGCATCCAGAGTCACTTTCGATGTGATCTCAACTGTGTCTAAGGATATATGTGGGTGTGCGCATCTCAACTCTAAGCCCCTCAATGCATCCAGAGTCACTTTCGAGTGATTTGTGTCTAAGATATGTGGGTGTGCGCATCTCAACTCCAAGCCCTTTCATGCATCCAGAGTCACTTTCGAGTGATTTGTGTCTAAGATATGTGGGTGTGCGCATCTCAACTCAAGCCCTTTCATGCATCCAGAGTCACTTAAGAGTGATTTGTGTCTAAGATATGTGGGTGTGCGCATCTCAACTCCAAGCCCTTTCATGCATCCAGAGTCACTTTGGAGTGATTTGTGTCTAAGGTATGTGGGTGTGCGCATCTCAACTCAAGCCCTTTCATGCATCCAGAGTCACTTTCGAGTGATTTGTGTCTAAGGTATGTGGGTGTGCGCATCTCAACTCCAAGCCCTTTTTGGTCAGTGATTTGTGTCTAAGGTATGTGGGTGTGCGCATCTCAACTCCAAGCCCTTTCATGCATCCAGAGTCACTTTCAGTGATTTGTGTCTATCTCAGGCCCTTTCATGTGTGATTTGTGTCTAAGGTATGTGGGTGTGCATCTCAACTCAAGCCCTTTCATGCATCCAGAGTCACTTTCGAGTGATTTGTGTCTAAGGTATGTGGGTGTGCGCATCTCAACTCCAAGCCCTTTCATGCATCCAGAGTCACTTTCGAGTGATTTGTGTCTAAGGTATGTGGGTGTGCGCATCTCAACTCCAAGCCCTTTCATGCATCCAGAGTCACTTTCGAGTGATTTGTGTCTAAGATATGTGGGTGTGCGCATCTCAACTCAAGCCCCTCAATGCATCCAGAGTCACTTTGGAGTGATTTGTGTCAAGGTATGTGGGTGTGCGCATCTCAACTCCAAGCCCTTTATGCATCCAGAGTCACTTTGGAGTGATTTGTGTCTAAGGTATGTGGTGTGCGCATCTCAACTCCAAGCCCTTTCATGCATCCAGAGTCACTTTGGAGTGATTTGTGTCTAAGGTATGTGGGTGTGCGCATCTCAACTCCAAGCCCTTTCATGCATCCAGAGTCACTTTGGAGTGATTTGTGTCTAAGGTATGTGGGTGTGCGCATCTCAACTCCAAGCCACCAAGCCCCCTTGGTTGGTTAGAGATGCGCGCACTCACTTACCTTAGACACGATTTCGAACACGACTTATGATCAAAAATGTATATCGAGACTCTTTTTGCCAAGCTCCAGTTGCCGTAAGAGGGTAAGAACCACCAAACAAGGTATCTGAGTACCCTCTAAAACTGGCAAAAAGTCGATTTTTAGTCAAATTTTTTTTTATTACAAAATGGTCTCACAAAAAATTTTGCTTCATTTTCAGAACATGGCCTACTCTTCATACCTGGCTCCGGCTCCAACAACGGTCAAGTGGACACCAACAAAAATGAAATCAATAGTCACGAAATCAATGCCTATGTTGTGCCACTAAACTCCACCAAAATCCAGTTCTCATTCCGTCCCAAGTCCGACCAGTTCCGTCGTCCCCACATCATCAGGGCCAAAGGCAACACTGTGTATGTGGGTGAGATAGATGAGGCTGGTGGCATTCTCTGGAGGCTGGACGTCCAGGCAGAAAAAAACACAGCAGCGGTCACAATGACTGAGTCAATGGGACCTATAGATCATTCCTTTTTCGGCCCTGTTGCTAGCCAATTAACCTTAGCCAATGCAAAGGCCCTTTTACTTTCACCAGCCAATCAAAAAATAGTGGAGGAGAACTGGGTGACCAGACTCTTGGTGATGTTGTTACTCGTTTCTGGCAGTTACTTGCTGTGCTACCTTTTCTGGAAAAAGTGCTGTGGATGTTGCAAAAACAAGTCGCCACAAGATGATATTGATAGAACGGTGGGTTTTTTAACATTTTTTAACAGTTTATGCGCGGCCCATATGATCAGGAATCCAAGTGACACAATTTTTCAATTTCCGACAAATTAACTAAGGTTGGCCGGAGTAGTGATGTTTCAATGGCTGTAATCACAGTCGAGTTGAACCCTCAACTTTTTAGGGATCAATTTTTTGTAAAAAATAGGGTTGTTACACAGTTAACTCGATTTTTCAAAAATTTTTGACTTATTTCTTGTTTATAAATTTTTTTCCAGTCTTTGAGCATAACCCGCGATTGAAAACTTAGATGTCATAATGGTATATAAACTTTTCAGTTGAGTATGCAAAAATGTGTCTATTTTATGGCAAACATTTTCGACTAATTAGTCCTTCGACTGTCCTTCGACTAATTAGTCGAAAATGTTTGCCATAAAATAGACACATTTTTGTATACTTAACTGTAAAGTTTATATACCATTGTGTAGCTGACATCCCAAGTTTTCAATCGCGGGGTAACATGCTCAAAAGTTTGGAAAAAAATTTGCATAAAAACAAGAAATAAGGTCAAAATTTTTTGAAAAATCGAGTTAACTGTGTAACAACCCTAGTAAAAATGCTAAAATATCAATTTTTTGAGGAGAAAGTGGCGAATCTAATATTTGTGACCCCCACCCAACTTTTTGAGCTCTACAAGATGGCATTAACAGAAATTTGAAATCTTGTCTCTACAAAATTTTAGCGAATATTGACCCCTAAATTGACCCCTCAACTTTTTTCACCCACCAATCTTTATACGTCAAATATTCATGAATCACTCGGAAACACTGTCCAAATTTTCGTGTAGAGCTCAAAAAGTTGCTCTAGGGTCATAAATACGGTTGCTACACAGTTAACTCGAATTTTCGAAAATTTTTGACCTATTTTGTTGTTTTTATGTGAACTTTTTTGCAAAATTTTGAGCATGCGACCCCGAAACGGAAAGCCTAGGGTAGTGGCTACACAGCGGTATAAAAATTTCTTAATTCAGTTGACAAAAATACATTTTTTTAATTAAAAACAATTTCGAGTTGTCTGGATTTCCCGTTGTCTGGATTTCGAGTTGTCTGGATTTCGAGTTGTCTGGATTTCGAGTTGTCTGGATTTCGAGTTGTCTGGATTTCCCGTTGTCTGGATTTCGAGTTGTCTGGATTTCCCGTTGTCTGGATTTCGAGTTGTCTGGATTTCCGTTGTCTGATTTCGAGTTGTCTGATTTCGAGTTGTCTGGATTTCGAGTTGTCTGGATTTCCGTTGTCTGGATTTCGAGTTGTCTGATTTCGAGTTGTCTGGATTTCCTGTTGTCTGGATTTCGAGTTGTCTGATTTCGAGTTGTCTGGATTTCGAGTTGTCTGGATTTCGAGTTGTCTGGATTTCGAGTTGTCTGGATTTCGAGTTGTCTGGATTTCGAGTTGTCTGGATTTCGAGTTGTCTGGATTTCGAGTTGTCTGGATTTCGAGTTGTCTGGATTTCGAGTTGTCTGGATTTCGAGTTGTCTGACTCGAAATTGTTTTTAATTAAAAAAATGTATTTTTGTCAACTGAATTAAGAAATTTTTATACCGCTGTGTAGCCACTATCCTAGGCTTCCCGTTGCGGGGTCGCATGCTCAAAATTGTGCGAAAAAGTTTACATAAAAACAACAAAATGGGTCAAAATTTTTCGAAATTTCGTGTTAACTGTGTAACAACTCTAGTCATAAATATCAAAATAAAAGAATTTTAAGAAAATTCTTTTTTTAATTGAAAAAAAAATTGACCCTAAAAGTTTACCCCCGACTATGATTACGGCCCATTGAACTATCAATTGATCGGTTTTACAGCTCTTTTTGAAAACCTTTTAAAACATCCGTTTCCGGCTTTTTTTAATTGATTTTTACTTATTTTGACCTAGAAATTAATAAAATAAACAAATTCGTATAGAAAAAAGTAAAACACAATTTCTGAAACTGCAGATATTGATATTTTAAAAACTTTTCAAAAAAGTGATATGAAACCCAGCAAATGATATATACCGGGTGGGCAAAGAAATGCCCAGCATTTCAAATGCTCATAACTTTTGGTAGATGTCGAATTTAGACAAACGGTTTTCGGCAATAGTCCTAGAAAAAATATACATTTTGTTTGGTATATACCGTATTTCCTCTAATAGAAGACCCGGGTGTTATATTTTATCAACCTCGCTCTAGGGGGGTGTTACATTAGAGGGGGGTGTTATAATATAGGGGAGTGTTCTATATTTCAACCATGTCGCGCCAAAGTGCCGGGTTTTTTTTAAACAAAAAAAACCAAAAATATTAGCCAATCGAAGATTTATTCCCAAACCATTAATCAAAAACCAGGAGGTGAAAAGAACAACCAGAATAACATCCAAAATCATAACAACAACCAGGAGGTGGAAACAATAATAAGCAACAACAACAAATAATAGACCATGATGTGACAAATTTCAATCAAAAGGCGTGAAATTCAGGACTCGGTGCATTCAATTCATCGTTCCAATCCAATTCCAAAAATTTATCGCTTACGTATCCATTTTCATCCTCTTCTTCCTCATCGTTTTCTTCCATTCCTGCTACCACAGTATTTATTCCAGCTCGCGCCTCTTCCAGCATTTGTCTTCCTTCTGGTAATGGACCATGCGGTTTGAAACAGTTAATAAAGTCATTTTCATCTCCAGAATGAGAATTTGATAGTCCAAAAACTACAAATAAACCAGTTTAGAAGCAAACGACCAAGCAAAACACTAACCTAAACTAAAACATATATATACTTGGTTAGCAGCAGGTCCTGTTCTTTTTTGATCCAATCGCGAATGCTGGATCGAGACATGCTATACTTCTTGCTTGCTGAATGAACAGAGCCCCGCTTTGCTTCTTGGATGACCTCCAGCTTCCATTCAGTAGAGTATGCTTTGCGCTTTCTTGCCTCGTTGGCCTCCTCTTCGCTGCTTGATTCGTCACTGCCATAGTTAGCTAAGATTCGGTCCATTTTGTTAGCACTAAAGTGATCAAAAGTTAAATTGGACAGAAGCACACATGATGTTGAGCAGTCATAATCGGAATCGTTCGCCCGCAAAAACATAGGCTAACACATTAAATAACAAAAAAATTCGTTCTAAAACAAGATGTTTTTTTGATTTGCTTAATGTTTTTGACTCGGAGGGGGGGTCTTATATTAGAGGGAGGTCTTATATTTTTCGTTCATCCTCTAGGGGGGGTGTTCTATTAGAGGGGGGTGTTATAATAGAGGGGGGTGTTCAATTAGAGGAAATACGGTAATGTCAAAAACACGATTTTCGCTTGGTCCCCCCTATGGCTTAGGCCTTGCCCATCCACAGGGCACCCACAGATCAGGACTCAAACCACAGGAGGGACCAAGCGAAAATCGTGTTATGAGCATTTGAAATGCTGGGAATTTCTTTGCCCACCCGGAACAACCAATACCCCTCCCAACCCTGAAATAAGCGACCTTAGAGTGAGCTGCGAGCTTCGCAAGAGGTCCTTCACATAAGGACCCTTGTTTTTGATAAGTTACAAAAAATTGACCATTTCGAAAAAGAGGAAAACAATTTATTTATGGTGCAAGAAATTTGACCAGATTTCAAAAAACAAAAGTTATTGCAGGGTTTCAAACCACTAAAAACACTAGAAGCAGAAGACGACTCAGATCCTGAAAGTGACGAAGATTTCGCCTCTTCTAGCACCAAAATCAATGTGAACAAGAACTGACGTTACCATTGTCAAGCTAAATTCTTTATTGTATGTCTATAGATGCTTTGAGCCAAAGCAAGTCACACAGCATAATAATTTCCAAAAAAGCATTTTCATATCTACATTTTCTATATATTAAGGGTTCTGTTTAAATGGTTGTGAATTTTGGTATTATTTAAAGGACCATGCTAACGATGGTCTGGCGGTGCCCCCGCATGTTTTTAAATGTTTTCTACCATTGATCTTCTGTTCGGATTTTTCAACTTGGTTTCTAACAAAACTACTAGGTAAGTGCTAATAGGTCAAGTGCTCCTTAAATTCTAGGCATTGTTTTTTAGAAAGGAGAAAACGGAAAAATGCCTCCTTTTCGCGAAAAAGTGCCCCCTTTTTGTGAAAAAGTACCTTGTCCTGTTTGTGTTCAAATTTATGGTTTAGATGTATAATATATGTGGATATAAACCGGGACACATTCTCACAAAAGGAGGCACATTTTCACGAAAAGGGGGGCGCCTTTTCGCAATAAGGAGACATTTTTCCGTATCGTCCTTTTAGAAACCAAGTTAAAAAATCCGTACAGAAATCCAAGGATTAAGAAAAAAAATTGAATTGGCGGGGGACCACCGCGAGCATGCTCCTTCAAACAAATCTTCTTCTATATTTACTAAAGCGCCATTTTCTGTCCTCGGGACGCGGACAATTTTTTGACTTAAAAACCCAATTTTGTTTCATTTTTTGTGAAAAAACGCTCTGTTAAGTTGTAACCCAGGATCTTGGCTATCTTTTGAAAAAAAGTTTACACCGATAAGCCTATTCCGTTGGGGCTGGCTATCGATTTTAAGGTGGGCACTCAGCCAAAATTTAGAGAAAAAACTTAGATTTTTCACTAATCATTATAGAAATTTTTATTTTAATAAGTTTTTTTTTATAAAAGCGTTGAGACTGTGGGCCGGCGTGCACTGGCCTACTTTGCGTCTAAAAGTTCGTTTACCGTATTTCCTCTAATAGCTCCCCCGGGGGAGTTATTTTTTAAATGCCCGAAAATCGGAAAATTTTGGTGTCAATCTCGAGATTTTTGGGTGAAAATTTAAAATCTAAAAAGCGGAATCGGTAGAGCTCGTGGGAGTTAAGAAAACGTGTAAAACAGCTTTGCAAAAAATTGACTCTAGGCTGAGATATAGGTCCTCAAAGTTGAGGGAGGGGAGTTATTAGAGCAGGGGGAGCTATTACAGGAAATACGGTAATTCAAAAAAAGGAAAAAAGTATCCAAAAAACCTATTTTCAAAGGAAGGCGCAAATATGTAAAAAACGCAATTTTTGGTGAAAATTTGGTTCTTATCCTTTATCCCGACCCCACCCTAGTTTAAAAGAGTACCGGGACGTGGAAAATAGCCTAAAAGTATGGAAATTGAGGTCCTACCGCACAAAGAAACTCTGGTATGCATGCATGTTTTATGCCGCCAAAAAGGCGACAATCAAAATTTTCAACAATCAAAACTTGGGTGGGGTCGAGATAAAGTATAAGAACCGAAAATTTTCAACGCTTCAACACCCCATAATCTACACCCCATCAAACAATTTTTTCAGCTACTAACTGTACAAACCAGATAATTAAGACGTGGTCTACAAACCCGCAGTACTCGATTTTTTCGGTCATCTGACACAAAAGCTAAAACTTGGCCAAACAATCATCGCTCTCTTTCCAAATCTTGCGTCCTGTTTCTCGGTGCATTTGTTAAATGTGATACATTGTGATTTCAAATCCCATATTTGTTAATTTCTTCGAAATTTTGTACATTTTTTGCTTTTGTTAAATACTGAATTTGAGCATTTTAGTTATGCTGGAAGGATTTGTATTGTTTTTTCTACGTCGTTTTTCTGTCTGTAAAAGCTGATAGTGGTTGAAAATAACAAAATATGAGATCTATGTGACAGGGACACAACCAAAATTTCAATCCATTTTTTAAGCAAATTTTTTTTTTACTGAGGACATGGACTACTTACCCAAAAATATTAGAAAAAAATCATGGAGTTTTTATTGAGTTGTAAAATTTTGTTGATAAACTTTAGGCAGCCGTATAAAACCCATATGGCTGCCTTAATTGAACAAAAAATTGCCAAAAAGACCCAAAATCGTGGCCTCATGGCCGCCATCACCTAACCCTAGTTTTTTACGTGCTGGGCTCGAAAAAAGCTGGTCTGGCCAGCCTACACCTCCCCAATAAATGCCAAAATACAGTAATTTGAGAACCCCCATTTTCAAATTTTACAACCTTCTCCAAGTAAGAGTAGAACTGAAGAAAAACATCAAAAATATAGGTAAAAAGGTGTCCGATAATGGTACTTATTCGGTTGGGGGGCGGGTTTTTCACTGATTTAAAAATAGTGTTTGAACGTCTTCTAAGTAATTTATATGTACTAAAAACGATAAAAAAGTTGTTTTGCGATATTTTTCTACATTAAAAGATGATTTTTCGAAAAAATTTTTTTGACCAAAATTTCACTTTTTGCCTTGGGGACCAAGGCAAACTTCCTTACTTTAGGTATTTTACCCCGTTTTGGTCACTGGAGCTGGGCAAAAGAGCCTTTGTATGCATTTTTGATCAAGAGTCTTGCTCGGAATTATGTCTAAGGTAAGTGAGTGCGCGCATCTCTAACCAACCAAGCCCCCTGCGCCCCCTTCGGGGCACAGGGCTTGGTTGCTGAGATGCGCACACCCACATACCTTAGACGCAAATCACTGAAAGTGACTCTGGATGCATGAAAAATGTATGCATACCAGAGTTTCTTTATGCGGTAGGCCCCAGCTAACAAAACTATGTTCAAATCCCATCTCTCAAGGGTATTTTTTTGTTAAATGATCACTGTTGTCTATTCTTTTCTTACAGTACAGTATCCTTACAGTATCCTTTCAGTTTGAACTACCTTGGGGACCAAGGCAAAAATTCAATTTTGGCCAAAATTTTTTTAAATATTCAATTTTATGTAAAAAGTGTCAGAAAATAACTTTTTTATCGTTTTTAGCACATAAAAATTACTTAGAAGACGTTTAAACACTATTTTTAAATCAGTGAAAAATCCGCCCCCAACCGAATAAGTGCCCCGATAATAGCTATGGAATGAACTTTTTGGGCATTTAAAAATTATTTTTGGCATGACCTTCAAATATGCAATTTTT
Source organism: Ditylenchus weischeri (assembly GCA_029231635.1). Lineage (NCBI taxonomy): Eukaryota > Metazoa > Nematoda > Chromadorea > Rhabditida > Anguinidae > Ditylenchus > Ditylenchus weischeri. The sequence goes on from JAMRYI010000017.1 coordinate 484,754, forward strand.
CAGGATTTTTTCGATCAGATTACTAAATTTTGAAAATGGGGCTAGAAAATTTACATGGTACTTTCAGAAGCAAAAGCAATCTTCTGAAATGTGCTTAGGGCAAAAAACAAAGTAAGGGTCCTTTCACATTTTATTGAAAATGAATATTTTTTTAATAAAAGAAACAATATCGAGCAAAAAACAAATGAAACAAATCCCGGCGCTCCTTGCATATAGCCCCCCCCCCACACACAATCATTTTTTTAAATGTTCCCAAACACACTATATCGACTCAAAATCACTTCAGAAGTTAAAAAAAGACATTATTTTTGAGTTCTAGTCAATAAACATCGAGCTTTGCAATCACCCAAAGCACCCTTTTTGACCATTTTTAAAGGGATTTTGGGCTGTATTGGGGTAAGAAGGGACCGAAAAGGGGCCACCTTTGTACAAAAAAGGAAGATGTTGAACATAGTTTTGTTAACTGGGACCTACCACATAAAGAAACTCTGGTATGCATACACTTTCATGCATTCAGAGCATAGTTGGATCGCCGCCAGGCGTCGGCGGCAAAAATAAAAGCACCGCCGGCGGTGGCGGTGGCGCCGAATATGTGGGCGGCGGTGGTGGCGGCGGCGGTGGTAGACTAAAAAAGCGGCGGCGGTGGCGGCGCACGTGGAGACGGCGGTGGCGGCGGCGGCGGCGGCAGTGGAGGCGCCGGTGTTGGCGTTAGCGGCAAAAACTTTGTGTTTTTGATTGCGCAAAAAGTGCACTATTTTCAAATGTCATAATTTCAGATTTTTTTTTAAATATCAACTGAACAAATAGTCAGAATAAATGGCTGAGAACGAACAATGAAAGATAACTAAATACAAAAATTTTCTAAATTTTTTCTTTGTGTTGTAAGTCTTTTCGCATTTGGCTGAGATATAGATCAACAGCTTCTTTTGCAATGCCGTTTATCTCTTTAGCTGTGAAGGGAATTGAACGTGAAGAAGCACTTTCGTAAACGTAACCAGTTGCTGCGTCTCGAGCATTCATTTCCAAATGTTTTGGCCATGTTGTTCTAATAGCACCAGCATTCTGTTCTTTGAGGTAATCATTTACAGCTTTTTTCACTGACTCTTCTGGGTCGCCTTGAATGTGGGCTCACTTGATACTGCACAAGTAGAACGTTTTTTCAATGAAATAAATAGTGATGATTTCATTGGCACCTGTAATCCATGGGACTTTTGGAAAGCCAGAATCGAGGTAAAATACAAATAACTTTAGTGAGTTTATTAATATGACTTCATTTTTAGACATATTCCTCGATTTCTCAGATGGCTTTCGACATCTTAGCAGCGCCAGCTACAAGTGCAGGAGTGGAAAGACTGTTTAGTATTATGGCTATGCTCTCTTCAGGGAGAAAAACTCCGACAGGACCAATTTTATTAAATAGTAAAACAATGCTTGTCTTAAATGGTCATCTTATTAAAATATGAAAAACTAGATAACTGGTTCATTCACTGTAGTCTTATACTAATAAAACTTTTTTTTTTTTGACGTTAACGCAGTAGCCGGCGGCACCGCCGGCGGCGGCTCCAAAATATAAGGTGCCGCCGGCGGCGGCGGCGGCGCTAGCGGCGGAGTAGCGGCGTCGGTGGTGGCGGCGGTGGCGAAATTTAGCAGAATTTTTACGCCGCCGGTGGCGGCGGCGGTGGTGGTTTTTTAAAAATGCCCAACTATGATTCAGAGTCACTTTCGAGTGATCTGTGTCTAAGGTATGTGGGTGTGCGCATCTCAACCCCAAGCAACCAAGCCCCCTCGCCTCCGAATGGGGGCACAGGGGGCTTGAGGGTTAGAGACGCGCGCACTCACTTACCTTAGACATGATTCCGAGCAAGACTCTTGATCAAAAATAAATTTAGAGGTTCTTTTTGCCCAGCTCCAGTGACCAAAACAGGGTAAAACAGTCAAATTGTCGAAAATTCAAAGTACCAAAACTCAATTTTTTATTGACCAGGGGCCTATCCCACTAATTGAAAAGTGAAAAATGAAAAATTGAAAAATTTTTCATGAAAATTTTTCAATTTTTCATGAAAAATGAAAATTTTTCAATTAGTGGGATAGGCCCCAGAACTCAAAAATAATGTCTTTTTGAGCTCCTGAGGTGGTTTTAGGTCAATATAGGGTGTTTAGGAACACTTAAAAAAATTGATTTGGGGTGAGGCATATGCAAGTGGCATCAAAATCTCTCTACTGTTTTCCAAACAATGGTTTAGTAGACTGGAACAAAGTACCGCCAGCATTGTGCATTTGGGTCTGAAAGTTGGAAGTTGGTTGTTGAAATCTCTGCTGCTGTTGCTGAGTCGCCTGACCAGTGCCGAACAGTGAAGAGGTGGAGGCTGGCGCAAAGTTGCTGAGGGTAGGGGTGGAAAATGGTTTGTTGCCACCAAAACCAGTGGCCGAAGTTGAGGCAGGTGGTTGTTGCAGTTTGAATGCCTGCTGTTGACTTATACCTCCAAATGGCTGAGTTTGATTAGTTGGTTGACCAAATGTGGCTGAAGGGGCTGTTCCGAACATAGTTGGTTTGCCAAAAACTGTGGATTGTTGGGTGCTGGCTACTCCAAAGCTGCTGGCTGGGTTGCTGAATGCAAATGGAGTAGTGGATGAGCCCATACCTAGAAAGATAATTGAGATTTGGAGACAGTTTATGGTAGATTATATACCAGAAGCAGCATTGCCTAGAGAAGGGTGTTTGGTGCTTGGACCAAAGAAGAGAGAACCACCACCACCAGCAGTGCTTGTGTTAGTATTGATAAGTGGAGCATTAAAATTAGACAGACCACCACCAAGACCAATACCCATTCCAGTAGTAAGGGAAGGAGCACCAAAGGTTGGGGCTATAGAGAATGAAAATGTTAGAATGTTAGCAATGTCAGCAAAATCAGATTTTTAGGTAGATTACTGCATCCACTAATGTCAACTTTTTTCTCAAAAGGTTATCAAAAATGTAAAAGTCAGGACAAAAGTTACTTCGAGTGGAAATCGTACCCTCAACCATTTTTTACCAACTGCTGCTCACCTACCACTCAGCTACCGAGATTATTTGACATCGACCGTTTTTTTAAATATTTTTTTATTGAAGAATAAAAATACCCACTCAGCTCTTGTGTATGTAAACAGGTTATATTTTTTTGAACAGATCTAACAAAATCATGGAAACGCTCAACAAAAATTTTCTAGCCAAGGTTGAATTTCTGTCAATTTTAATTGAGTTCTGAAACCAGACACATTACAAAAATTTACCATTTGGTTGTGCAACCGTCTGCTTCGGCATGAATTGACTCATGGACAGGATTGCACTTTGGGAAGGGAAAGCATCTATGCCTGAGACAAAAATAAGTTTTATTATAAAAAGAAAAAATCAAGAAAGATTGTACCTTTCAGATTGGAGAACACATCAATAACCTTTTTGTCCCTGTTTGCCTGTTTCTGGAAGGGATCACTGGCATATCGACCATAAATTTTACGTCGCTGTTCTAGATAGTTGTCTTTCAGTTTCTGTAAGATTGGATATTAGCTGTAAGGATACAAAAAGACTGGTCTCTTGCGTCGTTTTCTTGCCCCATTTAATTTTTCCTTGGCCGTCCTACCCACTGCCCATTTTGTTGGCCTTTACTTGCCCGCAGGTTATAGCAGGGTACGTCAATAGGATCTTTTCTTTTTGCTTCCAGGCCAAGCGTTTGTGTACATCCTAACTTACGCTGGCTAGCCCTATCCCTAAGCACATGCCAAAAAAAACAATGGGGGACCACGGCAAAATTTAAGGGTGGATAAACAACACAAGAGACACAAATTGAAGAACATACCTCGATATCTTCATTCACCGAATAGACTTGGTTAGCTACAGTGGCAAAGATCTCGTCAAAACGTTTGATGTGGTCACACAGGTCTTTTTGAGACACAACATTTGAACACTAAAGTAAAGTCCGTCATAAAACTTGGTAATTTATATAAAGACTTGACCGACCCCATCATTCTCTTGGACCAAATGGTTGAGAATATTCTCTAACTTGTTTAAATTGCTTCGATATTCTTCTAGATTATGCTCATGATGGCCTAAATAGCAATTGAGAGGTAAAATTTTGTTCATTTATTCTTTTTCGATTTAAGAACAGATTTTTCCGAAAATCAAAAATCGACATCTCCACTCATACCTGAAGCGCACCATAAAAGTGGTGGCTCAAAGGTATATCCCATTGTGTATCTGTTTTGTGAGTCTTTAGTCCAGATTCATCACACTGCATGTCAATTTTTATCGGGTTTGATTCAGATTTACATACAAACTAATTAAAAACCGATCCAAATAAATTAACAGGTAGCTGGATGAATATGCACCGAAGACCCATAATTCAGATGGGAAAATTAACCATGGCATAAACTTACGGTGGCTTACCTAAATACAAACGGTTAAAAAACAACCCACCCGCAATATCGTGCATGTATTCCATAGCTTGCATCCGACCATATTGTGGATTCTTGGTCAGCATTTCATGTCTGCGGGATACTTGTGCAGCCATCCTCCCATCTTTGACCACTTTTTCAGCAAGAGCTTAATTTATTTGTTGCGTTTATAATCTTGTACAATGAAAAACATACAGCCGATTTTTAGTCTTTCCTGGTTGACTCGACTCTTCTGTTCATTTAGAAGACGAGTGGTCTTGGAAATGTCCTCCTCTAGCCTATGTAACTGCTCTTCAGAAGCATTGACGGCAAATTCTTCAGAGTGGGCTTTGTTCTCAAGCAGAGTTTTTCTAAGGTATGTTTATGACTGCTATACGATTCGATACAAATACTGATTCGATACACCGATTCGATACATTGATGATTCGATACACCGACGTTTCGATACATGAATTAAATCATTCGAACCGTCAATGTATCGAATCAGTGTATCGAACCGCGTGCATACCACGATTTACTGCCACATTCATGCCCCGTTATCATGTCCTAATCTCTGTCTTTTTGGCAAACTCATCATATCGGGGCTCGATTTTAACGAATTTATATAACACTCCACAAAAATATTACTCCCAATATTTTTAAAGAACCTTCGTACATCTCAATACATTAATTACCTCAACTGCGCAGGCAGGAAGACAAAAAAAGACCGTAGGACGTGCAAATGTTAGAAATTTTAGCTGCTAGGTAAGTCAATAACTCACTGACTAATATGAACTAGAATTTGCACAATGATGTCGTAAATTAATAACCAACCTCAGAATTTCCAACTGATCCAAAATTGGATTGGGCACCTCACCCTCTAGAACCTCCTTGATTTGTAGAGAGCTCATATGAGCCCCTGTCTGAGCATATCATAGTGACCAAAGCTACCCATACAAAAATAGTAAAATTTGAGATAACAAAGGCCTGGCACAACTCAATTATATAGTCTTTTTATTGGCAAAATAAATCATAACCTCTCTCAAAACCAATCAATCAAATCAACGAAAATTTTAAGGAGAATAAAGAGAATAATGTTTAGCCCAGTACTTGTATTGGCTAGATAACGTTTCTGTCAGCTTCAGCATGGGCCTTTCTGTGATCTTCTGAGAACTTCGCCTTCCACTTCTCATTAATGCCTTCCACGTTGCGAGCGCCTTCAATTGCCAGGAAAATGATCTGAAAACAATTCATTTAAAGCAAGGAAGTGGCTAAAATCTGGAACGCGCACCCAAGAAGTTTACCAAATAAAAAAAGCAAAAGGCTTGGGGGACCGAGGCACACTACTAGGTTGTTTGGTGCCTCCGAGGAAATTTCACAACATGCAAATCGTACCTTTGGAGCAACAAGAGTGTTAGGCTCATCATATATCCCGCCTGCATCCATCCGCAAAATTGTTCCTAGATTGTATTCGGCAACTGAATCCTTGAATTCCTCGCAGAATAGCCTCCACGCTTCCTTGTTCTCGCCTTTCAAGTCGGCTGCAGTTATCTGGAAAAAATAGATTCATTGAAAAATTTTTAAGTACAAGAATAGGGTTGTCGACACGACATGTCGATTTCGACATTTCCCGTCGAAATGTCGACATTTTTCGACATATCGACATATGACTCGACAAGACATGCTGAACATTTTTGACTCGGCTCGACATTTCGAGTCGACATGTCGAAAATTTCGACACGTCGACAACCCTATACAAGAATATAAACCTTTTCAACGTCCATCTTAGGGAAGACTTCGCGGAACTTGGCATACACTTCATCCTGCTGCTTGTTTAACTTGAGGCTTTTCGTGCTGTGGACTGCTATCAAGAGATTCATGTGAATGCTCGCACTCTCGGCCGCTTTCATCGCCCAAGCCACTTCCACATTAGCATCATTGACATAGTTGTCCGGATCGTCATGCAATTGAGTCGCCAGATCAGCCATCTGTATGATTAAAGTTCAGTGTTTTTACCTCAGAATTGTTTGCAAATGCAAGTGCAAAACTTGACGAACTCTTTATTGCTATATTTAAATGCGGAAAGTATTTTAGAAAAAACATTCTCTGTAAGACAAACAGCATTTGATTTGTGAGCTGATTAATCATGAAAGCGTTAGCCAACATAGCAAAATTTTGCTGTTCTGAAAAATCAAAATCGAAGCCCCCCGCAACATCTTGTATCGAGTCCAATCGGTGTAGACAAACCCTGTGTTTCCTGAACTGTTTGCTCCTTCCAATTCTTCCCAGAGGTGTTTTAGACCCTCAGCGTGCCCTTTGTAGCCTTTGTACCAATCAAGCAGATATATTCATTTTCAAATTGCAAATGCGGAGAGGCTGCTTGAGTGTGGGCATCTACAGGCCGGAAACACCAGTCGTCGTCTAAAAAACTAGTGAACTATCTGAATCTTTCACATGACTAACTAAGTTACATGAAGTTTTTGCTGAATCACCCTGGCAGTCACCTGAAGTTCTTACTGATTTCTTAGTCTCAGTCCGTGAACACCTTAGACTGAGACCATTTTGGCTTCCCTATTTCACCAGCATAACCGGAGACGTATCCAAATTTTTTTGTTCAAATAAAGACTAGTGTGGCATACAGTGTTTAGAAGACGAAAGTTGACAATATCATTGACCAGCATATATTAGGTCGTCCAATAAGTTTTGAGAAAAAGCACGTGGATTCGCTTTAATTTTCAAAGTGCATCATTTGGCACATTTGACAATGATGTCTCTACGTGTCATATACCATTTTGTAGCCCGTTCTCTGTTCTTTTAAATGTGATATTGAACAATTCTTTGTTATTAAAAAATAGGAAAACAACAAAAACACATTTTTTGTTTATAACTGACCCATGGGTCAGTTATGAAAAATTCTTGATATGGGTATCGAGGTGTTTTGATGACTTTGAAAGACCATTGTACCACTTTTTTGACTTCTAGAGCTGGGGAGCCAGATGTCAGGAACCCGAGCACGCTTTGCCTTCCAGAGCTGGGGAGCCAGATGTGAGGAACCCGCAAGAATACACAAACAAAAATTCATCGAAGTTCCCTCAGATCACAGTGAGAGTCGCTTTCTTGTAAGTAGAGTACTACCAGAAAGTACGAACCATAAAGTCACAAGACATACATTTTTATTATAAGTATTTGCAATAACATCATTTTATACACTATACTATTCTTTATCCTCTGGGCCTTTAAGGACTAATTCGTAGCCGAGCACATTGGCAACACATCGATATAGCTTTTGCTCTGCCAGACTGACATCCACAAGTTCAACCTGGATTTCTCCTTGCGCGGTGATAGAGAGCTTCGTAAATTTCCCATGAATCCAAAGGGATAGAGCAGAATAAAGCCTCATAGCGATTTCAGCCACCTCGTTGCTTTTGACGCCGTTTTCTTCAATACACTTAGCGAAAGCTTTGTTTTTCTCCAGTGCTTTCTTCCAGATCTTCTCTCTTGGTTCATGAGCCAGTTGAGGGTTCTTATAGAGGCTTTCAAAACGCTCTAAAAATATTTAAGGTATTTAAAAAATAGGCATTGATGTAAATAACCAAGTAGTCCTCGTGGGGTGAATATTTGGCAAAGTTCAAGATATTCTTCAGTTTTTTGAGCCTATAATTAAATATCTAATTAGACTAAAATAACACGATACATAAGGAAAATGACAAGCTACCAATTTCAAATTGAGAATTTCAGTCTCATATTTCAGCTTCAGCTGTGCTTTCTCTTGTTCCAACTTAAGAATCTAAATTCACATTAATCATATTGTACAAACAGGTAACTTAAAACAATCTTAAATACCTGTTTTAGATTACCCTTTTCAAGCTCAAGTTTTTCATATTCGGCCTTAAACTTATCGCATTCAGCCAGATACTTTTCTTGAACCAATTTGTCAACCTAAAATAAGTACTATTGGGTAAAACACATGGCGGATAAAATTGAGAAAACTACCAGTTGTAGATATGTTTGTCTTCTTCGGGAATCGAGAGAGATGTTATGAACTTAGTCTTTATTGATGCGGAGTCACACGAAAACCTTACAAACAGAGTCCGCTTTGATGACTGAAGAAATCCTCTCAGATTGAGCTAAAAATGAAAGACTGTTACTGATTTCACGCACCACATAAATATTTTGAAAAATTTCATTTGCCGAGAAATAATCACAAAATGTTTGATCTTCTCACTGTCTATACAGGGTGACACAAAATTACTGTTTTTTTTGAATAACTTTATTTCTAATTTTTAAGTTTCATTCTTTTCATTTTCATCGTTGTTTTTAGTGAAAAGTGGCTGTATTGTTTATTGAATCTATTGTTTTTCTTCTAGGCAGCTCCCAGGTAGCTTAAACACGGTCATCGATTTCCCTGGGAAAATCGATGGGGCAAGGATCTACCTACACAAATTTTTCGGAATCCAACTAAAACATAAAAATGAATTTCACTCAAAATGAAACGGTATATTCGTTAGCGGCTGAAAAATGTTTGAAATATGACTCATCTTTAGGACAGTATGTGCAGTACAATCACTTAAATTCACAAATATTAGACATCCAAATGAAGAAAATTCATGTGCGATTTTTATATTTTTTAAATACTTGTATATGATTCGTATGACTAGTTACATACGGTAAAACATCTCACAGTAGAGTATGCTCTATCAGAAAAGTCCCATGTTCTATTTTACTTTTAACGTAAAGTTTCTTAAACAGCGGGAGTCGAAAAAGAGAAGAACATGTTTTCCGTTTTAAAAATCTAACAGTACGTAATTTGTTTTTAAAAAAGTTTATCATGTCATGCGCATTTAAGAATCAATATGATATTTTGAGAATAGCTTCTTAACAATTTGTACCTGTAATACTCCGCCTCCTTGACCACAACCCATAGCGACCGAGCCAATGCCTAAAAGATAAAACATTAGCAGCCTTCGAAAAGTGTAAGATCAGAGTTCTTCGAGTTTATAATATCTGAAGATCGTCCGAAAATATAAAAATTAAAAAAATTACCATTCTTGAGCTGAGCACCTGATTTGTCAGCCAAATCACGAGTGTTGTCTTGGGACTGAGTGCTGACTGGAACACACTTGAAAGTTTTGCTAATCTTGATCACACCACCATTGCCAACGGAACGATTTTTGGACTGAGCAGAATTCATAAATAAGCCGAGAATTCCAATGCTGCTTCCTGAAGCCCCCTCATTGGCAGTGATATTTTGCACAAGAGAATCGATCAATAGAGATTTCTAAAGCAAGCCATGTAAGAAAATGCACAGTTTATTTGTACCTTCTTGATAATTCGTACCTGTGACACTCCGCTTCCTTGACCACAACCACTTAACCACTTGGTGAAAAAAATTTTGAGAATCAATAATTTAAATTCCCGGGATCCAGTTTATTCTTATAGAGACAAAATTAATTTGAATTCCGTCGATAAAAAACGGCTTGCCTATAAAAGATAAATCAGAGAAATGCTAAATGAACTATTTGATAAAAAAGACATTTGCTCAAATAAGGACTTGCTCAAATAACATATTTGCGCAATCACTTGTTTGAATTTCTAATTGTTTGGCCAATCGTATATCTGCGAAAAGAACATTTGGCCTGAACCTGTTTTTATCAGAAAGCACAATGCTCTTTTTGATAGCCATTTAACTGTTTTTTTTTCAAGATGATGTCCTACAGCAGCACTGATGAAGCTATAACTTCAGTAGATGAAGAAACTCTAGGTCTGACTTCGAAACTGTTTTCTGTTTTGGTTTCTAGTATTTACGTATTTTCAGTGGAAAGCCAGCTAAATATGGTCGCCAGAAGCCCGCAGACTCCAAGACGAAGAGCTAAGATAAGGTAGGCTGTGCTGATGCCAGAAGTGGAGCTCCATTTTATTCCGAGTCAAAAAGGAAAGGACCTTGCGATGCATGAAGGTTATTCTTCTTTTTTTGCTGTTATTATCTTGAATTATTATTATCTGAATATCTTTTTGAACTAAAGTTCGGCTGTTATTTTGGCAGAAGGTACTTTGATGTTGCTCGCTGTTTCAGATTTTCCGCCGTCAAATAACAAGTTTGTTTCGTGTATGTTTATCGTTGTACTGAATGTTGTTTTAAGGCAAGATTCAGCTGGCAGTGCTGGTGTTGTTCCCGGTTGCGGAAACTGCAGAGATGCACGTCTTTTTTCTCTGTATATCGTTTATATCTACCCTGACACTATTCAGGCAAGCTTTGTTCGTGTGGCCGAGGATTTAAATCAGCCAGGGTGTTCGCTGTGGTCTGCCTTCAAGTGGAGTTTCTTCTATGTCGCCCTCATCCTTGCTGTTGTTCTTCTCCTGCTGTTGGTGTTCCGTGACACAGTGTGTGGCTATGTGGGTGAGGCGCTCAAGAACTCCAATCCTCCCTTCCGAACTGCATTCTTCGACTTTGGCGATGAGCTTTGAGGTTGTTAAAGCAGAGTCAATATTATTCTATCTTCTCTGTTCCGACAGTTTATTTGCTGGTTGAGCTCAATTGTTGTCCTCGCGAACTCGTGTTATGGTCTAATAAATCATTATATCGTGATAGTGACCTGGATTTCTTTTGTTTGGAGTAATTCGCCTATTTTTCGGGATGGAGGAAATTTTTTTCCGCATCATCTACAAATCGTCGTTTCGACCTTTTGTAAACAAGGCAGTAGCCATTATAAGGTTTTCGGATGCTTGGCCGAGATCAAAACAAAGTTATCGGTGGAGCTCGTGGAAGTAAAGGAGGTGTCGAATGTTTTTACGGGTGGACGTCCCTACATTAACGTGATGTACCGATACCATCTGTATTTGTGGTTATCGTGTGTCTCAAAAAAATCCATTCTGATGTGTAAATATTTTCTGGGAGCCTTATCGCATTTATAAATATAAACAATAAACCAAATGCAAATTAGCACATGCGATTCCCATCCCAGCTTAAGAATGATTGATACGGGCTGTCTTTTGCACAGGTCCGTTCTTGACCAAAAGAGTAATTTTACCAAATGTTCTTTTACAAAACATGTAAAAAAACCAAATATACGATTGGCCAAACAATTAGAAATTCAAACAAGTGATTGCGCAAATATGTTATTTGAGCAAATCCTTATTTGAGCAAATGTCTTTTTTATCTTTTATAGGCAAGCCTAAAAACACTGAAAAACAATTGAACTGAAAAAATTGATTTTGTCTCTATAAGAGAAACTGGTGCCCGGGAATTCAAACATTTGAAATTAGACTTGGCGTGACTATTGGCGTGGGTAGCCTTTTAAACGGTTAAACTCAACTGTACCAGAAAATATGATACGAAATTAAAAAGCACCAAGAGAAAATACTTTATTACTACTATTTTACATCCACAATAAACAAACAGTATAATTTCTCAATATTCTTAAGTGATAATCTGTAGCCCAACTCCTGTGCAACGCAATGGTATAAATTTTGTTCTTTTAGGCTTACATCGATCAATTCAACATGCACCTCGCCTTGAGCTGTCACAGATAACTTTGACCACTTGTCATGAATCCTGCTCGATAGGGCAGCATATAATCTCAGAGCAATTTGAGGGACCTCGTTTTCATTTAGACTTTTAGCTCTGAAGCACTTGGCAAATGAAGATCGCTTCACTGCTTTCTTCCAAATTTCTTCCCTTGCCTCATATGTAAGCCTTGGATTTTTGAATTCTCGTTCAAAGCACTCTAAAATCATAAACAAGTATGAAATACAGTGAACGAATAATGAAAGATACCCAGCAGTCCACGAGGCGTAAATACTTCGCACAGTTCCAAATACTCCGACGTCTTTGAAGCCTATGATGTAGATTTTAACTAGACTGACAGAAGGAAAAATAAAGGCTGTGATAAAATACCAGTTTGAAATCAAGCAAGTCCATCGATCCCTTGCATCTTGCAGCCTCCAATTCCAATTTTAACTCAGAATTTTCTTGTTCCATCTGAAGAATTTTTTCGGCTTTTTCTTGTTCAATCTGAAGAATTTTTTGGGAACTGGCTAGCATCTAAATTTATATTATATTAAAAAGCGAATATTTAGAAGCTTCGAAAAATTATCGAATACCTGCTTTAGATTATCCCTCTCCAACTCTATGATTCTGCACTCGGCTTGGTACTTCTCGCATTGAGCTAGATGTTTTTCTTCCGTCAAACGGTCAACCTAAAATATTCTATAGGGTCAAATACATAGGGGATAAAAAATTAAGTAGTCTACCAGACGCAAGTAGTGCTTATCCTCTTCAGGAATGGCTAAGGATGTGATGAACTTTGTCTTCAGGGATGTGGAATCACTTGAAAATCTAACGCACAATGTCGACTTCGATAGTTGAAGGAATCTTCATACTTTGAACTGAAAATGAAAGACTGTTACTGATTTCACGCACCAAATAATTTTTTTTAACTTTCATGTGCCAAGAAAAAATCAAAAAAATGTTTCATCACACTAATCTTGTCCCACTTCATAGAACTTTCGTATCCGGGGTTAAATTAATATCAAACGATAAGTTTCAAACATTCAGACCTTTGCATCAAAAGTTGGAGTGGCTGAAGACATTAGAGCAAATTGATCTTTGACCGCTTTAACGCCAATTACAGCAAGAGAACCCAACGCCTGAAGAAGCTTTAATTATCCAGAAAAATTTTCGTCTACTATCTTACAAGTTGGTCGCCCGCGACTTCAAACTTTGCTTCAGCGGGCTTGACTACAGCAGGAAGTTTCTCGGAGAATGGATTGTGAACTGGAAAACGCAAGAACTGAATAACCAGTACAGACATACACCAAACTTACTAACTGATCCAAAAGTATGGACAGGTGGCAGCGAATTACGATCAAAAAAAGGAGTGCTTGTGTACAAAGAATCATTGGCCTTTATTGCATCACCGCTTCTTTCTATAGCACCTTCAATGACCCCAAAATTGACCAGAGGCTCATCAGCGTCGAAAATACTGACATTGATAGGATTACCACCCTTCTTTTCCTTCGCCTCAACAAATGAATCGACTTCCATTGGCTCAGCGCTGCACAACACCATGCCTGTAAATTTATTTTGGTTGAAAAATGAACTTGGACAGTAGCCTGTATGTAGCACCCTTGTAATAAGGGTGTAAGACATTTGTGGATGTCCTAAATCATATACACAAACTACTAACCCAATTCCCCGTCCTCGCCATTATTCTGTGGCACGTCATAGGTGGCATTTAACTGAGTGTCATCTTCACTAAGACTACTGGATTCATGAGAATTTCTTTCTTCGAGGACTCACTGCAGAGAATAGGCTTGACGCTCACCGGATCAGCATCAATTTTTGGAGCAACATTGGCATTGATCTTTTGCACACGAGCACAGCTTCGCAGAAATTGATGTAGAATTGCAGCCATTATGATTATTACTTCGTCCTACAAAACAAATTTATAAGTGGGGCGGAAAAGTACCAATTAAATTGATAACCCAATGTTTTTGTGAAAACAGAATTCAAATAAAAATTCAAATAAAAATTGCGTAAAAGAACAATCTTTCCATGATACCTACTTTGATTTTAAATAAATTTCTTGCAATTTATTTGTACCGCCCCAGTTTCAAGCTTGTACGCTTGTCTTCCGCCTTACTTCCAAAAACTGGCGATGATCATCTGGCTGCGATAGTTTCAAAAATGGAATAGTTCATAGTTAATTAAAAAATGAATTTCATTCCATTTTTTAAACTAAAATTTTTTTGGTAGAGAAAAAAGAGAAACCACACCATAAAAATTCCATTATAAAGCTAGAACAGGATTCGATATTATTTCTAATAATGAATATGATTTCAAATTCTATTCCATCTTTGAAAATATTGCCTGACTGGTACTTAAAAAGTATTTTTTATGACGTTTTGTTTTTTATGATTTTTGATTGAGTAGGAAAAACTTTTAAATTCTCAAGTTGAAAATGCGAAAAACTCGTAAAGTCTTCAGTAGACTGGAATAAAAGCTCACAGAACTGACAAACTTATACAAAAAAGTATAAAATTTTGCATATACAGGATCTTCATACTCCTCATATTCGATTTAAAATGCTCATAACTAACAAGACAACCTGTGGCTCATTTGAAAGCTCTGAATCGGTTTCGTTTTCCCGGGACGTAGGACATTAGCACCACTTCGACATGCAGAGAGCAGGCACAGACAATTCCGTCCGCGCTGATTATATGCGGTAGAGAGCGGACATAGCGATAGACCCATTTTGGTGTTTTCTATGGTACGTAGGCGTTGGGCCCCTTTTTGGGACAAATGGCCAAAAAGGGGCCAAACGCCTTAACGCTGTTTTCTATGTACAAGCGGCTATTAAAAATTTGACGGTATTCAAATGCGAGAAATTGGGGATTGGGAAACCGACTTAACCCATGTAAGATTTAATACAAGGCTTAAGCTTACATTTTGGCTGAATTTCCCAATAGTTCATTCCCATTTCATTCACACACACCTCACCGAAGATTTCTTCTTCTTTTTCGGTTATAAATGTGCGACCCGACTCTCGCATACACAACTATAACACAAAAGAATCTAGACAGCCAAATAACGAAATGATTTATTGGAAATCTGGACTCTCAACAGGTGACAATAACATAAGAGAGGACATACAACAATGAGATTGTCTACAGTCGACGACCACGATGACCTCCGTTTCTGCGAGTGCAATCCGATGGAATAGGTGTGACATCTTCAATGCGGCCAATCTTCATACCAGAGCGAGCAAGAGCACGGAGAGCAGACTGAGCACCAGGTCCAGGAGTCTTCGTTTTGGTGCCACCAATGGCACGCAACTTGACGTGGAGAGCATTGATTCCAACCTGCTTGCAGCGTTCGGCGACATCCTGAAAAGTGACTGCATTGATTTGGTAGAATTATGTGATCGATGTAAAATACCAACCTGAGCAACGAGCATGGCAGCATAGGGAGAAGACTCGTCTCGGTCGGCTTTGACTCGCATTATACCGGCGATCTTGACAATTGTTTCGCGACCCGACAGATCCGTCACATGTACGAAAGTGTCGTTGAACGAAGCGAAGATGTGCGCCACTCCGAAAACATTTTCGCCTTCTTTGGCCTAAGGTCCGAGCGTGAGAACTTGAACTTCTTCCTTGACTTTTCCTTTGCGAGCAGCCATAGCTTTCAACGATTTGATTGCTGAAAAGCAATAAATTTAGACAAAGTAAGGAGGTCCAAACCAGTTGAATACACCCGAACCATTTATATGAGGTCCAAACCAGTTGAATACACCTCGAACCACGAGTATTAGGCCCAAACCACTTGAATACACCCGAACCACGAGCATGAGGCCCAAACCACTTGAATACACCCGAACCACGAGTATGAGGCCCAAACCACTTGAATACACCCGAACCACGAGTATGAGGCCCAAACCACTTGAATACACCCGAACCACGAGTATGAGGTCCAAACCAGTTGAATACACCCGAACCACGAGTATGAGGTCCAAACCACTTGAATACACCCGAACCACCAGCGAAGTACCCGAACCATCAGGATATTTTTCACGTATCATCAACACGCAACGAACAGCGGCATCTCTGCTGCGGCGCTTCAGTCTCACGCTCCGTACATCTCATGTTAATAAAAGCTGGTTGTACTTTCTAGCGAATTTGCATCCAGAGTCACTTTCGAGTGATTTGTGTCCAAGGTATGTGGAAGTGCGCATCTCAACTCCAAGCCTTCTGCATGCATCCAGAGTCAGTATCGAGTGATTTGTGTCCAAGGTATGTGGAAGTGCGCATCTCAACTCCAAGCCTTCTGCATGCATCCAGAGTCACTTTCGAGTGATTTGTGTCCAAGGTATGTGGAAGTGCGCATCTCATCCCCAAGGTAACAAGTACCATGCGCCCTCTCCGGGGGAGCAGGGAGAATACCCTAATTCAAAGCGGTTCACTCTGGGGACCAAGGCAAAAAGTCAAATTTTGATCGAGATTTTTTTCTCGAAAATGTCTTTCCGCCACCTAAAAACATGTTTTCTACCCGAAAAAAGACTAGGGAAGCTCAAAAAAGTGGTCAAAATGTGTTTTTGAGAAAGTGGAGTTTTAGGTAGTGCGGCCCAGATTTTCCTGGGAAAATTTATGGGGCAAAGAGCCAGCTACGCAAATATTTCAAGAAAATTCCAGTAATTTTGTCTCACCTTGCCCCTAAAAAAGATACATGTATTTAAAAAAAGAAAACGCTAAATATCATAAGTTCCCACTTTTTTTATTATTATGGCAGACTGTAGACAATAATAGCAATCACAAACATATGTATCTTCTAATAATAACAACAGCAATAAATGAATTTATTCCTAACAATCTATTAACTTAAAATTAGCAGTCATAATAAACATTATTTTTAAACTACAGTCGAACCTCGATTTAACGACACTCCAAAAGTTCGTTCCCGCCTTGGGTCCGACACTTTTTTACCTCAATTTTTGAATTTTGCGAGCAGTTCTTATTCGTCAGTCTAGTCTGAATAACCAAAGCAAGGTATTCGATTTTACCAGTCGTATTTTAAAAACTAGATTATGGTAAAATCGAAATCCTTGCGATTTTTCAGACTAGACTGACGAATCAGAACTGCTCGAAAAATTCCAAAATTGAGGTAAAAAAGTGTCGGACCCAAGGCGGGAACGAACTTTTGGAGTGTCGTTGCACATTCTTAGGTCAACTAAACTATTTGATACAATACAAAAAAGGCTGAGTGAAACGAACACAACTAAGGCCAGGCCGATAATTAATACTGTATAATTTCTATCAATTTCTCTTTCCAAAATGTGGCAAATGTACTTGGTTTAAGATGCTTCAAAAGCTCACTGAGAATGCCAGCCAAAAAGAAAGAAGAAAGCTGTCCACAAAATTGAAGCAGCCAAAGATCTTCCAAAAAGCAAAGTTAATGGTCGAAGAAGCCAAGAAGATAATAAAAGAAACTGGAATTCCTCCTAAGAAAACTGTAGACTATAGAAACATCAAGAAGTTGGAAGAGCAAAGAACATTCACAGCCTGGCAAACTACATCAATTTTTGGAGCACGCAAGTACGATAGCAGTTCGCGAACAGAATACCGTATTTCCTAATAGAGCCCCCCTCTGATAGAGCCCCCTAACTTTGAGGACCTATATCTCAGCCCAGAGTCAATTTTTTGCAAAGCTGTTTTACGCGTTTTCTTAACTCCCACGAGCTCTACCGATTGTACGTTTCAGATTTTATTTGAGCACCCAAAAATCTCGAGATCGAATTCCAAATTTTCCGATTTTCGGGCATCCAAAAAATAAAGCCCCCGGGGGCTCTATTAGAGGAAATACGGTATTAACAAAATTAAAGACTCAATAACAATGGAGGTAGAAAATCGTATGTGGACGTCCGAGGGAGGGAATTGGTAGTCCGATTCTAACTTTTGATGTTCCGGTCCAAATATTAGGAAGTTATTTTATTCATGGAAAAGATTTTAAGAATATACAAATCACCGTTGATAACTTGCAAAGCTACGGGTCCACAAAGACTTGGACATTTGAGTTCTAACCTCTACCATAAGCACCCTATAAATTTTTGCTGATGAAAGGTAGAAAATAGTGTACATTTTATCACTTTGGGAAAGAACAATTTATAGAGGTTATACGGTAGCTCTTTTTTTGTTCTTTTGACAAAATCTTATAAGTTTGGAGTCTACAATCTAAATTAGAGAAAGCTATTTTCATTTTTTTTTAAATAATTTTTACTTTGAAAATAGTAGCACGTGTATTTGCATTGGTAGTAATGAAGCACAGTTGATGAGCACACAAAGCTATGACTTTTGATCGGTGTTGGGCTGTTGAGTTGTGGGAGGCGGTTTTGCCGCAGAGGCCGCAGCCAGTCGTTCTTCAGCCATCCTAGTGGCAACTGCTGCTACCAAAGCTGCTCCTCGACCACTCCCGTCTTCGGACAGCATCAGTTGGAACTGAAAATAGACATGGATACAGGGTGCTTCAACTTTTTTTACCCACATTTCTTTTGTCCATAACTTTTTTAATTCGCGCCCAAATTATTTGTCCCTCATTTGAGAGCCCTGAGTCTATCTTTCTGTTTTCAAAAAAGATTGCTTCATAATGTCAATTCCTTGTCCAGTCATGGGCATTATAAAAAAGAAGCACAAAATTCATCACTTTATTGAACAAAGAATAATGAAAATCAATAAAAACCACAACAATGGCGATCAGGAGGCTTAGATCAGGAGACCGATGAGGCCATATAATTAATTCAGGATTCCGACCAATTCACGGATTCGGAAAATTAAGGTTGAGGAGAGCTTGCACATTCGATTCCCAGTCTAGTGGATCTCTATCTTGCATGAACACCAGTTGGTCGAAGTCATGCCATTGCTGAGGGAAGCAATCACTTAATTTCGGAGCTAGACCAAATATCATTGGTCATTGACGTTTCCTTCGAAGAAGAAGAACGGCATAACGGCACCATAACGACCACTACCCGCCCACACATTCCCTTTCGGCAAAAAATCGGTTCTCCGGCATACCAATGCGAATTTCAAAAACAATAAGAAAGGGAGATATGGTTCTAGTATACAATCAGGTTCCATAATATGCCTTGGTCCCCCCTGTTGTTTTTTCTCGAAAAACAGCTTGAAAAAATTATTTTTCGAGAAAAAACAACAGGGGGGACCAAGGCATAGTATGGAACCTGTTTGTATACTAGACCTGGGAGATATTATAAAAATTTTTTGTAAACAATATGGTAGACCTAGGGCTGTCGAATTAGTGATCCTACAAATAATTTGGGCACGAATTCAAAAAGTTATGGGCAAGAGAAATGCGGGTAAAAAAGTTGAAGCGACCTGTACCTGTACTGTCGATACTATCCACAGTTAATATTTTTAAAAGCTTTAGCTTCAACCAGGTGTGTATGCAATAAATTAAAGAGATTATATAAAGCGCCGCCAAATAATTTTTTAATTTCTGACTTTTGAGAGCTAGCAATGTTTTTGTCCCGTTGACTATATTCGATCATTCGGACTCAAAATGAGACCCACCGAATTAACTGTGGAATTCCTTGTGTAGTATACGACAAATTCTACAGTTAATTCGGTGGCTCTCATTCTTAGTGAGAATGAGTGGGTGGTCATTTGGAGAATGACCAAATATAGTCAACGGGACAAAAACATGCCTAGACCCCCTTAAGTCAGAAATATAGTAAAATAAGTGTTTGGAAGCGCTTTATATAAGTTCCTTAAAGCTCTAAGGAAAATTAATCTTACCTCCAGCTTGCCATCTACCAATTCATCAATTTTCTGGTCGAGGATCTCTTTGAAGGTAGGGTGAAAACGATACACAGAGCCATCCACTCCCACAGTTACATATGGTTTTTGCATCCTCTGAAGCAGGGTAGCTATGCCACAAGCGCACAGATGGGCTGCTCTTGTCGACACCTGTACCAGCACTGTCATTATTAAAAAAAGTTTAGTGTGAGGATATTGAGAAACTGACCACAGAACAAACATAGGCCACATTGGCACAATCTGTGGGGGTTACTACTGAGATGCCTATTTCTTCAAGGATTTGTTGGGTTTTGGCAAATTGAGTGTCTTCTTCCTCTTGCATCTCGCTGAAAATAAACATTTGATGTTTTTACAATTTTTTCTTGGTTCGTCATAGTCGGTTTGGCTGGGAAATTGCAAATCGTCCGGCCAATTGGCCTAACTTCGCCTAAATGCTAAGCCTTGGTTCTCCTGGGGCCTATGTCACTATTTGAAGATTGGAAAATGGAAAGTCATTTTCTGTTTCACTAACATTTTGGAAGGTGGAAAATTGGAAATGAAAAGTGGAATTTTTTCTAGTGACACAGAAAAATGGAAATTTTTCACTTTCCATGGAAAATTTTCCAATCTTTAATTAGTGACATACCGTAAAACCTCTACTAAACAACTCGCCACCCCCTACAGTTAACTATTTTCAAATTTGTTTTGCTTTTTTAACCCCAACATTGTTTATTTCTTAAAACGTACGACAACTCATTTTGTAGATCTTTCCAAACTCTACAAAATGAGTGGTCGTACGTTTTAAAAAATAAACAATGTTGGGGTTAAAAAAGCGAAACAAATTTGAAAATGATTAACTGTAGGGGGGGGGGCCGTTTAATAGAGGTTTTACGGTAGGGCCCTGGGGTCCGAAAATATTTTTTTCATAAAAATTGAAAGAAAAAAGTTTTCAACGCATTTTTTTATTTCAATAGAAAAATATTTTTTAAAAGATCCTGAATTTATATTTTAGCAAAATTTAGGCCACAGTCAGGGTGGCCGTATCGTTTTTTGAGAAAAGGGGCATTCGATCACGAAAAAGGGGGCATTTATAGTTAAAAAGTTCCAAAGAGGGGCATTTTAAAATTTTTTACTAATTAATACTTGAAACTGTCCGATGGCATAAATTTCACAGTAATGACACGTTGAGCAATTAAATTTTTATTCTACGACAGAAGAAACGATCGAATCATTCAACATCCCCAACCATTGAACCTTGTTCGCTTGAAGAAGTCTTGGATATTGGAACCCACGCGTTTGGCCATGCTAAAAAGTCCTAACGTTAAATAGCGCAGAGTGCGAAAATCATACAGAATAGCTATTTGAGGCAAGAAAATGCAGAAAAATAGCGCGCAAAGAGTGAGATACAGTAAAAAAAATCATGCATCGTTACAACAAAATCTCAAGGATATATTGTTTTACAAGGGACCACAGGCGCCTATCGGCGCCTCTATAGTATTTCGAAATTTCAATGAGGGGCTATGACTTCGTTCATAAAAATAGGTATATCCCAGGGCTCGTATATCAAAATTTCAAAAAAAGGACATTTGGTCAAAAAAAGGACATTTTGACCATTTTCGAAGGAAAAAGGTCATTTTATCCAGTGCTTATTGCCATTTCGAAGCGAAAAAAAAAAGATTTTGACTAAAATTTCAAAAATAAAAAAAGATTTGGGGTCCCGAAAAAAGGACAAATCTTTTTAAAAAGGACATATACGTGCCCTGGTATATCCCCTATTAGAACTCATTTTTTTCGCCTGTTCTTTTTTTAAAACGAAAGCTGACATTCTGGGGAACACGATGGTATTAGCGACAAAAGTGATTTCGCTATCTACGACCCGTTCTGGCCTTCGAAGTAAAAAAGCGTTAACCACCCACCCACCCACACATGCCAAATACTATATAAGATGCCCCTTTTTTCTAAAAAAGGGACAAATTTTACAAAAAGAGGTCCGGAAAGGAAATTTAATTGCTCAACGTGTCATTACTGTGAAATTTATGCCATCGGACAGTTTCAAGTATTAATTAGTAAAAAATTATAAAATGCCCCTTTTTGGAACTTTTGAATTATAAATGCCCCCTTTTTCATGATCGAATGCCTCTTTTCTCAAAAAACGATATGGCCACCCTGACTGTGGCCAAAATTTTGCTAAAATATAAATTCAGGATCTTTTAAAAAATATTTTTCAATTGAAATAAAAAAATGCGTTGAAAACTTTTTTCTTTCAATTTTTATGAAAAAAATATTTTCGGACCCCAGGGGCCTACCGTAAAACCTCTATTAAATGCCCCCACACAGTTAACTATTTTCAAATTTGTTTTGCTTTTTTAAACCCAACATTGTTTATTTTTTAAATCGTACGACAACTCATTTTGTAGATCTTTCCAAACTCTACACAATGAGTGGTCGTACGTTTTAAAAAATAAACAATGTTGGGGAAAATGCAGAAAAATAGCGCGCAAAGAGTGAGAGAGAAGTATCGTTCCAACAAAATTTCAAGGATATATTGTTTTATGCCCCTTTCTCCTAAAAAAGGGGCAAATTTTACAAAAAGGGGGCATTTGCTCCCTGAAAGGGGCATTACGGCCACCCTGGCCACAGTTCAAAAATTTAAGCCAAAATTTTTGAAATTTGCCATTAGCCAGTTATCTGTCAATTGCTCTGACTAATTGACCATTTCACAGTTCTAGTCCTCACTAAAATTTATGCCCTACCCAGCCTGACCATCATCCAAAGCCCTGGACGCACCAATCTAAAAACGTGTTTGACATTCTATGCCAAATAAACTATTGTTTCTAAGTGGAACAAGAACTTACAACTCTTTGTAAATCAGACAAATCAATTGAGAAAAATCGGTAAGTCAACGTACTTTTTTCCAAAATTGTTCTCACCTTTCTATTTCAGAGACGAATTTGGTGGGGAAACAGCCTTTCTGACTGATTGCACCGTAGTCTCCTTTGAAGAGACCTCCCTCTTTGGCCAAATGTTCGAGCACAATTCGGACCAGTTCGCCCATGTACATCCCGGAGATCATCTTCTCCATCCTAAAATTTAGTTTGGATGTAAAAAGTTCGAGTAATAGTTCTTGTATATTAGCTCACAGTTGTTGGCCCACATTGATGGTCTTCTCGTCCAACGCACGGTCATATTTGGTGCGCACAAAGTCCATAGCGCCATCATCACCAAAGCCACCCCATTCTGTGTTCACACACATCTGAATAATACCAACAGCGTGTACCGTATTTCCTCTAATAGGAGCACCCGCTCTAACAAGCGCACCCCTTCAACTTTGAGGGTCTGTATCTCGGAGCAGAATTTTTTTTCGAACAGGTTTTTTTTGCATTTTCTTAATTCCCGCCAGCTCTACCGATTCCGCTTTTTTGATTTTGGATTTCACGCAAAAATTTCAAAATGACTTTAATAAGCGCACCCCCTAGAGGGGGGTTTGAAAAATAAACGCACCGGTGCTCCTATTAGAGGAAATACGGTAAGTCTAAAGTTTCGGCCAAAAAAATTTTAAAATTTTTTTAAAATCATGCATTTCGCATGACAGGTATATTGCCCAGATTATTTTGGTGTTTGGCCAGCAAGCTAGTTTTTTTTTACATATTGATATTTGTTAATAAAAAAGTACACACTTATGTGATTTATTTTATTTTTTTTAATAGCTAGAATTTCCTCAAGAATCCAAATCACAAAGCAAAATCTCTAAAAAATGTTTGTTTCCGAGATATGACCTAAAGTTGAAGTGCCAAGATTCCAACTTCAGGTCATATCTCGGCAACCAAGAATCTTTTTTAAATTCTGCTTATGATTCGGATTGCTGAAAAAACCGCTAATTACAAGAAAAAAATAAAAAATAAATGGCTCGGGTACACTAAACAAAAACATGCCTTGTTCCCCCCTGTTGTTTTTTTTACAAAACTTTTTTTCTTCAAGTCTCAGAAACTTTTAACTATTTTTGAGCAAAAAAATTTTTGGTATGAAAATCTGCCTTGGTCCCCTCTTAGGCAAGGGTAGGCGTATGTTAGGACGAACTCAAACATGTTTGTCTTACTTCTTCAAGATTCAAAAAGCATGTTTGAGTCTGTCCTAACATACACTGGCCTACCCTTGCCTAAGCCCAAAAAATTAACAATAGTTTGAGATAAAAAAATTTTGCCAAAAAAAACAATAGGGGGGACTAAGACATATTTTTTGGGTGTACCCTCGAACACATATAGAGCCAAATAAATCATATAAATGGGTACTTTGATTGAAAAGTACCAAAGTACTAACTGACCCATTCTCGATCTTTTGCATTTTTTCACCATTTTTTTTCTCAATATTTTTTTCCCAAATTCATTCCCACCTCATCAGGCATGCCATCCTCAGCTGGATTGATCTCTCCCTTCAGTTTGTAAATCCTGTCGATCTTCTCCATGTAGCAAGCATTGCTGCCAGTGCCACAGATCACTCCAATGTTGCAGGAGTTCTCCTGGAAGGCGCATGCCATCATGGTGCCTGTGGTGTCGTTGAGCACAGCTACCACATCTATGTCTATGTCCTGCAACAACCAATCCATGAAAACATCTATCCAATTCAAGCAATCCAACCCACCCCTCTTCTCCAGCAAGCCTCCCTCAATAACTGGACCACATCGTTGCCCTCCACTCCAGTTGCCTTGAATCCCTTGGTCCAGTTGACCAGCCTGGCACAGGTCAAGCCCTCCTGACTGCAGGGAAATGAGAAGGTGAAGCCGAGTGGCAACTTTTCCCTGTCCATAAGGCCATGCTCACTCATGAATTTGGCTAGACAGCCAGCGATGTGGTCAAACAACTGTAAAATTGGATTGGACTTAGGTTTAGGCTTTAGGAAAAGTTTGGAATATTACAGCTTCGCCGGTGCCTTTCATGATCGGATCCGGCACTCGGAATATTTTGCTAGTCATTTCTGATTGATTGCCAACCTGGAAAACAAAAGTTTGCAAAAATTAGCGGTTATTATCCTTTATCCCGACCCCACCCAAGTTTTGATTGTTGAACTTTATTTTTATTTTGACATAAATAAGTTGATTCGCCTTTTTGGCGGCATAAAACATGCATGCATACCAGAGTTTCTTTGTGCAGTAGGACCAAGCTGATAAAAATTTGTTCAATTCCATACTTTTAAGCTATTTTCCAGTATCCCGGTACCCTTTGAAATTAGGGTGGGGTTGGGATAAAGGATAAGAACCAAATTAGCAAAGATTGTAGTTAGAGAAGAACGGCGCCTCCCAATTCAAAACCGTTTTTTGGTATTGTGTGTTCTTGGACCATTTTTTGAAGACTGCTCTCAGGCAAGTCACCAACCATTTTGTAGCTTATTTCACTGGCTACAAAATAGATGGTTGATAGTCTGATAGCAGACTTGTGTTAAAACCCAATGTCAAAAAAAATTACAAGTTTCTATTGCAAAATAAATAAATAAATAAATGGTGAAAGATATAACATTAAAAACCTATTGCTTAAAAAACATGTTTACAGAAATATGTTTACAAAAAGCCCACAGTCCCTTTCAAAATAGTTTTCTGATCTTTTTTATGCAGAATATCAACCTGAAAAACATGTAAAGCAGCCAAAAAAGTGTCCCCTGTATTATTCCCTTCCCCTCCCAATACAGCCCACAGTCCCTTTCAAAATAGTTTTCTGATCTTTTTTATGCAGAATATCAACCTGAAAAACATGTAAAGCAGCCAAAAAAGTGTCCCCTGTATTATTCCCTTCCCCTCCCAATACAGCCCCTTATCCCTTTTAAAATTGCTTTTTTGGTACTTTTATAGCAAAATTAATGCATAAAAATTGTTTTTGACCACTCCTAAAAATCTTGATTTGGGGGTGGTGGAGTGTAAAACCGAGTAGCTGTGAAGGCCGAACCATCCAAAACACTTCTTCCCCAACCCTTCACATGTCTCCAAAACTAAAGTTTGTGCAGCTGCTTTCACTATCCAAAAATATTCAGTATGAATAAAAGGGACTGGATTTTCAAAATACGGTTTTTGGTGGGTTTTAATAACAAACTTTTTGGCTGTAACTTCAAAATTTGAACAAAAAAAACCCTACCAGTCGAATAAGTAGGACCCGAAAATTAGTGCCACCTAGATCCAAAGCTAGAAAATCGCCGTGTTCTTTGCCATTTGGTACACTGCGCACATAGGAAGGCAACATCTTTACAGCTGCTGTGCTTGCTGCAATTTGACTACGCTATAAACGAGCAAAAAGAAGGGGAATGGTACCTGTAGCAGGATGGAGACCAGCTTCAAAGCTCTCGTTCATTTTCCGCATAATTAGCCTCAAGTTATCATCTGTCAGCTGCAGGCATTCACACGCTTTTTGCACCTGTAAATAGTGTTATTTTTACATATCCGTAATCCTTTCAAATTTTTTTCGAGCAAAAAAACATGATGCAGAGTGGGCCAGTAAATTCGTTCAATTTGAAGCAGTTAAACCAGGGATGTGGTCTGTCCTTATTAATACAATTTGTCCTTATTTTGGGACTCCAAATCATATTTATTTTTAAGTTTTTACGTCAAAATTTTATTTTTTGGCACAAAAATGGCACGAAGCACTGGATAAAATGGCATATTTCGCCAAAATACTCTAAAATGTCCTAATTTTGGGCATAAAAACTGGACATAGGACAGTTCGCATCGATGCGAACTGTCCACTTAGTTATGTTTTGATGACAATACCCATTTTTGACTAATTTTTTTTATTCTTAGCCATCCTAGTAACCAAATTTTATCAGGAATCTGAATCACCAAGCGGAATTTCAAAAAAGCTCGGTTGATGAGATATAGGCTAAAGTTGGAAAATACAGGTGAATACTGTCTTTTTCCAACTTTAGCTTATTCTCAACAACCGAGCTTTGAAATTCCGCTTGTGATTCAATTCGATAAATTTGATGGCTAAGATAAAAAAAATTAGTCAAAATGGGTATTGTCATCAAGCTACTAACTGACAGTTCGCATCGATGCGAACTGTCCTTTTACCATAAAAACTAGGGTCGTCACACAGTTAACTCGATTTTTCCAAAAATTTTGGCCTTATTCCCTGTTTTTATGCAATTTTTCGTCTAAAATTTTGAGCGTGTTACCCCGCGATTGAAAGCTTGGGATGTCAGCTACACGATGGTGTAAAAGTTTCTTGGTTTAGTTCAGAAAAAACATATCTATTTTAATGAAAACATTTTCGGATAATATTATCCGACATTATCCAAAAATGTTTTCATTAAAATAGATACATTTCTGAACTAAACCAAATTTCACACCATCGTGTAGCTGACATCCCAAATTTGTAATCGTGGGGTAACATGGTCAAAATTTTAGATCAAAAATTGCATAAAAACAGGGAATAAGGTCAAAATTTTTTTGAAAAATGGAGTCAACTGTGTGACGACCCTGAAAAACCCTTATTTCAAAGGCTTAGCCTTAGAATTTTGAGATCTCATCCCTGATTTAAACACATAACTTTTTTCTGGCACATTCTCGAAATTTTTTATCGAATATCCAGGCCCCAAATTTTTTTTTATACACCAGAGTCGACAAGTGCGCTAACTTCTCAGCATTTTGCTACCTTTGACCCAAAATAGCTAATTTGTTTTTGTTTGAATGTTCAGCAAATCTAAAGGTCAGCACTTTTGCATATTTTTGCTGATTTCGACACAAAACTATTGATTTAGGACGACTCTGACTTAGCAACTCCTGGTACGTAAGACCCTGCTTGAATACCTTTTTTTTTAAATTGTTTAAAAATTGGATAACTGTCTCTTACAAAATTTCTCAAATTAATTTTTTGAAATATTAGGAAATTGTCGGAACACTTTTTACTGATATTATATCCGTCTTAGCTCTACAAAAAAACCTACATTATCAGAATGAGCTAGATCCTGAGTTGTCCTCAAATGGATGGCTTTAAGCCTGTCGAGTGAATCTAAGGTGGCTGTCCGGGTTCTCTCTTTGAGACCCACTGGTTTCATACTTAATAAGCACTGAAAATCAAATTTTCACTCTACAAAATTATAAAAAAAAGGTAGATAAAAGTGCTAGAGGTCAAAGACCAGCTGCATGAATCAATTAAAGCACAGCTAAATGCTTCAGCCAAAATAACACCAAAAAAGCCCTCCAGAAACCAAAAAGCAGAAAACAAAGGAAAAAGCACAATCAACAGATTTGATCAATAAAAAAGCGTTCGCTAATTAGCCTTTTTTAACAAACCGCTGATAGCACCACCACCAATAACAAATGGTAAATAAACAGGCAGTAAATGGGAAAGAAAACATTATATATTTTTTTCTTGTCTTCTTAGTTCGACTACTAATAAGGAATCAATAATGAGAAGAGGTGATTTTGTTTGTTTCTCTGTCTTTTTTCCTTAATTATCAAACAGGAGAAAGAAAATAGACTGGTGTGTGTAACTAAGATTGCTGCAAAAAGAAATGGGTCATGATTAACTGACTAATCATTACAAAAATAGTACAGTCGAACCTGGATAACCTGACACCCTTTTAAGTTCGTTCCCGACACTTTTTTTATCTCGATTTTTGAAATCTTTTGCTAACTGTGTTTAGCCAGTCTATTCCAAAATATCGCAGGGATTCTCACTATGCCGGTCATTTTTCCAAAATCTTTAATTTTTGCCATAAAAGCCCGCTGACCTCGATAACGCGACACCCCTTTTTGAAAATCTGGTGTCGAGTTATCGAGGTTCGGGAGTCTTTATGGCAAAAAGATTGGCCGGAGTTTATTATAGCAACTTATCCCGAAAAAGGGTTTTAACCACTTTTTGTGTGTTTTAGAGCCGGAAACGTGTAGTGCATCTCAACCCCAAGCTCCCAAGCCCCCTTCGGGGGGTATCGGGTGGCGCAGGGGGCTTGGTTGGTTAGAGATGCGCACACCCACATACCTTAGACACAAATCACTCGAAGTGACTCTGGATGCATGAAAAAGCATACATACCAGAGTTTTTTTATGCGGTAGGCCCTAGTTATCAAAACTATGTTCAAATTCTCTCTTTTCAATATTGCTATTGCTAACAGAAAGAAAAAAGGCGCGGGTGAGGAACCTTAATTCAGAGCAGAGCCCTAGCTGCAGACAAAATAAATGAACTATTCGATCATGTCATCTTCTAAATCTTCATCAGGTATTTCTGTTTCGTCTAAACAAACAAAAAGGTTTAAAATAATCAAATGCACCAAAATTAAAAATTCTTGCCTTGGACCCCAGGGCAAAAAGTCAAAATTATGTAAAAAAAAATTTCAAAAAGTACCGTCCCCCACCTAAAAACATGTTTTCTACGCGTTACAGGCCCTAAAACACACAAAAAAGTAGTTAAAACCACTTTTTGAGAGAAGTTGCTATAATGAACTTTAGCCAAAAGATTTTAGAAAAACGACCGGCGAAATAAGAATCCCTAAGTAAGAAGTTAATGGAGTAAATATGGTACATTGCAAAGTTTTCGTCATCAACTGTGGTTGCAAGCGGATAAAAGTCGTGTTCTGTTATCATTTAACAAGAAATAGGCAGGAATTCCTTTTACCCCCCTGACCCGAAAACACTTTTTTCACCTCCTATCAACTATTTATGGCTTTATATGGGTAGCTTGGTTGCTTAGGGTTGAGATGCGCATCCCCACATACCTTTATCACTCGAAAGTGACTCTGGATACATAAAAAATATATGCATACCAGAGTTTCTTTATGCGGTAGGCCCCAGTCAACAAAATTATGTTCAAATTCCATCTTTTTATGAGTTTTGGGGGCATCCAGGTACTCTACATTATTCGACCATAAGGGTGGGTATCATGGTTTTGGTCAAAATTTCGTCTAATTTTTTTTCTCGGAAATGGTCTTTCCAATCGTTTTTCCTTGTTTCCTACCCATATAAAGCCATAAATAGTTGATAGGAGTTGAAAAAACGCGTTTTTGGGCCAGTGGGTAAAAGGAACTTTAGCCAAGAAATATATAAGCATTTAAGCAAATGTGTATGAATTTTTAATAAAAATTACTCTTTTTTGCTTTCTAAAACAAAGTACTAGCGATGTAGAATAAAAACACAAAGGACGAGAAAAAGACGAAGACGAGTACGAGCGATTTCAAAAAGTCGGTATGAGGACGAGTACGAGTCCTGAAAATTTTTTGGTACGAAGACGAGAAAATTGAAAATTCCCTGCACTGCTGGCATGCACCTTTTGAAAATCGAAATATTTATTTTATATCTGAAAATTCACCAGCAAACAAAACACAAATTACAGAAAATCATATCTGCACACTTATCTCGATAAAAACAATATGATTGGAGAAAGACGCAATAGAAGAGAAAAAAAACCAGGCAATAATAATAATCAACCACAACAATAATAACACAGAAGATGCTACAGCAGGATGCAAATATGCCATCCATCCAGCCCCTACTGCCCCCACATCAATGACCTCCATACCAAAAGCGCAGCATAACGGGTGATTTCAAAAGAGCGGGGTGGAAAAGCTTTTAGTTAGTGTTCCCCGCCTCGTGGTTGGCTGATGCAGCTATTGCTAGACCATTCATGCTGCTTGTTTGGCCTACACACACCCATAGACCAGGCTAGGAAAAAAGGAAAAAGGCAGCAGTATATGTTGGAGAGGGCTAGAGATAGCAGCCGGGCAGAGAAACCAAATTCTGGCCTGCAGAGGCTGGTTTGAGGAGGAAGAACACTTTTTGCTAAGAACCTCGAATACATTTTAGAAAGGGGGCAAGTTGTTTGTGGAGTTAAGCTGAACAAGAAGAAGCAGCAAAAAAGATAGGTTGAAACGTCATCAGCATAGGTCTCAAAATGAATTTTTCGACTAAAAATTGTTGATGATAAAAAACACAAAATTTGAAATAAAAAAGTAAAAAAATGCTGCTTTGAAGTGAAAAATATTTTCAAAATTGCCTTTGAGTGGCCAATGGATTCCTTATCTAACTAGGTTTGCGTGATGGTAAATGACCGATGTAATGGGGAGGGAGAAGACATTTACGGCTATATTTGCACAATAGCATCTACCTTTTGGTGCAATATCCATGGGACAGTATGAAAGACATATTGCAACCGATATTTCTATCGACACACTTCAAACCTCAAAAATCTTCCCGACCCTTTTAAAGTTGGCTAAATTTCGGTACATCCCCCGCTCAAGTTCGGTATACATCCCCCACTCAAATTCCCCCGAGCTAATTTCTTCACATATGGCAGTATATTTTTTTACAATTTTTACAATGTTAGGCAGGAATTCCTTATATGGGAACTACCCAAAATCATGTTTTGACCACTTTTTTAGATGTTTTAGACCCTGAATGCTACAGAAAACGTGTTATTTTGATTGGGAAATACATTTGCATAAAAAAAATTGACAAAAAATTCACTTTTTGACTTGGTCCCTCTGAATTTTAGATATCCTCATATAATCACGTTACAGATTTATTTAGCGCACCCTTGAAGCGCCCCTTGAAATGCAGCGAATGGTTTACCTGAAATAAAGAAACGTTATCTCACATAACAACCCACACGCGGCTTATATAAAAAACCTTGGAAATGGATACAATCCCTACGCTCCCTCCGGAGGCGTAGGGGGCTTGGGGTTGAGCTACACAAGAAAGCGCACCCTAGAAACCAATCACTCGAACCAACAAACTGTGCAAAAGGTGGAAACCATGCGCAGTTAACTTTTGTATGCGGCAGAGCCCGCATGTGGGTTTATGCTCCCAACGAAACAAAAAATACCTTAAGATTAACTTATGCAAATGTGTTTCCCAATCAAAATAACACGTTTTCTGTAGCATTCAAGGTCTAAAACATCTAAAAAAGTGGTCAAAACATGATTTTGGGTAGTTCCCTTATAAGGAAGTTTAGCCCAATGTTATATTTTAGTAATTGCTTTGATATCAGATGGTCGCGTTGCAACAGATAAATGGACTCTTTCTTCTTTTGTCGCCTTGGACAATCGGAAGACAAGTTGCTCTCGTTCCTTGATAACAATAAGATTATTTCTCTTGAGCGATCGTGTCAAAATGTGGTAAAACACAAGTGCACTTGGAGAAAAGAAAGAACAAGTAAACCTAAAATTAAATTTTTTTGAGCAAGAATAGTTTTTAGTAACGTTCGATTTCGCTGCAGAAAACGGGTGACTATCGGCGGATCAAAATGCAATGGAGAATGTGGGCTTTTAACGTCTTCCTTCCTTGCTAGCTCGAAAGTTCCGGTGATTGTAGTTCTAAAGTTGATTTTCATGTGGTATGATCGAAATAGCTTTTTTTTTGATGACGAAGTATTTATTAACTACTTTAAAATTAAGGTTGGCCAATATGGAATTGACAAAAATTTGTGACGAAGTAGGAATTGGTCGTGAAACAGCCGTTGAATGGACTCGCTTTTGCAGACGGATGGTTTTCTACAGTTCAGTGACTTGTGGCAAATCGATAGGAGGGGCCGTTGTAACCGATCTTTCTTTTTTTCTTGGGATTTTCAGAATCTTAATTTTAGGTTAAAATAGACGAGTCGAAGAAAGTATGACCGCGGACATCATGTTGAGGGATCATGGGTGTTCGGAGGGGACGGAGAGACCTTTATGGTGCAAGTGGAAAAGCCGTTAGTTTTTATATATCTCTTAAATTGAATGTATATTACAGGACCAGTTTAAGAGATCGGCAGACGCTAATTCCTCATGTTCAACGATGTATTAAAGAAGGATCTCTCATAATTGCTAATTTTTAGAAGGCGTATGACAGCCCGGATTAATTGAATTATGATCTACTTCGTGTTAACCATAGCGTCTGATTCAAAGCAGCAGAAGAGGATGTTCCGAACTGTTTTCCACCTCATATACGAAACGTTAGTTTCAAGTTCGGTATACACGTGGCGGTATACACCACAGTCGCACCGGTGGTATATACAGGTATACACTCGGTGGTATACACCGACTTGAGAGGCGGTATACCGCCGGCAGTGTGTGGTATACACGTATACCGGGTGTGTATACCGAACTTGAGTGGCGGGTGTATACCGGAGTGGCGGGTGTATACCGAACTTGAGTGGCGGGTGTATACCGAACTTGAGTGGCGGGTGTATACCGAACTTGAGTGGGGGGTGTATACCGAACTTGAGTGGCGGGTGTATACCGAACTCGAGTGGCGGGTGTATACCGAATTTGACTGTGGGGTGTATACCGAACTTGAGTGGCGGGTGTATACCGAACATGAGTGCGGGGTGTGAACTGGAGAATAGAGTTTCGTGAAACATGGAACCCGCAAAAACGAGTTTTGAAAAACATGAAACTCGTAAATTTGTTCCTTCACATTTTTGTAGCTCGTGAAACGACTTTCTAGAGTCTCTGTGATTCATATTTGCGTGTATTGGACTTTTTTTTGGTTCATGGCTGTTTTTGATGTGCTTTCGGGTTACCCTCGGTCATAATAATGTGAAAAAATATGCCTTGGCCCCCACCCCTTGTTTTATATGTGTCTGCTGTCTGTTTGATGCATTTTTTGATGCTTGCCAACATCCTTGAAATTGTATTCAAACATCCAGTGTTCTTGAAAAATTGTATTTGAAAATGTTTTGTTGTTAGTTCAATAAATATTGATGTGAGACGTCTAAATTATGATGTGGCAAAAGTCACGAAGTGATAGTGTCGACCCTTGCTCGAGGCATCCGAATATAAAGCCACCCCTCCTACTACAGCCAATACCTCTAATAGAGACTCACCCCCCAGAGAGCATCCAAAAAATAAATCCACCGGTGGCTTTATTAAAGGAAATACGATATACAAATTAAATACTTGAAATTAGCAATTTTCGTCGATAATCAAGCTTCAGCTGCCGTATTTTATCTGATATGCCAATACCCTCTAATAAACTAATTTTTTGACTAGGTTTTCAGAGTTACTGCCATTTTTGACTGACAACTTCCCGATTTTTTAGAGGCTGGAAAATAAGCCGACATATCGGCTTATTAGAGAAAATACGAATCTACTGCTCAAAGAATCTACTTACTTAACCTTTTTTATTGGAATCAGATGATAAATTATGGCTCGGCAATAATGATCATCAACAACTGACAAACACAAAGGCAGAAAATATCCTGCAAACAACAATTAAATTACGCTCTCAGTTAAGTCAAGTCGTCTTGAGTCCAGTGTTGATAGTTGTTCCACGGCTTATGGTCCCCCACCCAATAAGGCGCCAATGCTTTTCAATACGTCGGCTCAGGGCAATTTTTTCGTTGACTTCAGCACAAATCGGGTCCGTAAGAGCAATTTTAGCTGCATCTTCTAAAAAATTGATAACTTTAATAATAAAATGATTAGCTTGTAAATAAAGTGTTCTGCATAAAAAACCACAATAACTTGCCTTTGACAGCGATCACACGACCACCAGTAGACAACGACCCAATATTTACCATGAGACCCTCTCCACTAACTAGCTTTGACACCTTTGCAGCTTTCTTGCCTCCTTCCGTTCGAACCCCAGGCAAACGACGCAGCAAAAAGTACATTATTTCTATCTCGGTGAAGATGTCAGGCTAAATAAGTAATTAAAACTGCTAATAGACTTTTAGCATAATAATTTTACCAGAGTTCCAACAGCTCCCAAAATATGACCAACTAAACGGTCTCCTCTACAAAGAGTTGGATCGATCTGAAATTTTTTTTCGACTTACAAAACGTTGTAATAATATTTGACAGTATTTAAAAACCTTTGTTCCCACACCTATCAGACCTCCTGGAACAGCATACTGAAGTTGGTTCTGCTCAGCAAACAAAGAGACGATTTGCGATACAATAGGGCGACACTGCACTCGGCCATCTGCCGTTTTGCTCACAAGGCCAGGGCGAACTTCAATTTCTTGACCAACTCGCAAAAATCCTTAGATAGTATTTTGAAGATATAACATGTAGAAGGACTGCGAAATTACCTTTCAGAATAGACCCACCAGCAACTCCTCCCTTCAAATTTTCAACCTCAGATCCAGGTTTGTTGACGTCAAAGCTACGTACTACAATAAGACGGGCATCTGATGAAAAGTCTCGAATAGGCACAGGAACCTTTTTGCATATGTACTCGCAAATCACCTATGATAAAAAAAAATTATTTAGACACTGCAAAGGGAATACAGTGACCACCTGCCAAAAAATCAAGACTTACATCGATGTTGTATTTGAGCTGAGCCGAGATAGGAATGATCGGAGCTGAGTTAGCGATGGTCTTTTCAACGAAGGTTTTGATTTGATCCTGCTGATCCTTAGCTTGTGATTCATCGACCAAGTCCACCTTATTCTGGATGATGAGAAGATTCTTCAGCTGCATGATTTCAACGGCTGCCAAATGCTCCAGAGTTTGTGGTTGAGGGCAGGGCTCGTTTCCAGCGACAATAAGCAAAGCAGCATCCTAAAATATTGGCTGTAATCACAGGGCATTTTTTAAAAGAAAAAAAACACCATAATGGCAGCACCGTTGAGCATAGTAGCCATTAGGATATCGTGACCTAAAGCAGATGAAAAGTCATTACTCCCGCATCGTGAAAAGCATGCCAGGGCAATCAACGAATGAAATGTGACGCACGCAGACAAATTCTCCACCACAGCCTCTACGCTCACAAGGAAAGCGATCAGGATTACTGGATCCCGCGGAACTAAAAAGTAGCGCGCATAAAACCAATCAACCCGGCAGCAGGAAAACTTGAAAAAAACAAGACAACATACCGATAACAGCCAGGGCGAGGACACTTTTGATTCGAGCAGCGATAGATTTTGGCATTTGCGTATCCTAGCTTGATTGTGATATTGCGCTCCAATTCGTTCTTGAACTTGACCGTGTGAACACCAGAGATTGCCTTCACCAGAGTCGACTTTCCATGCGCCACATGTCCGATAGTTCCAATATTGATAGTTGCTTGTCTGCTGATCACCTGAAATAAATCATTTTACCAGCTCACGGAGAATTGATCTTACTTCTTCTGTCAAAGCAGTCAACTGAGTTTTATCCAACTTGCTGAGGTCTTGTTTAGACAGCCAGCTTTGGGGATCGACATTTTTTACGGCTGAAGAAAATAGTGATAAACATTTTTGAATGGATATACGTGAAAAAGCCCACCTTTCTTATCACTCATGCTGACGACTTCCAATTCTCTTGCTTGCTGCAAAAAAGTTGGTTTAAATGCTAAGGAAATTTGTGTTTTAGTCGATTTTTAATGATCAACTAATTAGCCATTCTAACTACAGCAGTATCTCTATTTTTTCTATTTACCATAAAACAAGACTGGCTTTTATACAAACAGCAGAATGTTTATATTAAATTTGACCGGATGGAGTACATATGGGTTAAAACTAGGGTTGAGTGATGGCCATATGGCAGAATATGGCCGGAATATTTCAAAATGACCGCCCATTTGACCAACCCTTTCACCTTGGGTTCATGGAAAATTTTCCAGCTGTAGAAACTCATGGTAGAAAGAAACTGTAAATGGCCGGGTTTAGGCCATATGGCCGACTTCAAAATGGCGGATCATTTGCCCAACCCTAGTTAAACAAGACTTGACTTATTAAAGGGCCATTGCCGTCTATGACAACGTTTGTCAAAACTTTACCTAAAATTAAACTGTAGGCCTGGTTTTGTCAGAAATCAAGTTGAAAAATCCGTACAGAAGTTTAATGATTAGGCAAAAGTGTTTGAATTGGCAGGGGACAATTTGAAACACGTGGCCATGGTTCTTTAAAATTCGCAACTGTATATATACCGTATTTCCTCCAATCAAAGCACCGGTGTGTTTATTTTTTAACCTCTTTCCAGGGGGTGCTTTTAATTGAGGGGGTACTTGGATTAGAGGAAATACGGTACGCAGCCCCCAGTCAAGATATGTTTTTATCGAATACCCACTCGACACACCGTTTTCCTTTTGAATGTCTAGTTGAGAAACCGCGACTTCAAACTTCCTTTGTTTTTTAATTTTAATATTTTTTTTAATTTTCAATGACTAATCTTATTGCAGAAAATCTTGGGTGACAAATTGTTACCAACGATCAGGGGTGGACACGGGCCGGCCCGGGCTGAAAAATGACCGGGCCGGGCTTTGGCCCGAAGCCCGATAATAATTGACAGTTTACTGTATATTATTAGAGTTGCCTGTATTTTTGAATGAGAGTTGACCTTTCAGACCTTCATGATGGACTCTTCGATTAGTACATTTGTGGGGATTGCTCTTTTGTTAGATAGATGGCTACACTGCTGCTCGGCATAGTCAAACTATTGAGCTTCTACTCTAACCTTTCAGGTAGAGAAGCTCAACGATGGAAACGCATACCTTGCCAACAGTGTCTGATGACGAAGATGAAAGAGCCAATGAGGGTGCAATTGGTTCTTATGCATTATCGGGACTACCTGGTTTTACCGTCATTTATTTCTTTCAGTATCGCTCGTTAATAATGCTTGTGAATAAAGGACGATAACCATAAGATAATTAAAATTAATATGTTTTCAATATCGTGGGACGCATAAAAGACAGTAAAACCAGGTAGTCCCGATAATGCATTAGAACCTGCAATTCCATTGAGGAAGAGGATGCGACAGAGAGAGCCTGTCTGCGCAAGCAAATTTATCGATCTGCATAGGACGATCACTGTTGAAGAAGAAAGTTGCTTTTGATTGATGTTGGTTTTGAATGTAATTATCAATAAAGAGTGATTGTTTCCATATCTTGTAATTGCCTCAATTTTGTAAAAGTTTCAGAGACAATTACTGAAAGTTTAATCAAAAATTTCAAGCCGGGCTTCGGGCTTAAGCCCGGACCGAAACGACACCGTGAAACACAAATTATCACAAATATTTAATCAAACTCTCCAACAGATCAATAACAACATAAAAACAATTTTGGATTCATTTGGACTGCAGGCTAGAAGTAGATTGAGTAAAACTGGTGGCCAATAAGCTGTGGGCCATGCTTCTAGGCGAAATGCTTAGTGTCTGTGTGCCTCCAGGCATGCCTGATGCTCCAGCCTCAGATTGAGGACGAGACGCCAGGGTTTGTTTGCGAGGTATGCTTGGAGTGCTGGCAGCAGCATGACTCTTGGCTCCATTGCCACCTCCAATCATCTGACGTTGCACCAGGGATCGGTAGATGCCATCCTGGTTGAGCAACTCGTCATGTGAACCAATTTGCTCCACCACTCCTTTGCTGATCACCACTATTTTGTCGGCCTTCTCCACTGTGCTCAAACGGTGTGCAATTAGGATTACTGACTTGCCTTTGAGATTGTTGTAGATGGCTTCCTGGACCAGGTGCTCAGATTCTGTATCCAGGGCTGAAGTAGCCTCGTCCAGCAGAAGAATGGCTGGTTGACGGACAAGTGCTCTGGCTATGGCTATTCTCTGCTTTTGGCCACCTAATAAGATCGTTGAATAATCACCAAAATATATATTTTTTGGCTGACCAGTGGTGCTGCGGATAGCATAATATTCTGGTATCGATTTTCTGTTTTTCAGCAAAAAATATTTAATCGGGGGTTCTGCTTGCCCTATAAAAATTTTGGGGTAGAGACATTCCTTATTTTGCTTTTTGAAGTAATAATTCTGATCAGAATCAGAATTCTGAAATCAAAATTGCCAAAATTCTTAAAAGACTTAATAAAATAGTTAGTTTAATATAGTTGGTGATACAGTCAAACTCCATTATAGCGCGACCCCTGGAGACCGACCACATTTCGCACTATAACGGGATTCGCACTATATCAGAGTCGCACTATATCAGAACTTTTTAACAAAAATGGTTGAAAAAGTGCACTATATCTAGTCTTGCACAATTTTCAACAAAAACTCTTTTATTCTAGCAATAAGCCTAGGGCCGGACAATGGTCAATTTACCGGTCAATTAATATTATTTGACCGGTCGATAAGAAATCGGTCAACTGTTACTCGCTATTTGCAGACTGTGCTACAGTCAACTCTCCTAATACAGTCAACTCTCCCAATACAGTCAACTCTCCCAATACAGTCAACTCTCCCAATACAGTCAACTCTCCCAATACAGTCAACTTTCCCATCAGTTAACTCTCCTAATAAGATATACCACATTTAATCTTATAGACGCCCCGGGGTGTTTATTTTTCAAAATCCCTCTAGGGGAGGGGGGGACGTCTCTTAGAGTCATTTTAAGAATTTCGGGATTTCAACCAAAATCCAAAACGTGGAATCGCTAAAGCTCACGAGAGTTAAGAAAAGGCATAAAAACAGCTCGAAAAATCTTTTTTGCTCCGAGACACAGCTGAAGGATAAATATTCAATTGTGACTCTAAATTGAGAAAAAGACAAAAGTAAGCGAAAAGACAACAACGAGCTGATTGAAATTTAATTGAAATTTAACCTAAGCAAAAGCGTAAAAACAGACGTATTTTTGAAATTTTCATTTGAAAAATTTGTGATTGCACTATATCGAGATCGCACTATAACGGAGTTTGACTGTAGAAATTTTGTCGATGATAGAAACTTTATGGGAATTTTTCATTATTTTCCAATTATAAAAAATTTAAAAAATATATTTTCAAAAATCTTTCGGCATTGGGCTTAGCACTATGGTGCCACTTTGACCGATGCTATCACAGCACTGATCATTACGCTTACCCACTACATCACGCACGAAGTAAAATTGGGATAGGGGCATTTTTTAAGTCTCTCCATTACCTGACATTTGACTGCCCTTCTCGCCCACATTTGTGTCATATTGCTCGTGAGTATCCATTATAAAGGAGTGGGCATTCGCCAATTTGGCTGCTTCTATCACATCTGAATTTTAAAAACCACATAAGACTCAGATTTGTTTTTAAAACTTATGGGGTCGTTAAGTAAGTTTGGTTATTTTGGACTTTTTTTGGTGGAATTTTTAAAGGAGGGGGCTTGGAACTCCATATACGCATCGCCTAGGACCGAAGGTTCGGTACTACTGGGTGCACACCCTATTTTTGTAACTCCACTTTTCAGCAAGTTCACTGACGTCTAGAGCCCGAAACTATCGCGCAATCGATTGCAACCATTTCCAGCACTGATTTACTATCAGCAAACGCCCTAATTTGGGGATTTCATGCAAATTACAGCCCTGGGTAGGATGAACTAGAATTGGACATCGTTGAATGTTTTTAATTTTAGCTCTAACTAAATATATACCTTTTTCTCTGTATGATAGCTCAAATGAAAGCCTAGAATCTTGGCTACATTTCAGTACGGTCGATTCTCGATATAGTGATCACCCTAGGGACCCACGAAATGATGGGCAGCGCCAGATTGCGCAAATTCAAATTGCGCAACCGCAAATTGCGCACAATTCAAATTGCGCACCCGTAGATTGCGCACCCGCAAATTGAAGAATGAGCTTTCCATGTCTAAAAAAACACGCATAAAACCTGTAAATATACGTATGAAAACAAGAACAATGACCAGAGTATAAATTAAGGGGAAAGTGCAGATGAACGAAAAAGTGTGTGCGCAATTTGAGTAGTGCGCAATTTGCTGCGCAATGCGCAATTTGAATTGTGCGCAATTTGCGGGTGCGCAATTTGAATTGTGCGCAATCTACGTGTGCGCAATCTACGGGTGCGCAATTTGAATTGTGCGCAATTTGCGGTTGCGCAATTTGAATTGTGCGCAATCTACGTGTGCGCAATCTACGGGTGCGCAATTTGAATTGTGCGCAATTTGCGCAATTTG
The DNA here is from genome assembly GCA_029231635.1 of Ditylenchus weischeri. Taxonomy (NCBI): domain Eukaryota; kingdom Metazoa; phylum Nematoda; class Chromadorea; order Rhabditida; family Anguinidae; genus Ditylenchus; species Ditylenchus weischeri. The sequence goes on from JAMRYI010000017.1 coordinate 525,219, forward strand.
CGCAATCTGAAATGATCACTATAAAGAAGTAATCATTATATAGAGGTCTCTTTTTAGTATATTTCCTTTTCCTTTGCGATTTTTAGTATACAGTCAAACTTCCCTAACACGTACACCTTTTTTTGATTTGGTTGGATTTACCTTATCAAAAATGTCTATACACGTACCCTCTATAACACGTGCCTTCCCTAACACGTACACCTGAGCCCGGTCCCCAGGGGCTACGTGTTAGGGAAGTTTGACTGTATTTCCTTTTCCTTTGCGATCCAATCTAAGCCGAGCCAAGTGATCACTATATCGGGTGATCATTATACCGACACTCGACTGTATATGAAACGTGTGCCTTAAAGAAAAAAGTCAGAAAATATCAATTAAACCAGTCAAATAAAAACCTCGAAAACTATCGATTTTCAGAATTGAGCCTATTTTAGCCTGTATATAAGCTTTAGTAGGTGTGAAACTCTGCGCTGATGATTTTGTTGGTCAACCAAGAGTGTGAGGATCATTTTGACACTAAATTTGTAAATAAAAAGAGATAAAAAATGATGTGTGCATACGGTTGGCCACTGTCCGACAATTGCCCTACCCTAGCCAGTAGTAGTTGAACCTGTGACCCTGGCGATGCGTATATGAAGTTCCCTCCCCCTTTAAGATTTAGCAACTAATTAAGAACCACATTTTTTGGCTGGTCTAATAAAAAATTCATAAAATCAGCAATTTTTTCTTTTCCATTTTTTCCTTGCTCTCAGCTGTGGCCCAAAAAATTCAAAATTATTCAAATTTTTGCTAAAACGAAATTTGCATTTCTTCTTATTTATTCAGCATTTTTTTTATTCGGATTACAGGGTATAGTCCTCAAAAACATCAAATTTGATGATATCATCAAATTTGAGGACTATGTTTTTGAGGACTATACCACAGGGACCAAAATTTTTTCATTATTCATTATTTCCATTAATAAATCCACCCAAAATTGAGTCATAAATATCAGAATTTGAAAAATCTACTAAAAAAGTTGAGATAATCAAATTTGTTGAACAACCGAATATCAAAGATCATACCAGTAGTTGTGCAGACCTCCATTCCATAGGCTATATTCTCTGCCACAGATCTAGCAAACAGCACTAAATCCCCCAACAATCAAAGCAATTTCAGAAAGCAAAAGTCCAATCAACCAACCTGGTTCCTGTCCCACTAAAGCAATTTTGTTGTGTATGTAGTGGTGTTCGTAGTCCTTGATGTTGACCCCATCTACCAGTATCCGACCACTAGTTGGTCTGTAGAAGTGCTCCAACAAGGCTATACAACTACTTTTGCCACTGCCACTAGGCCCTGCCAAGTATGTCGAACAACAGAAAAGAACCAAATACTTTCTTTTCGACAGTGGCGAGGAGATTGCTAGCAGCGCTTAGGAAAGAAAACATACTTGGCAGGACACTGGTATCGTGCTTTGCTTCGGCGGTTTCTTCCTAAATATGGAACAGTCATGCACAAATAAAATAAAATTTTCTTGCCTCGTATTTGCTCCACAGACTTGCCAAACGTTCATTCATCGCCGCATATTTCTTGTTTGCTGCCCTTGGCTTTGCCCCAAATCCAAGTTGAAGAATCCTTACACACCAGGTTATTCACATCCAGGTTATTCCACGCGAAACGCTTCATCTAAGAAAAAAATATGTCGAACAACAGAAAAGAACCAAATACTCATGTGGAGTAAGCGAAAAACACAAGCACAATGACCTTGGTACACATACCAGTCGAGCAGAAAAATAATAAGGCGCAAATTCGAAAATGCGACAAAAGGGGCCAAACGCTTTACGTAAGGCGTTTGGCCCCTTTTGTCGCATTTGCGACGAAAGGGGCCAAACGCCTACGCACCGATACCCTCCCTGTGGTTCGAAAATTTTTTTTTCTCAGAACTAAAAAAACACGCGGCTTTCTCATGAAATCGAGGTCGAGAAACACGAATATGATGTTATCTCCTCCACCTGATCACTCCCCGTGGGGGATTCTATAGTCAAGCCTAAAAATCTTGGTGTTTTGTCTAAAAATGAACCAATTAGATTTTTGTGTCTTGAAACACTATGGGGGGTGTATACCGAACCTAACTGGGGGTGTATACCGAATAGAGAAAAGAGAGAGAAATAATAGAGAAAATACGGTTAAGGTAGAAACAGAAATTAATATTAAAAAAAAACTGTAAGTACAGCTACTCAGCCCTTATAAATGGCCGTTTATGAGAAAGTGACGATTATTGTGTTTTTAAAAGGAGAATTGGCCGGCCACAAAATTATCCTGGTGGCAGGTGGAATCAAAAAATACGATCTTTTTTATTGACATAAATATGAATTTAGCCGACCGCTTCACCCATTCTAGGACAGTACCAAAAACTAAACTTTTTCCAATTTTTATACCTTTATTTGATTCGGCAACTATAGATCACCAAGAACCCAGACAATACTCTGTATACAACAATTAAATAAGGTTCTCTCATTTCTGTCGAGCATTCTTCGGTCCAGTGCTGATAGTCTTCCCACTTCTTATGTTCCCCCAGCCAATTAGACGCCAGTGCTTGTCGAAACGTCGGCTTATCGCAATCTTCTCGGTGACTTCAGTGCAAATTGGCTCCGTGAGAGCGATCTTGGCCGAAATGTCTTCTTAAAGGAAAATTTTACGTGAATGTTGCTAGTTATTCAAAACAACAAACCTTTAACAGCTATCACACGGCCAGGGGTAGACAATGAACCAACATTTACCATGAGGGCCTCGCCTTTGGACAGCTTCGATATCTTGGCAGCCTTCTTCCCTTCTGCTGTGCGAACACCCACCAATCGACGGAGCAAGAAGTACGCTATTTCAATCTCGATAAAGATATCCGGCTGAAAAAGGCTGATAGAAAAATAAACTGCAAGAGGATAAGGTCTTTTACCAAAGTTCCAACAGCGCCCAGTACATGGCCGACTAAACGATCACCTCTGCACAGAGCTGGATCAATCTGCAACAATAAAACGATTTGGTGAAATGCCTTCAAACACACATATAAACACCTTCGTGCCCACACCTATGAGACCTCCGGGAACAGCGTACTGAAGCCGATTCTGCTCGGCCAACAAAGAGACTATCTCCGATACGATGGGACGACACTGAATACTACCATCCGCTGTTTTTGTTACGATGCCCGGGCGAACTTCTATTTTTTGTCCCACGTAGAGAATACCTTAACTTTTTCTGTTAAATTCAAAATTTTAAGTATGAAGTAAAAATTGCCTTTCAAGATGGATCCTCCAGCTACTCCACCCTTGAGATCCTCCACTTCCGAGCCAGGCCTGTTGACATCAAAGCTGCGAACCACAATGAGACGGGCATCTGATGAAAAGTCTCGAATAGGCACAGGAACCTTCTTGCATATGTACTCGCAAATCACCTATGATAAAAAATTATTTAGACACTGCAAAGGGAATACAGTGACCACCTGCCAAAAAATCAAGACTTACATCGATGTTGTATTTGAGCTGAGCCGAGATAGGAATGATCGGAGCTGAGTTAGCGACGGTCTTTTCAACGAAGGTTTTGATTTGATCCTGCTGATCTTTAGCTTGTGATTCATCTACCAAGTCCACCTTATTCTGGATGATGAGAAGATTCTTCATCTGCATGATTTCAACGGCTGCCAAATGCTCCAAAGTTTGTGGTTGAGGACAGGGCTCGTTTCCAGCGACAATAAGTAAAGCAGCATCCTGAAATATTGGCTGTAATCACAGGACATTTTTTAAAAGAAAAAAAACACCATAATGGCAGCACCGTTGAGCATAGTAGCCATTAGGATATCGTGACCTAAAGCAAATGAAAAGTCATTACTCCCGCATCGTGAAAAGCATGCCAGGGCAATCAACGAATGAAATGTGACGCACGCAGACAAATTCTCCACCACAGCCTCCACGCTCACAAGGAAAGCGATCAGGATTACTGGAGCCCGCGGAACTAAAAAGTAGTGCGCATAAAACCAATCAACCCGGCAGCAGGAAAACTTGAAAAAAAAACAAGACAACATACCGATAACAGCCAGGACGAGGACACTTTTGATTCGAGCAGCGATAGATTTTGGCATTTGCGTATCCTAGCTTGATTGTGATATTGCGCTCCAATTCGTCCTTGAACTTGACCGTGTGAACACCAGAGATTGCCTTTACCAGAGTCGACTTTCCATGCGCCACATGTCCGATAGCTCCAATATTGATAGTTGCTTGTCTGCTCATCACCTGAAATAAATCATTTTACCAGCTCACGGAGAATTGATCTTACTTCTTCTGTCAAAGCAGTCAACTGAGTTTTATCCAACTTGCTGAAGTCTTGTTTAGACAGCCAGCTTTGGGGACCGACATTTTTTACGGCTGAAGAAAATAATGATAAACATTTTTGAATGGATATACGTGAAAAAGCCCACCTTTCTTATCACTCATGCCGACGACTTCCAATTCTCTTGCTTGCTACAAAAAAGTTGGTTTAAATGCTAAGGAAATTTGTGGTTTAGTCGATTATTAATGATCAACTAATTAGCCATTCTAACTACAGCAGTATCTCTATTTTTTCTATTTACCATAAAACAAGACTGGCTTTTTCTCATACAAACAGCAGAATGTTTATATTAAATTTGACCGGATGGAGTACATATGGGTTAAAACTAGGGTTGAGTGATGGCCATATGGCAGAATATGGCCGGAATATTTCAAAATGACCGCCCACTTGACCAACCCTTTCACCTTGGGTTCATGGAAAATTTTCCAGCTGTAGAAACTTATGGTAGAAAGAAACTGTGAAAATGGACGGGTTTAGGCTATATGGCCGACTTCAAAATGGCCGATCATTTGCCCAACCCTAGTTAAACTAGACTTGACTTATTAAAAGGCTATTGCCGTCTACGACAACGTTTGTCAAAACTTTACCTAAAAGTAAACTGTAAGCCTGGTTTTGTTAGAAATCAAGTTGAAAAATCCGTACAGAAGTTCAATGATTAGGCAAATGTGTTTGAATTGGCAGGGGACAATTTAAAACACGTGGCCATGGTCCTTTAAAATTTGCAACTGGATATACCGTATTCTCTCTATTAGTTCCACATGTGGGATTATTTTTCAATCGTCCGAAAATCGGAAAAATTTGGGGTCGATCTCGAGATTTTGAGTTAAATCAAAATCAAAAACAGAATCGGTAGAGCTCGTGGGAGTTAAGACAATGCAATAAACAGCTTTGTTGAATTTTTTCTCTGAGATGAGATACAGGTCCTCAAAGTTGGGGGTGTGGGTTTAATAGAGAGTGTGGAACTAATAGAGAGAATACGGTATACCGCATTTCCTCTAATCAAAGCACCGGTGTGTTTATTTTTCAACCTCCTTCCAATTGAGGGGTACTTGGATTAGAGGAAATACGGTACGCAGCCCCCAATCAAGACGTTTTTATCGAATATCCACTCGACACACCGTTTTCCTTTTGAATGTCTAGTTGAGAAACCGCGATTTCAAACTTCCTTTGTTTTTTAATTTTTATACTTTTTATTTTTCAATCTTTAATCTTATTGCAGAAAATCTTGGGTAACAAATTGTTACCAGCGATCAGGGGTGGACACGGGCCGTCCAGGGCCGGGCTGAAAAATGACAGGGCAGGGCTTTGGCCCGAAGCCCGATAATAATTGACAGTTGACTGTATTACGAGAGTTGCCTGTATTTTTGACTGAGAGTTGACCTTTCAGACCTTCATGATGGACTCTTCGATTAGTACATTTGTGGGGATTGCTCTTTTGTTAGATAGATGGCTACACTGCTGCTCGGCATAGTCAAACTATTGAGCTTCTACTCTACCCTTTCAGGTAGAGAAGCTCAACGATGGAAACGCATACTTTGCCAACAGTGTCTGATGACGAAGATGAAAGAGCCAATGAGGGTGCAATTCCATTGAGGAAGAGGATGGGACAGAGAGAGAGCCTGTCTGAGCAAGCAATTTTATCGATCTGCATAGGCCGATCACTGTTGAAGAAGAAAGTTGCTTTTGTTTGATGTTGGTTTTGAATGTAATTATCAATAAAGAGTGATTGTTTCCATATCTTGTAATTGTCTCAATTTTGTAAAAGTTTCGGAGGCAATTACTGAAAGTTTAATCAAAAATTTCAAGCCGGGCTTTGGGCTTAAGCCCGGACCGAAACGACACCGTGAAACACAAATTATCACAAATATTTAATCAAACTCTCTCCAACAGATCAATAACAACATAAAAACAATTTTGGATTCATTTGGACTGCAGGCTAGAAGTAGATTGAGTAAAACTGGTGGCCAATAAGCTGTGGGCCATGCTTCTAGGCGAAATGCTTAGTGTCTGTGTGCCTCCAGGCATGCCTGATGCTCCAGCCTCAGATTGAGGACGAGACGCCAGGGTTTGTTTTCGAGGTATGCTTGGAGTGCTGGCAGCAGCATGACTCTTGGCTCCATTGCCACCTCCAATCATCTGACGTTGCACCAGGGATCGGTAGATGCCATCCTGGTTGAGCAACTCGTCATGTGAACCAATTTGCTCCACCACTCCTTTGCTGATCACCACTATTTTGTCGGCCTTCTCCACTGTGCTCAAACGGTGGGCAATTAGAATTACTGACTTGCCTTTGAGATTGTTGTAGATGGCTTCCTGGACCAGGTGCTCAGATTCTGTATCCAGGGCTGAAGTAGCCTCGTCCAGCAGAAGAATGGCTGGTTGACGGACAAGTGCTCTGGCTATGGCTATTCTCTGCTTTTGGCCACCTAATAAGATCGTTGAATAATCAGCAAAATATATATTTTTTGGTTGACCAGTGGTGCTGCGGATAGCATAATATTCTGGTATCCATATAAAAATTTTGGGGTAGAGACATTCCTTATTTTGCTTTTTGAAGTAATAATTCTGATCAGAATTAGAATTCTGAAATCAAAATTGCCAAAATTCTTAAAAGACTTAATAAAATAGTTAGTTTAATATAGTTGGTGATACAGTCAAACTCCATTATAGCGCGACCCCTGGGGACCGACCTAATTTCGCACTATAACGGGATTCGCACTATATCGGAGTCGCACTATATCAGAACTTTTTAACCAAAATGGTTGAAAAAGTGCACTATATGTAGTCTTGCACAATTTTCAACAAAAAATCTTTTATTCTAGCAATAAACCTAGGGTCGGACAATGGTCAATTTACCGGTCAATTAATATTATTTGACCGGTCGATAAGACATCGGTCAACTGTTACTCGCTATTTGCAGACTGTGCTACAGTCAACTCTCCCAATACAGTCAACTCTCCCAATACAGTCAACTCTCCCAATACAGTCAAACTCCCAATACAGTCAACTCTCCTAATAAGATATACCACATTTAATCTTATAGACGCCCCGGGGTGTTTATTTTTCAAAATCCCTCTAGGGGAAGGGGACGTCTCTTAGAGTCATTTTAAGAATTTCGGGATTTCAACCAAAATCCTAAACGTGGAATTGCTAAAGCTCACGAGAGTTAAGAAAAGGCATAAAAACAGCTCGAAAAATCTTTTTTGCTCCGAGACACAGCTGAAGGATAAATATTCAATTGTGACTCTAAATTGAGAAAAAGACAAAAGTAAGCGAAAAGACAACAACGAGCTGATTGAAATTTAATTGAAATTTAACCTAAGCAAAAGCGTAAAAACAGACGTATTTTTGAAATTTTCATTTGAAAAATTTGTGATTGCACTATATCGAGATCGCACTATAACGGAGTTTGACTGTAGAAATTTTGTCGATGATAGAAACTTTATGGGAATTTTTCATTATTTTCCAATTATAAAAAATTAAAAAAATATATTTTCAAAAATCTTTCGGCATTGGGCTTAGCACTATGGTGCCACTTTGACCGATGCTATCACAGCACTGATCATTACGCTTACCCACTACATCACGCACGAAGTAAAATTGGGATAGGGGCATTTTTTAAGTCTCTCCATTACCTGACATTTGACTGCCCTTCTCGCCCACATTTGTGTCATATTGCTCGTGAGTATCCATTATAAAGGAGTGGGCATTCGCCAATTTGGCTGCTTCTATCACATCTGAATTTTAAAAAACCACATAAGACTCAGATTTGTTTTTAAAACTTATGGGGTCGTTAAGTAAGTTTGGTTATTTTGGACTTTTTTTGGTGGAATTTTTAAAGGAGGGGGCTTGGAACTCCATATACGCATCGCCTAGGACCGAAGGTTCGGTACTACTGGGTGCACACCCTATTTTTGTAACTCCACTTTTCAGCAAGTTCACTGACGTCTAGAGCCCGAAACTATCGCGCAATCGATTGCAACCATTTCCAGCACTGATTTACTATCAGCAAACGCCCTAATTTGGGGATTTCATGCAAATTACAGCCCTGGGTAGGATGAACTAGAATTGGACATCGTTGAATGTTTTTAATTTTAGCTCTAACTAAATATATACCTTTTTCTCTGTATGATAGCTCAAATGAAAGCCTAGAATCTTGGCTACATTTCAGTACGGTCGATTCTCGATATAGTGATCACCCTAGGGACCCACGAAATGATGGGCAGCGCCAGATTGCGCAAATTCAAATTGCGCAACCGCAAATTGCGCACAATTCAAATTGCGCACCCGTAGATTGCGCACACGTAGATTGCGCACCCGCAAATTGAAGAATGAGCTTTCCATGTCTAAAAAAACACGCATAAAACCTGTAAATATACGTATGAAAACAAGAACAATGACCAGAGTATAAATTAAGGCCAAAAATCAGGGAAAGTGCAGATGAACGAAAAAAAGTGTGTGCGCAATTTGAGTAGTGCGCAATCTACGTGTGCGCAATCTACGTGTGCGCAATCTACGGGTGCGCAATTTGAATTGTGCGCAATTTGAAGTGTGCGCAATTTGAGTAGTGCGCAATCTACGTGTGCGCAATCTACGTGTGCGCAATCTACGGGTGCGCAATTTGAATTGTGCGCAATTTGAGTAGTGCGCAATCTACGTGTGCGCAATCTACGTGTGCGCAATCTACGGGTGCGCAATTTGAATTGTGCGCAATTTGAAGTGTGCGCAATTTGAATTTGCGCAATCTGGCGCTGCCCGAAATGATCACTATAAAGAAGTAATCATTATATAGAGGTCTCTTTTTAGTATATTTCCTTTTCCTTTGCGATTTTTAGTATACAGTCAAACTTCCCTAACACGTACACCTTTTTTTGATTTGGTTGGATTTACCTTACCAAAAATGTCTATACACGTACCCTCTATAACACGTGCCTTCCCTAACACGTACACCTGAGCCCGGTCCCCAGGGGCTACGTGTTAGGGAAGTTTGACTGTATTTCCTTTTCCTTTGCGATCCAATCTAAGCCGAGCCAAGTGATCACTATATCGGGTGATCATTATACCGACACTCGACTGTATATGAAACGTGTGCCTTAAAGAAAAAAGTCAGAAAATATCAATTAAACCAGTCAAATAAAAACCTCGAAAACTATCGATTTTCAGAATTGAGCCTATTTTAGCCTGTATATAAGCTTTAGTAGGTGTGAAACTCTGCGCTGATGATTTTGTTGGTCAACCAAGAGTGTGAGGATCATTTTGACACTAAACTTGTAAATAAAAAGAGATAAAAAATGATGTGTGCATACGGTTGGCCACTGTCCGACAATTGCCCTACCCTAGCCAGTAGTAGTTGAACCTGTGACCCTGGCGATGCGTATATGAAGTTCCCTCCCCCTTTAAGATTTAGCAACTAATTAAGAACCACATTTTTTGGCTGGTCTAATAAAAAATTCATAAAATCAGCAATTTTTTCTTTTCCATTTTTTCCTTGCTCTCAGCTGTGGCCCAAAAAATTCAAAATTATTCAAATTTTTGCTAAAACGAAATTTGCATTTCTTCTTATTTATTCAGCATTTTTTCAATAAGTCTAAAATTTGTAAAAGCAAAATGTGATTTTGGCGGAAATTTGAAAATTTTGTCTTATTCGGATTACAGGGTATAGTCTTCAAAAACATCAAATTTGATGATATCATCAAATTTGAGGACTATGTTTTTGAGGACTATACCACAGGGACCAAAATTTTTTCACTATTCATTATTTCTATTAATAAATCCACCCACGAATTGAGTCATAAATATCAGAATTTGAAAAATCTACTAAAAAAGTTGAGATAACCAAATTTGTTGAACAACCGAATATCAAAGATCATACCAGTAGTTGTGCAAACCTCCATTCCATAGGCTATGTTCTCTGCCACAGATCTAGCAAACAGCACTAAATCCCCCAACAATCAAAGCAATTTCAGAAAGCAAAAGTCCAATCAACCAACCTGGTTCCTGTCCCACTAAAGCAATTTTGTTGTGTATGTAGTGGTGTTCGTAGTCCTTGATGTTGACCCCATCTACCAGTATCCGACCACTAGTTGGTCTGTAGAAGTGCTCCAACAAGGCTATACAACTACTTTTGCCACTGCCACTAGGCCCTACCAGGGCAATCACCTGGCCTGGCTGCACACTAAAACTCAAGCCCTTAAGTATGGGGTTGTCTGGCCGACTGGGATAGGCAAAGTGCACATTTTGAAACTCAATATGGCCATTTATGTGGTCAGGGGCATGGTCGCCATCAGTCTCGATGTCTGGCTGACGGTCTATGTACTCAAATACTTTGCGAGATGCGCCCACACTTTGCATCAGACCTGTCCACACTTCACCCAATTGCCGGATATTGTCAGTGAGTTGCATTTGGTAGAGCAGAAAGGAGACCAGCAAGTCTTTGTTGAGTTGATTGGTTAAAACTAGATGACCTCCATACCAAAGCACTGCGATATTGATCAGGGTTTGGAAGAGCTGGAAAATGTGAGGTCAGTAATACTGACTCGGTATACCGTATTTTCTCCAATATAAGACCTGGTCTTATATTAGAATTTTTCATTTTATTAGAGGGGGTTCTATTAGAGGAATACGGTAGATCAAAAACAAGAAAAATTTAAGATCCTCGAACAATTGAGAATTTTACGGGTTTCGACCAATAACCCAAAAACGGGTAGTCGACTCGACAACTCCAGTCATCACATTGCCTCTTCTGAATTTATCCAAGGTACTCACCTCACTAACCCACAAATAGCCAACATAAGCCACTGCCTTCTTTTTGGTAACAGCCAGAGTGTCACTTAGTTTGTTGTAAAACCGGTCCGCTTCCACCTGTTCACAAGCAAACGATCGCACAGTGCGCATCGTGCTCAACACTTCCTCTGCCACATCGTTGGAGTGGGCCACTGTTTCTTGGGTTTTGTTGCTGAGCAGCTGAAATCACTTTTGCAAAAGATTTGAATGGTCAAAAATTTATTCAGGCTCACATCATAGTAAACACCAAATATTTTGGAAGCCATTAATATTATTGGCACCACTACAAATGGAATCAAAGACAATTTCCAGCACAAGGCCATCATAAAGATCATTGAGCCAGCCATTTGCACTGTGTTCCTAAAAAACAGAGACGAAAATCAAACAACTTTTTCGGCTCGCCCTTGTTCTAGCCTAAATTGTTATACAGTCAACCCTCAATTTAACGACACCCCAAAAATTCGTTCCCACCTCGGGTCCGACACTTTTTTTAGCTCGATTTTTGAAGCCTTTTGCCAGATGTCTTTTGTCAGTCTGGTCCGAAATATCGCAATAATTCTGATTCTGCCGATCGTTTTTGTAAATGACAACAGTTTTGCCGAAAAGACTCGCGGATACTCGATTTAACGACACCATTTTTTGAAAAAGGGTGTAGTTAAATCGAGTATCCGCGGGTCCTTTCGGCAAAACTGTTGTCATTTACAAAAACGATCGACAAAATCAGAATCCTTGCGACGTTTCGGACTGAACTGACCAAAGACAACTGGCAAAAGGCTTCAAAAATCGAGCTAAAAAAAGTGTCGGACCCGAGGTGGGAACGAACTTTTTGGGGTGTCGTTAAATCGAGGGTTGACTGTAGCCAAAAATCCTTATAGCCAAAACGGTCATATCTCTAATTTTTTTGTATTAGTAACAAAACAAATAAATATATTTAACTGATTATTTACCGTATTTCCTCTAATAGAGCCCCGCGGGGCTTTATTTTTTGGGTGCTCAACTAAAATCTGAAAAGTGCAATCGGTAGAGCTCGTGGGAGTTAAGAAAACGCGTAAAACAGCTTTGCAAAAAATTGACTCTGGGCTGAGATATAGGTCCTCAAAGTTAGGGGGCTCTATTAGAGGGGTGGGGGGCTCTATTAGAGGAAATACGGTAAGTAACCGTGAAAGCCAGAACAATTTTTTAAAGCAAGTAAACATGTGAACATGTGGACCATGGGTGGTACCTAAACCAGGTATCCTAGATTTAAGGTATGTTAAGCCACTTCGCTGCCAAAGACCCAACTTGCTCCTCATTGCAAGGGAGGGGGGAAGGGTATATATGCACCTTCATGGGTATATGCCCTTCCCCCCTTCCTTGCAATGAAGAGCAAGCTGGGTATTTTGCAGCGAAGCGGCCAAACATACCTAGAATCTGGGATACCTGGTTTAACCTAATTTCAAATTTTTTATGCAAATGTGTTTCCCAATCAAAATAACACGTTTTATGTAGCATTCAAGGTCTAAAACATCTAAAAAAGTGGTCAAAACATGATTTTGGGTGGTTTCCTTATAAGGAAGTTCAGCCAAAAATCTGGTGATCAGTGATCTTAATAAAAAAAATTCAATTTTTTCCAGCTCAGGATTTTAGCAAGCCTGTTTTTTTCAGCTGTTTTCTTTGGTAAACCTAAGGTTTACACGTTTTGGATAAACAGGGGTCGGGTTGGTGAGCCTGGTATTTTGGTTAGTTAACCATGTCCTGTGCTACAGCTAATCCAAAAAATTAAATTTATGCAAGAAAAACCTCAAAAATATGTTGATATTGAGAGAGACAGTATCACTCATCGTCTGGGTGTCAGCCGACAGTCGAGAAGTCACTTCACCTAAATTTTTAAGGTTTACTTTTCTAAGTTTTGCAGAAAATTAATTTAACCGGTTTTGTGTGTATCATAAAAAGCAACATCCTGGCGAACAAGTGAACTGAACAGGTCTGACCGCACAGCTCGATTGATGCGGGCGTATGCGTACTCAAAACTGCCACCTCGGAATCCACCAGCCACTGATCTACAAGCAAAAAAATAGAAAAGGGGGGGGGGAGAGGAGGCGAGAATTTTACATACTCATAGCTTTGGAATATTTTGAGTTCTTTGGTTGCATATTTTTTATTGTACATTTTTCAATCACCCCTAAGGTCATTTTTCGGGTCGGGTACTTGACCCAGGCTTTAAATTACCACATTATCTCTAATAGACGGGCCCCATAAAGGCATGTTACCCATAGTAAGTCACTAACTCAAAAAAACGTTTGAATTCGCACGTTTTTGAGTGATAAGTTTGTTTGTACAAATTAGTTTGCATTTCGGCTTCGAATAAATCAGTCGTGTTCTCCACATTCATAGACTATCGTCTATCGAATACCAACTATCGTCGATAAATTCAAGGGCTACTGGCTTGGGAGCAGTGATGTGCTGCCGAAAATTTTGGCTCCTGCTCTGGCTCTTGGCTCCTGACTTCAAAATTTTGGCTCCTGCTCTGGTTCTTGGCTCGGAGCAGGAGCGCTCGGAGCCAAGAGCCAAAAAAATTTTTTTTTGCTCAGAATTTAAAAAAAAACGGCCGGCTTTCTCATGAAATCGGGGTCGAGAAACACGAATATGAAGTTATCTTTTCCATCTAAGCGGATTCTATATTCAAGCCAAAAGTACGTCCGAAACTCATTGGGAAATTAGCTTTATGGTTTTTGAGTCAACTATCTTACTCGATAATTCTAACTATGCGTATATAAAGTTTTCCTACCTTTAAGATTAATTTTTTTATTTTTAGTCTTTCAAAATGACTTACGAAATGACAGAAATGACAATCATTAGTTTGACTGAATCAAGCAGTGCTGCATACTTGTCTCCACTGGAAGAAACCACACTTGCGATCACTTGACCAGTGTAGTAAGGCACAAATATCCTGGCTGCCAAATATATTTTCAGTAGCTTTATAGATTTCCCACATTACAACACCTGAGTCTTTTTTCAATTTTTGGGCTAAAGTCCGATTAGCTGTCTATATTGAAAGGGTTTTTCTGAAAGGCAAAGCCCGAAAAATTCCGGAAAGCTGTGATGTGACTATTACAGTCGAGTCTCGATATAAGACATACACCCTTGGGACCGGGCCGGGCGTATCTTATATCGTGGCATGCCGCCTTATTTTTCGAACCCCTAAAAATTTCAAAATGGTCAATCGAAAATGACCCTAACTCTGAAGTTTTAGTAAAAAAAGGGGTGCGGCCTTATTAGAGCATGCCGCCTTGATAGAGGAAATACAGTATTAGTATGGAATTTCTCGTACAATATATCAGAAATTGTACAATTATCAGAGTACAGTTGTCGACAGCTATTAACAGTTTATATCGATGTTTGTTGTATAAAAAATGCTTAAACGTGTTAAATGGGTGTTCCTCACACCCTAAAAGATTAAAACTACTTTTTTGCAACAAAAATGCAATTTTTTCTTTGCTGCGTATTAAATCGAGTGCCAATTTATTAGTCGGGACTGACCTAGGTTTATCGAGGTGTATCTTATAAAGCCTTAATTTGTCTAAGACCAACCAAGTGTCAGGTATATCTTATACCGGGACACGACTGTAATTAAGACAGTAGCAAGAGAGCTTAAAAAACTAGTACATCAGTAAAAATCAGAAAAAAACTAGTCAACCTTCTCTATAAGCTACACCCTCGGGACCGATCCCAGCTATAGCTTATTAAGAGTGTAGCTCTCCCAATACAGTCAACTATTCTAATACAGTCAACTTTCCCAATACAGTCAACTTTCCCAATACAGTTAACTCTCCCAATACAGTCAACTATTCTAATACAGTCAACTTTCCCAATACAGTTAACTCTCCCAATACAGTCAACTATTCCAATACAGTCAACTTTCCCAATGCAGTTAACTCTCCCAATACATTCAGCTCTCCCCGTGTCCGTCCGCCACCTAAAAACATCTTTTCTAGCCTAATAAAAACCTGGGAAACTTTAAAAAGTGTTCGAAACACACTTTTGAGAGGACTCGGTAAAAGGAACTCTTGCAAAATCTATGAATGCAATACTGTTTTTTTCGACTGTTGCTTAAATAGAGTGTCAGTTTGCCGGTCGGGACCGCTCCAGCTGTAGCTTATGGAGAAGTTACGTTCGCCTTTATTTCATTCAAAAACCAACTAAATATTGTTCAGCTGTAGCTTATAGAGAGGTGTAGATTATGAAGAGTGTAGCTTATAGAGAAGTTTGACTGTATATGCCTGCAGAGGGAATCGAACCCATGACCGATTTTCAGCAGCTTCCGCTGCTCTCCATTAAGCTACCAAGGCTTTTAATCCCCAGTTGTGTTTTTTATTTCCTGTTTCCGACCAACCATCTTACACAAATTCCTAGCAAACTTACTAGTGGAGTATATGAACAGCCAGGTAAATCCAGAAACATGCCAAATCCACTCATTCCTGACATAATGGAGCAATCTGACAATAATCTCCACGGTCACTTTAGGGCTGGGTCCCTCTTCTCCATTTTCAGAAGATTCTTCCTGGCCCTCCCTGAGGGACTCATAGCCAGCAGGAGAACCATTAGAACCTCTTTTAGCAGCCACATCAATCAAACCTGAGCAGAGGTAGTAGGCGAAAACAGAGAACACAAAGTTGTGCCCCAAAATGGCCCAATCACCCCAATACAATTGAGTGGGAGGATCAGCAGGGGATAGCCCAGTGTCCTGCAGACCCAACAATTTGGTGGGCGAGAAACAGCAGAACAGGATGCTTAAACAAGCAGCCAAGTAGGAGAGGCCATTCAACACCTTTCCAGCATCTTTTTTTAGCATAAGAATGGCCACACCTGAAAGTCCATTCAATGTACAGTCAATCCTCGATAAACCGACGCCCTGAACCTGATTTGGTTGGATTTGACTAAATTTTAATCAAATGACAACCCGATAAACTGACACCCCCATCAATCAATCAAAATTGGCTTATTTTTAATAAAATTTATAGGGTTGTCAAGGGTAGTGTTAAAACGACTTGCCGACTAGTTGCTGGGTTTGATGGCACTTTTTCAACAGGTTGTAAAATCTCCATTTTTAGCATTTCAGAATTTTTTTTGAACTTTTATACGCAGAACGGCAAAATCTACAAAACAGTTCGAAAAAAATTTCTGAAATGCCGAAAATGAAGATTTTACAGCTTGTTGAAAAAGTGCTCTCAAACCCAGCAACTGGTCGGCAAGTCGTTTTAATACTACCCTTGCCAACCCTAAATATTTAGCTAAAAAACAATTTAAACTTTCTTATTGACTTCATAAAAACTTGTTTAAGTTTAGTCAATTAAAATTTAAAAAAAAGTGTCAACTATATATTTATTTAAAATTTCTTTTATTGAAAACCTTGGTAAACCGACACCTCGCTAAACCGACAGCTTGACTATACAATTGTAAAGTGATCCAAAAATGAGTTCTGAACACTTTTTCGTGTTTCTCGACCCGAAAAGCCTATATAAAATGTGTTTTTAGGTGGGGGTCGGCACTTTTTGAAGAAAAAAATTTTCGGCTAAATATTGACTTTTTGTCTTGGAGGACCACGCTGAATGGTATTGAAGGGTGGCTGGATACCCTTCAATGGTATTCTATCCCGTTTTGGTCCCTGGATCTGGGCAAAAAGAGCCTCTAAATGCATTTTTAATCAAGGCTCTACCTCGGAATCATGTCTAAGGTAAGTGAGTGCGCGCATCTCTAACCCATCAAGCCGCCAAGTTCCCTTCGGGGGCGCAGGGGGTTTTGTGGCTTGGGGTTGAGATGCGCACACCCACATACCTTAGACACAAATCACTCGGAAGTGATTGTGGTAGGTCCCAGCTATGTGGTAGGTCCCAGCCATAGTTGCACGGCAGCAAAATTTTCAAATCCCGCCTCCGCCGGGGCTTTAAAATTTTTTCCGCCTCCGCCTGGCGGCGGCGGCGTCAGTATTGAAGTACCCCGCCTCCGCCGGCGGACACGTATCCGCCGGCTAAATCGCTCCGCCGCTGCCTCCGCCGAGATTGTTTTGGTAGGTGGTAGGTCCCAGCTATGTGGTAGGTCCCAGCTATGTGGTAGGTCCCAGCTATCAAAACTATGTTCAAATTCTGTCTTTTTTAGTCTTTTTGGGGTATCCATGTACCCTTTCAGGCTAAAATTACCTTGGTCCCCCAAGGCAAAAAGTTTTGCAAAAATTCAGTCAAAAAAATTCAAAAAGTACCGTCCCCCACCTAAAAACACGTTTTCTATAGGTTTTCGGGGTCGAGAAACACGAAAAAATGGTCAACACTCATTTTTGGATCACTTCACAATTGTATAGCTTAGCCAAACCGACACCTTAGGCGCGGTCCCAAGGGGTGTCGGTTTATCGAGGTTTGACTGCACTGTGGTTATAATCTTACAGCAAAAATCATATTTTTCGTGGCTTCACCACTTGAAATATCAATAGTTATTGACTATAGTTATTATGTAGTAGTTATTGACAAAAAGGACCACAAATTTTCTGAAAAATAACAGCAAAGTTTTGGCTGTCCGCTGGTCTAGCTGCCCACCCTGAGTGTTACTGGTCGTTTTAGGATCATTTTAGGACCAGCTAGCAAGAAACATGACGTTTTCTGCTGGTGAGATTTGAAGCCATTTCATTTTTTTCTCGGCAACAGCCAAGCAAAATTCAACCATCCCCCCATCCAGCCCCTCAACCACTCAGCTAGCTAATTTTCCAAAATTCATCTTTAAACACAGCCTCAGCCAGCCCAATTTTTTCAGATGGCCCTTCAGCCTTCCAGCCAGCTGTGGGTGATTTAAATCGCGTCCGGGCCTCACAGCCAGCTGAGTTTCCAGTTCCAATGGTTCTAATTCCTACCTATAGACAGCAGAGCTACCCTAACAAACGCCAATAGCAAAAAGTCTATAGTAGAATGGTAGAAGGAATAAGACTGGCGGAACTGCTGCCTCAAATTGTTGACAGAAAAGGCTGATCCATGTGCACACAACCAGACCAAAGTGAGGCAGATGTCCAGCAGACTAAATAGCACTATTTTCACCAAACTCTTGGATGGTGAGCCTGCCATATTCCAAGAATTGTAAGTCTTTTTTGGGAACAAAGACTTTGCTTTTTTCTTGCTTTTTGGCTGGCCGCACTGTCTCACTGGTCTGTTTCTATGGCTGTTGGAATTGGATGATAAGAAGAGAATTGGATTTGATAAGAAAATCATTTGATGTGTGTGCATTTTTTTCTTTTGTGTAATTTTGTTGAAATTTTCAGCTTTTCTGTGAATTGAAAAAGAAAACAGTTTTTTTTATTTCTAACAAGAATTTGGCACGTAAATTAACAAATATATTTTGCATTAGGTGGTAGCTGAAAAAAATTTACAAAATGTACAAAACACTTGACAGGCATAAGTTAACTGGACTTTTTTGACACGAAAAAGGTTTACGGGGCACTAGTGCACCTGCTGTGTCCAAAAATGCCTTGGTCTCTTGTTGTTTTTTTCCAATAAAAAACAACAAGGGGGACAAGATGTTTTTATTTGAAAATATTTTGGACACAGCAAGTGCTGGTGTACGGCCAATTCGCTTTTTTTTTAAATTTTTAAGGGCTTTTGTCGTTGTCGTTGTCATTTTTTTAAGGGATGACCTACATGACCTACATGTGGAGTGTCAAGATTTTTAATAACTATCATTGGACTGTAGGTCATATCTAGGGTTGGGTGATGGAAATTTTCCGAGGAAATTTTCCGGAAAATATTAAGATATTTTCCGGTCAAAGAAAAAGTGGAAAATATCTTTTACCTTTGTTTTGTTTAGATGTCCAAGCAAAAAAAAAACAAAATACTTGCAAAATCAAAATTCTGACACCGGATTCAGGTGTAGAGTTATTAGAGCAAGGGGGGCTATTAGAGGAAATACGGCAATACCAGGGCTCTCAAGTAATCTGAATTTTTCAGATTTGTCTGAAATTCAGAGGCCAAATCTGAAAAATAAATTAATTTGAATTTTGTCTGAATTTTGAAAAATTGTCTGAAATCGTCTGAATTTTGGTTTGAAATTCTTCTTATCTTTTCGAAAGAAAATTTTTTTGCAGCGCTATTTATTGTTTCTTTTTCATCAGACGACATTCTTGTCTTTTATTTCTGCTACAATTTTAAGTGTGTTGTTCATTAGTAATTTATATTTGCTTCAGTATCGATGACTCCTAAACGCAAGCTACTGTTCAAACCAGAGTACGAGAATATCAAAGGCATCAAGAAGAGCAAGAAGGGGGAGGAATACGCCTACTATTCAGTCTGCGACAGCCACATTAGCCTTGAATTAACTGGAAAGACAGAAAATTCGCTGGAAGTCCAAACGGTGAAAAGTCTGGTGCAAACAAAAGTAAATTTTGATCTCACATGTGTTGAAATGTGTAATTACCTTAGGCTTTGGATCTGTTAGAGGATTAGAGCGTAGGAAAAGTACTTTTGATTGTTTACTCACCGTTTCTTATTGTTTTTTTGAAGAGATTTGAATAAAATTTTGATTTGAAATTGACTTTTGTACATTGCCTGAATTTCGGAGCTGAAATCTGAATTTTTGTGATTTTTGTCTGAATTTTGTTGTGGTCGCCTTGGGAGCCCTGGGTAATACAAATACAGTTGACTCTCGATATAACGAACCCCCAAAAAGTTAGTTCCCGCCTAGGGTCTGACACTTTTTTAGCCTGATTTTTGAAGTGTTTGGCCAGTTGTCTTTGGCTGGTGTAGTCCAAAACATCGCAAGGATTCCGATTTTACCAATCCTTTCTGAAAATCTTAATGATTTTGCCGAAAAGACCCGAGTCTCTTGATACAACGGACACCTTTTTGGTAAATAGGTGTCCGTTATATCGAGAGACTCGGGTCTTTTCGGCAAAACCATTACGATTTTCAGAAAGGATTGGTAAAATCGCAATCCTTGCGATGTTTTGGACCACACCAGCCAAAGACAACTGGCAAAAGGCTTCAAAAAGCGGCCTAAAAAAGTGTCAGAACGAACTTTTTGGGGGTCCGTTACATTGAGAGTCGACTGTATTATTTGCCATCCTGCGCAATCGGCTAAAATGGTCGTACCTAACAGCCAGTCCAAATTGTTGCTTATGCATTGCATTGAGATTCTAATCTGTTACACAGCCCGTGTGTCATGAAAGTTTCCCCCTAAAATGCTATAAAAAAGTATCAAATCAAAATTACTTTGAACAAAAACAATGAGCTGCACAACATCTTTACCCCAAAAATAAATAATAAATATTATGCTCAGACTAATTAGCCTCATCTGGTTTAGCATTGAGCAGTTGTCTTTGGACCAGTTGGTTGTACAGACCGTCTGTTTCATGCATCAAACTCTGGTGACTTCCACTCTGCAAATGTTTTAAACCGGTGCTAAAGCTACATTTGGTTTTTGTCATAACCAACCTGAACCAGTCTGCCCTTGTCAATCACCAAAATCCGATTGGCCTTTTCGACGGTGCTGAGACGGTGGGCAATCACCACCACTGTTCTACCAATAGAACACTTCTGGATGGCCTCCTGAATGATGTGTTCACTCTCTGCATCCAGGGCTGAGGTAGCCTCGTCCAGTATGAGCACCACTGGTTGGCGGACCAAAGCTCTGGCTATGGCTATTCGCTGCTTTTGACCACCTAAAAAAATTTTTAAGAAAATTTTTTGGGTGTTTAGAAGGGAAAATATTTTCTGAACAATATTTAAAATTTCTTAAAAAAGTCTGCATTTTGTGTCTAAAAAGCGATTTATAGGTAGATTCTTCAAAATGTCCACCTGAATCTTTGTCGCGAATAGATTACTTAAACCTTGGATATAAGTGGTCATTCAAGAAGACAATATCTGGCTGTTTTGCCTATTTTCAGGTGCTTTATAAGAATTTCTCCTGTCGTTTATTTACTTTTCCGGTCGCTTACCTACCTTCCCAATGGTCTGCTTAACCACCCCAGGTTTCTATATTTTCAAAATGTGGTGGCGAATTTACTTGGAAGCTAATTTGATAGGGGCGGATTCCCCTAAGTTGGATACTAATCAGTAGGGATGATTGCGGCTGCGGTGTGGCTACCGTTTTGGTAGGACGTGTTAACCAATATTTTGATTAGTTTTACAAATTCTGATTTTACCGTTCCAAAATTTTTTCTGGAGGGGTCAAAAATTATTTTCAATCCTTGGGATGCGCACACCCACATACCTTACACACATATCACTCGAAAGTGACTCTGGATGCATGAAACATACCGTATTCTTTCTAATGTACGGGCCGGCCCGTCTATTTTTCAACCCCCTCAGAGGGGGCCTTCTAATAGAGAGGGCCCGTCTATTTTTCGTTACATGAAAATCGATACAACGGATACCTTTTTGGTAAATCGTCCGTTATATCGAGAGTCGACTGTAATAACACCACTTACCACTCATTTGGATGCCCTTTTCTCCACATTTGGTGTCATAGCCCAGTTCAGTCTCCATGATAAAGTCGTGTACATTGGCCAATTTAGCAGCTTCGACCATTTGTTGTTCAGTCACCTCCTGTTCACATCCATACAATATATTGTACCTGACACTACCAGCATATAAAGTGGGCTCTTGAGCCACCAAAGCCACTTTCTGGTGGTAGTAGCCATGGTCATATTTCTTGATTAGCACATTGTCCAGCATGACTTGCCCTTCGGAAGATTCGTAAAAGTGCTCTAGCAAAGAGATTATGCTAGATTTGCCAGCGCCACTTGGACCCACCAAAGCTACAGTCTCTCCAGGCTGGACTTGGAAGGAGATGTCCTGAAGGACTGGGTAGTTGGGACGTGAAGGGTAGGTGAAGCAAACATTCATGAACTCGATTTTTCCTTGAACTGCGGCCATTAGAGTGCCGTCGTAGGGGATCTGTGGCTTGCGATGAAGGTACTCAAACACTTTTCTAGAAGCTCCAACACTTTCCATCAGGCCGGAGAAAACGGAGTTTATGTTCTGTAACAAAATATTTTTTAATAATTTTTCAACCAGTTCAGTCATTTTAAACTTTTTTGGAAGAACTTTTAAATATTGATACATGATAACTCAATGAAAAATTTATAAAATTGACAAAAAAATTCAAAATTTTGATTTTTTTTTCGGTTTCCTGTGATCCGAATGTTGAAACTTTCGAATTCCCGCCAAAAGTAGATTTTGCGTTTTGTCAAATTTAAAACTTTTGACACTATCAAAAAAAGTTCAGCAATTTCTAAAAAATGATAAAATAAAAAAAATTTCGTTTTGGTGGAAAATCTGAAAATGTTGCCCTAAGCACAATGAGCAAGCCGAAAAAATCAAATTTTTTAAACATTTTTCTGATAAATATTTGACTTTTTGGCTCTATATGTGTTCGCACCCCTCCCGAAAAAAATCTGCCTTGGTCCCCCCTGTTGTTTTTTTGCAATTTTTGAAAATCTGCCTTGGTCCCCCTGTTGTTTTTGCAATTTTTTGAAAAATCTGCCTTGGTCCCCCTGTTGTTTTTGCAATTTTTTGAAAAATCTGCCTTGGTCCCCCCTGTTGTTTTTTTGCAATTTTTTGAAAAATCTGCCTTGGTACCCCCTGTTGTTTTTTTGCAATTTTTTGAAAAATCTGCCTTGGTCCCCCCTGTTGTTTTTTTAAATAATTTGTCCACAATTTTAATTTTCAACAAAATTCTGACATCACACAACTACCGTATTTCTTCTAATTGCCGCACAGTCTCTAATTACCGCACACCCATAACTTTAAAAACTTATATCTCGGAGCAGAGTGAATATTTTGCTAAGCTGTTTGATGCATTTTCTTAACTCCCACGAGCTCTACCGATTCCACTTTTCAGATCTTGGTTAAGCACCCGAAAATCTCTAGATCGAATTTGAAAATTTCCGATTTTCGGGTGATTGAAAAATAAGCGCACATGTGCGGCAATTAGAAGAAATACGGTATTTAAACACCACGCAACTTATAACATCAATAATATGCTCAAACACATTCATTTTCATGGCATTTTTGTTCATTTTTTTGTGTACAACAAATAAGATCAGTGGAGTAAAACCAAAAAAAATAGAAAAAAATTACAAAAAAAAGCGACAGGGGGGACCAAGGCAGTTTTTTTCGGGAGCGGTGCGAACACATATAGAGCCGACTTTTTCATTAGTAAATTGACCAAAAAAGTTCTTTAACAAATTAATATTTTTATTAATCTTAAATATCGAAATTTGAAAAAAATTGAATCAAGCAGAACCAATCGAAAAGTCAGGTGGTATTTGGATTTGAACGTAGGTAGTTATGAGCAGTGTTGGCAATTCGAATCATCGGCAAATGATTCGAATTAAAAGTTAACTGTGATGATAACTGTGAATCAGTTTGAGATGATTCAAATGGATGTAACTGGAGTGTCCCGGCTATGTCTGAAATTTCCCGGCAAGTTGCTGAATTTTTCCGGTCAATTTTTGAAACCTGGTTTACTCGGTGGATATATAATAAATTTTTATTGTTTTTAGACTAGCTTGTAGCCCTACTCTCCTAGCTTCTAACGTGTTACCAATTGATCTGTTATAATTTAGAAAACATTGAGAAAAGTTAGTTTACATAAAACAAGTAGTTGTTTCATAAAAACTAGCTTTTCTCAATGCTTTCTAAACTATAAAATTCGTTATCTGTGTTGTGCCCAAAAACGTGTTTTGACCACTTTTTCAGTCGTTTTAGCATGACTAAAGTGTAGAAAAAGAGTTTTTAGGTGGGGCTCGATAATTTTTCAAAAAAAAATTTTTTGACCGAAAATTGACTTTTTGACCAAAATTTTCATTTATCCATAACACACAACTCATTCAACAACACCTAATTCCTCAATTATTTCATTTAAATCTTCTTCCGGAACTTCTTCATTATCAGGAACGACAGGAACATTCATGGCCGGATTGAAGAAACGAGCCACCAACTGAAAGAATTCCTCGGTTCGGTCGACATTCTTGGCTACGCAAACTTTGTCGAACATTTACTTGGCTAAGGTTCCCGGAATGTGCGAAAATGTCAATTTTCGGTCAAAAACTTTTTTTGGAAAGTTATCGAGCTCCACCTAAAAACTCTTTTTCTACACTTTAATCATGCTAAAACGACTGAAAAAGTGTTCAAAACACGTTTTTGGGCACAACACGCTGATTTTTTTTTCAAAAAATTTTTTTTTTATTAATTTTTGATTAAAAATAATAAAAATGCTAGAGATGATGGCTTGACGTTTTCGGGACGGGACGGGTCAGAATTCAAATTTAAAAATTTCGGGACGGTACGCGGGACGGGACAGGTCAAAAAGTTATATCGGGACGGGCCCCCTGGGACAGGGAAGATTTTCGGGACGGTCATGACAGTTTCCGATCGGGAATTCCAATCCTATATGCTTTATTCATCTCTCAAACAAAACAAACAATTTAACTAGAACTACTACTAGGACTCCGAGACTTCCTGTAAGATCTGATTCATGGTACAGTCAACCCTCAATATAACGGCCCGCAGTGGGACCGGCCGTGGAGGGACGTTATACCGAGGGTCGGTTATATCGAGGGTTGACTGTAATTACAAGTTGAAGGTAGTTGAATTTTTCGGGACGGGACGAGACGGAATTTAAATAATTCTTTTTCGGGACGGGACACCAGGACGGGACAGGTGCCAAAAAATTTCCGGGCGGGATTCCGGGACGGGACGATTCTCTAAAATTAACGGGACGGGACGGAATTGTCCCGTCCCGTCATCATCTCTAAAAAATGCACTTTGCGTGTAAAAAATATAAATTTACGAGACTACTCCTAGAGTAAATCGATTGCTATGTAGGCCTGTATTGGCAGGAGCACGACCAAAAACAGCACATTTTCCATTGAAAAGGATCAGTATACTTATAAGTTAATAGAAAAAACTATTTAATTCAAACACAGGAACTAAAATGCCTGCCATTAAATGGTTCACGGACAATTAGATGAGCAAAAATTTGCAAAAAAATTAACAGTGGGGACCAAGGCATATTTTTTTTCCGGCGTCGGCATGAACACACATAGAGCCAAAATAATTATCTATCCACCGAGAAAATCGGGTTTCAAAAATTATCCGGAGAAATTAAGAAATTTGCCGGGAGATTTCAGACATTAGCCGGGAGATTTCAGACATTAGCCGGGAGATTTCAGACATTAGCCGGACATTTCAGACATTAGCCAGGACATTTCAGACATTAGCCGGGAGATTTCAGACATTAGCCAGGACATTTCAGACATTAGCCAGGAGATTTCAGACATTAGCCGGGACATTTCAGACATTAGCCAGGACATTTCAGACATTAGCCAGGAGATTTCAGACATTAGCCAGGACATTTCAGACATTAGCCGGGACATTTCAGACATTAGCCGGGAGATTTCAGACATTAGCAGGAGATTTCAGACATTAGCCAGGACATTTCAGACATTAGCCAGGACATTTCAGACATTAGCCAGGAGATTTCAGACATTAGCCGGGACATTTCAGACATTAGCCAGGACATTTCAGACATTAGCCGGGAGATTTCAGACATTAGCCGGGAGATTTCAGACATTAGCCAGGAGATTTCAGACATTAGCCAGGACATTTCAGACATTAGCCGGGACATTTCAGACATTAGCCAGGAGATTTCAGACATTAGCCGGGACATTTCAGACATTAGCCGGGACATTTCAGACATTAGCCGGGAGATTTCAGACATTAGCCGGGAGATTTCAGACATTAGCCGGGACATTTCAGACATTAGCCGGGAGATTTCAGACATTAGCCAGGACATTTCAGACATTAGCCGGGACATTTCAGACATTAGCCGGGACATTTCAGACATTAGCCGGGAGATTTCAGACATTAGCCAGGAGATTTCAGACATTAGCCGGACATTTCAGACATTAGCCGGGAGATTTCAGACATTAGCCGGGACATTTCAGACATTAGCCAGGAGATTTCAGACATTAGCCGGACATTTCAGACATTAGCCGGGAGATTTCAGACATTAGCCGGGAGATTTCAGACATTAGCCGGAGATTTCAGACATTAGCCGGGAGATTTCAGACATTAGCCGGAGATTTCAGACATTAGCCGGGACATTTCAGACATTAGCCAGGACATTTCAGACATTAGCCGG
This sequence comes from Ditylenchus weischeri, assembly GCA_029231635.1. Taxonomy (NCBI): domain Eukaryota; kingdom Metazoa; phylum Nematoda; class Chromadorea; order Rhabditida; family Anguinidae; genus Ditylenchus; species Ditylenchus weischeri. The sequence goes on from JAMRYI010000017.1 coordinate 551,517, forward strand.
GACATTTCAGACATTAGCCGGGAGATTTCAGACATTAGCCAGGACATTTCAGACATTAGCCAGGAGATTTCAGACATTAGCCGGGAGATTTCAGACATTAGCCGGGACATTTCAGACATTAGCCGGGAGATTTCAGACATTAGCCAGGAGATTTCAGACATTAGCCGGAGATTTCAGACATTAGCCGGGAGATTTCAGACATTAGCCGGGACATTTCAGACATTAGCCGGGACATTTCAGACATTAGCCAGGACATTTCAGACATTAGCCGGGAGATTTCAGACATTAGCCAGGACATTTCAGACATTAGCCGGGACATTTCAGACATTAGCCGAGATTTCAGACATTAGCCAGAGATTTCAGACATTAGCCAGGAGATTTCAGACATTAGCCGGGAGATTTCAGACATTAGCCGGGAGATTTCAGACATTAGCCGGGAGATTTCAGACATTAGCCAGGAGATTTCAGACATTAGCCGGGACATTTCAGACATTAGCCAGGACATTTCAGACATTAGCCAGGACATTTCAGACATTAGCCAGGACATTTCAGACATTAGCCAGGAGATTTCAGACATTAGCCGGGAGATTTCAGACATTAGCCGGGAGATTTCAGACATTAGCCGGGAGATTTCAGACATTAGCCAGGAGATTTCAGACATTAGCCGGGAGATTTCAGACATTAGCCAGGACATTTCAGACATTAGCCGGGACATTTCAGACATTAGCCAGGACATTTCAGACATTAGCCGGGACATTTCAGACATTAGCCGGGACATTTCAGACATTAGCCAGGACATTTCAGACATTAGCCGGGACATTTCAGACATTAGCCAGGAGATTTCAGACATTAGCCGGGACATTTCAGACATTAGCCGGGACATTTCAGACATTAGCCGGGACATTTCAGACATTAGCCAGGACATTTCAGACATTAGCCAGGAGATTTCAGACATTAGCCGGGACATTTCAGACATTAGCCAGGACATTTCAGACATTAGCCAGGACATTTCAGACATTAGCCGGGACATTTCAGACATTAGCCGGGACATTTCAGACATTAGCCAGGACATTTCAGACATTAGCCGGGACATTTCAGACATTAGCCAGGACATTTCAGACATTAGCCAGGACATTTCAGACATTAGCCGGGACATTTCAGACATTAGCCGGGACATTTCAGACATTAGCCAGGACATTTCAGACATTAGCCAGGACATTTCAGACATTAGCCGGGAGATTTCAGACATTAGCCAGGACATTTCAGACATTAGCCAGGACATTTCAGACATTAGCCGGGAGATTTCAGACATTAGCCAGGACATTTCAGACATTAGCAGGGACATTTCAGACATTAGCCAGGACATTTCAGACATTAGCCGGGACATTTCAGACATTAGCCGGGAGATTTCAGACATTAGCCAGGACATTTCAGACATTAGCCAGGACATTTCAGACATTAGCCGGGAGATTTCAGACATTAGCCGGGACATTTCAGACATTAGCCAGGACATTTCAGACATTAGCCAGGACATTTCAGACATTAGCCAGGACATTTCAGACATTAGCCGGGAGATTTCAGACATTAGCCAGGACATTTCAGACATTAGCCAGGACATTTCAGACATTAGCCGGGACATTTCAGACATTAGCCGGGACATTTCAGACATTAGCCGGGAGATTTCAGACATTAGCCAGGACATTTCAGACATTAGCCAGGAGATTTCAGACATTAGCCGGGACATTTCAGACATTAGCCGGGACATTTCAGACATTAGCCAGGAGATTTCAGACATTAGCCGGGACATTTCAGACATTAGCCGGGACATTTCAGACATTAGCCATGACATTTCAGACATTAGCCGGAGATTTCAGACATTAGCCGGACATTTCAGACATTAGCCAGGACATTTCAGACATTAGCCGGGACATTTCAGACATTAGCCGGGACATTTCAGACATTAGCCGGGACATTTCAGACATTAGCCGGGACATTTCAGACATTAGCCGACATTTCAGACATTAGCCGGGACATTTCAGACATTAGCCGGGACATTTCAGACATTAGCCGGGACATTTCAGACATTAGCCAGGACATTTCAGACATTAGCCAGGACATTTCAGACATTAGCCGGGACATTTCAGACATTAGCCAGGACATTTCAGACATTAGCCGGGACATTTCAGACATTAGCCAGGACATTTCAGACATTAGCCAGGACATTTCAGACATTTCAGACATTAGCCGACATTTCAGACATTAGCCAGGACATTTCAGACATTAGCCGGGACATTTCAGACATTAGCCGGGACATTTCAGACATTAGCCGGGACATTTCAGACATTAGCCGGGACATTTCAGACATTAGCCGGGACATTTCAGACATTAGCCGGGACATTTCAGACATTAGCCGGGACATTTCAGACATTAGCCGGGACATTTCAGACATTAGCCGGGACATTTCAGACATTAGCCGGAGATTTCAGACATTAGCCGGGAGATTTCAGACATTAGCCGGGAGATTTCAGACATTAGCCAGGAGATTTCAGACATTAGCCAGGACATTTCAGACATTAGCCGGAGATTTCAGACATTAGCCGGGAGATTTCAGACATTAGCCAGGACATTTCAGACATTAGCCGGGACATTTCAGACATTAGCCAGGACATTTCAGACATTAGCCAGGAGATTTCAGACATTAGCCAGGACATTTCAGACATTAGCCGGGACATTTCAGACATTAGCCGGGACATTTCAGACATTAGCCGGGACATTTCAGACATTAGCCGGGAGATTTCAGACATTAGCCGGGACATTTCAGACATTAGCCGGAACATTTCAGACATTAGCCGGGAGATTTCAGACATTAGCCAGGACATTTCAGACATTAGCCAGGACATTTCAGACATTAGCCAGGACATTTCAGACATTAGCCGGGACATTTCAGACATTAGCCGGGACATTTCAGACATTAGCCGGGACACTTCAATTTGATTCGATTCAAATTACACCATTTAATTTGCCGATGATTCAAATTGCCAACACTGGTTGTAAGCTGGACTTACATAGAAGTTCTCGCCCAATTGCATTTGGTAGAGCAAAAAGGCAATAATGCCGTCGACACTGAGTTTGTGAGTTAGCACCAGATAGCCACCATAACACAGCACTGCGATCAGGATGACGTTGTTGGCCATCTCGTTGACCCATGTAAAACCCATGAAGGCAATAGACTTTTTCTGAAAATCAAGTTTATTTTTTAGCATTTTAGAAAATTTTCAGTTTTTCAGACAGTCGGTAACTACAGGTAGGGTTGACGAAATGGCATTTTGCGGGATTTGTGGACGGGATTTTTCACTAGGTCTATGTGGGCGGGGTCGTTCCCGACTATGGTCTCACACTTTTGTAACTCTACTTTTCGAAGTTTTTTTGTCAATTCTCATTCTTCTGTTTACTGAACAGCGTAAGGATTCCAATTTTGCCGGTAGTTACTGAAAAATAAGTCAGTTTTGCCATCTAGACTAGTGTTCGCAGCCTCCGGAGGGGAATCCCCCGTCCACCCGTGCCCTCGTGCATTTTTTCGACGATCCTTCGTGAAAATGTTTTAGGGTATCCCACAAACCAGGCTCCAGGCTCCCAAGCCTCCTGCGCCCCCGAAAGGGGCTTGAGAGCTAAAGATGCGCGCACCCACTTACCTTAGACATAATTCCGAGCAAGACTCTTGATTATAAAATGCATATAGAGTCTCTTTTTGCCACGGCCCTTGTTGAAAATCATGGTAAGACAGTCGAAAAACACAATGATTTACCTTTTTTACGTTGTGCCATAAAATTGGCCCCCTATCATTCCCTTCCCCTCCCTATACAGTCCTTATTCTTTTTTAAAATTCAAAAGGCGCCAATTTAAATTATGAAGTTTTGACTAAAAAACCATGATAACAACCCAACACCCCCAACGGTTTTTCAAAACGTCCGAAAAGGTCCGATTAAGGCTATTGAAATTTTTTTGCGGGGAACGAAAAAAATCCTCAAATTTGACTAGAAAAGGGAGTGATGGACTCAAAATGGCTTCTAGTTGTCTAAATTCTACATTTTAAAAACTTGATCTGTATTTTCTGAAAGGGGACATTCTCAGCTTTCGTTTGCTGTGTAAATCACCCTCTGAAATGCAAAACCTCCACACTCTCATGCAAAAAAAAGTTTCATTGCAGCTTTTTGCAGTCTATTTACGTAAATTCTGGGTTTTCATCGGGCATGTACTTAAAATTTTAAGAGAAAGTTGAAAATCTGATCTTTATGACCTGCGTTTACTTTTCAATTTCACACGTCGAATAGGCTAATAAAAGTTAGGAAAAAGTTGAAATTGAAAAATCGAAGGTCTCCGTGGGTGTGAACTCGTGACTTCAAGGAAAATAGCCTATTTTTGCTATGTAAAATGGTGTGACGAAAAGCTTTACCACTGCGCCACGTCTAAAAATCTAAATCGGACCTTTTCGGGCGTTCTGAAAAGCTGTGCCTCCCTGCGGATCGAATTTTTTTTTGCTCAGAATTAAAAAAACGGTCGGCTTTCTCATGAAATCGGGGTTCGAGAAACACGAATACCGCAAATGTTCTAATAGAGCCCCCGGAGGCTCTATTTTTCAGCCCTCCCAAAAATCGGCAAACTTTTGGGTCGATCTCGAGATTTTTGGGTGAAAATTCAAAATCTAAAAAGCAGATTCAGTGGAGCTCGTGGGAGTTAAGAAAATGCAATGAGTAGCTTTGCAAAATATTGACTTTGCTCTGAGATTCAGACCCTCAAAGTCGAGAGGGGGGGCTCTATTAGAAAGAAGGGATCTATTAGAACATTTACGGTATGAGGTTATCTCCTCCATCTAAGCGCTCTGCGTGGGGGGAAGGGGATTCTGAACTCGAGCCTCAGAGCTGAAGAAAATTTTCAAAAATTAACCCTAGGCGCGAACAAGCTTGAGAGGTGCACATCGAGACTCAACTGTACAGCAAATCTCTATATAGTATTTGGCATGTGTCCGTCCTACTTTTTAATGGACATTTTGACCACATTCAAGCCATTTTTGCTTATTTTTCCGATTATTTTCGGCAATGTCTCGACGGAACCCCAAACTTCAGACAATTCAGCGTCTTTTTATGCCGAGACCCAGGAAAATGTCTTCGAAAAAGAAAAACTTTTGTGGTCCCTCAAAATTGGAGTTGGAGGATTTTGGGGTAGGCCTGGAGGATGGTTTTTCTGCTTCCAACGATGGCCATTTTTGCGATGTCTCGAAAAGAACGTAGACGTAGATAGACGCGTAGTTTTTCACGATGAATGCACTATCGAAATTTCGAAATACTATAGAGGCGCCGATAGGCGCCTGTGGTCCCTTGTTTAATATTAACAAACCTTGTAGAATGTGAGTGTATTGTCCCAAGTGGTCTTCAAACCTGGCGCACTCCTTGGTTTCACAAGCAAAACTCCTCACAGTTCTCATACTGCTGATTACCTCCTCAGCCACTTTATTGGCTTCTGCAACTGTGGTTTGGGTCTGTTCACTCAATTTCTGAAAAACAAATCAAAATTAGTAGTTTTAGGTGGAACACAACAGAATCATTACCTCAAAGTAAATGCTGTATATTTTGGTGAAGAAAGCGATTGGTGGTATAGCTATGAAGGTGACTAGTGTAAGGCGCCACGAGATGGCTATCATTAGTATTACTGAGCCGGCCACCATCAAGGCGTTTCGCAGGCTAAATGGACATGTAAAAATAATTCAGAATTGAGTACTGATATCTAAAAAATGTGGTACTTGTTCGGTTGGGGGGGTTGGGCTGATATTTTTGACCAAATAATTTTTATTTCTGTTTTGAACAATAACAACTGAAAATCAAATATCGAGTTCACATTTGTAATCCTCATCATCAAAAAATAAGGAACTTGTGCTACGAAAAAAGTGGCCGTTAGACCACAAGTGAAATTTTGTAAAGGGGCCCCCCCAACCGAACAAGTGCCAAAAATGTTTTTCACTACAGTCTAGTCTCGTTTATCCGACACCCCCTCAACTTCGTTCCCACCTAGGGTCCGACACTTTTTTAAGCCAATTTTTAAAATGTTTTTCCAGTTGTCTTTGGTTGTTTTAGTCCGAAATATCGCAAGGATTCTGATTTTGCCGATCGTTTTTCCCAATTCTTTTTACGTTGCCATAAAGACCCACAGCTCTCGTTCATCCGACACCTGATTTTTAAAAAGAGGTGTCGGATAAACGAGAGACGCGGGTATTTATAGCAACGTGAAAGGATTTGGGAAAACGATCGGCAAATCAGAATCCTTGCGATATTCGACTAAACAACCAACAACTGGAAAACTTTTAAAATTGGCTTAAAAAAAGTGTTGGACCTTAGGGGGGAACGAAGTTGATGGGGTGTCGGATAAACGAGACTAGACTGTATCAGGCTATAAAATGGTATTCTTCAGCCGAGGTTTAAAGAGGTTCAGGGTATACTCATTGGGGTATAGGGTATAATCAATGGGGCATACCCATCTCAGAGTCCAACTTGAAATAAAAATACAAGAGGTTTACTAAAAAAATTTCCACTATTTATTACCAGCGGCGAGGTTAAAACTATGCACCTCTGAAATTAACTTAAGCAAACAGTTTGAATGCTGTTGACGGTATGGTCTGTTGGATGGGTTGTGTATGTCAAGGAGAGAGTTTAAAACGAGACTAAACTGTACTAATGACTATTTAATCTGGATGATCTTTTTTGTCCAAAATTATTTTGGTTTATCACAAATTTGGAAAATTCCAGATCTAATTTTTTGTCCCGGATTATCAAAAACCGCAGGGGAGACTAAGCACTTTCAAAAAATTTCTCCAATAAATTTTTTAGAATGTTTAGAGCACTTTTGCTCAAAATTTGGCTTTTGCAAAAAAATAGCTTTAGGGGACCAAACTCACATTTTCGGTCCCATAAATTAGGGTTAACTGTTTGGCTAAAATGCTTTTAACATGATAAAAAACATTATGGATATAATTGAAAATGAGAGACACCTCGGCTAAAGTGCATTATAAGTAGTCCACCCAAAATGGCCCAAAATAATGTTTTTTCGATGTAAGTAGTCCACCCAAAATGGCCCAAAATAATGTTTTTTCGATGTTTTCAAGCTTTTAACGTGTAGAAAACACGTTTTTATGTGGGGGGAAGAGCATTTTCGAGGATTTTTTTATAAACTAAAAATCAACTTTATGCCGTGGGGGGCCAAGGTAAACCAACCTAAACGGAAATTGCCGTGGGGGTTTTTTTTCAAGGGTATCTGGATACCCTGTCTGGCTGATTTACCTTGACCCCCAAGGCAAAGAGTCAAAAATTTACTCAAAAAAATTTTCAGAAATGTTCTTTCCCCACCTAAAAACTTGTTTTCTACGTGTTAAAAGCTTTAAACCATCGAAAAAACATCATCTTGAGCCATTTTGGGTGGATTGCTTATAATGCACTCCGGCCGGCACCTCTGTGGGTTTGAATAAATTTAAGGAAAAAATTAACCCTTTTCAATATAACAAAAAGAAACACGTACAAAACATTGACGTTGGTGGACAGGGTCATAGCCATTGCTTGACAGTCGGCAGTCAATCGGCTGAGTATTTCACCAGTTTGAGCGTCATCAAAGAACGCAATCTCCTGTCTGGTGAGTGAGCGGAATAAGTCCTTGCGGATGCGGTTGTTGATCAGACCAGTTGTATAGCTGAAGCAGCCTGCTCTTAGGCCACCGAACAAAGTTGCGATTATGGTTAGGACAGTCATCACGGTTACTGCCTCAAAGAACAGGTTGATGTCTTTGCTTGACACGATTAGGGCTATCACTTTGGCAGTGTACATCGGGATGAATATTCGTGCTGCAAATACATAAATGTTTGATGTGATTCTGCCTTTGCTTTTTTCGAACTACAGTCAAACCTCGGTTACCCGACACTCCAGTTATCCGGCACCCTCGGTTATCCGGCACCTTAAATATACTTCATTTGGCTGAGATTGGTTTATTCTCTGTCAACTGACATTCCAGTTATCCGGCACCTCGTTTATCCGGCACCCTGAGGCCGGTCCCCAAGGGTGCCGGATAACCGAGGTTTGACTGTACCATATAACCGCAAATTTCTTATTTTCAACGGGCTATCAACTGATTTGAAAATAAGACCCTACCAGAGTATACCCCAAATGAAATTTTTTTAAAAGTGTTTCCAAACACCCTATATCAATCTAAAATCACCTCAGGAGTTCAAAAAAGACGTAATTTTTGAGTTCTGGTCAATAAAAAATTGAGTTTTGGGCATTTTGAAATTTCGACCATTTGGCTGTTTTACCATGTTTTGGTCACTGGAGCTGGGCAAAAAGAGCCTCTAAATGCATTTTTGATCAAGAGTCTTGCTCGGAATTATGTCTAAGGTAAGTGAGTGCGCGCATCTCTAACCGTCCAAGCCCCGCAGGGGGCTTGGTTTCTTGAGGTTGAGATGCGCACACCCACGTACCTTAGACACAAATCACTCGAAGTGACTCTGGATGCATAAAAGTGTATGCATACCAGAGTTTCTTTATGCGGTAGGCCCCAGTTAACAAAACTATGTTCAAATTCCATCTTTTTGGGGCCAAGGTACCCTCAACATCTGATTTACTAAGTTATAATGAACAGAAATCAACTAAAAATACCAAAATTCAAGATTTTAAAAAATCGACTTTTTATAGAAAAAAGTAGGTGAAAAAATCTTTTTTTATCGTGTTCAGCGTGTAGGAAATGCTTAAAAATGGTTAAAATGGTGTTTTGAAAAAGTTCAAAAAAAATTTCATTTTTGGGGGATATACTCGGTAGCGCCGAAAATAATTGCTGATTCTCGCGGTTTTTATGGTTTCTTATGGTTTTTACTAGGGTTGGCCAATGAGAAAATTCTCGAGAAATTGCTCGATAAATTTCTCGGTTTTTTCTCGAGTTTTTTGCTCACTCGACTAAAAATCGAGCAAAATCTTTTTTCGGATTTCTGAATTTTTTAGCTGAAAATATTGCCTTTTTATTTAAAAATCGGCGCTACTCGGTTTTAAACCCACAAAAAAATTTTACCCTCTCAAATTCAATTTTTTTACCCCCTCGAGTCCATTTTTACCCCTTCAAGTGAATTTTTTGTGCAGAATACAAAAATCTCAGTAGTGAACACAGTTATTGCACTAACTTTCACTGTTTTTGCACTAATTTTGTGTTTTTTTTGTCAGCTCAGCCACCTTTCTAGTGTCTATGGGACGTTTTTACCTCGGTTTTTAGCCTTTCATTTTATGATTTTTTTTTGTTTTTCAGGTAATTAACACAGACTTAACGGGGTGTAATTTTTGAATTTGAAAGGGATTTACATATTTTGAGGGGTGTTTTCAATTTGAGCCCAAAATGAATAGTCAACTTTTAGAAAATGGTCGAAAAATCTGTGGAAAAAACACAATGTCACCAAAAAAATTATTTATTTAAAAATTAAAAAATTTTTTTGCTAATTTCTGAAAAATGTCTGATAATTTTCTATTTGCATTTTTCTCTGAATTTTTGTCGTTATTTTTTTAATGTTTCAACAATATCGTTTAGCCCAGGGTGTTAGCTTTCTAACGAGCTATCAAGCTTCAGTGGAGAATTTTAGAAATGTATATTTTCGGAGTTTTGAAAAATAGGTGTTATTTTGTATCAACCACTCTAAAATAATCTCTACATTTCTGAATTTATTCAATAAAATCTGAAATATGAGCTGAGATTCTCGGCTACACGATTATACTAAAAATTTTAAAAAATTAAGACAAAAATTTAGAGAAAAGTGCAAATAGAAAGTTAGCGGGCATTTTTCACAAACTTTCGAGTAAAATTAAATATACCACCCTGAATAAAGTTTTCCATTTTTAAAAAATTAGCAATAAAGTTATTGTGGATACATCTCGTCGTTTTTGCTACGGTATTCCTATATAAGGCACTACTAAGATCTTCCTAACCATCTAAATAACTTGCCTACAGAGTAGATCATCAAAAAGAAGAATCCAGTAATCAGCCACACCCAGTAATACAAACAGTATTTCACTAGTAACACAATATGGCTCCAGGTGGATGCTCTCAGAGGACTATCTGGCCTGGATGTACCAGGCGCACCAGCATTGTTAGTAGAAACACTGGCTGATCCATTGGCTACACTAGTGACCACCACAGTCTCCACCGAGTGGGCATTCAATCTGGCATATTCTCCAGATCCAGGAGCATTGGCTCTGATAGCAGTTGGCGGAAGGGCAAATGATGGTTCCAGCACAAACTTCCACATACACCAGACCACCAAGAAGCTGGCCACATTCCAGACTAGACTCATCCACACTCCTGGATATCCCAACTGCTCGGCCAGTTCGGAGAAAGCCAGGATTTTGACTAGGGAAAAGGACAGATTGCATATTTGCACTCCTAGTAGCACCAGGTTTAAATGGTGAGTGGAGATGTGGGACAGCAGGCAAATGATAGTTGCTATTAGGTAGAAGCATCTGAAACCAGACAGCAGGATGAATTCAATGGCGCTGGAGGTTAGGTGGTAGCCATGCTCAAGGGTAAGTTGGGAGATAAGGGTGCTGGAATTGAAGCTGAAGGAGGATTGGTAATATCCAAGACAGGTGGTAGAAATAATAAGGTCTATAAATAGGTATAGCAGGATTAAACTCCAGAATAGGAAGCGGGGCATGCCTGGCCTAAAAGCTGGGATTAATTAGTTAACTGTAGGCTTAGTAGCCAGTAAGTAACGGTTTTTTTTTAGTTTTTGAGGTTTTTTAATAATAAAAAATACCCATTTATCTGTTATGCTTTTCCTATTCCTGATTTTAGCTAAGATTAATTCTGTAATACAAATCACAAAAAAAGAATTTAAAATAGACGCTTCGTCACCCAAATATGACCTCAAGCTGGAGAGTAACAAGATTTTGAATGGCGACCATCCTAATTTGGGTCACATCTTGAAGGAGGCATTCTATTCTACTTTTGCTTTGAAATACGTATTTCTGAGGAAATTTTCGCCATTAGGAGAGGGGTCATTGGAAACAAAAATAATAAATGAATAAGTTTTTTATTTACAAAAATCCGTCAGAAAACCATTGCGACTTTTCTGACCAGACTGTTCAAACAACACTAGTAATAAACTTAAAAAGGGCTTACGAAATTTTCGGATCCACCTGGACACCTTACGGAGAGTGTCAACCGTAATTTAAAAAATTATAATAGTACGACTTTTAAAATTGATGAGAAGGAAAAAAGGTACAGAAAAGGGGCTATCAGTGCACTGTACGAGACTAGCAAATTTTTAGATAGCCAACCAGTTCGTGGAATAATCACTACTGCACTTTCACGTAGCAGAATTATAATCAACAGTGTTAACTATGTGTTGACAGTAGTGGATGTGGAAAGAGTTGCTGAATCACTCACTCGCCCCTCTAAACCTAGCCAGCCAATGTTGTTGTTACTGGTGTTTGGTGCATGAACTCTTATTTTGTTCTCTAGAGTTCTTCGGAACACTTCCCCCTTCTTCAAGTCAATGGGCATAAAAACAACCCCTGAAATTGTTGTTCGAATTTACCGCCTCATGAAAGCTTACTTAGAATTTCTTCTTAGAACATTGCAGAATTTAAATCATGTATATGAACCGCTGCTGCTGCACCTACTGCACATGAGAAACAGAAAAGGACCCCAAAGATTTCATGAAAATAACTTTTAGTAGTTAGTACGATGGTAAACGTCGCTCTCGTATCGAGTCGAACGTCAGTTTTATTTTCGTGGATGACTACAGGGTTATTCAAGAAATTGTAACACTTTCAAACTGCCATAACTTTTTATCCCCCGGCACGATTTCAAAATTTTGTAAACGCAGATCGACTCAGAATTTCATGGCAATTTTTTTGGTATATAAGGTCAAAACCACGATTTTCGCTTGGTCCCCCCTGTTGTTTGGCTCCTGGTCTGTAGGTGGCCTTTGGATGGACAACAGGGGGACCAAGGCAAATTTTCGAATTTTTGCAAAAAAAAATTTTTTCGGGTGTTATATACCAAAAAAATTGCCATGAAATTCTGAGTCGATCTGCGTTTACAAAATTTTGAAATCGTGCCGGGGGATAAAAAGTTATGGCAGTTTGAAAGTGTTACAATTTCTTGAATAACCCTGTAGTTCTCGCCAGCGCTTTAATCGCATTCAGTGAACTGAGATTTAACTAAGAGATCATACTAACGATATTAGTTTGCCATACAGGTCATTCCTCCTGAGCATTCGAGCACAATCACTGAGACTCTATGAGAGCGAGAATCACTAAAAGCAATAAATACAATATTGAATCACATAATGAATTTGATTATGTACCTTATTCTGACAGATATATTTCACCATGCAAATCATCCATCTTGAGGACAATAACTAAGACTTCATGAAATCAAGAATTACTAAAAGCAATAAATACAAAATCACAAAATAAATCTTGATTCTGTACCGTGAAGAGTACACCGTAAAGAGGAGAGAGAGAGACAGTATCAAATAATGATGAGTAAGAAGAATGAAACACTTACAATTACATAGATTTCCAGCGAGTAGCTGATTCTTCGAGCAATCCACTTGATTCACTGTGAAGAGGAGCGAGAAAAAATCGGACATACACACAGACAACTCTCTTTTAGTTTTCATGGATGATTACCGTAAAACCTCTATTAATAGACCCGCCTCTAATAATAGACCCCCCCCCTCTAATGATAGACCCCCCTATGGAGGGTATTTGAAAATAATAAACCACCCTCTATAAACCCCCCCCCTTCTAATAATAGATCCCCCTTAAAAAATGTTCACCCTCTGAGGGAGTTGAAACGAAAAAACACGTTTTTAGTTAACAGCTTCACAGTCAAAAAGCAATGAATACATCACAAAAATTCATTATATAAAATCTAACAAGAATATTTAGCCATCAAACGAGAATTCACCTTTAGTCTTCCTCAACGCACCTTCCATTTTCATCGCCGAAAAAGTGTTTTCTGCATTTTTCATTGAAATAGGCTCGGGGGTTTTTTCAGGGTCACTATCATATTAAACCTGAGATTCAAGGCTTCCATTTAATTCTAAATTTTCTGAGAAGGGAGGGACCCTGACTGTGACCTGGGGGAACTTCGATGAATTTTTTTTCTGCGTATGCTCGTAGAGCGTAACCAAGTTCCTTATGAATCTGGCTCCCAAGCTCTAAAGGCCTACAAAAAGCGGTACAAGGATCATTCAAATTCCTAAAAACACTATCATGGTTTTTTACAACTGGTCATTTCTAAAAATTTTGTTGGCTTTCAGAGCTGGGAGCCAGATTCACTTGGGATTTGAACACGCTCTACAAGAATATGCGCCTAAAAAAATTCATAATTTTTATTTATTAGGTCTATCGATAAGTTCGTGCGCATTTTTTCAATCCAATTTTTATCCACAATTTTGACAACACAATGCAACATGTAATACACCATCATGTAGAGAATTTGTGGGTGCTCTATGTGAACATCAAGCGCAAAAAAGAATGGCTCAGTCCAGGACAGAAACCCGCTTCAATTCCCAAACAAGGTCTGCATCCGAAAAAGATTATGCTTTCCGTCTTCTGGAATCAAAAGGGAATCCTCTATTGGGAATTGCTTCATCAAACTGTTAACGCCGTATTTTACGTGGAGCAGCTGCAGATTGACTCAAGCGAAGATTTTGGAGCTGGGTTGGGAAGTGCTGTCACATCCACCATACAGTCCGGATTTGGCTCCCACCGACTTTCATCTCTAATATTTTAAAATTGAACTGCTTTCTACGACTACCATTTACATGCAAACTCTGTCGAATCTCCTCCGAACTGACTCCATTAATTGTGTTTTTTAGCAGTCCATTAAATCAAAGAACTAAGATGAAACATTTTTTGCGGTGGCAATTTTTTTTTCTCATGGTCGTTTTCTATAACCGTTTTACCTGATCCGACGAAAGTTTTCTGCCTACTTTTTAAAAGTAGTATATGGTCATAAATATCAGATTTGACATGAAAAGGACGATTTTTGTATATTTGCTGATCCCCGCCTTAAGTTGCAGTGCAACGCGCTTGTAAGACCCTTTAAAACACCATGTTTTCAAACCACAATGTAAAAAGGAAAGTTACAAACACATAATTACAAGATAGAGATCTGATATCTAAGCCAAAACTTTATTGGTGTAACGATGACAACGGATAATAAGGTGATGAAACAGGAGCTGTGAATATTTTAACGATGAGAATTCAGCTAGATCCAACATCAATTATTGAACACTGTACTTGGCCACTGCTTTGGTTCCCTCCGAGACAGCGTGTTTGGCCAGTTCACCTGAATTCAGCTTAGATAGATAGGCGAACAGCTAATTATAGAAAGAAAGACTAACCAGGAAGAAGCAAGCGAATCGAAGTCTGGATCTCACGCGAGCTGACGGTAGTGCGTTTATTGCACGTAGCCAAGCTGCCAGCCTCCCGACAGATCCGATCAAAGGTGTCCCTGAGCAGTGAATTCATGATGTCCATCGACTTGGAGGAGATTTTCACATCCGGATGAACTTGTTTGAGCACTCGATGGATGTAGGTGGAGTAGTCGTCTAGACCCTTCTTCGACTTCTTTTTCTTTGTCTTGCCTTCGGAATTGACGGAACGAACAGTGTTGTCCAGAGCATTGCCAGACTTGTTTGAGTCAACCGATTTTCGATCAGCAGCCTTTGACACCATTTTGACTTCAGCAATGAGAGTAGAGAGCAATACCTGGAATTGAGGGAAAAGGTCGGCGTGGCAACATAAAATCTAACAACCAAGAATTGACTTCGATTTCTTATGGCAAGAAAAAATATGAGCCACGAAAAACATACAGCCGACAAATTATGAGAGAGCCGACAAACTTACAGCAAAATGGAAAATTGTTTTAAATTTCTTCCCGAGACAACACGCAAAACATATTTATTCAAAAGAGAAATACCGGTTTTGACAAATTTATTGCGCAATTTCACCAGGCAATTTTTCGCCTGATGATATAAGAACAAGGCAAGTGAAGCGGTTATAACTCTTTTGGTTTTTGCTTTTCGCTACTGCCATCTGTGATTTCTAGCCTGATCATAGGCGTGCCCAGGGGGGAGCTAGTGGGCTATAGCCCTTTCCTCGTCAGGATTTTTTTAATAAGGATTAGCTTCCCCCTCCCGTCAGAAATTTTTTCTGTGTCCTGTGTACGCCTGTGAGCCTGATTTTTATGTATTTGCACGAACAAATACCCAACCATAGATGTGACACATCTCCGCTAAAGTTTGTTTGTATCAAATTTCTTATTTGGGAAACCGTATTTTCAGCATTATCTATAATTCCCTGCCGAAATTCCTTCCCACAAACAAAAAACATCCATTTAAAAGTCGGCTCGCTGTAGGACATATTGGCCAATTGTACAGCACATATTTTTGTTGGTTATTTGACTCAATGGACTTCTTTTCTCAACCAATCCAGCCAAAAAATTGTCAGCATCTCACACCCTTTCAAAATTTGAATTTCCTTGTAGTTCAACTTAAACAAAACGCCAAGAATTTAGTTGCAAGTTTTACGAGCTTTTTTAAATTTTTGTCTTCTCATCACCGAAATGTCCTTTTTATACAAAAAGCACACTACTTTTCACCTAAAAATATTTTTTGCTTAGCCAAATCACATCATATGCCTTTTTATAATTTGTTTAGATGTAATCTTGGCTCCGAGGATAGTATTCTAACATATTTTAACTAGTTTATGTGCACGTACTTATAACATAGCCATTTCTGGTACATAAAGACTCAAAAGTCCAGTTTTTTATTTCTTCAGCAACACAAAAAGCAGTAGAGCACTTAGATGCAGAAAACAGAACTGACTCTGAAATAAGCAAAATATTAGGCATCGTTTGGCTAAAAAAGCCGGACCAATTGAGATTTGAACTGCCCTTATTAACCCTCTCTCTACCACTTACTAAAAGGCAAGTGCTGAGCCAGCTGGCGAGTGTTTTCGATCCACTTGGGTTGGTATCCCCCACACTGTTATCGGCCAAGCTGTTTTTTCAGTCACTTTGGAAGACTGGTGCTGGCTGGGATAACTGGTTAAGCAATGATAAGGCTCAAGAATGGTCGAAAATAAGCAAGGATTGGGGCAAACAAATTGACATTCCTAGGTGTGTTTCAAATGGCGGCAAAAAAAGTCTCCATGTGTTTTCGGATGCATCCGAAAAAGCCATCGCTGTATGTGTTTACCTAAGTGAAAAAGCACTATCGTCTGTTTCGACCTCACTCATTTTCGCAAAAGTTCGGGTAGTCCCGGAAAAAACTATCAAAAAGAAGGTTAATATACACCGACTCGAATTGGTCGCAGTGTTAGAGGCAGTTAGGGTGTTGAAGTTTGTGAAAAAACAGCTACACTTAGACAATTTAGTCGCCACATTGTGGTCAGACAGTGGGACTGTCATTAGTTGGTTAAACAATAGTGGTGGGAAACATGAAGTTTTTGTCAAGAATCGTGTTTCCCAAATACAAGCTTGCCCAGATATGTGTGTAAAATATGTAAACTCGAGCGAAAACCCGGCGGATATCGGTTCCCGGGGCATGGTTGCAAACAAGTTAAGAACTGAGAAAATGTGGTGGAATGGGCCAAGTTTTCTCGAAAAAGACCCTGAAAATTGGTTCACTCATCCACAAATTCCTGATTTCTGCTCAATTGGCTTACAAGCTGTGCTAGCTGTCCACCAACCAAATTTTGATCCTATTATATCACCTGAAAAATATTCTCGATTATCTAAGCTTCTCAAAATCACATCTTACGTCTTTAGATTTGCCACAAAATTGCTGGAGAAGATATGTCCTGAAAAAACTTCAAATTTTATTCCTATTCTGAGTCAAGAATCAACCCAATATTCTGTTTTCTTGTCAGGACCAGAGTTAAGGAGAGCCCGTGATTACCACATTATCTCAACCCAGCAAAAATATTTGCACAAAGAAAAAGAAAACACAAGCTTAGGGTTTTTCACTGACACTTTGGGACTGACCCGTATAAAGACCCGGCTCCATCAAAGTTTATTGCCAAAGGATTCGGTAGAACCAATTTTCTTGCCTGTAAAGTCCCCTCTTACCGAGCTTATTGTCCTGGACATCCATTTAAAGCTGCTGCATGCTGGTCCAGTACTGGTCCTGTCACACATAAGACAAGAATTTTCGCTACCCAGTGGTCGAAAAACGATCGCAAGAATCCTAAAAAATGGCTGTTTGATTTGCCGAAAGTTTTTGCTCAAACCCTTTGTATTGCCAGAATACCCAGCATTTCCAGCCTCGAGAGTCCAGCCTAGTCCACCGTTTTCATGCACTGGAGTAGATTATTTTGGTCCAGTTAATCTGAAATATGAAATAGGTACAAAAAAATCTTGGGTGGCTTTGTTTACATGTTTATCCACCCGGGCTATTCATCTAGAGCTGGTATTTGAGTTGTCGGCGGCAAAGTTTTTGGATGCTCTAAAACGGTTTATTAGTAGAAGAGGTACACCTAGATTAATGATTAGCGATAATGGTACGCAATTCAAGCTTTCAGCTAAGTCAATAGAGCTTATATGGCACACAAAATGGCTTAATTTGATAGAATCACCCCAAATTGTCAGCTTCTCAGCCAGTTACGCTATCAAATGGCATTTTATTGTGGAAAGAGCTCCGTGGAAGGGAGGGTTTTATGAGAGGTTGGTTGCCCTAGTGAAACACCATTTGCGACGAGTTCTTGGTAGATCTGCATTAACAGCAGATGTCTTTGAAACGCTTATTATCCAGATAGAGGCGATAGTAAATTCGCGTCCTATAACGTTTTTGTCACATGACCACCAATTTCCACAGCCCTTGACCCCCTCAAATTTTTTGACGCCACTAAAATGCGGTTTACCAACAGCTGAAACAGGGGATGATCAGTACTCAGCAGAACTCAGTTCGAGAGACCTCTTGCTGGACTTATGGGAGAAACAGATAAAGAAGTTGGATGAATTCTGGACTCAGTGGTCGGCTGATTATTTGCTAGCGCTCAGAGAAAGGCATCAAAAAATTACCCAAGCTACAACGACTCCGAAAGTCGGAGAATTAGTGCTGGTCTGGCAGGAGAATACCCCCCGCGGGCTGTGGAGATACGCAGTAGTGACATCCCTATTTGAAAACTCCGAAAATAAAGTCACTGATGCCGAGATAAGGTATGCCAATGGAAGAGTCACCAGGCGATCAATAGCACACCTTTTTCCCCTAGAAACTGCCCAAGAATTCGAAAAAACACAAAAACTTGTACCTAACAATCACTTGAATGAGCCAAGCTTGCACCCTGTAGAGCCTTGTCAAAGTCAGCCTACGAATTTTGAGCCTGAAAACAATGAAAATGACACTGCAAGGGTCCTTCGAGACCGATCTAAAATTAACAAACCAGCAAGATATCGCTCATTTGTGCAAATGAGTGAAGAGAGTGATCCTCGATTTGATTGAAAAGGCACCTGAATAATTTACAATACCATTTTGTTGCATATATAATATTATATTCATTTTAATTTTTTTAAATGTACTTTTTGCCGCTCTAGCATTTTTATTTTTTTGTTTTGCCAAGGAATCGAACTTCTAAGTTTTTGACGTTTTTCAAAGTCCTTTTTCCGCCCCTCTAACACCAATCTTTTTGACCCGCCTACATTTTAGCGTTTATAAGCAGATAATTTATCAAAGGCGATCACTTTGACCTACTATTAAATTTTTTATTTTTAAATTAACAATGAAATCCGAAGAAGTTCCACGGACTTGCGCCAATTCATGAACTTGCTTCCGAAGCTCATAAACTTGCAGCCGAAGCTCATAATATTCCTTCTCAAGCTCTTCATTTCTTTTCTGCAAGGCAATCTGAAAACAAATGGTTAAGTAAGGAATTGTGGCTTTAGAATTAATTTTTGAAAAGTTATAAGTTAACTAACTAAATATTGCATGTGCACTAGGGCAGGACTGCTACATCGAGAAAATGTAGTAGAAACAACACGTAACGCCATACAATCCTTTGAGGGGAGAAATTGAAATATATCATGTTGCGTCTCTATCGGCAAAAATTGTCCCATTTTAGTATTTGTAGTAGTCTCTGGTTAGAAATAAGAAGAGCTTTTACTCGATAGTTACAAAAATAAATAGCCACACTAGTATCATCTGCAAAATTTAGTTGAATGCCAAAATATAAAAAATATATAAAGTAATCTCAAACTTTTTTTTAAATTATGAATCAGAGCTCCCAGGTAGTTCAAGTACTGTCATCGATTTTCCTGGGGAAATCAATGGGGCAAGGAACGACCTTGACAAACATTTTTTAATTTTTCAAAAATAGCGTTTAAACATCTCCTAAGTAATTCTCATACGCTAGAAACGATAAAAACGTTGCTTCCTGATATTTTCTGAGCTAAAAAAAGATTTTAAAAAAAACCAAAAAAACCAAATTTTGGTTTTGACCAAAATTTGACTTTGCCTTGGGGTACCAAGGTCAGCCATCTTAAAAACATCCAAGCTACAAACAAATTCCAATTGAAAAGACTCTTTATTTAACAACAGTGGAAGAAAAAGTTTATAAAGATGATATTTGAACATATTTTTGTTAACTGGGGTCTACCGCATAAAAAAACCTCTGCTAAGCATGTATTTTCATGCATACACACGCGCAGGGGGCTTGAGAGTTAGAGATGCGCGCACTCACTTACCTTAGACATAATTCCGATTAGAACTCTTGATCATAAAATACATATAGAGACTCTTTTTGCAAAGCTCCAGTGACCGAAACGTAGTAGAACACAAGGCAAAAAGTCAAATTTTGGTAAAATATTTAAAAAAAATCAGCTTTTTAGCTCAGAAAATATCAGGAAACAACTTTTTTATCGTTTTTAGCGTATGAGAATTACTTAGGAGATGTTTAAACGCTATTTTAGAAATGATAAAAAATGCGCCCCTGAAAATTGGCCCCGTTGGCGCCGGTGCCAAATTTTGGAAACAAATGCCATTGCTGAAGCTGCTTCTAGGAACTTACATTACGTCTACGATGACACAGTGAAAGTGGAGCCAGAAAACAGCTCTTGTCAAAAAACGGTTTAGAATTGTTAAATTGCGAAACCCAACTACCAATTTGGTTTCGAGTCTTTATTTTTGCTATGTTGCTATTCAGGACGTCTTTATCGTTGCTTTTTATTTGCGTGATCTTAGTTTAGATTTATTGCGAACAAAGAAAGGAAACATGTTTGCTTATCGATAACTAAATCATGGTTTTTTCGTCTTTAAATTATACTATTTTTTAGAATCCAATTGCACTCCTAACATGCCACAACTCAGTACACTACAAAAAATCAAAAAACTTACGACACTGCATGGCCTGGTTGGAACCCCCGCCTATCTCCCCTTGCTACTGCAAGGGTCAATGCCTTCAAATGGTCTACTCTCCACCAGCTTAATCACAACAACAAGACTAACAGATCCAGCTTATGATGATTAAATGTGAGTTTCAGCTGTAACTCTACTGCCAACAACCACAAAGGACTTTTCAATTGATGCAGAGGATGGAGCAAACACAGCAAAAGATTCACTTTTTGCGGTCTAGATTGTGCAACAGCACCTGGCGACTAGTAATGCCACTTACCGTATTATCTCTAATAATGGCCCACTCTCCTATAAGGCCCCACCTTCTAATAAGGCCCCACCTTCTGAGAGTTGTTGAAAAATAAGAGCCCATGGGGTCTAATTAGAGATAATACGGTAGTCAACATTCGCAACCCATTATTGATATTTTTGTTTGTAGTAATATAACAAAATATCATAAAATAACTATTTTAAAATATTTGTAATAAATTATGTTTTTATTTTATTGGTTGTTGTTTGGTCTTGGAGAACACGATTTAATGACAATTAATTTGTCTTTTGACTAAAGGGCACTCGATATAACAATACCTCGATTTCATGACAGATTTTTGCGATTTTATTGTTCTTCGTTTAACTCTTGTTGTGCTTATTCCTCTTCCTGCAGAATAGATCCAAATTTTCATTCGCTTCACAGCGCATCATGCCCCCTGTTGTTATTGAATTAAAAAATTTGTTTGAACTTACTTGTCCTACAACGATATTTTTGGGGCTAAACATCAGAGCTAAACATTTTTTGATAAGAAAAACAACAGGGTGGACCAAGTTCTTTTTTACGAAAAAACAACAGGGAGGACCAAGGCATATTTTGGACACGGATTCTCCACTAGTATCGGTGAATCTCTACCTAGGTAATACCAAGTACTTCAGTACCACCACATGGTTACCACCTCCTGGGGTCCACCATTTTGGTTATACCATCTTAGTGCCGAATTTTATCAAACAGTAATACAAACAGTAAATACGGAATTCTAGAATTGGGCCCTAATAAGAGGCCAAATGTGACTCACCCATACGCGTAGGCTTAGGGACGGGACGGAAATCCCACGGGATTCCCAGTTTTGAAATCCCAAAAGTTTTCAAAATCGCGATTCCGAATCCCGCCGGAACAAAATATTGAAATCCCGAATCTCGCCGAGTGACATTCGAAAAATCCCGAAATTTTTCAGTTTAAATTTACGTAGTCTCAGTGCAAAAAATGCGATTTTAAAAACTTTTATTTGACATATTCATGCCAATTATTTTCATGTTTTATTATTGTCATCGTTTTTCCGTCGTTTGTGTGCTGAAGTTGTGTGCCTACATGTTTTCATTTCAGGCAAAATGAAGCACAACATTTGGAAGATCAATCTTTACGAACAGTCTGGAGTGGATGGCGTCTGCTTGGGAATATGCAAAGTCAGCCGTGACGCTGGTAAAAAGTATAGCAAGTACAAGGTCTCTGATGGATGTGTCAAATCGCTCATCGCTCATTCAAAGACCTTCGAGTGGCTAACAGAATAGAATCCCTGCTTCTTGTCAAGAGTTGGATCAAAAAAGAGTACCAACCAATCGCTACTGAAGCTCAACAAATAGAGGACGATGTCTTTTCGCGCCAGGTTTGTCAAGATTATACTGGTACAATCCTTAATACTTGGTTCAGGAGGAACCAGTAGCAAAGAAACCGAGAAGCCTCATTACTCGCCAGCATATGGATCAAGCTGAGCAGCTGCCGCCCACGACTACTTGGATGGAGAATCTTGATTTCGTAAAGATTTCACATTTTTTCCTTTTTTCAATCACTGAGCTTTAGGAAACGGTCTCTTAAAACGCGAAGTGGGCACTGCCGATGCTTTCGGATCCACCCGTCTATTGGCAGAAGAACATGGTGCGCTTTCCAATCCTCTCCAAGGCCACGTGTCGCTATATTTCCGCTCCAACTACGTAGGTCGCCAGTGAACACCTCTTCAGCCATGCTAGGTACATGTTCAGCTACAGAACAGGCCAACTGGATTCATACAACGCCGAACAAGTAATTTTTTTGAACAAGGAGATCTGAAGTCAAAACAAAAAGTTTATTGTTATAATGATGACAATGGATAATAAGATGATGCAACAGAAGCCACAGAGCATTCTTCTAAAATTTCTTCTAGAGTGAAAGCGCCGTCTGAAATGAAACATAAGGAAGGAACCGAAAGATAAAAATTAACCTGTGATCACTTCGTCGTCCACATGGATGTAGTCCAGCATTTCGGTTTGTTCGTTGATATCACCAAGGTCTTGCAGTCGGGCCCAAGCCAGCAGAAGTTTATCAACTGTTTCGTCTTCTTATTCAATCATTGGTCGCTTGCTTATCGATTACCTTCGTCGATTGCTTGGAGAACAGCCTCTTTCTTTCGAAGGATTGTCACGATTGTTTCCCGAGGAAGGTTGAATTGGCCAGCTCCGACTTCTTGTTGTTGTTAGCACCCGCCTCAATGATTGCTTTCTTTGTTTCCAACATTATTGTGTGCCGCTTGCTTGGAGTAGACATCTGAAATAAAAATAATAAGAGCTAACAAATCAAACCGCCAAAAAATGAAGAAATAAAGACAAGATTCCGTTTCTTCGACTGTACAAAATTTGACCAATATGACATTCACGAATTTTATGCTAAGCGAAATGTGGTCGTGTTATATCGAGGGACTTTTTCTTTATCGGGACCAGCCTTGGGGTGGTGTTACATGGGGGTGGTGTTGTAACGAGGTGGTGTTGTATCGGGGTGTCACTTTGCCTTATTTCTCAGTTGGCCAACCAAATGAGGTCCAAGGTGATGTTATATCGGGGTGGTGTTGTATCCAGGCTTGACTGCACAACAAAATGGGAAATTGCTTTAAAATTCGTCTCGAGACAACACGCAAAACATATTTAATCAAAAGAGAAATACTGGTTTTGACAAATTTATTGTGCAATTTCACCAGGCCATTTTTTGCCTGATGATATAAGAACAAGGTGAGTGAAGCGGTTATAACTCTTTTGGTTTTTGCTTTTCGCTACTGCCATCTGTCATTTCTAGCCTGATCATAGGCGTGCCCAGGGGGGGAGCTAGTGGGCTATAGCCCTTTCCTCGTCAGGATTTTTTTATAAGGATTAGCTTCCCCCTCCCGTCAGAAATTTTTTCTGTGTCCTGTGTACGCCTGTGAGCCTGATTTTTATGTATTTGCACGAACAAATACCCAACCATAGATGTGACACATCTCCGCTAAAGTTTGTTTGTATCAAATTTCTTGTTTGGGAAACCATATTTTCAGCATTTTCTATAATTCCCTGCCGAAATTCCTTCCCACAAACAAAAAACATCCATTTAAAAGTCGGCTCGCTGTAGGACATATTGGCCAATTGTCCAACAAACATTTTTGTTGGTTATTTGACTCAATGGACTTCTTTTCTCAACCAATCCAGCCAAAAAATTGTCAGCATCTGTCCAAATCGCAATTTAGTGTTCTGGAAATTTCTTTTTTAGCGCCAAATTGCCGATTTATCGATTGATTTGCGTTGTTTGCCCTTATCCATCAACAATAATAACCAACTTTTTCAGCTCTTTACTGTTATATCGATATTTATATTTTTGGATAGTTTTCTAAATCATCTATTTTTCTTCTCTCCAAATATGGATTTTCCATCCAGGCAGACCGCTGAGATTCCGGCTGTCGTGTTGAATTCTGCAGCAATGCCTGTGGTCAACTGCAACATGGAGTAGGATTCTCGACTTGTGTAAGATGAGATTTTGGCTAAAATATGTGTTTTTAGAATGGAACTAACTGAACTTGAATCAGAAAAAGATAGTTGTGGCTGTAAACTGATCTATCTGGATACAGTCAACAGCTATTTGCTGTTGAATGAGAGGGTGGGACAGATACGCATGTTGAATTCCAGCTTCGAAACTCAGCCCAAACTTGTATGCCAATACAATCGGCCTGTCAAGGTAAAGTGTATTTGGATGGACTATACCTAGGATTGTCCTGGTCTTGATCATATTAGGATTGTCGTAATCCCATACAGTCAAACCTAGTCTTAAAAAAATCTCTGGGGAATCCCCAGTGGGGACCGGACAAGAGTTTCGTTAAGTTGGAAATTTCCTTAAGCCGGGGGTTTGCGAACAATTTTTTGAAAAGTTTTGGGTAGGGTACTTCTTCCGCTGGTTCCCGCGCCCATTTTTCAAGCAAATTTTTATTTTTCCATAACACTTTTTAACACCAACGATATAATTCAGAAATTTGCAACCAGAGATAATAATAACGCCCCGTGATTTTGGTCATGGTCTGTGGATGCCGTTAGATTTGCCTTTAGAAGAGCAAAAAAAGTTATAGCTGTTCGAGAAGCTTGGACCACCCTGTTATCAAAATCAAGCTAATATTTATCTTGCAGGTTGCCTACAATTGCCTTTTCGGCTCACTTGTTGTGGTGGACAGCACTCATATAGGCTTCAGAAGAGAACACAACTGGCTCTATTCTCTCACCACCATACTCGACCATCCAGCCACCAAACATTTACGGCTGGAGATGTCTTTCAAGGAGGTGAGGTGGCAAAGTAGTTTCCCCATTTCTTGAAATTAGCACCTTTCGTAATTTTAGCTCTGTATGTGTTGAGGGTACCCCCGGAAAAATAAGCCTTGGAACTTTTTGTTGTTTCAAAAATTTAAATTAAAAAAATTTCACTCACCTAATTTTTTTGGGTACTTATTTAGATTAGGCCACACCTCGACATTTTGTGTGCATAGTCAAAACCATTTTTATTACACAGAATTTATTATTTGCAAGGTTACAAGGAAGATATTTGTGACCACAGATGATAGAAACAGTCTACACCAGAAAATAATTTCATCCATAAATATTGTTCTATATAAGAGGCAAAATGGCATCCTGAAGTTCCATATTCCGCTTTGTTTCTTGACTTTAGCCCTTTATTGTACTTTCGCCGAACAGATGCGGTCTCATCAATTTCGACAATTTTACCAGGACCTCCAATGACAATAGGATGCGCGGCAAAATAGCTCTGACAAGCCTAGAAAAACGGATAATTTTACAGACCAGTTAAAAATTACATACCTGTCGAAAGTAGTTTTTCCAATCTACAATTGTGGAGCTTGATAATGTAGAACTTTTCTCGTCGTCTTGTATCTGGAGCATTAGCTCTTCCACCGAAGTGATAAATTAGAATCGTGTAATCACAATGTTTGCATCCTTGCAAATAATTAATTCTGTGTAATCAAAATTTTTTTTGACACAAAATGTATACCTATGTACACAAAATGTCGAGGTGTGGCCTAATCTAAATAAGTACCATTTTTTGCATTTATTCAGCAGTTTGATGGAAAAAATATTCGTGGTGCAATTTTATGAAATACAGTCAACCCTCGATTTAACGACACCCCAAAAAATTCGTTCCCACCTTGGGTTCAACACTTTTTTTAGCTCGATTTTTGAAGCCTTTTGCCAGATGTCTTTGGTCAGTTCAGTCCGAAATATCGCAATAATTCTGATTTTGCCAGATGTCTTTTGTCAGTCTAGTCCGAAATACCGCGATAATTCTGATTGTGCCGATCATTTTTGTAAATAGCAACAGTTTTGCCGAAAGGACCCACGGGTACTCGACTTAACGACACCCTTTTTCAAAATAGGGTGTCGTTAAGTCGAGTACCCGCGGGTCCTTCCGGCATGACTGTTGTCATTTACAAAAACAATCGGCAAAATCAGAATCCTTGCGACGTTTCGGACTGAAGTGACCAAAGACAACTGGCAAAAGGCTTCAAAAATCGAGCTAAAAAAAGTGTCGGACCCAAGGTGGGAACGAATTTTTTGGGATGTGGTTAAATCGAGGGTTGACTGTATGATTTATTTATTTATTTCATAAATAATAAATACTGTTTGTCCTAGAGAAATCCATGACCTAAAATCGAGTATTAGACTACAGGGTGGTCCATCCTTAGCGGGGGATTTGTTTTGGCCTTAACTTTTTGAATTCGAGATTTTTCGACGAGATCTTTTTTTATTCGAAAGAGAAAAGTCTGCCATTTTGTTTGGTACCAAACTTACATAACAACACTTCATTCGCATGATATGATACCGTGTAATTTCTTCTTTTGGGGACTAACGTTTAGGAGCATTCGACAGCTTGCCGTGGGATATGATCTCTTGCTCCATCAACTCATATAGCAATCGACTTCAAAGTTGCATTGATGTCCGAGGCAGAAGCGTCCAGCAAGCATACGCAAATATCGAATGAAACAGAAACTTGGAATTTGTTAGTTATTTTCTTTGACAATTGTGGCTGTTTTTGTTGTTGCTTATTGTTACACCGAATAAAATTTTTTAATGCAAGTCTGCTACCAAACAAAATGGCAGACTTTCCTCTTTCGAATAAAAAAAAGATCTCGTCGAAAAAGCCCGACTTCAAAAAGTTATGACCAAAACCAACCCCCTAAGCAGCTAAGCATGGACCACCCTGTAATATTGTCGGTAAACTACATCGTAATAAACTAAAAATATTATCTAGTACAAGAAATAAGCTTTTTAATCCCAACACATATAGACCAGAATGGTCTGAAACGGTGCGTAGTCGTTTGAGTTACTTTATGCCCTTTTTTGAACTTTTGTTTATTTTGCAGCTCGTAAGACATTTTTTAGTCCCGGCTAAAATGCGCTAGCCTACCCTAAGCCTAAGACCTAAGCCTAAGTTAAAAAAATTGAAAAACATGCATTGAACCGCCACAAATAATAAAATTCAAAAGGCGCGAATTCAAACAAGAGGGCACAAAGTAACTCAAACGCACTTATGCCGTCTGAAACATGAAAACGAAAAAAAAACTGAAATTCGAAAAGGCACGGATTCGAAATTTAAAAAGAGAAAATGAGCCATTCCTACAGTACCCATACTACATCTTCCGTAACCAATCTAAATTCAGGCCAAAGAATGGATCAGCTTCTTCAGTCCCGCCGAAGGTTCCAAGAAAAATAAGCTTGATAAGAGACCGTGCCTATCCAAATTTGCTGAGAATCTGCAAAAACTCGAAGACGAAATGGCTCAACAGTATTCAGTGGTGATCCAGGTGGAGGATGGACGACAGCTTTTGGTTGAGTTGACTGAGACATTCTCCAGTTGTGCACATGCTGAAATTCAAGAGGATGTGTATGCCATCCTGCCTAATGCCTTTTCTCTCATGGAGCGACTAAGGGTGCGTCTAGTGCTTTGACTTGATTTTATTTTAAAAATTTTTTGGTTTAGCTGCAACTCTTTCCTAAACAGCCATACTCTTCTGTGCACACTGGAATGGCAAGTCAGAAGGTGGCACAAGTGAAGCGGTCATTGCTCAACTCAGAAGCTGCCAGAAGGGCTACTTTTTATAAGTGGCCTCATAATGACTATAAGTTAGTTTTGGAAATGGAAATTTTTTTTAACTAAAAGTCAGACTTATGGTGGAGTAGTGCACCGGCAAAGTTTTTCTTTTGGTTGACATCATGCACATATCCGGAGAAAGGAGGGCGGTGGTTGGTGAAACCAAGATTCAGCCCCCCCCTTCCGAAAATTTGTGGATTAGAAAAAGCGTTCACGTCGAAAATGGTAGAGGTAAAATGACCTCAGGGGTTTTATCCCTTCCTCTTAAAAAAATTTCTTGCTGCATCTATAGTTGGCATATACGGGGTGATGCGAGAAATTGTGCCACTTTTAAAGCTGCATAACTTTTTTTGTAGGCCGTTTTACGAATTTCTGTTTTCACAGATCGAATTTTCGGTATATAATGTGAAAAACACGATTTTTGCTTGGTCCACCTGTTGTTTGCGCTTAGCTCATCAAGAGGTCAACAGACCAAAACAACAGGCGGACCAAGCAAAAATCGTATTTTTCACATTATATAGCTATAAATTGCCATGAAATTCTGAGTCGATCTGTGAAAACAGAGATTCGTAAAACGGCATACAAAAGAAGTGGCAGAATTTCTTCAACCACCGTGTAGATCTTTAATTTTCTAAGGCTGCCAATACTAATTGAGTTTCTCGAAGAACATGGTCTGAAAATGTGGTGTTTGCCTAGTCTGTACCATGGCCTCTTTGAATACAGTCGACGCTCGATAATATGCACCCAAAAAGTTCGTTGTGGGGTCCTAAATCATAAAAAGCCATACGTTGTCGAGTGTTTCGGGTCTAAATGACAAAATTATCGTGTTTTTCAGAAACCACCGGCAAAGCAGGAATGATGTGTGATATTTCGGACTAAACTCTCGGATTAAAATTAACAAAAGACTTTAAAAATTAGGTTGAAAAGTATCGGACCCTTGGGAAAAACGAACTTGAAGGGTTTATCATACACCGAGAGTCGACTGGGTGCTGATTGGATCTCCTGATACAGACCTCTAAAGTTGAAAAGAGCTATATTTTAGAAAAGAAGGGTAACACTATAGAATACCACCCCTGCCAGCGCAAAATTTACTTCTCCCAAAGGTGGAGGGACCCGTCTCATATTGATTCTCGTGCTCTGAAACGGTGCGGAAACATTCTATAGTGTAGCCCAAAAAAAAGATATTTATAATCATTGTGGTACGAAACACACATTTTAGATTTGCTCTACCGGAAACCATGGCAGAAGCTGTAAGTTCGTTACCAATTCGTACTATGTAAATACTGCTTCCAACTCATTTTTCCAGGGCTTCTTCCACCAACCCAATGACCTCAGCAATGACCGGGTGCTTTGCTTCACTTGCAATGTTTGCCTAGTGGCTTGGGAACCCAATGACGATCCATAGTAAGCTACAACCACAGCAAATCTTAAATAAAAACTCGAATTTCAGTCAAGAGCACGAGCGCCACTCCTCTGATTGCAGTTTCATCAATAATCCATCCCAGATCAACATCCCTCTCTCAGTCAGCATGGCTAGTTTAGCAGCAATGCCATGGTCATCCACTTCAACAGTCCAAATCCAGCACTCCATCCTCGGCTATAGCACCTCCAACTGTGAACTGTTTGCATTTAGTGTGGATCAAGCCCATGAAAAACCGGTGATCCAACTGGTCAACCTCTCAAAACTAACTCAGACCCCCTATTCACTGGTGATGGATGTCGGCGATACTTTTCTGGCCAATAGTCTTGGATGGACGACCAGGAAAGAGGATGGAGCCAGGTGTGTGACATGGAGTCAGGATGTCGGAGGTGTATCCAGGCAAAAGACGGTGGAAGTGAGTGCTATATGCTGTGCGGGAATAGCCCCTGCCATGGAAAGCACTACAAACATGGTGTCTGGATCAGCAGCGGCCGCTATTCTAGATGCAGACACCAAAGTTACGGCAGCTCTGATTGTGGGTGTGGGAATTGATGACTCAAGACTTAAAGGTGGGTGTATTATTTGCAAGTCAGCAACAACTAAACGGCCGTATAAAGCAATCTAATGGCTATCAAAACCTGATTTTTAGAGGTCTTGACCAATACTCTTGAAAAAAGGCTAAACTGACACTGACACTTTTTTTTCTATTAGAGGGGGGGGGGCTCTATTAAAGGAAATACGGTGCATTTTTTTGAAATACAGACAGAATCCAGCGCTATAGTGAAAAGGATAAAAAGCTGCTTTATATTCATTCTCAATTTTTGAGCAGGACCCGGTTATGCAAAACTATGCATTAACTGGCCGGTTCCTACACTTTTCTTGATGTGCACAAAAACACCATTTATTTTGGCCCTGGCACTCACACGTTCATAGTTGGATTGAAGTTTTTGGAAAATCAAGTTGTTATATTTATAAGTAGAAATGGTTTTTGGAAAACAGTGAGATCAATAAATTCAGCAACCAGAAACTAAACCAAGCTTTTATAATAATCTTCAGTGACAATTTTGCGGCAATAGGCTGAGCCTTAATAAATATCATGTACAAAATATATAAATGATTTGAAGCTGACAAAGAGTTCTTCAAGGCTCGTAATACAGAAGCAAACAACGGCTTTCTTGTCGTTGTTCAAGTTGTCAAGATCGGGCTCTAAGTAGAGATGATGGCTTGACCTTTTCGGGACGGGACGGGTCAGAATTCAAATTTAAAAATTTTGGGACGGGACGCGGGACGGGACACATGCCAAAAAAATTTCCGGGCGAGATTCCGGGATGGGACGATTCTCTAAAATTAACGGGGCGGGATGGGACGGAATTGTCCCTAGCTCTAAGTCTCCTAAAAATCGGCGCCGGCGCCCAAAAGTGGTGAAATTTTACCTGGCGCCGGCGCCCGTGCAGGTATGGTCTTGAGCACGCCTTGATTTTTTCGACCGCCCTGTTGTACAGTTGATTGGTTTTCAGTTGATCTGCCGGGTTTTTGCATTCAACCGCCACACCAGCATTTGGTTTTGTTTTTCAAGTGTTGCAGGATTAAGTCGCGCGGTGACTGGAGTTCATTCCTCCCCTGATTGGGGTCTAAACCCGTTCCTTTCTTTATGTAAAATTCTTCTTACTTAATAAATTGACCATTTTGATTCGTGGCCATACCTAACAGGTGCTGGTCTGCGCCTAATGCTACGCCTAAGTGCGAAGGATATTCTTGTGGGTGAAAATTCCTTGGCATCCTTCTTGCTGATTTTTGTTTTTGATTTTTTATTTATTTATACTCAGGTGTAGGCTAAGGTGCAGGGTGGTTTTTTCAAATAAACGATAAAATTAGTGTCTTTACAAAGTCCCGAATCAGTAATCACGGATCACAACGGTCATGAACTGACAATTCATTGGAAAATTCGACCCTACCAGAGTATAAACACCCCCAAATGAAATTTTTTTAAGCGTTTCCAAACACCCTATATCGACCTAAAATCACCTCAAGAATTCAAAAAAGACATTATTTTTGTGTTCCGGTCAATAAAAAATTGAGTTTTGGGCATTTTGAAATTTTGACCATTTGCCTGTTTTACCATGTTTTGGTCACTGGAGCTGGGCGAAAAGAGCCTCTAAATGCATTTTTGATCAAGAGTCTTGCTCGGAATTATGTCTAAGGTATGTGGGTGTGCGCATCTCGGTGGGGTTATCCTTCGCCAAAAAGTTAACTCGCCAATCGATTGTTTCGCCAAAACGATTAATTCGCCAAAATACATTTCGCCAAACGATAAACTAACCAAATTGAGTCTCACCAAGATACATTTCGCTAAACGATTAATTCGCCAAAATGAGTTTCACCAAACAGTTAACTCACCAATTGATTAACTCGCCAATTTTACTTCGCCAAAGGATTAACTCGCCAAATTTCTTCTGGCCAATCAATCAACTGACCATGTTCTTTGTCGCCAAACCGTTAACTCCTCATTTTACTTCCGTCACATGATTATACACCATTTTGCACTTTTTCTTATTTTGCACTCATTTTCAATCTCAATTTTCTGTCGCTTTATTTCTAATTTTTAGAACTCTAATCGCTATGGACATTGACTGGGACGCACTGAGCAGTGACGGAGAAGAGGAACACTATGATGAGCACGTAAATCAAACGAGAGAAGGCTTTTACTCGATTCTAGCAGAGCAAAGAGGTGTTATCAAGTGGTTGGACTCTAAAAGAACTGAGACTTCAAGGGATCATCGGCGTCTCTTGTGTTACAACAGTAAGTAGTGTACTTTATATTCCACAAATCTTAAGCGTTGTTTAATTTAGATTACATCTTTAACTTTTGGTACAAGAATTCTGCTCCAATCCTTGGCGGAGAAAAGCAAATTTATCAGTGTCAGAGGTTCCGCAAAGACGATATATACTGCCGTAAACGAGTCGTTCTGCGCGATGGAGAATATTACGAAGAGTCCCAGGAAGAGCACAATCATCCAGCTGATCCAATTGAAGTCGAGGTTTATGAGCTCACCAAGAAAGCGATTGATATAGCCAAATCTAACATGCTGGTGAGTAATTTGTAAGAGTCTTCAAAGAGAAATAAAAAAGGATCTCATTTAGCTCGCCCCTCGGGACATTCTCACACAAGCTCTTCAAATTACAAATTGCTCTAGTGCAGCAAAAAGTGCTATCGAGCCAAAGAATTTATCGCAGCTGATCAAGAGGGCACGTCATGTAAAATGTTTATATTGGGTGAAGACCAGTCTTGTAAATCGAAAAACTTCGCCGCCGCCGCCGGCGCCGAGCGCCGGCTCAATTTTTTTCGCCGCCGGCGCCGGCGCCGAGCGCCGTCTCAATTTTTTTCGCCGCCGGCGCCGGCGCCGAGCGCCGGCTTCATTTTTTTGGCCGCCGGCGCCGAGCGCCGGCTTCATGTTTTTCGCCGCCGAGCGCCGACGGCGGCGAAAAATCGCCGCCGGACATCATAATATTCAAAAGTTATGGGCGTTTTTGCCGCTGTGGTGCCAAAATAAGAGGTTTTTGCCGCTTGCCGAAGTGCAAATCAAAAAACGCAAAAAGGCTGCCGACAAGGATCTTATAGACTTGGAGGTTTTGCGTTACTGAGACCTTTTGTTTATTCCAAAACATTAAAACAAGTAATTTCATGAAACGTTGTATTGTATTCTTCAAGTTTCTTTCAAGTTATCATGTTCCTAACAGATTAAATGCAATAAATTCCATTTTCTTTAACTTTTCATGTTACTCGGCAAATCATATGCAATAAATTCAATTTCATTTACATTTGGTTAATAAAATGCAACTTAGACTTTAATTTAATGGATTTGATTATGTAAATGTGAACACCAGTTCAACTAAATAATTTTGATTAATCAATTGAAAAACAACCATTTCAATTGATTAATTTTACATACACGGTTACATTCTTCGCTGATCGTAGCTACCCCTTTCTTAGTCATACAAGCGATGCCGGTTGCTTAAATATCACTTTTGGGCCAAAAAGCTCGTAAAAAATAAATTGATGAAATTAATTGTATAAAGCATTCAATTGATAATTCATAACATTACTGCTCATTACGCAAATTATCATTGCCGCCGGCGCCGAGCGCCGGCTTCATTTTTTTTCGCCGCCGGCGCCGGCGTCGAGCGCCGGCTCTATTTTTTTCGCCGCCGGCGCCGAGCGCCGGCTCTATTTTTTTCGCCGCCGGCGCTGGCGCCGAGCGCCGGGTCGGCGGCGAAAAATCGCCGTCGGGCGCCGGCGCCGGCGCTGTTTACAAGACTGGTGAAGACTTCTAGCAAAAATTATTTGCAACTTCAGGCAGCTAACAACTACCCCAGAATTCCCGTAGACCCTGCACGGCTTCTGCTAAGTGAAGTTTGGAAAAATCTCTCTGACGGATCGCCTTTCGTGATATACGACTCCGGAAGAAGCATTTCCTGGGATTACCAACTTCATACGCTATATGATCAAGGTGAAGATTAAATTTTTCGAAAACTTTTAATGGTTATTTAGATTTGGATCGGTGACTATGATGAAGATGGTCGAATGATTCGGCGTCCAAGGTTCTCGCATTCTATGTGGATGCACTCCGGTCTAGATATACCTGGTTAGTTTCTAAATAAGAAAAATGATTATCAGTCACTTTGTTCAGGCAGTGTTCGAACAACTTGTGAAATTGAGGCGTACCATGCCAGATTAAATGTTTGGTTTAGCAAAGTCCGTCCTATAATTTGGGAAGTTTTCAGTCTTTTCAAGAAAGAGCTTGGTGAATTCTCATTGATTTGTTACATATAAGTAGTTTATCTTAGCGGTTTCAGGTATTATATCTTCATTGAAGATCGCCCAACTGAGAAAGCCTAATCGACGCAGAAGGTCGGCTAATGATGAAACGTCTCTCAAAGAATTTCTAGTGGGTGAGATTCGTTCTTTCGATCCGACTCGTGTGGATATTTCGCTTCTCAACATCACTCGGGCAGTATGGTCTGTGCACACTCGAAGAAAGAAAGGAAAACGAGATCGGCAAGCCGAACGTGTTGCCGGTGAGAACAGAAGGGCCGTTATCGGTGAAAATGAAAATCATGAGGATCCAAATGAGTCAGATGTAGAAGGGTATGAAGATTAGCGATTATTTACAATGTCTGTCCATGTTACTTGTTATTGTTTTTGCTGTTGTTCTACCACTTTATGTGTCAAATAAACTCCAATGCTGATTTATTGTTGTTTCTTTTATTCCTCTAGTTTGGGTTGATTTAGGTACGTGAAGATATCGTACCTGAAGTGCTTCAACTGTATGTAAGGCACGTGAAGATTAGGAACGTAAAGATACGGAAGATACGTTAAAAAATCACTCTGTAAACAATCACACCATCTAGGTTTCTAACTAGATCAGACAAGATGATTTGTCTTGAATTTAAACAAAAAAAATTCAGGTGATATGGATTGATATCCACCTACCCAGGTAATACCTACTTTGGTGGGAAAAATCGACATTTTTGCTATGCAGTTTTGCTATGCAATTTTGGGTAGGAAAAAAAATTGGCGAATTAATCGTTTGGCGAATTAATCGTTTTGGCGAAACAATCGATTGGCGAGTTAAACTTTGGCGTAGGATAACCCCACCCGCATCTCTAACTCTCAAACCCCCCAAGGGGGCTTGAGAGAAGCCCTGCGCCCCGAAGGGGGCGCAGGGGGCTTGGATGCTTGGGGTTGAGATGCGCGCACCCACATACCTCAGACACAAATCACTCGAAGTGACTCTGGATGCATGAAAAAGCATACATACCAGAGTTTATTTATGCGGTAGGCCCCAGTTAACAAAACAATGTTCAAATTCCATCTTTTTGGGGTCAAGTACTCTTTCCAATAAAGCTACATTTTAGATGGATTTTTTTCAGACGCCCCAGCTGCTGTAATTGCCTCAGAAATGCGAATCACAAAACAACATTCCAAACAGATTTTCGGTTACCGAAATATGGCCTAAAGTTGTATGCTCGTTATTTGGAATGTTGGCACTTCAAATTTAGGCTATACCTCAGCAACCAAGATTCTTTTCGGAATTCTTTTATGTAATTTGGATTCCTGAAGCAATTTCTACATTCTAATTTTTGCATTGGAAAAAGCGTCACAAATTTAAAAAACCTGGCTAATTTTTTGAACAAGCCATACCTTTTCTAACCCCTGTTTCTTTGAGGCAAGTCCCAGCCAAACCAGAGCATATCCAGCAGCAATGCCGAAGTAAGTGCCCTGAACACTTTAAATGAGTGCCTCACAGCCACCACTCCTCTAATAGTGCCTCTGCCAAACACGTCTAATGACCCAGAACACCATCAGAAGCGACCACCTACAGCCAAACTCCATCGGCCATTCATCCTGGTCTACCATGTGGTCGACTCACTCAACAATTTTGTACCAGACACACCTGAACAAATCGATAAGAAGGACTTCAAAAGTCTTGGATCAGTTAGGACAGCCAACAAACCAGGCTTAGAAAAATCAGGTATCCCAGGTGTAAACACTGAGAATTTTGCAGAATTTCAGGCTGAAAAAATTTGCAAAACGGATATATTGGAATGGTCAAAACCAATGTTGTAAATAGCACCGGTGCGGCACTGGTACCTCACGGCACCGCACCGGTACCTTGCCATTCCAATAGGAAATTTTGAGTTTTTTTTTGAAAAACCAAATGGTATTTGTCTCGACGGGAAATTAAAAAGTTGACAGTGACTTTCGAACTTTAGCAACATTTTTTAAATATAAATCGACTATGCTGAGCATGAATCCTGTGTCAGAATTCAGGGTTTTCCAAGCGGGGGAAAAGTTAAAGCACCATGCTCGCGGTGGTCTGGTGGGTCCCCGCCAATTCAAAATTTTTTCCTAATCGTTGGATTTCTGTACGGATTTTTCAACTTAGTTTCTAACAAAACAAGGCCTAGAATTTAATTTTAGGTGTAGTTTTGTTAGAAATCAAGTTAAAAGTCCGTGCAGAAGTTCAATGATTAGGAAAAAAATTTGAATTGGCGGGGACCCACCAGACCACCGCGAGCATGGTGCTTTAACGAAAATTCACAAGCTAGTTTGACCATTCCAATCCCCACCTTTTGCCAGACTTTTTTTACCATCGTGTTCACCGTAAAATTCTGCTTAAAACGTAGAGTTTAGTACGCACAGCCTTTCGAGTGTTAATTAAATATCTCCGCCATTTTTAGAAAGAAAAAGACGGCGTGTGAGTAGTGCTTGTGCAGCCTTTGGAGCTGGTCACACCGACAAAGCGGCCCTAAAACAGTGGACAGAAGAGCCAGAGGACCAGCAGCAGCCAGAAGAGCAGGCCCATGGCCAAAGCAGTCAGCAACAGCAATTAGCAGCTACAGAAGAGACCATAGATCAGTTGTGTGACGAGTTGAAGCAGGCTGTGAGTGAGTCAAAAGCATTGTTGGACCAGGCTGTAGCTTCTGCTGAAAATATCAGTCATTCTGCTCCACTGGATGTGGCCAAATCAACAGGAGGATATGCGAGTTATGAGAGCAATGCACCTGACATCTCTTGGTATGAACAGGCCGATATTGATGCCAATGGATTTATGATCAATGAAGGTAGGCTGGTTGGGGCTAAAGTACACTATGTGTACCTCGCCCAAAAATGCCCGAAATCATCTTTATCGTGCTTCTTTCAATTTTTAACGTTAAGAAAACACATTTTTAGGACCGGGAAAGCACTTTTTATAAAAAAAATTTCTTATAAAAATTGTTGAACATAGTTTTGAATACTGGGGCCTACCGCATAAAGAAACTCTGGTATGCATGTTTTTTTATGCATCCAGAGTAACTTTCGAGTGATTTGTGTGTAAGGTACGTGGGTGTGCGCATCTCAACCCCAAGCCCCCTGTGCACCCGAAGTGGACTTGGCGGCTTGATGGGTTAGAGATGCGCGCACTCACTTACCTTAGACATGATTCCGAGAAGTACTCCTGATCATAAAATGCATATAGAGTCTCTTTTTGCCACGGCCCTTGTTGAAAAACATGGTATGACAGTCGAAATATACAAACATTTACTTCTTTAATGTTTCGCCATGAAAGTGGCCCTCTATAATTAGTAGCCCTCTATTATTCCCTTCCCCTCCCAATTAGGGATGCTTAAATACCCGGGTATTTATTTTTCGGGTATTTACCCGGGTAAATACCCGAAAAATAAGAATCACAAAGGTAAATACCCAAATGTCGGGTATTTATAAAAAAATACTCCTTGTCGTTAAAACATTTCCTAGCTCCAGCTCCATGATAAGGGCTTAAGCTTTGAAGAGGCTAAAGATTAGGATATTTATTCATGAAAAAACGCCCGTTTACATAAAAAACGCTCAAGGAAATCCGAGTATTATAAATACCCGAATTTTATATATAGTTTGAGCCAGTTTGAATTCAAATGTTTGTTGTCTCGCAAGGAATTCAAAAATTAACTGCGAGTTATTGTTTTAAGAGTAGTTTCTTTAGTGAATCAACTACCCTGAGCAAGATTCCGGCATAAGAATCACAGGTTTGTTGATCAAATGTTCCTTGCGAGTTCGATATACATGCAAATTTTTTTATTATAAATACCCGAATTTTATATAGCCGGGTATTTTTTCGGGTATTTATATACCCGGGTATAGTACCCGGGTATTTGCTAGGGTGGTGCACGGTCGGTTGACCGACCCGGTCGGTTAACCGAACCGGACCAGTTTTTGCCCAATTAACCGAAACCGAAAACCGGGTACGCCAAAATGCGGCTAACCGAAAACCGGGTACGCCAAAATGCGGTTAACCGAAAACCGGGTACGCCAAAATGCGGTTAACCGAAAACCGGGTACGCCAAAATGCGGTTAACCGAAAACCGGGTACGCCAAAATGCGGTTAACCGAAAACCGGGTACGCCAAAATGCGGTTAACCGAAAACCGGGTACGCCAAAATGCGGTTAACCGAAAACCGGGTACGCCAAAATGCGGTTAACCGAAAACCGGGTACGCCAAAATGCGGTTAACCGAAAACCGGGTACGCCAAAATGCGGCTAACCGAAAACCGTGTAGTGATAAATTAACCGTAACCGCACCACCCTAGTATTTACCCATTCAGCAACCTTACTCCCAATAGAGCTCTTATTCCCTTTAAAAATGTTTTGGCGCCAATTTAAAATACATTTTTTCGATATCTTTTACACATTTTTTGCCTTAGTCCCCCAAGGCAAATTTTTTTCATATAAAAGTGCTTTCCCAATCCTAACGTTAAACATTGAAATAAGCACGATAAGGATGATTTCGGGCCTTTTCGGGCGACTACACATTGTGCACTCCGGCCCTGGTTTGGATGGTTTGGGAGCTATAAAACATGTCGAGCATTGATGACCCAGCACGCCTAAAAGTTTGTTCAGGCGCTGGGTCTAACACTTTTTTTAGCTCAAAGAGCATTTCAAAAAGATTGATCTGTTTGTTTTTCTGTCAGTCATTTTCAAACGCAAAAAATTCTATTTTAGCAGTTGTTTCTGGAAATTACCGTAGTTTTGAATAAGATTGGATTCGGTAGGGTTTTTTTTAGATTCGTTCAATTTTCTTAAACCTAGAGTTTTGCAAACCCAGTTTACGGCTCCGGTTGTTGGAGCACTTGCACTAAACTCCCAGCACTGGATTGCACTATATCCCCAGCAATCAATTGTACTATTTTTTTTGCAAAAGTCTTGAAAAACTGTTTATTTACACTTTTAAATAATTTTAATTCAAAAAAAATGTTTAGTAAAAAATGAAAAAAAAATTTCCTTGGCCCCCAAGCTTAATGAGTGCTGGGGGTTTAGTGCAATTTAGCCCGGTTTTTTTGGTTAAGGTTAAGGTTCGGTCTACTTTTGTCATAAAAACCGTAAGTTGATATTTTTGCTTATTGGTTTATACGCCAGGAAATCTGCTTTTTTGGTTAAACGATTGTAGCCGACTTTAATTTTGACAGAAATTCCCGATATAGTCACGAAAAAATAGGGGTAAAAAAAGTGTCGAGGCCTAATGAAGGTCCAATTTTGTCAATTCCAACTAGTAAATTCAGCTCCCACCTACGGATCCATAGAAAAAGTGGTCAACGATGACTATGAGGCAAATCCACTAGAATGCCCTCTATCCGGCAGTGATCCAGCTGCAATTAGCGGCACGGCCACCACAAGCACAGACATAAACATCTACTACGATCAGCGAGAGACTTCCACCATTGTGATGCAGTGTTTCCGATTGCCTCATGACCTTGACTCCACCCAGTTTAGAGTGAGCTAAAGCCAATTTCTAATTTGGTTTGTGCTAAACACCTTTTTTGTAGATCGATCACATAGTAGCTTCCAATTGCAACAGTGGGTTTGCCATAGTTGGGGTGAATAGGATAAATGAAGAGGAAATCGATGCTGCGTTCACATCAGCCATTGTGATCTACTCCAGACTGGAGTTCGTCAATATGCTACAGGTATAATAATTTTGTGCAGCAGTCGAACCTCGCTATAACATAACTCGATATACCATGTGACCGAAAAGTTCCCGGACAAAGTTTGAAGCCAATATTTTCAGTAAAATAAGAACATAAATGCATTTTTTGGTATCATCAGAAAGCCCTTGTTCTCCTCTCTTGAATAGTGTATCGCTTGTCGTTTTATGTCAATAAATTCCATGCTTTAGAATGTCCGATCTGAGAGCAGGCATTGTGCGGCTTTGGGAAGAAGGGAAGAAGCAAAGTGAGATCGCTCGTGATATGAATGTTCCAAAGCAAACAGTTTCGGATGCCATCAAGCGATTTCGTGAAACAGGTCGCAATGAAGACAGAGCAGCTGTTTCACGAAATCGCTTGATGGCATCCGAAACTGTTTGCTTTGGAACATTCACATCACGAGCGATCTCACTTTGCTTCTTCCCTTCTTCCCAAAGTCGCACAATGCCTGCTCTCAGATCGGACATTCTAAAGCATGGAATTTACTGACATAAAACGACAAGCGATACACTATTCAAGAGAGGAGAAGAAAGGCTTTCTGATGATACCAAAATAATGCATTTATGTTCTTATTTTACTGAAAAATTGGCTTTAAACTTTGTCCGGGAACTTTTCGGTCACATGGTAATATAAAACTCGTTATAACATAAATTTTATTTTATTTGGTTGGTCTGATCAGGGTTGCTGCATGGAAAACTTTCCGGAAAATTTTCCGGACAGAAAAGAACGCGGAAAGTTTTCCGAAAAAATGGAAAGAAATAAAAACAGCAGTAGACAAACTCTCTGTGGGCCGAACCCGTGTTACATCTCGTTTTTATGCGTTTTCACTAGGGTTAGGAGACGGTAAGTTACCACGGTAACTTACCAGTAACTTAACACAGCCTGTATAACTTACCGAAAATCGACTAGTTAAAAACATTTAACAACAGATAACCGTACAGTTTACTGTACAATTAACTGCACAGTTAACTGCACAGTTAACTGGACAGTTAACTGTATACTACCGCATGTGAAATTTCTCACCGCCAACCGGAAGGGTGGTTCCGGCCAACTTTCCAAATCTTTTCTGTCCGGACAGAAAAGCAACCCTGGGTCTGATTAAAAAAATAATCCAAACTGACCCTCGATACAACATAATTCGCTACAACATAATTTTTGGCCATTCCCAGCCCTCAAATTGATTCTCGCTATAACATAAATTCGTAAATGTACTTCATATTTAGATGTCCTGAAAACTACTACTTGATTTTTATCCGTTGCTTGTCCTTAGTCAGGACTACTGATAACCATAACCTTCGCTGAGAACCCCCATGTGTGTAGCACCACCTGGGTACCACATACCATCACTTGGGTACTCCCACTCCTTGCTTTAAAATCGATGGAAATCCTCAACGGAGCATGATCTTGCGGCCTACTTATTTTTAAAGGGTGAGTAGGTAAGGAAAGTGGGTGGTTAGGTAGGGTAGGTGAGTGAATAGGTATGCCAGTAGAGTGGGTAGGTGTGCCAGGTAAGTGAATTAGTAAGCCAGGTGGCTGGGGAGGGGTGGGGGCAGTAGGCATGGAGAGTGGGTAGTAATATCCAGGTGTTGTTGTTCAGGTGGTAGTAACCAGATGGTAATACACAGATAGTCGTACCCTGGTGATAGTACTTAGCTAGGGTTGACATGCAGGCAGTAGTACCCAGATGGTGGTAAAAATTTCTGACAGAGGCTTTTGATGAAAACTCGAGAAAACATAAATCTGGTAGGATACCTCGATATAACCTAATTCGCTACAACATAACCTCGCTATAACATACTTTTTAGCTTGTCCCTTGGGTTATGTTATAGCGAGGTTCGACACTATTTGACTTGAAATTTAATTTGAAAATAGAAAAATTTAGGAATTTTTGAAAAATTTAGCACAGCACGAAAATAGGCTATTCGCAAAAGAGGAATCTAACATGAGTTTTTCGGAGACTATCCATTATTATAAACTTTTTACCAGATTAAACATAAGTTTAAAATTGAAAATCGTGCTTCTCCCCAAATTGTGCCACTAGAAAAGACTAAAATGTGAAAAATAAAACTGTTGTTGCTAGATGGATTCGAACTTGATACCCCAAATATGGGCAGATCCAGCCCGTTGCCACTACACCACGTAATTCAAACAAGGAAATGATCTAAACATGATCTAAATAACCAAAATTTGCCGATTTGACATATTTTCGCATCGCTTTACGAATGAACCGAAAGTTTATTTGCAGGAAACTTGCCTGAACAAATTCCTGTTCAACTTCGGTCAAATCTCCCAAATCCTCCTACTTCCAATGGACTACTTCTTTGCCTACAGAACCATACACAGCTCTTATGCCCACACCAAGGGATCGTTGTGCAATAGCAAACCTATGACAATGCAATCTGTGGTTTTAGTTAGTTTTTTTTTCAAAAAGTTATTGGTTTTTTAAAAAAAAATTAATTTTTTAAAGAGATTTTCAAGTGGAACCTTAATTTTGGTCGATTTGTACACTGGGAAATGGGTGCAATTTCTCAAAGACAAACACGCGGTTGATGTAACTCTGGGGGAAGGAGATGTTCTTACGGTGCTCTCAAAGGATGGATCAGTAGGTTTTTTTTAATCCCATTCATTCCCTGGGAAACATCTCAAAAAATTGTGAAAGATGCATCAAAGATCTCCAAAAGCTGGTCATTGGATGAGATCCGCCACCAAAAAAAAGTTTAGAAGGTTGTTTTGGTCATTTAAAAAAAATGGGAGGGGGGGCGCCGATTTTATCCGAATAAGTACCGTTTTATAAGTTCGATTATTTTTAACTTTTTTGTTCAATTTTCAAAATTTCATTATTCAAGACTCACATTAAGATATCAAATCGGCGAAAAAAAAAGTTTTAAAATTTTAATTTGAGCCCCTATATGGTCCTAAAACGACAAAATTTTCAAATCCCCGCCGAAAAAATACTGCATTTTGTCAATATTAAAAATTAAGAAGTATGGAAACTGCTAACAACGATAAATTGCAAAATTCAGTCAAGGTGGGGTTCGAAAATTTAAGCTTTTCGGACCATACCCTTATGGCCATACCAAAACTAAAAATTCATAATTTCAATTTTTTCCCAATTCTTATGTTTTTTCATTAGTAAACTGACCAAAAATTGCGAGTCTCATATAATATCACCAAAAGACTCCACCAAAAAAGTTATTTAACAACCCAATCCTTTGATGAGTCATCCGATTCAGCAATTTTTCTTTATTGTTTATTTCGTCCCAAAGTACTAACTATTTCCTTCGGCACATAGCCAACACATGTCCAGCACAAAGGCATATAAAAAAATTGTTGAAACAAATGTTTATTGTACATTCCTATTCCAAACCATTATTTTGGGCCTTGTGTCAAATGGTCTAGTCCACCACAACTAGTTGACTATTTCTATATCAATTGCAGATCCACAGCTGCACCATCCAGCAGTGCATAAGCCACTCACAGGAAGACGAGGAAGAGCTAGTGTCCATGTCTATGGTCAGCAGTCTGCCTCAATCCAATGACATTGTCCAGTCCCTCAAGACCACCTATCCCAACCATACCCACCTGAACAAGGTTCTGGACTACATAACCACCCCTGACTGCATAGCTTTGCAGCCACTTACACTCAAAACATTGTAATTTTTCATTTGGCGTTAACAATTTAGTTGATTCTATATAAAAAGTTCGACAAGTTCGACACCCTGCTGGGTTTGACAACACTTACTTAACCCAGTTTTGAAGTATTTTGGTATTTTTCGATTTTCGGATCTGGCGAATTGATGATGTTAAAAATTTTATGGACTCTGATATTATCGGTCGTTTTCACCAGTGATCACTGACTTGTTGATAAAACTTGCAGTTCTAAACGGTTCCTATTCGGAATTTAGGCGGTTTGATGTTATTTATGGGGTATTTGTCGCAGTCTAATTTTGAATATACAGTCAAAACTCCCGATAACTTAAACTCCGATTAACGTAAAACTTTCATTAACGTAACTATGGAGCCGCTTTCGGCCACATACGAAACGCTCTCATTAACGTAAAAGTGTTGTCTCGACATGAAAATTCAAACCTTTCCAAATTTCAAAACAGTCTTCTAATGTGCTTGCACTCGTCTTTATTTTTTCTCCTTATTTCTTGCTGGAATTGCTGCTATATTTTTGTTTCATAGATGGCAACTCCCAGCAAGAAGCGCCGCATCCACTCTGTGGAAGTGAAGAAACACATTGTCGATGCTTCATCCAAAAAAAAACTTGACGGGACTCAGCAAGCTATTCGGAATGGCGATATCAACAGTCCAGACTATACTCCAAAAGAAAAAGGCGATTCTCAAAGCAATTGGTTCAGATTTTAAGGTTCAATTGAGGATTTCACGTCTTTAGAAGAACGATACACTTCAGGGAAAATGTCGAAGGAAAGGATCACGGCACTGGTTGGTGCAAATATGTCTGGAACAGAAAAACTCGTCATCGGGAACTCGTCATCGGGAAGTCGGCAAAGCCTCGTGCGCTTAAGAACAAGGAATTGCCGATCGCATATAAGTGTAACAAGAAAGCGTGGATGACAGGTTGGATTTGTTGTGACTTGCTTGGACTAAACTGTTTTTTTCAGCAGCCTTGTTCGAGTCATGGCTGAACGAATGGGATCGACAGCTGAAGCGAGAAGG
The DNA here is from genome assembly GCA_029231635.1 of Ditylenchus weischeri. Classification (NCBI taxonomy): domain Eukaryota; kingdom Metazoa; phylum Nematoda; class Chromadorea; order Rhabditida; family Anguinidae; genus Ditylenchus; species Ditylenchus weischeri. The sequence goes on from JAMRYI010000017.1 coordinate 595,968, forward strand.
AAGGAATGTTCTGCTCTACCTTGACAACTTCAGCGGCCATTCGAAGATATAGCTGGAGAACATAACGCTGAAATTTCTGCCGCCAAACACAACAGCCGCATCTCAAATTTGATTTCAGAGTATTTTCTTTTAGCCTTGTGATCAAGGAATCATCCAAAATCTGAAAGTGCACTACAGACGCTTCCTCCTTCGCGATCGAATGGTTGCAATCGACGACAAGACCGAGTACAAGATAGACCTTTTCAAAGCGCTTCAATATCTTCGAAGGTCGTGGAAAAATGTAAAGCCAGAAACGCTTGCCAATTGCTTCCGAAAGGCCGGATTTGTAAAGAATGTGATGGTTGGTCTTTTAATTTTAAAGTACGAATATAATTTCTTGATATAGGTTACGGAAACAGAACAGAATGACGAAGAAAAGAACGACGCTGAAGCCCACGAGCTGAACACTCTCTGGGCGAAGCTGCAAGCAATGTAAACGAATACCTTGACGTGGACGATCAACTCGCGACAGGTGGAACATTAACTCTAGCTGAAATTGCGGCGGATGTCTCAAGATTGGAAGTGGAAAAGATGAGTCTTTTGGTTTGTTTGATTTCAATTAGCTGTCCTTTTAGCGATACCGATGTAATGGAAGTGGACGAGGAGCCGGTGCTGCCACCAGTCACAAGTCGAGAGGGCAAAGAAGCTGTGGAGACATTTCTGCGCTACTCCTCCAATCCGAAGGTGCTTCAACTATGCGACATTGTGGACGATTTGCTGGCCGAAGAACGCATTAAGCAACTGAAACAGAGGATGATTCTAGACTATTTTACTGCCTGAGTGTTACTCTTCTTTAGAATTTTTGTCAATAAAGAATGTTATTTTGTAAAAAAAACTCTCATTAACGTAAATTAGGATAGGAAAAAAAACTACGCCCCCAATAACGTAATCTCTGATTAACGTAAACTCCCATTAACTTTGAAGCCGATCCCGGGAGTTGACTGTATGTAAGTTCAAATTAAGGTAGTGCACATTTATTATTTTCTTTTTTAGTCACTTTTCAAAAAAAAATGAAGGTGGGATGTAAACGACATAAGTGCCGTTTTAAGCATATAAAAATTACTTAGGAGTCGTTTAAACATGATTTACAAATTAGTAAAAAATGCGACCATCAAACAACCAAACTCTCGACTCCCCGTCCCCCAAGTGAATAAGTTTAGAAATTTGAACTTTTCTCCAAAGAAAATCATATATTCACTACCTGGATTAGAACTTTTTCAAAAAATAAAAAATGTGCACTACCTTAATTTGAACTTACACATATTCAAAATAAGGCTACGACAAATACCACATAATTAATCCCCCTCAAATAACTCCCCATAAATAAACCTACCCCCCCCCCTTATAAATAACCCGGCTTAGTTATGGGGGGAGGGTATTTATGGGGAGAGGGTATTATGGGGGATTATTTATGGGTTTTCACGAAAAAATGAGTCGGACCCTAGACGGGGTCGAACTTGAGGTAGTTGTATTTTTTTTAATTGGCTACATTAAAGCAAATTATCAACTTTCAGATCACAATTATGGCAATTGACTAGAGCAGAGATCCCTCTGGGCAATGTCTCCTCGCCCAACTTGTCCAACCAAAGCTTCCAGATCCATGCACCCCCTCAATGGGTGGACAACCAACACATTCACCAACACAGAACTTTTGCTCAACACAAACGGGTGGGCTTCTTATCTATGGGAGCCAAGGAATCAGAAGCAGCCAACTCCAAGTCTTATGTACTGCTGGGTGAAGAGGGTAGCACCACGCAAACGGATGTGCTTCAATCTTATGTCTTTGCTTTGAATATATTGGTGGGTCGAATTGAGAAGTTGCAATTTTGATTTGAAACGTAGTAAAAGGAGATGTCTGCCATGGATAAAAACTTAAAAGTCCCGCCCTTTTATTCGAATTTTCGACTGCAGAGATGTCTTTATTTCTGAGCAAGAGTCTTGGCTGTTTTTATTGCTATCTGGCATTTTATTGTGTATTTGTCGTGCATTTGTCTGTGTTTGCTTAGTGATTCCATTTCACTTTTCAGAAAAATGACTCCGCATGCAGAGCTCGAGTACAAGGCGCAGTATGTTAATGAATTCTCTGGCGTCAAGCAAGGAAAAGACAAACACCATGTTTTCTGATGAGATCAATCTGACGTCAATGGGCAAAGCAGCAATTCATGTCCATCAAGAGAAGCAGAAGCACAAGCTGAACGCCAAAGCCGCTGCAACGACAAGGTTTGTTTGCTTTGAATTTTGTTTTTATTAGATTTGTTTGCAGATCAATCTTCAACTTCGTGCCAAGCCGAACAGCGCCGACTGCGATCGATCATATCTTTCTTGAAGTGATTTTTTTACTGTTTTCAGACGAACTATGAAACAATTCCATCTCACGGACCAACTCCATGGCTTACTCTGGGCAAAGTGATCGATCGAATTTTGAAGCTGTGGGAACCGCTAAGTGCTATATTTGGATTCGCCAACAAGTTGCCGCTGTTTCTTGAGAAATTCTTTGCTTCGGTGGAATCGCTGCCAGTCATGCAGTTTCTTCAGAGTACTCTGGGCGTCTTCGAGAAGCCGTTGCTTCAACTTCAGGTTTTCTTTTCTTCGTAAGTTTGGTAATATTTATCTGCTTTCAGAAGTCAAAAGCGCTTTTGCCTGAACTGGTGGAAATCGTCGAGTCGTTTAAGCAAAAGATTATGAAGCGTAAAACGATGGAATTTTTTGGAGCAGCGACAGCAACTTCTCTTCGTCGCATGGACATTGAAGTGAAGGAAAGACTGATTTCAAATATCCTGGTTTGTTTTACTGGGTTTTCTTGGTGGAAATTGTAATCTTATTTCTCAGGAGTTTTACAAAACGGTCATCGAATACGTCAACAAGTGGTTTCGCATTGAATTTCTGCCGTCGCACATTTCGTGGATCATGCTAAAGGAGAAGAAAATCGATTACGCGGACGCAGTGGAGATGGCAAAGCAAATGGCGCCGGAACTCGCCGAGAAGGATGAGCTCTTCAATGAAGTCGTAAAAGTGAATCAAATACTGCGTCAAATCACAGATGAGGTCTTCGATGTGGATCCTACGGAGACAAAGTGGCAGAAGCTGTTCAAGGTAAGCGCGGATTTTGTGATGGATTTTAAACTGCTTCTTTAGGACAACGACTCGCTTCCGTGCATCTACCGTCTGGTCAGTACTATCTTTTCTATCCATTTGGCCAATGCTTTTGACGTGAACGTGAAACTTCTCCTTGTGCAAAGCTCAATGGACAGATGCCAGGAAATCTCTACAGGTGGGAACAGTGAAATCTCTTCTTCAGGTGCGAGTCAACTTCGATATCGACTGCGCTGCCGTTTACAATTTGCTAATGAGTAGTGAAGAACTTCGAAAGAAAATACAAAGCGACGAAAAATATGATTGAAAACGAGTTTGTTCTTGCATTGTTTGGTTGAAATCGTTGGTATTTGATGTAGAAAAGTGCAAATAAAGCGTTTGGAAAGGATAATTCGTATTTTGGACAAAAGATCTGATTTTTATCCCAAAATCTGATTTTTGTCGGATCATTATCTGATTTTTGAAAAAAAAATCTGGAAGCCCTGCCTAAAACTCTAATAATTAGAGTTGCTTTTCTTTCCGGACAGAAAAGATTTGGAAAGTTAGCCGGAAAGTAATAAATGGGTGGTATATGCCTGATAGCAGTCTTCAAAACGTGGCTTAAAAACATAATGCCGAAAACACGTTTTGAGGTTGGGGAGAGCTGGGCCGGTTATTAGAGATTTTACGACAAATCACTATGTATCCTCTATCTGATCTATAAAACCACAGTTTGCTTTTCGTAAAGTCCTCAATGGCTTTTCTAAGGATTAGTTAGTTCTGGATAAAAAAACCAATTATAAGATATAATTCAAAGCACCAAAATCAAATAAAAATTATTTTCTTATATTTATAATTTACCATCCACTCCATTTTACAGCCTGGACTATCATGGAGCCATGTCACCATCAGCCTTAAGTATCTGGCTTCTACTGCCGGCGCTCCCGACCTCCAATTTACAGTTCTCAAGCGCAAACCAGATCAAACCTCGTGTTCTTCATCCAGCAGCACCGATCTCTTCCACCAACCCCACATCCAGACCATATTGGCCCAGTTTAGCGAAAACCCGCAACTATTGCTGCAAAACTGTGACACAGTTGTTGGGCCGTTAACTGTAAGCGACTATATGGACGGCGCCAATCAAGCCTCCCATCTACAGTTGACTTCATCTCAACTGTATTCCCAGGAAAGTGGCACAGAGAAGGGTCAGACATTCTATTTATTGGTGGAATCACTCAACAACTTTTCCACAGAGCAACTGGTGATGCGCCAAACAGCTAAGCTGGTTAGTGCTGGATCTGGAGGGTGTGGTATTAAGAGATCGCATGGAACTGGTCTGTCCTCTCCTAAGAGCTATGGCAGCAGATCTTCGTTTGGCTGCAATTCCAGATATAGTGCTGGAAGTGGAGTGGACAGGAGAATGTGTCTACCGCCAAGTGAGCTATTTGCTGATTTTTGAATTTCTGAATTTTTTTAATCAAAAATGTAACAGAAAGCAAAAAATAAATAAAAACAGAGTACCGTATTTCCTCTAATTAGACCACCCCGACCCCCGATTTAAAATCGTGTTTTTGGCATTGTGTTTTTGATCCACTTTTTGATCACCTCTCTCATGCAAGTTACCAATCATCTCACAGCTCATCTTTCTAGCTACAAAATGGGTGGTAACTTGCCTGAGAGAAGCGATCAATAGTTCATCAAAAACACGATGCCAAGAACACGATTTTGGGCACTTGTTCGGTTGGGAGGGGGGCCCCTCTACAAAATTTCACTTGTGGTCTAACGGCCACTTTTTTCGTAGCACAAGTTCCTTATTTTTTGAACTTTGATTTTATTGAGTATTGTCTTAGATAATGGACGAGCTTAAAAGTTTCAACTTGGACAAACTGTAGGCCGTAACTATTGGGTCAAAAATATCAGGCCCCCCCCCAACCGAACAAGTACCCGATTTTGAATCAGGGCGCGAATCGAACAAGTCCAGCGGTGATTCCGAAGAGTAGAATTGATCAAGTGAGTCCGTAGAGTTGCTGAGACCAAACCACTCACCACAAGGACCCTTAGCGCTATGGGAGCGCTTGGATAATCTTTAAATAATCTTTATTTATTGCAAAACCGACTTATAAATAGGTGCTTAGATCATTAGTTCCATAAATGAAATCTGATCAGCTCTCGACACCTCCTTCAAATTGAGCATTGGACGCTTTTTATAAACAAATTTACTTTTCCTGTAACAACGTATGATAATATCTTAAAAAAACATTCTAATAAAAATTGAGTGGTCGTTTTTGGGGTTTCACCAACCTTGCGAAAACCATATTAATCGCATCAACCTTTTGTTTAGAACTCCGAAAAAGCCTGCCCCAGTCCAAGCCTCAGTTTAAAGCTCCCTTCAGTCTTTCAAAAATCAGCTCTTCAAAAGTCCAGCAGGCATCTAAACCAAGCTTGTCCTCAACCTCCAAACTCAGAGCTCAGCCAGATCCAAAAGATGGTGAATTAGATGAGGGAAGTCTAAACAGTAGTTTCCAGTGGGTGGAAGAACTCACTATTAGTTTCTACAAGACACCCAGCTTGCCCAGGAATGCAAGGTGAACATTATTTGAGCTAAAAAGTTTTCTAAAACGGTCCTGGTCGACCACATGAACGTGGGTCAGCTGCCGGACGCACAGCAGCCAACCATGTTCGAGTGCTTCCTAAAGTTAGCTTCCCAGTCCAACAAAACGAAGTTGGGGTGGTTGGCGGTTAATTTAGTCGGCAGTTGTTCTTCGATCGACCACGAATTTTTTCGGCTGAATAAAATTTTGGATTTTCAATAGTTCTCACAAAGTAATTCAAAAAATTTAAGATTGCAAAGGATTTTGCTACTCAAACAGCCCATGCTCCAAAACCAAATCCTGCAAACAGCAGCTGGTCTGATGCCTAGTGGTGGAGCAATTCCAGAACCAATTTTGCGTGAAGAATACAATTTGGCGCAATGCCAAGCCCTGGACTTATTAGTCTGGCTATGCTCCCACAACACCACTAGCATAGTTAATGGACTGATAGAAGAGTTGGTTGGCCAACAACCTAATGAAGTGGTGTTGCTGGAGAAGGCACTTCTCAACGGCTATATCAATGGACCAAGAAGTGTGGCACACAAGTGGAATATTGTGTTGTTCGAGCTAATCAGGTAATTCAGGCAATTTCGATTCTCTAGTGGACCATGGATGAAAAGGATTTTTTTGTGTTGTGACCCATCCCTGGAGTGGATCCAGAAATTTGATTTTAAAATTTATTACTGTTTCAGATTAAAAACAAATATGGATGACTCTGCTTCAACCACCAAATTTCTGCTTGCATTGCTGACCCAGTTCAAGCACATGGTTGGACAACTGTATAGATTCGAGAAAGCTGGATCTTTGCACTGGCTGTTTGCTTTGATGGTGCATGTGATCAGGGTAAGCAATAATTTTGACGGAGTAGTCTGAGTAGGCTAGAAAAAATTACAGGGGGTAATCGGGATTTGCGAGTAAGAGTCGGAAATTTGCCCCAAAATGGCTATTATACCTATAATTTGCCAAAAATTTCTCGAAACCATTGGAATACTGTGCGAACCTCCGGTGGAAAAACCATGGATTCTGACCACCACTTCCGGCTGGAGCCCCGAAGCTAAAAAAGTTTATAGGGTGGAAGCCCTAAAGTAAGCCGGAGGTTTTTTAGAACGGCCCTGTTAGAGTCCACCATCTGGATGACTAGCCTTCCTACAGACCTTAATAACCTGGGGTTCTCAATTAAAATCGTTATTTAGCTAGCTGATAAATGTTTAATTATGTAACCTATTAATTATGTAACCTAAAAGTAATTATGTAACCTTATTCTTCCGGTGGATAGGTTGATGGATGAAAAACTATCTTATAACTTCAGGTAAGCTCCACCACCAACATGCCCGACGACAGTCTTTCCTCAGCTGTCACTGAGCTGCTGAGTCAATGTGCAGAGGTATTGAGTAAAGTGGGCAAGGAGTGGAAACACCGCTGGGAGGGACACCAACTGCAAGACAAACTTGTAAACAAGTACAAGCTGGCTGGACTGCCTTTTGAACAGGTTGAAAATTTTTACCTTTTCATAATCCATCACCAATCTCAATTTGCAGCAAATGTTCGACTACCCCACCCAAGTGCTGTCCATCCACAGCCACATTGTCAGTTGTGTCGCAGCACCAGAAAACCTCCATGAAATGCCTCCGACATTTCCTCCTTACGCAAACTCTTTTGGCAAATCCAGTGCCAACCAGCAATTGGCTTTGGCCAAGACCTACAAATACTCCAAAACTGGGGGTATCCACCCACAGGCTGGTTTTACCCCTCCAAGTGTCTTCTCTCAGTTCTCCATGGCCGTAGGCGTTCCACCTGGTCCTCACAGGTAGTACCTACTTTATAAAAATTTATTAAAAAAAATTAAAAATTTCAAGCTTTAATTACCCTCCCCCGGCAATCTGGACCAACCAGTCTCCATTGCTGAATCAACCAGGTGGTTTCTCTGCTCCTCCACCCCATATGATGCCTATGCAATTGGCAACAACCAGCAGCAGCAGCTCTACCAACTTCACACCCAACAAAATGGTGCTATACTTCTGCAACCCGGAGAGTGGAGAGGCTATCCAACCAAGCATTTCCCTGGACGGATCCATGCTTCCAGCTACCAGCAGCTTTACCACTCCCAATCCCTACTATGTACCGGCCAAAGCACATCCCTTGAGCCAGTCTCATCCACCCTCGAGCTCTTCTGTAATCACCTATCAGCCAGTGGGTGGTGTACCACAGTATTTGCCCTCCAGTCAAGCATTTGGAGATCCAAGTTTGAATCACATGATTGACAAGGCAAACAAGAAGAAGGCAACACTAAAAAAGTATGGCACAGTAGTGGCTGATGCTAAAAAGTATGGCTCAGGTGCCAACTGGTTCTCATCCGTAGCTAGAGGCAGCAAGCAGGGAAGCAGAGCATTTGGTGGGGATAACTCAGCAGCAACTAGCCAAGCTAGTGCCACGATGTGCAAGGAATATGCTGTTGTAAGAATTTAGTAAACGTTAACAGTAAAGGATACAGCATTAAAAGACTTCACGCTCACCCTTCTCTGCCATCATTTTGTGGCAAGTAGCTAGTTTGGCATCTAAAAAACAAATTTACACACAATCATTTCGCAGTGCAAACTGAACCTGCCATATTACCATACTTGGATGAGCGCCAGTGCCAGTGCCAGTGTGCGCCCGGAAAATTTGGGGAAAAATTTGGGGCACCGGCGCTTGGCCTCCTTTTTATAAAACTGTGTGGTCCGGCGCCGGCGCCCGGCTCCCATTTTCTCTGTGCTTTTTATAATTTTTGTTATCATAAAAGTAGCCTTCAAAAATGGCCTTAGATATAGCCATAAAACGACGACTCGATAACATATTTCTATCTGGAACTAGTACACAATACCACCAAACATAATTAGATGCTTCTTTCTTGGATCCATGCACTTAGCGCCTTAAGGTTAGCTTGAAAAATAGAAACGTGCTAGACGCCCGCTCAAAATATTAGTAAATAAATATGATAGATAAATTTGTGAGGATACCATAAATAAAAAACTGAAACAATCATAACCACCTGCATTACGAGTATTTAAGCTGGCTCTATCATTTCAAAATCAGTCGTTAAAACACATTTATTCAGAGAAAAAAAATGATCTAAGATGACATTTGGTCTAGTTTTAGGCAAAGGCTTGTTGACTTAAAATGGCAATATAACTTATATGTAACTACTGTTTATAGCTTTATTTGACATGCCGCTCGGCGCCAATTTTTCATGTTTTTTTTGCCGGCTCCACTTTTTCTGCCAATGGCGCCCAGCGCCAATTTCTCACAAAGGAGGCGCCAACGCACATTCCTGACACCGCTTTTTTAAATGACTGGCGCCCGGCGCCGGTCACGGATATTACCGCAATAAACATGATAAGCTTTTAAAAAACTAGAGATGCAAAAGTGCCTAGCCAAATCGTCCTAGAAAACCCTTTCTACAGAAAATATATGAACTTATTGGCGTGAATGCTATCAGAAACGTAATTACATAGTTTCATCTTACCGACAGCCTACACCAAATTTAGTACCACGTCGACATGCAGAGACAATTTCGCCAGCACTGATTGTATACGGTAGAGAGCGGACACAGTGATAGACCCATTTTTGGCGTTTTCTATGGTACGTAGGCTTTTGGCCTCTTTATGGAACAAATGGCCAAAAAGGGGCCGCCGTTTCCCATATCAAGAAGTACAAGTACAATTTGAAATTAGGGATTTACACTAAACCCACTCAACCAATATAAGATTTAATGCAAGACGTAAGCCTTGCAATTTGGCTGAATTTCCCAATAGTTCATTTACATGTTAGTATTCACGCCCCACCGAAAATTTATTCTTCTTATTCAGCTAAAATGTCCCACCCAACTTCCGCAGGTACAACTGTAACACAAAAGAATCTAGACAGCCAACTAACGGAACGATTTATTGGAAATTTCGACTCTGAACAGGTAACAACAAAATAAGATATAAGAGATTGTCTAGAGTCGACGACCACGACGACCTCCCTTTCGGCGAGTGCAATCCGATGGAATAGGTGTGACATCTTCAATACGGCCAATCTTCATACCAGAACGAGCAAGAGCACGGAGAGCAGACTGAGCACCAGGTCCAGGAGTCTTCGTTTTGGTTCCACCAGTGGCACGCAACTTGACGTGGAGAGCATTGATTCCAACCTGCTTGCAGCGTTCGGCGACATCCTGAAAAGTGACAGCACTGATTTGGTAGAATTATGTGATCGATGTAAAAGACCAACCTGAGCAGCGAGCATGGCAGCATAGGGAGAAGACTCATCACGGTCAGCCTTGACTCGCATTCCACCGGTGATCTTCACAATTGTCTCCCGCCCTGACAGATCCGTCACATGCACGAAAGTGTCGTTGAACGAAGCGAAGATGTGCGCCACTCCGAAAACATTTTCGCCTTCTTTGGCTTGAGGTCCGAGCGTAAGAACTTGAACTTCTTCCTTGACTTTTCCTTTCCGAGCAGCCATAGCTTTCAGCGATTTGATTGCTGAAAAGCAATAAATTTAGACAAAGTTCAACATAAATTTTATAGCAAGCGCTCGAAGAACATAAGTTATTCCCGGCTCAATCTGACCAATAAAAAGATTTAACGAATTGCGCGAACTCAAATGAGATAATTCCAAATGGTCAATAAATAGTCCGGATTTATAGCATCAACGGAAGTAGGATTTACTGGTACGTATGCGTTTGTCCCACTTTTTTGAAAATCGTCCCATAGTACAGTTGCGTATTTTTTAAAATACTGTTCTGGCGTTATGACTTCATTGGGATTTTCAAAATTCCATCTCTATATTTTCATTGGTTTACTCAAGGGTTACTACTCATTTGGGCCGGTAGAAGGACAGTTTGCATTGGGAACAGTTGGCATTGAACATTTAGCATCGGTTTTTTCGTTGTCCTTTATTTTAAATTTTTGAATTGGGAGCCAGAGATAACGGGTTTTCAAATTTTTCGTAAGTTTTTTACTTGTAATATTATGCTATATTATATGCTATATTATATGCTATATTATGCTGTTTTTTTGCAATTTCATTTATGAAATATGATCCACCCCTACCCCTAATAGTCCACGAGTTAGTCCACGCAAATTCTCTCATATTGGACAGAAATTAAGATTTTCCGTGAAATTATGACAAGTATTATTACGCAACTGTACTACGGCATGATTTTCAAAAAAGTGCACTTTTTGGGACAAACGCACGTACGCACTTTACTGTCAACTCTAATTACAATTTTTTGATCCAAAAACCAAAATTTAAAAATTCATCAAGCTAAACCATCCTATCAGAGCTGTAATTTGAATCATGTCTAATGTTCTCAATCTACAAAAGCATTTTCAGGATGAGATAGGGTGGATGGACATGTTCTTCTCAAATCCTCCCAACTTCTCCCAGAGCCAGACAGATTCAAAAGGCGATTTCAGTAGAGCTCCTGGATCAGCTTTTAACGCCACCAATAACAGCAAACCCCACCAAAATGGTTTCACTCAAGATGGTTTTACAGCACATGGAGGCACCGCTGACTGGTACTCCAGGTACAGGGATGGCAACTCCCAAAGGCTGCCCCACTCCAGCCAGCTCAATAATTCCAATGATTTTAATGGAGCCAAAGGCCAACGAGTCACGCTAGGAGCGTCCAGTTTGCCAGGATTGCTGGAGACAGAGCCTCTCCACTACACTTGTTTGTATGGATCTGACCACATCAAGGCAAATTTATTGAACTTTTTTTTGAAAACTAACTAGAACTGTGACACCAACACATTTTTAGGTGAAGAACATGGAGTTCAGCAGCGCCACTAACTTGCCTACTACTCCACCCAATGCAAACCAAGGTGGTAAATGCAAGATAGAGATGGACAATGGTGACCAGCTGGCTTCTTCAATGGCCATTGATATGGCCGATAATGCAAAGGTATGATGGCTTATGGATTAGCTGGTCTTTCAGTCTTTTGTCATTGGAAAATACGAGGGAAAATATTTTTCATGCAATTTGCAGTTAATTCCAGATATTACTCCACCCCATCCAGTTAGATCGCCAGCTTGGTCTGACAGTTTTTTACCCTAACTGGCGAAATATCACAAAAATAGATCAAAAAAAGTGTTAGCACCAGCTGGGGGTCGCACTTGTGTAAATCTTGCCTGTAAATTCGACTGTCAATTGCACGAAAGAAATTTTTTCTCTGTTGTAGTATCAAAGTTAGTATCTTCCCCATTGACGGAAAACTTAAAAACCATCTAATTTTCAGTTTCCACGCAAACCGGATGCCAACTCCAAGCTGCCTAACCTCTCCTACTCTCTACGCCAAAAGCTTCAGTACCAACAACATCAGCTCAAATCCTCCTCTCTGACCACACCTCCAGCTCAAGACTTGCACCACACCAATTTAGAATGCCACAGTCAACTGTCCTCAGCCAGTACTTTCGGGGTGCCCACCACCCCTAAAACCACCCCCTTCCTCACTCCACAACCCCTTTCTCCGCTCAGCAGCAGTGAGGAAGCAGGCAAACCAGTGGATAATTGCAAGACCACCGCCTCAGCCGCCTTCCAAATCAGATCCAAACCGAAGAAAAGTAGGAATTTCGGGGGCCAACACTCCAACAAGGTATCCATCAACTCCAGTCTGTTCCACTCTCCAGACCTGCTCAGTCTGGCGGCTGATCGCATGACGGCTGGTTCTCGCAAGTTTGTGGTGCTTGACTTTGGAGCTGTAGTGCTGTTGACTGACCTGCTGCTACCTGCGTGTGAATACACCAGCTGGGTCCAGTTGGACAGTTGGTGTGTGGAAGAACAAGTGGATTCGGTGAGGTTGTTGACCAATAGCGAGATTTACAAGAAGTCGGTGGCATTGAGTGACATGCAGCAACCCGTGTTTGCAAGGTTTGACCTTTTTGAATTTGAATTGTTGTAATTTGGTTATTTGTAGGTATGTGAAGATCAGCTATGTGGTCAAACAACTGTATGAATTCGTTTGCGAAATCCCTCTACCAGCATTCTGGGGCACAAGGTTCTATTCCACGTGGCAAGCCTATGCAGCTGCTAATTGGCAGTTGGTGTGCAGAGCAGGACTGGCTGCAGAGAAATCAGAGGATAGAGACAAGGCCAAGGTTAGTGGAAAAAGACTTGAACTAGCCGCATGCTCATTATTGCTATTTTTTAAAATTGAGTGGAAGAGTTTATTTTACTGGGCCGAATTTCAAAATTATCTAAACGCAGATCGAATCAGTATTGAAAAGCAATTTTTAGTATATGAATAAAAAACACGATTTTTGCTTGGTCGCCTCAGTGGTTTGGGTCCTGGTCTGTGGTTGGCTTCTGGACGCGCAAGAGCTAAACCACAGGGAGACATATACAGGGTGGACACATTTTTAACGGCCATAACTTTTTCTAGGGCAAATTTTAAATTCTGTAAACGCAGATCGACTCAGTTTGATGACAATTTTGGTATATAATGTGAAAACGATTTTAGGGTCCCCCTGTGGTTTCAGTCCTGGTCATGGGATGCATCATGACCAGTGCCCAAACCACAGGGGGACCAAGCGAAAATCGTGTTTTTCACATTATATACCAAAAATTGTCATCAAAACTGAGTCGATCTGCGTTACAGAATTTTAAAATCGCCCTAGAAAAAGTTATGGCCGTTTAAAAGTGTGCGAATTTCTTGAAACACCCTGTATACCGAAAAATTGGGTCGATTACGGAGAATTTTGAAATTCGGCGTACCAAACTAATTATGGCCATTTTTACATAAGATTGGCGGATTCGCCGGCGAAACTGCCCGGATAATCGTTAAATTTGGCGGATTCGTAGAAAATTTCGATAAATTCACCGCCGACACCAAAAATTACTCAGCCCTATTTTGACGTACCAGAAAAATATGCCATGCAGCCAGATGAAATCGAAAAACAAACTTTTTTTGCACAAAATCGTCTAACAAACCCCAATCGATTTTCAGGAGCAAAACCTAGCCGAGCTACTGCGCCTTTCCGAGTTAACCAGCACCTTCTACGACCAAAGCTGTGCCAACCTCAAGGACTGCATCAGAGACAACCGTTCGGAAAGCCTCATTCGAGGTGTCTACCGGGAATGCATTCGATTCCGACTGGAGCTCAACACCATCACCTCCCTCATCAACAGACTGGAAAGTGACAAACAAGTCATTCAAATAGCCACCCCATTTTCCAATCCCAACCAGTTCTGGCAAGACTGCACCACCGACCAACTCAAAGTTGTTGCCAGCAGTATGCTGTCCTTGTTCAACCAAACAATGGTGGTGCTGGATGTGGGAGGGGTGATCCAACACCAACTGGCTGAACCAAATACTCTACCTACTTCTGGCCCCACTGTTTTGGGTCTAGAAGAGGCTGTCCAACATTTTGGATACTTCTGCAAACACGCCCTGTTGCCTCAGCTCCAAGCGCAGTGCTGTGCCTGGCTGTTCCATCAGGGCACTGCCAGCTTCTGGTGGCCAGACTTCTTCCCTGCAGTTCTCAGAAAACACTTTGTGGGAGAATCCAAGAATTGGTGAGTTTTTGTGCTTGATCCAGCCAAAGCTTGTGTTGTGGTTTTTTTCTAATAGAAAGCTGGTCCTTGGTTATTATAGAAAGTTTCTATAAAAATCAAAAAACATTAGGGAAGACTATCCGAAAATTTTTTCCTTTAAAAATGACAATTTTCGACAAAAATTTGAAAAAAAATCATTTAGCGTCTCTAAATGAATAAATTATTACTTTGGCCGATGAAATAATTCGATATGGTGCGGTCGATTAGCGAGAGTTGACTGTGAATCGAGAGTTGACTGTATGCCAAACCATTGCAAAAAAGCACGAGGAATCCAATAAAGTAAGTTGTTATAGTCTTCAAGCAAATAGGAACATTTTCTTGGTTGATTTTGGAGGGATGCTATATACTTACCTCAAGTTTTTTCAGTGTGTTCTTTCTGCTGTCCTACCTGTGCAATGAGTCAGTAAAACACAGCCAAATGCAAGGCCAGATCATGAGCAAACTGCTTCAGTCAATTGTGGACCAACTGCAAGCCGCAGAATATACCAGCAATGAACATGTGGAGATGTCCCTGCTCTCCTGGACTCTACTTTTGGCCTCCTCGGCATTTGATGTCATTGTGTCAAGTAATAATGAAAGAATAAATGAGGTCTGAAGTAATTTTGAATTTGCAGAAAAACCTAGGCACGATCGTTGGTTGTTCCTGACTGGAGAATTAGGCCATTCAGTTTCTTCATCCAGGTAGGAATCAGGGGAAATAAGCAGATAAAAATAGCAAAGTGTCAAAATCGAGTAAATTGCTCCGATTTTTAATCGAAGGCCCTAAATCGGAGCAATTCACCCGATTTTGTTTAAAAAGGGGCAATATTTCAGTTATTTTATTTGAAAAAGGGGCAAGGGGCAACAATTCAATTTGATCCTTCTGAAAATAGGGTGACGGCTTATTGAGAGGCCCAGAACTTTTTGTAATTGCAAAATTTTTGATTTTTTGAGAAAAGATTGGTAAATACTTAATTATTACGATTTTGGAGCTAGAATGACAAATCAGGTTTGGGGTTAAGAAATTTGTCGCACTCAAGCGGGGACGAACTTCTGGGGGTGTCAGTTGAACGAGAGTCGACTGTGTAGTCGACCGGGTAAGTCTAAAAAAATGTCCATCTTACTCCACTAAAAGCTTGAAGGCAAATAAAACCAATAATTAGTTGTGGAACGTTATTCAGAAAACACCTTGAATTGTTTCAGCTCCCAAGCGGCCAATAATATGGCATTCAACAACTTTTCTGACGTGCCCACTGCCCACATGTCCACCTCTTCCTCTTCTGCTTCCAAATCTAAAAAACAGCAAGTGAAGTTCTACCCCAATAATTCTTCATCTGCTTTTTCATCCACCAGCAAAACCACATCATCCAAGAGCATCAACTACTACAAAAAGTTGGCTGAACAGCTGGAGAAGATGAAGAAACAAGATGGGGCTCAACTCTCAGACTCTGTGGCTGGTGCTGAGACCAAAATAGAGGAGTTAAAGAATAGGCTCAAGAATTTGCAGTCCATCCATGCGGCCTTCAAGCAATCCACCAGTGCCTTTGAGGAGGCTAACAAAGGTGAGGGTCCAAAAATATTATATTGGCTAAAATCCCTATTTTAGCATCATCCGAATCCCAACCCTCCTCCAGCCACACATCCACTGATCCATTAGTCTCCATGGAATATGAGTTCACCCCACTGCCTCCATCAGATATGGTCTGGAACTACGGCGAATTTTTACTCAGCAATACTGCCATGGGTGGATCTTCCTCGCCTGCCCAACCACTACCTTTGCAACACAAGAAAGGTGTCAGCTACTCTAGACAAACTCCAATCAACCCGCACCCGGCAGAAAACATTCCAAGCACACCGACATTTTCTAGCAATCAGAGCCAACGCCACCATAAACAACTCAAGTTACCCACTGATTTGTGCCTAAATGTGGTGAAATCCCTGGTGGAGCTGCTCATCAAAAGGTCCTCTCAAATGCAACTGAGCACCCAGTTAATTGCTCTGAAAGTGGTGGCCAAAGTTTTGGTCCATGGAAGCTATTACCTGATCCCACTGAATGCAGCCATCGAACAAGCAAAAATAAAGGCACTCATTGCACAAACCCTGGATGAACTGGAGGACGGGCAATGGCTGCGCCACGGGCTGTTGGCCATGCTGTTGGACGTGAGTGAGGCAGAATTTAAAACTGTTCATAGAAACGCTGAATCAGCTACTGCAGATGTTGACAGCAAAAAAGTAGTTGATAAGCCAGAGAAAGAAGCAGTAAGTGAAGAGGGAAGGGAGTCTGCATCCTCAAACACAGAAGGCAAGCTATTTGTAAATCCCTTTCGTGTGAGCTTCCAAGCTCCTAACTGAATAAACTATATATCTAACACTTACAAATTAAATTTAAGCGAGAAAAACGACAAAAAATTGATCGAAGTGATCCAGTGATCGGGTAATAGAGTTAGGAATTAGGGTCAAGCTCTGAACATGACAATTACGCAATAAGACCTCGAAAAATTATCCCATTCATACTGAAAACCTTGTGATTACAAGTCTAAGGCTTGTTATTTGACCTTGGCTTCACAGTTTATTTAAAATGCTAAGCCCATACTCATACATCATGGATTCCTAGCGAAGGCGTACAGAAAATACTTTTTCAAAGTCGGCTTCAACAGAGTTATCATGGCTAAACTATACTTTAATACTTTCGCCCAAAATGGTGTTTTTTCAACTCATGGCTTTAGATGCATAGAAAACACAAAAAAACTATTGGGAAGGCCATTTCGGAAAAAAATCAAATTTTGCAAAATTTTAGTGAAAACCATTGTACTCACCATTATAGTTGCGAAGTATACCAGTATGTTTCATAACTCTTCGCGTTTTTTTCAAATTTTTAGTCAGAATCGATTCATTTCTTTCATAGAAAATAATTTCCAAATATTAGTGAAATCTTTATTCAAGGCAACGCATAACATATTTCATAACAGCAACTATCATTCATCAAAATAATTTCCTTCGACCTCAACAATTTTCTCCCATCTTTCCTGTTAATCCCTTTAACACTACTATTAAATGGTTGCTAATTTCTGGCTTAATTCCTTGGCCTCGAGGCATCTAAAACATGCTTAATTTGAACACAAGTCACATTTCAATGAAAAATGAAGAATTTCATGAAGAAATATGCGAAAAAGAAAAAAAATCGACTCTGACTAATAATTTGAAAAAAACGCGAAGAGTTATGACACATACTGAGTTATGACACATATGACACTTACAGAGAAAAGGCCCACAGGGAAAAGGCTTTACAAGGAAACAGTTTTACATAGCACTTTTTTATTTTTACCCTCTTTTATTTTAGTTTTTTGCTTGAGTATAATTTTTAAAACTTTGGGATTTCTGAAATTTCTATGACTTCAATATCGGAAATTCATGAAATTCAAATACCACTGCGAGGCCTAAGTCTTGCTACCTTCCTTCGAAGAAAATCAGCCCCAATCAAGCGAAAATAGATCAAAAAGCAAACAAGATGATAATCTTTATGAAATGGAATAACAAGTGGCAAACAAGCGATTTTATAGCTAAAATGGGAGATCTTGAGACATATAACATTCATCTACTATAGCCATTCTTCTAAGCACTATCAACCAAAGAAAGCAACTCATCAGCCAGCTTACGAAGCGAAACAGCCATGGAAACAAGCTTGGCTAAAAAAAAGGTTCACAAGGTTACAAATAGAAAACGGTCACACTTTTCGAAAACAGGACTTGATCGGCATTCTTCACACCCCCTCCTATCAGACTGGCCTTCTCACTTTTCTTGATATAACTGACCTCGAGCTTGCTGCCTACGGTGGTCACTTCTTTCTTTGGCAGGGGATGCGACTCAGCCAGCTTGCACGGAGTGACAGGAGTTGCTGAATGGAAAATGAATATAAAAAAGAACAATCTGATCAGTACTTACAAGTAATCGCGATAGGATCTGCGTTATGGTTGATATCCACTTCAAAATCACCCCAGTCAGGATTCAGCGACAGCGTAAGAGAAACAGCAGGCGAATCTGTAAGGGTTCATTATTAAAGGACCAAGGTCACACGTTCGAAATTGTCATCCTTCTAATTAAAAAAAATTTCCTCAATCATTGAACTTCTGTAAGGATTTTTCAACTTAGTTTCTGACAAAACAAGGCCTAGAATGTAATTTTAGGTAAAGTTTTGTTAGAAACGAAGTTAAAAAACTCGTACAGAAGTACAATGATTAGGAAGTTTTTTTGAATTGGCGGAGACAATCGTTGTCGCAGACGGCAACGGTTGTTTGATGTGAAATGAACTCACCTTCCTTCTTGACCGTCCCTGACTTTTGGATATTCCCATTAGCGATATTCCCGACTGCTTCAGCACTGCCGTTCTTTGTCCCACTAGATGTTTCAGCAGGGAAGCGGGAAAAACGACGACCGCGAGCCCAGACGTTAGTATTGTTACTCATTGCAAAATGCGAAAACTGAAACAGTACAGGTTTCATAGTGAAACCATATCAGAAAATTGAAAGCCCAATATTATTTATAAAACGTTCCACGATTGTAAAAGACCCGACCATTTATCCAAACACCCACACAATAGAAAAATAATAAGAAAGTGAATACAGAAGCCGGACAAAAACAAGTACCAAATCATCTTTTATTTCATAAAAGTCATGAGTAAACAAACAGTGTATTACGATAATCCCGAATAGAGTCCACTTTGGATTAGGCAACAATTTTTTAGCTTCCGCATCAATCCAGTTGCAGCGTACCATCATAATCTCCAGCGGGAAGAGACTTCTTGTTCAGACTATCGAAATAGGGATGCTTCAGCATCTGCTTGGCGCTGATTCGATCGACCGGCTCATAGATGAACGTTTTCTAAATTTCAAAAGATTATTCAAACAAAGGATTTGAAATCAAATAGCAACCTCAAGTAAATCAAGTCCATCTCGACCAACGAAGGGCAGCATCTTCGACTCCAGATGGTTCACCGTCCACTTCGGGAAAGTTGATTTGAAGTCCGGCAAATGAGATAGATTTTTCCACTTCTCTTCTGTTGGAGTAGAGAGAATCCTAAAACGATAGGTTAAGAAAAGACACGGTTACAGAAATTATTACTTGAAAATTCGGAAGAGCTGATCGATTTCAGAGTCACCCTGGAAGAGAGGTTTCTTGCGAGCCATTTCAGCGAAAATGCATCCGATGCTCCAGATGTCCACACCAGCAGAATAACGAGGGGCACTCAAAAGCACTTCCGGCGCACGATACCAGAGAGTGACAATCTGAAAGTAGGGGTAGGCCATACAACGAAAAAGCAGAAAAGTCACCTCATGAGTGTATGGACGAACAGGAACCCCAATAGCACGAGCAAGTCCGAAGTCGGCCAACTTGAGAGTTTTCGTGATAGCGTCAACCAATAGATTTTGAGGCTTTAAGTCACGATGGAGAATACGGCGCTGATGGCAGAAACACATCCCCTGACAGATCTGTAAATTAAATTTTTGAATGCATGATTTGGAAATGGTAATGCGAGAATACTGACCTGGTAGAGGAAGCTTTTGAGGACATCCACTTCAAGAAAGACGTTCTGATCCAAGTTGTCCAGGTACTTTTTCAGGTCCATCGAGAGAAATTCGAAGATCAAATAAAGGCGGTTCTCCTGCATAATGACGTCCTCCAAGGTTACGATATTCGGATGGCGCAGCTCACGAAGCATTGAGATTTCACGCAGAGCAGTGGCTGGGATCCCCTCATCTTCGGCCTCCAAGCGGATTTTCTTCATAGCAACAAGCTTTCCAGTCTTGATGTCCTGCCCTTTGTAGACGACGCCATACGTTCCTGAAACGTGATAAGTAAAAGCAAGGAACGGGAAAAAATGACCAAATAGCTTACCTTCCCCAATTTTGTCGATTTTGATAAAGTCTTCCAGGTTTCGTTCTTGAGTGAGCATATCGAATTTTCTGAAAATATTCAAATGATTTACAACTATATTCAATCGGCTTTAGGCAAAGGCATCTAACGTAGCATAAAATTCTATACAATCGTTTTTCATGTCTCAAATTGGACGCAATCGTCAGAACATACCAACTGAAAATGCTCCTTGGTGGAAATATTTTCCAATCAGAACTCTTTCTAAGACAATAAAATATTCTAAACCGAAAAGTCACTGGTAAAGCGATTATTTACCTGTCGCTAGGGGAAATCCTTACAAACAGGCATGTGCACAGGCCGTACTTTTGGCGGCCCGGGCAAAATTATTTTCGGCCCCTGCGAAGTGGTGATAGTTACGGGACCTGCCCGGGCCAGCCCGTCTTCCAAATAGTCACCACATTTTTCATAGTCGAAAATTCATATAAATTTTTTTCCGAGTAGAACATTTATTCAGAAACATCATTTTGACATAATAACATTGTTTTCGATAGATTTTCGAAGAAATTCATTTAGCAAAGAAAGGTTTTTGGATCTTAACGACCAGTTTTCAAATTTTATTTTTTATTAAAAATTACACAAAGTAAATTGTACTTTCATGTATTATCTAAACCAAATCTTAGATCAATACAAAGAGATTACAGTCCAGCAGAAGTCTTTTGTCTTGTCCAATCTCAACTTAATCCTAGAAGTCGACCCTAGACACTGTTCAAAAGCTTATTACTTTACTTTCAAACATCATATAAGTTTTCAAAAATGTCAAATTTCTGAGTGCTTGACTTAGGAGGCTGTTTTCATAAAGTATAGTAAGAAAATCGGACATTCTAGGCACGCCATTGTGTTCAGGGTGTTCTAAAAAGGCTATGCATGCAAAAATTTGGCATGCCTGAAATTGCTATCAAACTCGTAATATGTAAAAAATTAGAAAAAATCGCTCGTAAAGAGAGCAGAAATTGTAATTATTATTTATCACGGGCTTTTTCCGCGCCGGCCCGTGCACATGCCTGCTTACAAATCCGTCAAAATTTTGATCTGCTTGTTATACTTTCTATCAGTTATTGCATTCATTTCCTTACACATAAACCAACCCCAATTTTTTTTAGTAGAAGCCAAGCGAAGAAAGGAGGAAGATCTAGCCATCAGCTCAACCAGCAGTTCAGCTGAAGACTCCTCCCCAGCTCTAGCCGCTGATCCAACAATATCAACCACCGAAACACCCCTCAGTTTCCCCACCTGTTGGCAGACCACTGGTCTCCAACTGGTCAACGACCCCATCCAAGAGCATGATCTCATTTTTGCTGGTTTGATGAGTGGACACAGTCTACAGGTCGGCTTCCCCTTCTCCTTTGCCAACTACGATCCTGAGGCGGTGGCACAACTGGCCAATGACCAGCAACTTGACGAACTCATTCTGCTGGCTTGTTTGCCCATCGCTTGCTCAGAACTCGTCACCGAGATGCCCCAAAAGAAAGAAATAAATCCCACTGTCATGGAATTGAGAAGGAAGTTGTTGCCATTGGTGTGCCACAAACAGGCCAAATCTCGTTTCCAGGCCGGACAGTCCATGTCTTCGATATTTCTCTGGTTCGACCAGTTGCTGGCCAAGGAGGAGCAAATGGCCTTGGAGTATGCTAACCAGCCGTCAGATGGCTGGCTGAAAAGTGTTTTTGGAGAATTGATCTCTTCTTTGGTGGAGACACCTAAACTAGACCCTTTTATACCCGGAAATTCACCATTTGCCTATTCCACAAGTGCCCACCTGGCCCACTACTTCTACAGTCAACTGTATTTGGATGTGCAGCTGGCCAAAAAGACTTATGAACAGGAGATGTTCACCAAAAATTTGACTGAGAAGTCATCAGCGGCTTTGATAGAGTATAGCGAAATGTTGGAAATGGCCTTTGAGAAGTGTAGATTGGCCAATCCGCTTGATAAAGGAGTGTTTGGAGACCAGGAATCTGAGGTGGAAAATACTATTTTTCCGTTGGATGGATCTCAAACAGCGGTTTTGGTGGCTGTGCGAGAGGGAATGCCGGTCAGAGACGCCATTCTAACCTTTGCCAAGCTCGTTTACGTCCAAGATTTTTGTTTGTCGGTATGTTTTTGGGTGAAATTGCAAGCCCGATTCTCGCAAGGATACTAGCAAAAATGTTAAATTTTTAGCAAAAAGCCGTTTCCCAGCAAGCCACATGGCTGGAAGCAGAAAATGACCTAATGGAACTGTGCGATCAGCAAGCCACTTCTTCAGCCAGTCAAGCCATTGCTGACTGTGTAGTCAGTGGTATGGCTGTGGATGAGGCGACGTCCACAGCAGCCTCTATACTGGCACCTCCTAGTGACTACACACCTAGTCAAGCAGAGAAAAGGGCACTAGTGGAAGGCATAAAACTTCAGTTTGATGTGGAGTGCAAGCTGAGCGCAGAGAACTGCTTGATGCAACCCCTGGCTGTCGCTGTGGAACATTTGGTACTGCTTTTTGACAATTTTTAATTTTTTTGTATGAGCATGTCCAATAACACTATAAACATGAAAAAAATCTGAAAAAGTTTACATGCAATTGGGCAAAATTAATATCTGAGACCAGTGCCAGTGCTGGTCAAGTCTCCGACTCCTAGTTGGAGTAAAAAATAAAAAATTCCTACCTTGAGCCTAAGCGATAATTTTGAAAAAAAAAAAGAATAAATCCTGACTTGACCACTTTTACAACCACAAATTATTTTAGGCAGAAGGTCAGCTTGGTTTACAAGCCAAAACTGAACTGGCTCGAAATGCCCTCATAAATGACATGCTCAATCGGTGTTCTACCAGAAAACTGACACCTTTATCAAGACGCCCTCTGCCACAAATGACAATGGACAGCACGGAGGAAAGCAAAGGAAAGCAATTATTGGCTAGTGGAGCTGGGTCATGTGTTTCTGCAGTGATGCAAACCTTCAACTCTTTGATTATATCGCTGGCTGATACAGCTAATGTGGCTCCTGGATTTCCCGAAAGGCTAATGGATTTGTACTGGCAGTACCATGCTAGCGTGGGAGGTATGTGTTCTGCGGTGATTCAGACAATATCGCATGTACAATTATTTCCAACAATTTTGGGCAAAAAACTCTCAGGTTTGATTGCGCCCTGCAACCTTTTCAGAATTTCTAAAAAGGTTTCACTATGTTAAGGCGCGTCCCCAATGAGGCTAAAATATCAGTTCACCACACTATCGATTCGCGACAGTTGGTTCGCGACACTATTGGTTGAGACACTTTTTTGTTGGGGAATACAATCCATATTCCAATTCAAATACACTCGAGTCTCTACACAACGAACTGACACCTATTTACCAAATAAGTGTTCGTTGTATCGAGAGGCACGGGTCTTTTCGGCAAAACTATTGCGATTCTCAGAAAGGATTGGTAAAATCGGAATCCTTGCGATGTTTTGGACTAGACCAGCCAAAGACAACTGGCCAAAGACTTCAAAAATCGGGCTAAAAAAAGTGTCAGACCCTAGGTGGGAACAAACTTTTTTGGGGTTGGTTATATCGAGAGTCGACTGTATGCCAATTCTTATTACACCTAAAACTCTGCGGTATCGTCATTACAAAATAGGGGTTTGCAAAGTAGACGGTTTTCAAAATAAAGCATTTTAAATTACAGTCAAACCTCGATATAACGTACCCCCTTGGGGCCGGGTAAAGGGTACGTTACATCGAGGGTACGTTATATCGGGGGTTAATTTGACGGAGTTTATTATTGAAGGGACCGACCCAAGGGGTACGTTATAACGAGGGGTACGTTATATCGGGGGTACGTTATATTGAGGTTTGACTGTAGCCTGTTTTCCTAATAGCGGCTTTCAAATTAGCCGATTAACAAAATAGCCGCATTGGAATTAGCAGGTTTTCACACTAAATTTGCTGATGAACTTGATGATAACTGTAATTGACTATGAGCTATATATTTTCATAGTTGATCATCAATATTCTAGGCCTGTGCCAGCACCATTACCTTGCTAGATTAACAACATTTAGCTTTTTTGCACTCCTTTTATAGTGGTGATAAAAGCCAAGAGATAGTAGTACTGAGGTGGAGGTACTCAGGCAGTGCTACTCAGGTGCGGTAACAAGGTGATGATACCATGTAGTGCTAGGTAATTGTACTCAGGTAGTGGTACTTATGTAGTGATACCCAGGTAGTGTCACTTAGGTGGTGTTATTGAGATAAACTTTTTATGAAACCTTTAAGACGGTATGTTGGTGTGTGAAGATACCGTGAATGCCGCCTTGGAGATGCCGTGAATGCCGCCTTGGAGATGCCGTGAATGCCGCCTTGGAAATGCTGTGAATGCCGCCTTGGAGATGCCGTGAATGCCGCCTTGGAGATGCCGTGAAATGCCGCCTTGGAGATGCCGTGAATGCCGCCTTGGAGATGCTGTGAATGCCGCCTTGGAGATGCCGTGAATGCCCCTTTTCACAATGGAGAGTAGATCAAGACCATTAGGGTTACATCTGGGCCGTTGAGGGTGGATCGAGTGTCACGAACCGATGGTGTGGCGAATCGATAGTGTCGCTAACGGATAGTCGTTCTTAATGAGTGCAATGTAGAGTGCGATGTAGAATGCAAACAAATGCATTTTTATGAAAAAAAATTTCACCGATATGTGGCTGGAATTTTTTTTATTGTGTAGCCCTGAATCTCAGGTACAAAATAAAACTAACAGAACAAAAAATTCGGGCGGTTTACAGCCGTTCCCGCCTAAACAAAACGCTCACTCATTGGGCACGAGGCTTTACCGTAAACAGCTATTTTGCGTTCAAAATCGTGTTCTCGACATTGTGTTTTTGACCACCTTTTTTGAAGAATTCTCTCAGGCAAGTTACCATTTATTTTGTAGCCAGTGAGATAAACTATAAGGTCAGTGGTAACTTGACTGGCTGAAGTCTTCAAAAAGTGGGTCAAAAATACAATGTCACAAACACGTTTTTTGAATTTAGGAGGGGATGTTTGTTAGAGTACTGTATATCTCCTAAAAAAGATAGGCCCTTATTTTTCAACATTTCTTTGTAGGTGTGTCCTTATAAGAAGATATATGGTAAATTCCGTTACAGTTAAACCTGGATTTAACGGTCCTCCGGTCATCCCTATCCTCCCTTGTCAGAATATTGCTTAGGATTAGGACCATAGTCTTTGGTCCATAGGACATTCAAGTATGGATCTAACCGAGCTTCAGCCACTTCTTTTCTCGAAAACCAAAAATTGATTATTAAAATACCGAAATAATAAACCTTAAATCCAGGCCCACAATTTATTTTCAGTATGCATATTATTAAAACCCAAAAATCTCATTCCACTCTATTTTGCAGCCTTGCTCTCCTCCAAATGTAGCAGTCGTCGCTCCACTCCAGCTTCCAAAATCACAATGCCTACCTTATGCGACAAAGCAGTGTGTGCCTTGATGACCTTTGCTCTCAACTACCCTATGATGGACGAATTGATGTGGTCCCAGATCCTGAAGGCTTTCAACTTCTCCCTCCGTCAATGCCCCAAACTGTCCATTAACATGGCCGAATCCGATGCCTTCCAACCGTTCCTAAAATGCTTTTGTGGCAGCTCTCTCAACAAATTCAACACCTACTCCACTGACTCCACTTTTGGGCCGGCCATTGACCGCGCATTCGGGGTGTTCATGGAATTGTTGCTAAAGACTCCATCCACTAATCTGCTCAACAAGATTTTCGACTGCCTAGCTGCCATATTTTCCAAAGAGTAATATTTTCTAGTAGATTCTCTGAATTTTTTAGTCTTTAAAATATTAGACTTGCTCAGTATAATGAAAATTTCTCAAATTCAAACGCCGGCAGAATTTCAAAAATATTATAAAAAATACAAGTCGCGGTCATGGTGTCCTGAGTAGCGCTGTGGTAAAGTAGCGCACGCGGACCAGTCGGCGGAGAGTTCGATTTCCATTTTTCCACATTTTTTATTAGGGTTGTTACACAGTTAACTCTATTTTTAAATTTTTTTTGACCTATTTATTGTTTTTATGATATTTTTTTTCCAAAATTTTGAGCTTTTTACACCATGATTGAAAGCTTAGAATGTTAGCTACACAATTGTATATAAACTTCTTGGTTTCGTCCACGAAAATTTATCACTTTTGAGCTTATCACTTTTCGAGTCCTAGGATTCGAAAAAACTCGAAAAGATTCGAACGTATTTCCAATACAGTCGAACCTCGATTTAACGACACTCCAAAAGTTCGTTCCCGCCTTGGGTCCGACACTTTTTTGCCTCAATTTTTGAATTTTTCGATCAGTTCTGATTCGTTAGTCTAGTCCCAAATATCGCAAGGATTTCGATTTTACCGGTCATTTTTTTAAACTAAATGATTCTGCTAAAATGACCCGTGACCCTCGATTTAACGACGCGATAATTTTCAAAATATCGTGTAGTTAAATTGAGCGTCACGGGTCATTTTAGCAGAATCATTTAGTTTTAAAAAAAAATGACCGGTAAAATCGAAATCCTTGCGATATTTGGGACTAGACTAACGAATCAGAACTGATCGAAAAATTCAAAAATTGAGGTAAAAAAGTGCCGGACCCAAGGCGGGAACAAACTTTTGGAGTGTCGTTAAATCGAGGTTCGACTGTAAAATATATAAGTTTTTGTGAACCAAACCAAGAAATTTATATACCATTCTGTAGCCAACATTCTAAGCTTTCAATCGCATGGTAAGAAGCTCAAAATTTTGGGAAAAAATATCATGAAAACAAGAAATAAGGTCAAAAAAATTTAAAAAATCGAGTTAACTGTGTAACAACCCTATTTTTTATTATTAGCTTAATAAATTTAAAAAAATTTTTAAAAATTTTTGGGACAAAAATATTTTAAAATAATTTTAGAATAAAAACTGACACGCGCACGTTTGAATTTGCGAAATTATCATTGTTGTGAACAAGTATGATCCTTTGACCACGCAGTTTCAGTTCCCACTTCGGTCTCAGGAAATGCCCACTAGATGCAATGATCGAACTGACTGAGAAACTGGCAGCCAACATCACTTCCTATCTTCAATTTTGTGGTAGTTTAACCTTTTTTTAAATTTTTTTCGGAATATGGTTTTTATTGATTTAGATGTGGAGAGATTAGCAAATTTGTATGCCCTGCTCATGAGCTTTACAAAATGTTTCATGGCTGACTTTGTGAAAAAAGATGCCAGAAGTCATGAGTAAGTTATTGTTTCCCGTGTTAGAGGCTCGAATTGCCTGGAGTCCAGACTAATTTTTTTTTGAAATTCCTATTTTCAGAGACAATGCCCATAGTCTGAGCAACAGTGTGTCCACCAACCTATGTTTTCGATGCATATCCCCCGGCTCAAAACTCAAAGAGCCTTTCTCCTTGCCCAGTACTAACGCATTGACCTCCAAGACCAGCAGCATCAATGCCGCCAACATAGCGTCGCAACCGCTGCATCTGGTCATGGAGTTCGCTCAAGAGAAGTTCAAAACCACCAAGGAGATATCCGACTTTGTGAAAGACTACCAGAAAAAGGCAGCTATTGCTAGCCAACAACCCAAGCTCTCCAAGCAAAAAGCTTATACTGGATTTCTGCAGTCTGATCCATTCTACGCTTCTTCTGCAGCTGGTAGGGCAATCAATGGTTAGAACCGGTTAAAAATTTATATTGGGCTTTGCAGGAGACCTGATCGGAAGTCCACTGCTGGATGAATATACCAATGTGAGAATTGGTGTAGAATTTTTAGGAAATTGGAATTAAAAAATATATAAGAAAAAAAATATATAAGATTTAGCGTAAAACCTCTAATAGTAGCCACCCCCCTGATTCAAAATCATGTTTTTGGCATTGTTTTTCCACTTTTTCAAAACTTTTCTTAGGCAAGTTAGCACGCATTTGGTAGCTCATCCCACTGGCTACCAAATGCGTGGTAATTTGCCTAAGACAAGTTTTGAAAAAGTGGAAACACAATGCCAAAAACATGATTTTGAATCAGGGGGGGGGGCTATTATTAAAGGTTTTATGGTATGTGGGTTTCAGAGCTTCTCGCAGTATAGAAATTGCATAGCCAAGGAGTCAAGAAGCAATGTGCAAAAGGACAAGAATGAGACTGTCATTTGCAATTTGTTAAAAATTGTAAGTTTTTTTTGGTTAAAATCGGGTATTGATTAGCTGGCACTATCTCAAGTTTGTTCCCCAGCAGGGTCCAACACCCTTTTTACATCGATTTTGACGACTTTTGCTGAATCTTATTGGCTAGTTTAGTACTAAAAGTCGCAAAGATTCTAGTTTTGCCCGTCGTTTTTGTAAATGGTAATAGTTTTGCCGAAAGACACGCCTCTCTATTTATTAAACCCTCTTTTGAAAAAAAAATCAAGTTATCTAATAAAAACGTTTTTTATTTTTGGGAAGTCACAATTATTACCAAAATGTCTTCTTGAATCCGATTCAGTCGAGATAAATTCAAAATAATTGTCAAAAGCTGAGGGCTAAATTCTGGAACAACCACCGCAGTCGATTCTGGAACACCCAATAATTGTAGAAAGCTGAGATATGACTACTCTGAGTACACCACCCCGAAAATTCGCACCACTCCCATATTTTAAAAGATAACGGGTGCGTAATAAGTTCGGAATGGATTTTCAATGCCATTCATCTTATCATGTTTGGGATCATATCTGGAATGTTTTGATATGATCCCTGTTTCTCCTTTTTCGTTTGGTATATCATTCGTCCAAAAAAAGTTATCAAATATGGCTGATCTCCGTGCCGGAATTGTGCGATCAAGGCATCAAGGTTGACTCTCACTGGAGCGACAATGCTGCCATCAAGGGTGACTGGCCACCAAATTCACCCGATCTGACTGTGATGGACTACTTTGTCTGGTCATATCTGCAATCGAAGGCGTGCTCCAAGCCCCACAAAACAATTGCTGCTCTGAAGGCTTCTCTGCTAAAAGAATGGGATGCAATTCCGCAGGAGATGATCCAGAAAGCCATCGACGACTTTCCAAAACGCCTTCGTTTATGTACTGATGCAAATGGTGGTCATATTGTTGAGTGAAATAAAATTGTGATATGTCGTTTGAAAGAGGAGAATCAGGGCTTTCGAATGGTACTAAGTTTTTAAACATGCGATTGTAAAAATGTTGAAAAATAGGGCTTTGAAAATCCATTCCGAACTTATTACGCACCCGTTACATCAATTGGCTTTATTATCGAAATTTTATCTCAACGGATTCGGATTCAGCAAGAACTTTTAACTGGCAGGGCGACTTTACAAAAGCTTTTTTTTTTAAAAATAGTTGATTTCTAATTAGTAGTTTCAAAAATGTGGTCATAATGAGGTCTTCAAAATCTCATCAGTTGCCACATTTCAGATCAGCACGATAATGAAAATAAAACCAAGTCTGTGCTCTGAACTCCTAGAAAAACACCACCAATCAATCTACGATGCGCTGGACATTCTTTTCAACTGTCGTTCCGCCATTGCAAACCTGGAAGAAATATCCATGGAATAGTAAGCATTCAATAAAACTGAATTTTTTTTCTAAATCAACTCTAAATTTTGAGTTGGAAAGTGGAGTCACTGGCAGACATGGTGCTCTACTCCCTGCTAATGACCCTGGAATGCGGCGAGGAATCTGGTTCAGAGGCCAAGAAGTTCCTGAAGCTGATTATCTACAGGTTGAGGCACTGCCATGGCATCCGCCAACAGCACAGATACTCATCCATGTTGATGAAGAAAAGTGTGGAGGAGCAGGACGACGAAATGAAAGAAGGTACTTCTGGACTGACATCATCTGGTTTGGAGTCTCCACAAAGCAATCTCCTGTTTTTGTTTGAACCTCCGCTTGAACTGTCCTCTCCAATCGCCTTTTTCTTGATCCGATGTATTAGAGAGTTGTGGAGAAAAAAGCTGTTTGTGGAATTAGGTGAGTTTTTGAAGTCAGCTGAACTTTTTTATTATGATTTCGACAGACAAAATTAAAAAAAAATCAGCTTGTTAGAGACTAAAAAACCCGTAAATCCGCTAATAGTGCTTAAAATATGAAAAACAGTGATATTTTCAAATGCTCATAGCTTTTTTGTGATGCAATTTCATTTTTTTTTTGAAATTTTCGAATTCTCTCGAGTAGCGCATTTGTTCAGTAATTAATGTCAATACTATTTTCCTTGGTTCATAATATGGTTTAGCCAAAATCATCTTTAGCTGGAATTAGAGCTGACGATTTGGTCTTTTGCGATTATGAGATTATTAAAAAAAAACTCAAACGCGATTAATCGCAACGATTATCGCAAAAAGATCAGGTGCAATTAATCGCGCGATTATGCGCGATTATTTTTGCCTTTAGCTGCCACTAAAGATGGGATATTACTAATATCATATTAATGCGAATATAAAAAAGTCGGAATATTTGGACGAATATTGAAATTTTTGTAGAGGAGTGTTTTACGACAAGAACAAATTTGATATAAAAAGCGAGAGTTGACTGTATAGCGAGAGTTGACTGTATAGCGAGAGTTGACTGTATAGCGAGAGTTGACTGTATAGCGAGAGTTGACTGTGTAGCGAGAGTTGACTGTATAGCGAGAGTTAACTGTGTAGCGAGAGTTGACTGTATAGCGAGAGTTGACTGTATAGCGAGAGTTGACTGTATAGCGAGAGTTGACTGTATAGCGAGAGTTAACTGTGTAGCGAGAGTTGACTGTATAGCGAGAGTTGACTGTATAGCGAGAGTTAACTGTGTAGAGAGTTGACTGTATAGCGAGAGTTGACTGTATAGCGAGAGTTGACTGTATAGCGAGAGTTGACTGTGTAGCGAGAGTTGACTGTATAGCGAGAGTTAACTGTGTAGCGAGAGTTGACTGTATAGCGAGAGTTGACTGTATAGCGAGAGTTGACTGTATAGCGAGAGTTAACTGTGTAGCGAGTTAACTGTGTAGCGAGAGTTGACTGTATAGCGAGAGTTGACTGTATAGCGAGAGTTAACTGTGTAGCGAGAGTTAACTGTGTAGCGAGAGTTGACTGTATAGCGAGAGTTGCATGCGATGCTGTGATGCGATTATTTTTTGCCAAATTTGGTGCGATTGCGATTAATCGATCGTCGCCAGCTCTAGCTGGAATAGTCAATCGCTAAATCCATAGGGAGGATCAAGCAAAATTTCTACTTTCGACACTACAGTTAAAACTCTAAACGGGAGTGAACTTGAGGTGGAGGTTGTTAAATCGAGGTTTGACCATATCAAACAAATAAGCCGCTAAAGCAAATTCCATAACCCTTTTTCGCCTTACCTTTTAATGTAAAAATATGCTGGTTCAGACTAGGAACTGAACTTGAAGTGTGTTTTGAAAAAGATTCTTCAATCCAAATACTCAAAATTTTGGAGCCGAAAATTAGGGCACGATTTGGTTGCTTTTTTTACCAGTCGATTTTGATAAAAACCAATGTTTTGGTGAACCACTATAAAAAACCACTATAGAATATATCACTTTCCAGGTGGTCACATATTCGTGGCCGAGCAGTTGCACCAGAGCATTCTAGCCTGCACCGACAACTGGCCTCTGCAGTCTTCCTTCGGACCATTGAACAGACAGTTGAATGCCATTTCCAAGCACATGACGGGCCAGTCGGCCAAGACATCCTCTGAACAGCTGGAGATGATGCCTGTGCAGGAGCCAAACGATCCCCTAACCGGGGACAATCTGTTCAACTTTGGTCCATTGTGCACCATAACCTCGTCGTCAGCCTCAGCTCACCACCTGCAGACCCTGTTGACCAAGAATGTACAACATAGGAGGTCACGCAACTCTCAGAACTGCTGGAATTACCACTTCTCCGGCAATGAACAACAGTGGATTGACATCACCCTGACCCTGCCCCATCCTATTATGTTGGGAGAAGTGCTCATCAAGCCACATCCTTCCAACCTCACTAGTTGGTTTTAGAATTGAATTTTATTGGGTTCTAATCAAAATGTATTACTAGTACCCTGTACGGAGTAGGAACATGGCGCTAGTAAAGAATCGGTTGCAAAAAAGTGCTTGGTCCCCCCTGTGGTTTTTTTTGTAAAAACAGCTTGGTCCCCCCTGTTGTTTTTTGAAAATATTTTTATTGAAAAATTTATTTTTTGATTTATAAACACATGATCACAAGAACACATATAACATAATTTAACTTTCATAATTGTCGATTCTATGGATCATAGACACTCTTTCGAAGAAGGATTCAAAGATATTCTTGTTGTCAGCGTTGCAATTTTGCTTGAAGACAGCTTCTGCGACATAAGAAGATTTCAGCACTTCACTAGTTCCTCGAATTCGCTTTATCTTGTGCTTGACATGACTCCAGAAGCCTTCCACTTTGTTCGTATGCACACGAAGATTGTTGTTCTGTTCATCTCGTTGAGTTCTAAATTAAATATAAAATATTAAAAATTTAGCAATAAAAACCTGGCGAAAGTTTTCTTATGACAAATTACGAAATTTTTGTATCCAACCGGTTTGCCAAGTTGTCTTCCGAGTTTCCTATATGCTGGCCAGTCGTCCGATATAATTGTCGTTCCGCGCTTGATTCTTCGTTTGATGATCTTCAGCAAAGTTGTCTTCTTACGATCAGGTACGCGAAATGCAAAAGCCTTGCCAGTGTTTCCACGTTCGACACCTCCAAAGATCCATTGATGATTCCCTGGCATTCTTTTTCCTCTGTTATATTTTCGTTTTGAAATGCAGCTTTCATCAATCTCCACAATGCTTTTAGGCCCGCCAATAGCTGTTTCATTGTTACAGTGACTGAAAAAAAGAAAAGAGATTAAACACCAAGAATTCACATACTTTTCACAAACTTCGCGGCACAAATTTAACCAATCGACGACTGTAGGCTTGGTAAGATTCAATTCGCGGCAAATATGCTTGTTGTCATAATCGAAAGCCCACATATAACAAATGCTAAGAATAGTTGAAAGCGGCAAATTAGATTTAGCAAAGAACGATCCATTTCTGATAGACTGCATTGAACAATAAACGCCTTTCTCAGTGCATATCCACTAAAATGTGTAAATATTATAAATAAATCAATATTAGTCAATAAAAAATTACTTGAACGCCGTCCTGCTTATCCGATCTTTTCACAATGTGCATATTCTTACGGCATCTTTCACAAGACATTCTGTTCTTCAGCAAGTTAAGGCCAACAAAGGAAATGAGCACATCTTCATTTGACATCAAGAAAATATTTTGTAGGCGCACTGATTTGAAATCGATTGTTTGCCGTAAAGCTTGTTCATCAACTAGAGATAGCTTCATTGTCTGTAAATAAAAACATTATATAAATATGAACGATTCTATGTCTGAAATCAGAATGATTAAAATGCAAAGATAACACAGACAAAACAAACAGACAAATATAGACAAATTAAAAATTTTAAATGCATTGTTCCTTCGAGAAAAAATCAAAAAAAAACAGGGGGACCAAGCTGTTTTTCACAAAAAAACCACAGGGGGGACCAAGCACTTTTTTTGCAACCGATTCTTTACTAGAGCCCTAGTTGGTTTTAGAATTGAATTTTATTGGGTTCTAATCAAAATGTATTACTAGTACCCTGTACGGAGTAGGACTTTAGAGTACCGTAAAATTTCTAATACTTGCCTACCCCTGGATTCAAAATCGTGCTAGTGGCATTGTTTTTTCGACCCACTTTTTGAAGTCTGCTATTAGAAAAGTTACCCCTCAATTTTTAGCCAGTGAAATGAGCTACAAAAGGAGTGGTAATATGCCTAAAAGCAATCTTCAAAAAGATGGTCAAAAACACGACTTTGAATTAGGCAGGAAGTGTCCGATTATTATAGATTTTACGATGCAGTCGACTCTCGATAAACCAGACCCCCGATGGACCAGCCTGGTTTGCCGGTTTATCGGGGGTAAGCTTGTCGAACTTATTTGTCGGCCAGTCGAATCAGGCTTTTTTACAATGCCGGTTTACTGGAAGCGCCGGTTTATCGGGGTGCCGGTTTACCGAGAGCTGACTGTATTTGGTGGATTTGGTATTGCATTTTTTAAAACAGCTTAGAAAATATAAAGCACAATTTATTTTTAATTTTTGATTGCTAAGATGTATGACCAGAAGCTTGACTACCGAAATTTTTTGCCCATATATCAACAAGCAAAAATAAAAAATTTGCCTTGTGATTTGGACTGCCAAAATTTTGAAATTTTTTCAATTCAATTTTTGGCAAAAATGGGTACTCTTATATAAAAATATAAAAAGTTTCTGACTTTTCAACCACAGAAATCGTCTCGTACCAATATCAGCATTGTCTAGTTTCATTAATTTTTAATTTCGAACTTTCAATTTCCGACCAATACTTCTATTACAGATGCCCCCTCAGCAGTGCAAGTGGAGCTATGTTCCAATGCAGCCCTGAGTTCCTGGTCTGTGGTCAGATGTCCGATGTTGACCCTCGGCTACAACCGCATTCGAGTGCCC
Source organism: Ditylenchus weischeri (assembly GCA_029231635.1). NCBI lineage: Eukaryota > Metazoa > Nematoda > Chromadorea > Rhabditida > Anguinidae > Ditylenchus > Ditylenchus weischeri. Next base: position 630,650 of record JAMRYI010000017.1, read on the forward strand.
ATTAGCCAAACCTACAAAAGTCCCGTAGTGGCGGTTAGGATATACTTGAAGAAACCGCCGGAGTCCAACAACCTTGGCCTGATGCAAGTGATGCTACTCGGCACCTCTTCCACCCACCTGCAGAGCAACGGCCACAAAAGCAAGGCCTACAAACAGTTAACTCAGTGGTTGACTGTGTTCAACAAACTGTGCTTGGTGGACCCGCCTGTTTGGAACTACTATCCCAGGTTGCCAGAGGCCCTCACCAGACTATTTTTGAATAGACCTCATCAAAAGGAGGTCTACAGTCTGCTACACACTGTTTTGATAAACATAGACTACAAGTCCAAGGCTTCCAACACTTCGGTGGTCAACCTGGTCATAAACTATATTTGTGAGTTTTTGAAAAAAAAATTGAGTACCATATTTTCTGTATTAAACGCCGCGCGGCGTTTAATTTTATTTTCAACCCCCAAAAAGTCGGAAAAAAATTAGGGTCGATTTTGAAATTTTTGGGTGCTCAATTAAAATCTGAAAAGTGGAATCAGGTAAACTCATCCTAACTAACTAAGAAACAAAAAAAAAGATTCGCAAAATTATTTTTTTGGGCTGAGATATAGGTCCTTGAGGGGGGGGGGCATTTATTAGAGAGGGGGCGTTTAATACAGAAAATACGGTATTGGGTTGTTTGATAAGTTTGGTTATTTCAACTTTTTGGAGAAATTTATAAATTTCAATATTTAAGACACACATTTTTTGGAAAAAATTTAAAAAATCAGAACAGAAAAAATGGGAAAGGGACGTTTCTCCAACTTTAGACAAATGTCTAAAGGGGGGGGGGACCAACAGGGGGCATTTGACATTTTGCCTTGGGGGACCAAGGTGAACCACCTTATGTAAAGGTATTATACCCCGTTTTGGTCACTGGAGCTGGGCAAAAAGACTCTTTAAATGTATTTTTGATCACGAGTCTCACTCGGAATCATGTCTAAGGTAAGTGAGTGCGCGCATCTCTAACCAACCAAGCCCCCTGCGCCCCGAAGGGGCGCAGAGGCTTGGTTGCTTGGGGTTGAGACTCGCACCCCCACATACCTTAGACGCAAATCACTCGAAAGTGACTCTGGATGCATAAAAAATGTATGCATACCAGAGTTTCTCTATGCGGTAGGCCCCAGTTAACAAAACTATGTTCAAACTCAATCTTTTTGGGTATTCAGGTACCCTTTCCCGAAGGTTTACCTTGATCCCCCAAGGCAAAAAGTCAAATTTTTGTCAAACAATTTTTTTTGAAAAAATCCATTTTTTATGTAGAAAAATTACGGAAACCACCTTTCTTATCGTTTTTAGTATATAAAAGTTACTTGGGAGTCGTTTAAACATGATTTACAAATAAGTGAAAAATGCGCCCCCAAGTAAATAAGTGCCAAGATTTCAACTATTTTGCAGTGAAAAACAGCAAACTAGAAGCCAGTTTCTCATTAGCTGAACTGCTGCTGACCTTCTGTGCCCTTCACTGCTCCAAAGAAAACCAGCTGAGACCAGTGCACCTGAATCATGCTATGGCTGTGGTCAGGCAACGACAATTACTGCAGGGAATAGCTCAAATGTTGAGCAAACTAGATCAAATCCAGAATAGTGAAGTTTCTGAGGAGAGCGGCGAAACTTGGCAATTCTCGGTACATTTTACTAATTTCAGTTCTTCAAATACCAAAACTGTCAAAAAAGTGTAGCATTAATTTTCGGCCGCAAATTTTTGAAAATTGGGGCTGACGTCAGGAAAAAAGTCCTAGCCACTTTAAAGTGCCCAAAAGCACACGGATAACCAGGGCATGTTTTTTGGGGTCACATGTTCATGTGTGGACATCATGAATTATTTTTCAGTAGCAAAAATCTAAAATTGGTCTGAAAAAGGCCAGTTGACCATTTTCCACGAAATACAGTATTGTCTCTAATAAGGCCTCCGGGGCCTTATTTTTCAACCCCTCGAAAATCGGGAAATTTTGAGGTCGATCTGGAGATTTTTGGATAAAAATTAGAAATCTAAAAAGCGGGAACGTGGGAGCTAAAAAACGTGGGAGTTAAGAAAACGCAATAAACAGCTTTGCAAAAAATTGACTCTGGGCTGAGATATAGGTCCTCAAAGTTGATGGGGGCCTTATTAGGGGGCTTTTAGAGGGGGCCTTATTAGAGGAAATACGGTAAATAAGTTTTGCGATAATTTTTTCAGAAATTTACTATCAAAAAATAAATATTACCCCAAAAAATTTGCAAAAAAAACTATTAAATCTCATGTTGAGCTCGGCTTCTGGCTCATTTTCAGCTTTTTCGGGCACTATTGCTGTTTAGACCCCCGAAATGTCAACTTTTTTTGTGACTTTTTCCAAGTTTTTTTTGCTTTAATATGTCCGTATATCAAATAATAATTTATTATATCAGGTACAAATCAAGTACAAACATACTCTGACGCTATTTGAGACCACAAATAGTACATAACATCATTACCACCATATTTGTTTCGCCAGCAAAACTGTTCAAACTGAAAAATAAGGGAAACATCGAAATGGAAATATGCAACAAATAAAATTTTATTTAACAAATATTCAAAATCCCTGAAAAAAATTATAAAAAAAATCGTGATTTATTTTTTGACTTTTGGGGGCAGTTCTAAACAGCAATAGTGCCCTTTTTCGCTCTGGCTACAGCTCCGAGCTTAAAAAAAGTTTGTTCGGAAAAAAAATTTAAAAAATGTTGCATGCAGCCAGGCGGAACAAACCTGATGTGCCCAGTGCACCGCAATTACCAAAAAATTCAAAATTTTACGACCAAAATTTTTAGAAAGCAGTGTCCATGTTAATGTGGTCAGCCTCCTGCATAGTTTGGAAAAACAGCAGTGAGGAGAGCATGCGCTACGACACCATAGCTGTGTGCTTGGACATAGCCACTCCTGCGATGCTAAAGTCTTTGGCTGTGCTGGCCGCCTCACCTCCCAACCAAACCCAGCTGACCAAGTTGTCTGCTAGCTGGTTGTTGTGCTCGCTGGTCAAAGCAGTTCCCCAGTTCATGGCCAACCTGCTGGATATTTACAAGGAAGCTAGCAGTGATCCATCCATCCAAAGACAGGCAATGGCTGCTCTAGGCAGAATTTGCCAGTCTTCCACCGCCATTGAGTACTTGAAGACCCATGGTTTGCTGGTGGAATGGAGGGACAGGGCCGTGTTCATCTGCAATGGTATGTTCTTATTTGATGGAGGGGTCTTGTTGCAGCTTGATAAGAACGCATTCAATATCCGGCTCCATATGTGTTTGGCCAGCTCCCGAAAAAACCTTTCCTTGGTCCCCTCTGTTTTGCCCCCTCTCCAGGCATTAGCACGGGCCCACTTTTTCACGGCCCGGCCTGACCCGGACATCTTTTTCAAGGCCCGGCCCGGAGCTTAATTTTGTTCTTCTTTTTTTTTTTAATTTTAAAAATTGGCATTTTTACATAAATTTGCATTTTAGAAAACACTATTTTTTTCAAAAAAGTGGGCTGTTTTCGGCCCATTTTTTGAAAACATCAGTTATCAGGGGTTGCAAGTGTACTTAATTTTTAAGAAATGTACTTATTTTTAGACAGCGAATCTTCAAAATAAATTGATCTTAATTTGTCTTAATTAAAAAAAAATCGCAAAACGCTTCATTGCAAATTTTGCCTGAGGTCGCAGAGCAGGATGGTCTCTTCGATGAAGTCTCGGCTCTGAATATCCTTCTTCAACAAATTCCTGCAGAAACTTTTGAATCGATTGACGCCGAACACAAATGGGTGATGATATTCAAGGACAACGATTCTCTGCTTCTCGTCTACCGGTTGGTCAGTTCAATACTATCTATTCCTGTTTCAAACGCTTTCATTGAATGAATCTTCTCGCTCTGTGGTGTACAGTGGACTGAAGAAAGAAATTCGCTTGAGGTTCAAACCGTGAAGAGCATTGTCCAAACCAAAGTCAACACTGATATCAATTGCTCGGAAATGTGTAACTTCCTTTTGAAAAATAATGTTTTGTTGAAACAAATCAGGGGTTGAGAAAAATACTTTTAATTGCTTACTCGCGTTTTGTTATTGTTTTTTTTTTGATAAAAATGCAATAAAATTTTGGTTGTGGACCCGTAGTAAATATGAAAATTAGTGACTAAATATTTAGACTTCTAGGCTAAAGTCTAAAGTCTAAATCAACGAAAAAGTGGTTGTAGTAAGTATCGACGGTTAAAGTCTACTTTTTTATTAGTAACTGATATTTTGGCTGAATATGTGGTATCTATTGTTGTGGAAGTGAATAAAGGTGTCACGACATATTTATGGAAATTCATTATTTACTACGGCTAAATATTTAGCTGCTAATTTTATAGCCTGCAAATATTTAGCTACTAATTTATATAATTACTATGATTAAATAATAAGACTTTTAGCCGACTAAATGTCTAAATATTTAGTCGACTAAATATTTAGTCACTAATTAATTAGACGGCTAAATTTTTGATTTACTACCGATCAGCCACGTTTATTAGTGACTAAATAATTAGTGACTAAATGTCATATTTACTATGGGTCATTTTAAATATTCTCTGAATTTTGAAGTCAAAATCTTAATTTTTAAAAAATTTTGTCTGAATTTTGGAAGCTTCGACTTGCGACCCCTGTCTGTTATGCAAGTTACCACCCATTTTGTAGCTCATCTCACTAGCTACAAAATGCGTGGGTAACTTGCCTGAGACAAGCCTTACAAAATAGGGTCAAAATCACAATGCCAAGAACACGATTTTGAACGCAATGGGGGCCGCCTTATTAGAGTGGTAAAAGGACAGTTCGCATCGATGCGAACTGTCCTATGTCCTTATTAGAGTAAATAAGGTACTCAAAAAAAGTTTTCAAACACGATGGACATCACAGAAAAATTTCGAAAAAAGTTCGAGGTAAGTTTGTGACTTTATCATTTTCTCAGAAAGTCTCTTTTAATAGCTTGTTAGAAAGCTAAAATTTAGGGCTACGTTTTGGTATAAAACTTAAAAAAATTTAAAAAAAAGGGGGATTTTATGAGGGTATATTTAAGACCGTGAATCTCCCGGGCCGGCCCGGTGCGATTTTCTTTGAATCTGTTCTAACGTTAATTGGCCTACTCTGAGCCCAAGGCTTTACTTAAGTTAAAAAAACTAAAATAATTGTAGAAAAACACCAAAAGACAGAACGCTAAGAAACGAATTGGAAAAAGGCCCGAAATATGGAAACGTCCCTACGCAATGTTTTCCTCGGCTCGGGATGCGGCCGAACGCACGTAGAGCCCAATATCTAGTGATATAAATTTCTTGGTTTGGCTCGCAAAAACTTATATATCGAAAATATTCAAAATAATTTGAGGCTATTTTCCTTAAAATAGATATATTTTTGTGAACTAAACCAGGAAATTTATATACCATTGGGTATCCAACATCCTAAGCTTTCTATTATGGCGTAATATGCTCAAAACTTTGCAAAAAATCGCATAAAAACAAGGAAAAAGGTCAAAAAATTGAGTTAGCTGTATGACAACATTTTCAATATCACATTTTTAGAATGCAAACCAAGCCTTGCAATGGTCACAGAACTGGCGTGTTTGGTCTCCATCTTCGAGTCTCTAGCAGTCATCGACTCAGTGGTGCTCTTCCTGGACAGTAAAACTGGCGGTGAATTCCTCAAAAAAGCCATGCAATTCGTAGTCACCCACTCCACAGCCAAACTTGTGAGCCCCACAGGCCAGGCCCAGTCCAGCCTGTCCACCAGTCAGGAACAAGTCAAACTGAGAGACAGTCTGATCAATCTGCTCAAAAGGTGTGTTTGCCGGGCTGGAAGTGCGACCAACCACAGAAGCCGTATAGCCAGCTACCTGTGTGAACTGCTGAGAAGTCCTGAAGGGGTGGTGGTTCACAAGACAAACAAGCTGGGATCAGGGCCATTCAAACAGTGCATGACCAGCAAACAGCTCAACCCAGCTCTACTCAAAATGATCCATTTGTTGGTGCTGGAGGATGAGAAAATAACTGTGAGATTCACTGATGTGCATTCCGAGAATTCAGAGCAGGATGGACCAGAAGCACTGGAGAATATTGAAGGTGGGCACCAAAATTTTTTTGGGTTGGAAAAAAAATTATTGAAAAGAATAAGTTAATCACTGTTTTTGTTTTGGTTTCTCCAGCTCATCTTTTTTAACCTTTTTGTGATTTTTTGGATTTACAAAAGATCCTCTCGAGCTTGTTTTCTACTCGCCCAGGATTATTTGGTCAGAATTAGACAGAAAATATGCAAATTTCAAAAAAATTCGTTGAGATCTCGGTCAGATAGATAAATAAGCGTGAGTAAAAACAAGCTCGCGAGGTTACCCCCCCCCTCCCTTAAAATCAAAAAACGTGTTTGTGACGTTGTGTTTTTGACCCCATTTTGATAAAGACTGCTCTCAGCCAAGTTTCCACATAATTTGTAGCTCATCTCACGGGCTACAAAATAAATGGTAACTTGGCTGAGAGGAGTTTTAAAAAGGGGCTTTTATTAGAGTAACCAGTCCTGAAAAAATGTTTTCCAGACTAATTTTTTGGGCACTATTCACCTTTAGGCACCCCCAAATTTGCCTTGGTCCCCCCTTTGGTTTTTTTCAAAATTTTTTTTCTTGATCCCCCTTTTTCAGGTATCCTACGATTCATGAATGATTCATCAATGAAACGAAAACATGAAAGCAATAAAAGTAAAAAGTAATAAAAAAATTGAAAAAAAACCAAAGGGGGACCAAGGCAAATTTGGGGAGTACCTAAAGGTGAAAAGAGCCTTTTTTGCTTCGGCAAAACTATCAACAACAACAAAAATTGAAATTTTGTGATAAGACATTTTTTAGAGAGAATGTTGCACCCCATGTTTGGCTGCAATCACAATGATAGGTTTGTAAAATTTTAGCTTTGCAGTAAATAAATGATTGGTTTGTAGGATAGTGGAATTGCCTATGTACACACTATTGTCCGAGCTTGTGCCAGACTCCTCCTGCAATACTGCCAGGAAAGTTAGACCTCATCCTAGTGAACTTCAACATCAGCATGGCTCTTTTGGAGGCATTGGATACAGTGATTTGGATGAGGTAGATTGATTTTCGTTTCATGTTTATAAATTCGATAGAAAAAATATCGATAAAAATAATTCTTATCATTATTTTTCCAAAAATTTATGTTTTTTTTATTAAACATTAAAAATTTCACAAGTCCAAATTTTACTGACAAAAAAAGCTTATTATCAAATCTTATTGCTTATGGTATGCACCCACTGAGAATCGAACCCGCAACTTCAAAAAATTTCGGAATAACTCTAAAAAACTTTCCAAAAACACGGCAGCTCTAGTGGAGGATACGTTTCCAACGACGTCTTCATGTTTGACCGGATTCAAATGAGATCTTTTTATTTCTCCGCCTTCTTCTATCGCATCGAGAATGGAGAGCTTGTTGTTCATGATCGCCTTGACTGTTGACATCGGCATGGTGAATTGCTCGCTGAGTTGTTTCAACTTTTCGGTCGCTGAAGCCTCAATTATCTGCTTCTTCACGTCCAGAGTGATAATACGGCGCTTCTTGCTCGAAGTTACCATCTGTAAAACAAAAATATAGCAGCAGCTAGAGCAAAAAAAACATAAAAAAAGTTTTATGAATTGGAAAACGTTGTATGAAAAAGTTATATTTTCGTGTTGAGACAACTTTATGTTTGAAAGTTTGCTAATGAGAGGGTCTGACAAACACAAGCAGTTCGTTAACGGGAGAATTCGTTAACCAGGGAGTTGCTTACAATGAATTTCTTTGAAAACCAACCAAGTCTTGACTAAAAGTTTGTTAACGAGATAAATTCGTTAACAAGAGCTTTGTTAACGAGAGAGTCAACTGTATGTTAATATGGTGATAACAGGGGGGACCAAGGCATTTTTCAATAAAAAAACAACAGGGGGACCAAGGAAAAAAATGGAAACGGATTTTCCACTAGAGCCAAAAACACGCTAAATCCCCTAATTTTTTGCAGGACTTTGAAAACTTTGGCCTTCTGAACGATTGGAGCTATGGAATGCCTGGATCCTCAGCCTACAGTGTGCATTCCATTTCCAAATGTCCTCCTATATCGAGAAAGGACCGATCTCCACTTCTATCCGATGCCAACACTAGTGCCAAGAGCCAGTTGTACTGTGATACCTACTCCCAACACCACCCCCTCCACACCCACTGGTCCATAGCCTCATTAGTGGAGGGCCTTAATTCAGTCAGCAGGTTAGGCCACACTAAGCGCAACCCACTTCTACAAAAGTGTTTGGATGAGGACGAAGCCGAGGAGTGTGAACTGGCTACCAAAGCCACCTCCAGCACTGTGCCTGAGCCTGTGGACAGCACCGATGGCTACTTCACACTAACACTGAGAATGAGAGCAACAGAAATGGATAAACAAGAGCAAGATCCGACGCTTGCCGAGTTCATAGAGAATGCCCCACCTGTAATGTCCACTTTGCAACACTTTGCAAGAGAGGGGGGATTGCTGGAGTTGGCTAAACACCTGCATTTGTATCACACCTTCAAGCAAATGCTGTTGAGGTGAGTGTGGTTTTGAATTCTGCCCGCTAATTTTTTAAAAATTCCGGCTAATTTTATAATTGCATTTTTCTCTACATTTTTTGTGTCAATTTTTTTAAATTTTTAACATTATCGTGTGGCGCAAGATCTCAGCTTTCCAACAAGCTATCGAATAAGAGGTGGTACCCGGGAATTCAAAATTTTATCCTATTCATTGAATTTCTGTACGAAATTTTCAACTTGATTTCTAACAAAACAAGGCCTAGAATTTAATTTTAGGTACGGTTTTGTTAGAAACCAAGTTGAAAAATCCGTACAGAAGTTCAATGATTAGGAAAAAAATTTGTCTACCCCTTTGATAGGTTAGACTTGAAATTCGGGCATATTACAGTTTGTGAGGCTTTTCTCTCGATTTTTTTGCTCTTTTATAAATAATTACCCATTTTTAGCCAAATAATTTGTCCTGAGATACCCAGTCGAAATCGAACTTGAGCTTTCTCCTCTGCGGTATTTCAGAGTAAAAAGACAGTTAGTGGGGGTTTTTCAACTTTTTTTTCAGGTTTCAGGTTTATAAAAAAGTCCCCCTTTTAGTCGAATTTATTATCTTGAGTCTCCAAGTTGGTGAAATTTTTTCACTAATCAAAATTATAAAGCAGAACTTATTTCCAATTCTCGTTTTTTGGATACTCTATTTCGATAGTCCAACTTATAGTAATATTTCAGTAATCTAGAATAAAAAATAAATTTGTGCTCCATGATTTAGATTCCTGAGAAAATTTAGCCAACTTGAAGACTCAGGATAATGAATTCGACTAAAAAGGAGGACTTTTTATAAAACTGAGAAAAAAGTCGTGAAAACCCCACCAACTGTCTTTTCACTCTGAAATCGGGAGAGGAGAAAGCTCAAGTTCGATTCCGACTGGGTGTCAGTTTACTTATTTCTCTAACATACCGTATTATCTCTAATAAGACCCCACTCTCCAATAAGGCCCCACCTTCAAATAAAGCCTAATTAGTTCTGAAAAGCCACTTCTAATAAGGCCTCACCTCCTAAGAAATGTTGAAAAATAAGGCACCATGGGGTCTTAATAAAGATAATACGGTAAATGATTTTTTCGATCTTTTTCGCATTTGTTTCAAATTCCAACAAAAATTAAAATTTAGGACCTAGACTCGAAGTCATTAACTTAAAGGGGCATACCACAGCGTTACACAGAGAAAAGGCGTTTTTACATACGTTCTCATCCAGATTTTTTAAGTTTCGCGAAAGTTGACGCGAAACGAGTTGAGGCAAAATCAGTGATAAATGGAACGATTCAAAAACAATTGCTGGTCCCCGCCTTAACTCTTTAAACGCGCTGGTATGCCCCTTTAAATCTGGAGCAAGAAATATTCGCAGGCCGAAAACTAGCCAACAAAAATGTATTATTTTCAGTTGCGACAAACTTACCTCTAGCCTGGCCTCTCAAACAAATGCTCAAGCTCAAAATGCATCGACTAGTGGCTTCAGTACTTATAGCTTTAACAAACAAGCACAACCGACTTCTGTTGCTCCTACGGCTTCAGACAATCAAATTGGCCAACTAACGGATAGTTTGATGGCAGCTGTGTCTTCGGTATTTGAAGTAATTAGCAAACAAGGTTTGGAGACTGGAGAATCTGCAAAGCCAGGAGATGAGGGAATTGTGGAGGAAGTAGAAACAAGCTTTACTGCGGAGAAGAGTGAAGATACTCAAGAAGTGTATGATATTATGAAAATGCTGGAAGGTAAGGTTTTATTTTTTTGAAAATAAAAATTTTAAAAGTTACACACGCACCGGACTATAATCGAACCTACGGAGTTCACGAAAAATTGTGAAAACCCAGATGGCCAACCATTTAGCTATACGATGTATTGGTAGATAACCCCTATTACTTTTTTATATTTCTAAAATTTACCTCAAAAAAATACCACAAAAGGAAAAACTAAGAAGATTTAGAGTTTATTGAAAAAAATTTCTCTATTGAATTCAATTTTTCCAAACTCAAATTTTTAGCTGAAGACCAACTGTCTTCATCTAATGCACCAACGAGCTCAGCCCTACCTTCCTACCTCAACACTCCAGCTGGACCTTCCAACACTGTGCCTTTCTACGATGATTTCGAGCTGATCGACTACCCTCTGTATCAAAACGAAGGTGCCCATAGCACTATGGGCAACCAGTTCCAAATGTTGTATTGTCCAAACTGGAGTGACTCCATTGACATTGAGTTTGGCGATTTCATCGAGACAGATCCTTTACAATCCACTATTGGGAGTGTTGGGCCATTCTCTGATGGCTTGGTAAGTCAATTTTTACGACAAAGTAAAATTTTTTACATATAAATCTCAAATTCAGAAAACACCTCCCTACCGCAGCCATCCAATCACCCACACATCCAGCGACCCCACCACTTGCCAGCCTCCAGCTCACGTTCTATTAGTCCTAGGTCTATTTCTCAGACTGGATGGCTATGCCGAACTCTTCGTGACAATCAATCGACCCACCGCCAAACGACTTCTCAAACTAGCGCTCGACGTGAGCACCACAGAAAAGCCTGTGTCAGAGCTGCTCTCCGGACTCAGACCAAATTTTCCGAGCTTAAATCTAGATCAAGACTCCACCTCTGACCCTCTGGCCTACTATTCCAAATTCAAGGCATCCAGCCAATCCAAGTTAGTTGGAAGCAAAAAGGTCGGCAAACCAAGTGGTGCAGAAGCCAGCAGTCACCAGCAACTGGCCCTATTTCCATTTGTTGTGCTGGAGAAGTTGTTTAACCTGACATCACTTGAGCAAGTCGGCCTGGAAAAAATGGTCAGTGTGCGCAACCAGGCTTTCGAACTGGGCATTGTGGATGTGTTACTGATCTGTCTAGCCCATTTCGCTCATCAAAAACCGCGGTGTGAGCAGTTACGAGAGGGTCAGGAACACCCAGATGCTGTGGGCCAGATCATCGGGCATGTGTTGACAGCCACCAACTGTATGGAGACCATCCAGAGTTTGAGCAATAGCACTATGGCCGCAGCTGGTCAGACTGATGGAGGATATGGTAGTAGTTACGCTGTCCCCACGGCTACTACTGCTACTGCTGGTCAGGCTAAGACTACTGCTGTGTCGGCGTCCACTTCAGCAAATGCTGCTGCTGGGAAGAGCAATGCCAATTTCTGGGCTAAAGGCACAGGGTTTGGATCTGGAAGCACTCAACAACAGTGGAATGTCAAAGAAGTGATGGCTAGGAGAAAGCAGGATGAGGAGAATGTGACATGTTTGCTAAATGTAGGTTTTTTGTTGGAATTCGAGTGAGTTGTAACAAATGTCTGCTAAGTTCAGGAGAATTTAGATTTAGATCGAGACTCTCGATTCGAGATTCGAGAGTCTCGGTCCAAATTTTGAAGTGAAAAGAAGCAAATTTGAATCAAATGTCTTTTTGTCTTGAAAAGAAGTTTAAAGTAAACTGCGATTTTTTCCCAAGTTCATCTTTGTGAGTTACTGGTTGGCTCTATAATCAAATTTTCGGATGCTTACTTTTTTCATGTTATTCTGGCTAGCCAGAATAACCGGCTATGAACATGGTAGCACGATAGCAAAGATTTCAGGTTTCGACTCCGTCGGCCCTGTACAATTTTCCTTGCTCACGCTACCGGCGGAGGCAGTTCGTAGCCTATAAGTAAAAGATACTGAACTCAATTCTTAGCTGCTGGTTTTCCTGTTGCTCTGCTGACCTTTATCCTCATTTCCAGGTATTGCTCTCTGCTCTCATTGCTGAAGTCAAAATGGTGTCAAAGGCTGCTGGTCGTAAATCGGTTGACTCAAACAAATCTGGCAGTGCTCTGGACACTACTGTGCGTTCCGTCAATTCCGAAGGCAAGGCGAAGAAAAAGAAGTCGAAGAAGGGTCTAGACGACTACTCAACCTACATCCATCGAGTGCTCAAGCAAGTTCATCCCGATGTGAAGATCACGTCGAAGTCGATGGACATCATGAATTCACTGCTCAGGGATACCTTTGATCGGATCTGTCTGGAAGCAAACAGCTTGGCTACGCACAACAAGCGCACTATCGTCAGCTCGCGTGAAATCCAGACTTCGGTTCGCTTGCTTCTGCCTGGTTAGTATCTTTTAGAACAATCCCATTTGTTCGGCTGTCTATTTGAAATCGTATTCAGGTGAACTGGCCAAACACGCTGTCTCGGAGGGAACCAAAGCGGTGGCCAAGTACAGTGTTCAGTAGTTGATGATGGATCTCGCTGAATTTTCTTTGTTCAAATATTCACAGCTTCTGTTTCGTCACCTTATTATCCGTTGTCATCGTTATACCAATAAAGATTTTGTTTTGATTCAGCTTCACTGTAACGTGGTTAATTTTTTGCCCAAGTCGGGCGCCATGGAAATTGTTTTATTTTTTGATTTCTAACGAAACGTTGCCTATGTAATTTTATGTGGGTACGCGACGTTTCGTCCTAAGGCACGTTTCGTCGTAAAATTGTTTTTGTCGCTTAAACGTGTGACAAGGATGTTGTCCTACGAAACTGTTGCGTAAAAACAGTGAAGCCATTGCCGTGTAAGGTACATAAAGAAAGTTTTCTCGCAAGCGAGAACGATACTCAATTTATACTCAATTCGCAAAATATTGCTTATCCATTTAGTTATATCCATTTAAACCACCTAATTTAGATAACCAGACGGAATAGAACTTGAGCTTTCACCTCTGCGGTATTTCAGAGTAAAAAGGAAGTTAGTGGAGTTAGTTTTTCCGACTTTTTTTTTTCATGGTGTAAAAAACACTAAAAGTACACTAGAATCTGAAATCGATTTAAAAATTTTGTGTGCACTAAAATCACAGTCAAAATTTTAGTGTAATTTTAGTGTACATCTTGATGTAGTTTTGGTGGTCTTTTAGTGTTTTTCGAAAAATTTTAATGGGACTTTAGTGGTATTGTATTTTCTTTGTCGAGGTGATCTTACTATGCGTGAAAGCTCATGAATTTGTAACAATTTCTCACAAGTATTTACTAACTATTTCTTTGTTCATAGGACTACTCTTTCGCAAATGATCAATCAGATGCGATTTACTCAACTGTTTTCGTTGATAGTTCAGGTTGGTTTAAATTTTGGCTGATACAGTCGATAAGCTCTTGCTTCAGGGCGTTGTTCTCTGTCTGGATTCTAGTCGCATTGGTTTGTCTGCCTTCTCGATTCCTTTCGCTGTTCTCGTATGCGAATGTACATTGTAAGAATATGTTACTAAGCCTCAATCGATGGTCGCTTTGACGTGCAGCAGTTGGTAAACAAGCAGGATTTGGCGGTCAAGGCCGCATCTTCTTTCCAGCACTTGTTTGTCCAAATCTCCATTGTGAGCGAGTACTAAAAGAGGCTATGTTTACACGTATAATATACTACAATGGTACTAGGAGAACAATAAACAACAAAAAATGAAAACACTATTGGCGGAATTGAACCCGCGAGAACAAAAAAAATACCAAACTGAAATTTAAAAAAAAAACCCCCTATTTTTTCGGTCGTATTCGGTCAAAATCTCCAATAGCGTGAAAAAAGAAATAGAAGCCCAAAAATAGAAGCAAACAACTTTATTTCACCAAATAAATACACCCCAGACATATATTTTAACACATTTAATCATCCACGAGCAATTCCTGAATTCCTGCCGACAAGTCTTCTTCGGCTACTTCCACATCTTCTTCATCAATTTCTTTGCCCGGCTTAAAAAGATCCCTGTGTTCAAGCTGGAGGTTGTGCTTTATGTAAACGAGTTGACTGGCTGTTCTTACGGTCATTCTAAACAAATCGCAAAATCATTCGCATTCAATTCAAAAGAGATGAAATAAAAGTTTTTTTACACCATGCTTTTTCTCAGTTTTATAAAAAAAGTCGCTATTTTTAGTTGAATTCATTATACTGAGTCTCCAAGATGGTGAAATTTGTTCACGAATCAAAATTATAAGGCAGAACTTATTTCCAATTCTCGGGTACTCATTTTCGATAGTCCAACTTATAGTAACTTTTTCATAACTTTTTTTTATTGGCTCACTCAGCTCTTGTCTTTGCATTGCTCTTTTTTCACTAGAAGGGAGTGGTGAGTCGATGTACGTGCAGCGTTTATACCATACTAAGCTGGTGCGTGGACGTTAGGCCAAATTTATGCATATGCATAAATTTGGTAAAACGTTCTAAAACCTTAGGGTGACCAAGGCAGTTTTTTGAGTTTTTTCCGAAAATTTTAGATGGTGCTTAAACCCCCGAAAGACCGCCCAAAACACAGAAAAACACTACATAGCACCCAAAACAGTCAAAACCATCCAAAACTACCCAACCCCACTAAAACACTTAAAATCTCTCAAAACACTAGAATTTACCCAAAGCTAATCAAAATCACCCAAATCACCTAATACCACCTAAAAATCTCCAAACTTCCTTTTAACTAATCAACACCACTTTAAACCTATTCAAACGCCCTAAACCAACGTAAACCGAAGTAAAACATTTTGTTTTTTTCGGTTTAATACATGGTGTTGTACCCGGCCAGGAGTAGGCCACTTCGCGGACAAGACCAGCACACCCCACATTGCAAGGGATAGGGGAACATGTAGTACATATTTCAGGATAAAACAATAACAAGTTCCAACATTTCACTCTAATGGTATGGAATAGTTCAAGGTGATTTCGGTGGTTTGGAGTGTTTGGGGTGGTTTGGAGTGTTTTGGGGTGGTTTGGAGTGTTTGGGGGTGGTTTGGAGTGTTTGGGTGTGGTTTGGAGTGTTTTGGGGTGGTTTGGAGTGTTTCCGGTAGTTCCGGGTGTTTTGGGTGGTGTTAGGTGATTTTTCAGTGGGTTAGGGTGTTTTGTGTAGTTTTTGGTGTTTCGGGTGGTTTGGGTGGTTTGTAGTGTTTTGGGTGGGTTTTTGGTGGTTTGGGACGGTTTGGACACAATCTTGAAATTGTCGAAAAAAAATAAAAAAAACTGTCTTGGTCCCCCCTGTTGTTTTTGAAAGTTAGGCCAAATTTATGCAAATACATGAATTTGGCCTAACACCCCTTTACCCTAAATCTCATCCCGTAATCTTACTACATAAATGAAAGAGTGGACTTGGTAAAAGGTGTCCCAAAAAGACATCGATATTTGTAAAATCCCCGATTTTATTCGTGGTTTCCAATGATATGAATTGAATTAAAAAGCTATAAATCAGCCTAGATGTGTTCGTAAACTTTGTCTAAGAGACGAAAATGGGAGTGGTGTTTGATACCATGCTCTGGCTAACTGCTTTTTGGGTTCTGAGACTTATCGGATGCAACTCTATGTTTTTGAGAGCCTAAAAGCTATGGTCTAGGCCACAATGTGAGACGTTCTTTAGTCTTTTCAGTTGAGCCAAAATTATCGTAAAATTTGAATTTTTTCATTTCGAAAAATGCGATAATCTTCAATTTTTCATGTTCAGAAAATTAAAAAAAATATGTTCAGATACTTGAAGCCTACATTGAGCCACAACATGAAAGGGTGGATGTGCACCTGCTGCCATTCACCCAGTCCAGACGTTGTTCCACCATTGAAGTGAGCTCAAACAAGTCCCAAAGTTTGCCAGTCGAGTTTGTAGACATCCTGTCCAGATCATGTTTGTCCCAAACTCTCCACTCCTATCTGACCAATGACTCGGTGCTGGACATTTCCAAACATGTCCACATATTTGTGGCAGTCATCTCACTACTCAAGGCCATCTGCACTTTCCCTTGCTCTAATGACCCTACAGACCTGTTTGTACGGCTATTCTTAACCTCTCAACCAATTGATGAGCCAAGTAGCAGTAGTGGAGACACATCCCAGCTGCTGGGCCACAATTTGTTAAACCAACTGAGCAGTTTGAACAAACACATCGACATCTACCTCAGCAAGTTGAGCAAGCAACACAGAATAGCTGACAACCAACAGCAACCTGCAATGGAGTTGGATGAGCAGAGTGGCGAGGAGGAAGGGCTGGCCAAGTTACTGGAGATAAGCAAAGTGGCTTGTGAGGCTATTCAAAAGAGTAGGTTTTTGAGAATTGTGAAAAAAGGATATCCAACGAGATTCAATATGAGTGAAAACATTCCAAATCAGCACTTCGTGGCAAATCAAAAAGAACCGAAATTGCCTGAAAACTCACCCAGTCACAAAAAGTTTCGGCTGATATCAGGTGACAGAGAAATGCTTTTTTTCGAGGGGTCCACACAATTTCGGTCATTTCTAACAATATGCAATCTGATAAAATCAGAGTATCCATGTTTCTCTAATAAACGACCTCACCCCCAATCCGGAATTTTCTTTAATTTTTTTTTGCATTTTTGACCCAATTTTGGGTAATGACACTTAGACATGTTACACACCGATATGTAGCTAGAAAACTGAGCTACATTTTGGTATGTAACATGTCTGATGGAAGGTACCCAAAATTGAGTAAAAAATGCGAAAAAAAAATTAAAATAAATCGACCCTACCGGAGTATACCCCCCTAAAGAGCCTCTAAATGCATTTTTGATCAAGAGTCTTGCTTTGAATTATGTCTATATGTGAGTGCGCATCTGAGGGGGCTTGGTTGCTTGGGGTTGAGATGTGCACACCCACATACCTTAGACGCAAATCACTGAAAGTGACTCTGGATGCATAAAATGTATGCATACCAGAGTTTCTTTATGCGGTAGGCCCCAGTTAACAAAACTATGTTCAAATTCCATCTTTTTGGGGCTAAGGTACCTTCAACATTTGATTTACTAAGTTATAATAAACAGAAATCAACTAAAAATACCAAAATTCAAGATTTTAAAAAATCGACTTTTTATAGAAAAAAGTAGGTGAAAACACCTTTTTTATCGTGTTCAGCGTGTAAGAAATGCTTAAAAATGGTTAAAATGGTGTTTTGAAAAAGTTCAAAAAAAATTTCATTTGGGGGTATACTCCGGTAGCGCCAATAAATCCAGTTTTTATGAGGGGGCGTTTATTAGAGGAAATACAGTAATTCCTATATTTGATTTTATTTTCAGAAGTAGACCATTTGGACCAGCAGAATATGTCCTTGGCTTCAGACCTATCCAACGAGCAAATACTCTCCACAGTTGATACTCAAGCAGATCTGCACACAGTCACTGAATCAATGTATTGCAGTGCCCTCAAACCTCTTCAATTTGGTAAAATTTCGCTTTTTACAGTAGAAATCTTATTTTAGACTACCTTTTCACATCTCAGGTTCGATTCCGCCCAGCTGCATGTCAATTTTTTTAAAGAACTATGGCTGTTGAGGACAAGGGCATTTGCAAAATTCAAATGTTTTTTTGCTAAAAATGGCTGGTCCGGGCCAGCCCAGACCTTTGAATTTTTTGGTTCGGCTCAGTGTAGTTTCGGGCCGTACAAACCCCTGGACGAAATAAATTTAAATTTCAAATATTGATACAAAGCCAGGACTGCTCGGGCCATAATTAAAAAAAAAATTCCCAGCGGGCTCGGCCAACAAATTTTTTAATCCGATCAGAAACTCCAAAATTACAACCCTTGCACATGCCAATATGCAGCTAGACTGTATCGAATCGCAGATCAGATACACTAAACAAACCGGCCTCCTCCCAAATATTAAAAAATACAATTTTGCAGAAAGCGTAGCCTTCTTCGAGCCCGATGGCAACACCCTCCACCTGCCCTACCACTATTTCTCCTCTCTCTCAGCAGTGGGTCAAACAGTTGGAATGGCCAAAAGAATGCGCAGACTGGCCCAAGAAGTGGTCAGTCTGTCCTCTTCCCTACCTTTATCCTTGTCCTCCTCAGTGTTTGTGAGGGCTTGTGAGGAAAGGTTGGATGCCATGAAAGTATTGATAACTGGTCCTGAAGGCACTCCCTACTCCAATGGTTGCTTTGAGTTTGATGTGTGCTTCCCACCAGACTTTCCCAATTCGCCTATGTTGATCAATCTGGAGACTACTGGCAACAATTCTGTGCGCTTTAACCCCAATTTGTATGATGATGGAAAGGTGAGTATTTTTGGTGGTTTTGGTTTTATATAGAAGTTTTTTTTGAACTCCGACTTTCTAATGTAGTTTTTGGGACTACTTATGCACAACTTCTCCCAAAATACGATGGTATAGCTGGCTAGTGAAAATATGTGTTATATAGCTTTCTGAGTGCATGATAGGTTTTGGTTCTGACAAAAAAATTAAAAATTTGTCGGAAGCCCCCTTTTAAAATCTGAATTTCCCAAGCAAATTACTGAATTCTGCATTAAAATTTTAGAATGCCCTTGTTCTTTGAAATTGTGCCGTAATTTTTAAAAAATTTTCGCACCGGCATGTAGCCCTGGATCTTGGCTTTGTCATAATTTGCAAAACTCTGCTGAAAAATCTGAGAAAGAGGTTAAAAAAAAACAGACGTTTTATATTTGAAAATTCGGATTATAGAGGGGGGGATATACTCCGGTCGAAAATTCAAATGTTTGTTGTCTCGATATGAATTCAAAATTTAGATTCGGTTTCTTCGGTTTCTAAATCTGTCCGCTAATTTCTGAAAAATTCTCTGCTAATTTCTGAAAGTTGACCGCTAATTTTTGGAAAAATGTCCGCTAATTTTTTTTCGAAAAATTAGCGGGAATTTTTCGGAGACTAGCGGGCAGAATTACCGTATTATCTCTAATAAGCGCCCCCTCTCTAATAAGCGCCCCCCCCTCTACTTTGGGGGTCTGTATCTCGGGGTAGAGCAAATATTTTACAAAGCTGTTTTTGCATTTTCTTAACTCCCACGAGCTCTACCGATTCTACTTTTTAGATTTAGGTTGTACACCCAAAAATCTCGAGATTGACCCAAAATTTTTCCGATTTTCGGAGGGTTGAAAAATAAGCGCCCCGGGGCGCTTATTAGAGATAATACGGTAAATATCACCCCTAATTAAAAGCTCACTTTTCAATCAAATCGGGTACACTGAGCATGAATCTGGTATCCTATGTTTATCTGTTGAATAGAGAGACAAACTTTTTGTTGTGTGTTGTAATTGCTAACTCCTTGGAAATTTTTCCCATATTTTTTATAAATGTACCGTGAAAAAACCACCATCGCGTTCAGTGAAAAATTTTGCATTAGCAGTCCATAAAGTGACCTTAAAAGCCGAAGCAAATTAAAATTTTTTAAAATATGATAAGCCAATTTTCCATTTTGCCATTCAGGTTTGCCTTAGTATCCTCAACACCTGGCGTGGTCGACCAGAAGAGAGATGGAATCCAGAGACCTCATCTTTTCTGCAAGTCATAGTCAGTATCCAGTCCCTAATTCTGGTCAACGACCCCTACTTCAACGAGCCAGGCTATGAGCGGTGGAGGAACACTCCAGCTGGTCAGCAAGCCAGTCGAGAGTATGATGCCAACATCAGACAACAATGTGTCAGATGGGCCATGATCGAGATGGTCAGACACCCACCTAAAGCATTTGAGGAAGTGGTCCTCAAACATTTCTGGCTCAAGAGGGATGAGTTGGTGGACCAGGTGGACGGCTGGATTAAGGAGTCTCAGAGCCACGTGGACAGCAAAGTGGACAACAGCAAGTCACTGCCAACTTATTTGGCTGGTTTGAAGGTTAATACTAGCTTTTGCAATAATTAACTTGAAATCTATCAAAAAGCCATGCTGAAGTATGGTTTTAATTTGAATAAATTTCAAAATACCCGCCCTCCTTCATCAAGTTCGGATTGCACACCTCCAGTTTGCCTTAGGCCTCGTACACAATGGTGGACTGTATTTTCATAAATCCTCACTCGGAAATGGCCATAACTTTTTTTAAATTTTTCCAAAACTATTCTGTTAGTGCCATCTTGTAGCTGAGATTCAGGGCTACCAGATAGGCTATTGATCTAGTTGTTATAAATTGAAAAATGCTGAAAAAACTTCAACAATCCTCACTCACAATTCGCACTCGCTCGGATTGTTGATTTTTTTTTCAAAATTTTTCAATCAATACCAACTCGACTAATGACTTTTTTGGTAGGCCTGAATCTTAGCTACAAGATGGCATTAACAGAATAATTTTTGAAAAATTAAAAAAAGTTAAAAAGGTCTCGAAACAACCATCGCTCATGAAAGTTAGTTGCAGACTCAATCCCCACTCCAGTCAATTTTACTTTTTTGTGCAAAAAGCAGCTTTATAGACCAAGCTGTTTTTCAAAATTCAAATAGAGCGAAAAAAAATTGTGTAAGCAGGCTAGTAAAGTCATAAAAATTTAGCGTCAATTCAACTTCTTGAAAGAAGAACTGGCCAGAATGAAAGCCCCACCAGGTCTGGAGCATCTCAAGTCCATCCATTTTCCTGGCTCCAAACCATCTACTGCCACTAACTTGCCTGACCACCAAGACACACCAGTGGACGAGGTTGCAGAACAAGACAAGGGCTTGATCGAAAACAACTCATCTATGATCATTGAGGGAGACAAAGAGAGTGACATCACCTGGAAACTGGTGCCCCTGGATGGTGGGGAAGAAGGCGAGGATGAGGCCAGCAATCTGGTGGAAGGAGTGCTGGTAGAGATCGGTCTGGAGGAGGCACAAGCTAATTAATAAAGAAGAAAAGTGTTTTATGTATTTGTCATCTTAAAATTCGGGTTCTTATATTGAAACTGTGCTTGTAGTAAATTTAGTTTGCAAAAATAATAAACGAAATTTAATAATTTTGTCCATAATCGAGATTCAACTTTAATGGTCTTGATCACTTCTTGATAATCAAGAATCTTACAGTTTTTGGATCACATAATTGTAGACGGAAGGCTAATTTATTTGTAGAACGTAATATAACATCAAAGACATACATTCAACGGGTGTTAACATCAAAAAACGGTGAATAGCAATAATTCCTACATCATTTTTTCAGATTTGATTTCTTCAACCAATTCTTTTCTAATAGCCGCCATGTGAGCTTGAGCAAAGTCGATTTTTCCTTTTCGAGAGACGCATTCAGCGAACTTGCACACGAAAACTCCACAATCAAAACTGTTCTCTTGCTTAGGAGTGTCCTGCAAAAATTAACTTTTCTCCTAAAACTATAATGATATTTATACATTTCGACAGAAATAGATCCAATTGGATGGATTGACAGTTGCATACCCTCTTTCTTCCGCAAATTCTGCCAGGAATTCCTTAAATAATTACTTCATTGACTTGATTTTTTTCGAAATATCTCACTTGACTAAGATCATGTGCTTAGTTCCATCTTCATGGAGTGAGTCAAAGTACGAAAGTTCACCCTTTTCCAGATCAACCACCTGAATTAAGGGGTTCTTACGACTCGACTTCAACACGGAAAACATACCACCAATCAGCGGGAGTGTGGACCGGAAATAAAAGCATCTCATATTCCAAGACATCTACGCTGGTAGTCCAATCTAGCATCGGATGCGATCCTTTCAATTCCAAGCGTGTGTAAAAAAATGACTCGAAGGCGTAAATCTAAAAGTAGTTGATGTACAGAATCAAGAAATGGAAAGCTAATTTACTGATGGTGAGGCTTCATTCGATCGGCTTCGCTGCACAAGTAGCTGCATGTAGAAGTTTATCACCTGGTCATTAAGCCACTGTTTTGGTTCGCAGATCCCGCTCAGTCAAAGTGGTGCCGAATTGTTCCACGCAGACTTTTTCCAGCGGATTGTTCTCACACAAAACTGGATCTGAAAAGTATCTCAATCTTTTAGTAAATTATTACATTCAAGCGCACCCAAAGTGTCGTCCAAAGTAATAACTTCATAGTTGAACTTCTTTTTTTTTCTTCGTCTTTTTCTTCTTCTGGGTCAAATTGCCGAATGCGTGCGAAACGAGCCCAATGATGCTGAATTTGTACTCTTTGACCAGTAGTTTAATGTTTGCTTCACGCATCTCAGCTGCTGGTCGACGAGGCTGACGAATGATCTCGGCGAGATTAACGGCGGCCCTAGACACGAGGTAAGCGATTAATATTGAAACCAATGACCAACCTGCTACAATTTGACGGGTTTTTTCTTCTTCGTCTTTCAAGCGCACAATGAACTGGCTCAATGGCAGATTTGCCATCGGAAAACGGTCGTTAAAGCTTCTGTGCCATCCCTCAGTATGGTTATTTGTTCTTGGCAACCCTTGCAATACGGAATCCCTCTGGTTCCAGATCTTGACGGGATAAGAACCCTCTCTGGCAATACCGGCTTTCATGCGACGCACATAAGTTTTTTCAAAGTAAAGCAGGTATTCTGAACGCTGGAAATTTGCCATATCATTTAATTTTA
Source organism: Ditylenchus weischeri (assembly GCA_029231635.1). Classification (NCBI taxonomy): domain Eukaryota; kingdom Metazoa; phylum Nematoda; class Chromadorea; order Rhabditida; family Anguinidae; genus Ditylenchus; species Ditylenchus weischeri. The sequence continues at coordinate 653,497 of JAMRYI010000017.1, forward strand.
TGTTAAACCCTTACCTTTAAGCTTCAATTCCACTCCGAAATCCTTGAAGACTCGGCACTTGCTCAGCTCTTCTTTCACTTCATCAAAACCGTCAGTAACTTCATCAATTGGCAAGAAAGCAAGCGCAAAAACTGGCCAGCGTGTCTTTCGAAAATTTCAACTTACTTGACACGACAGTTTTAGACACAAAAAGTTTCTTGGGGAAGGGGCTTTTATCAGCATTTTTGGCGTCTAAAATTTAAAAAATCTGTCACCTAACCAAATAAATTTTTAGCAAATGTAGCTATTTTGAAAATTGCCCAGAAGTCGAAAGGCCTTCGAATTCGGCGATAAGTGGTTGAGTCATACTATTACATTGCTAGATCAAAGGTCTTGTTTGTTGTTGGTGGTAGTCGTAAATAAAGTTGTTGATAATTTTTTCCATTTTAGGTTTTGTATTTTATTTTCCTATTTGCGTTTGACTTTGTGATCGCCACTGTAGTGACATTCTCTAATCTTAGCAGATGTCCTCTTGGTTTTTAGTGTGTTCACATCTCAAATATTTTTCAATGGTCAAAACCACACAAACTTTACACATGTTACATAACTCATGGAGTTATTTGCCGTATCTGAGATTAAGGTGGTTCTCATAGCGGATTTTTTTTACGTAGTGGACACTTAAATGAACCAAGAGGACATCCAAAGAGTAGATCGAAACTATTGAGGGTGGACCTGGACAATAAAAAAGGTAGATGGGAATTGTTATTGTTAGATGGGAATTGTTAGATATGAATTGTTAAAAGTCAACCGGGACCATTAAGGGTGGTTTAGGACTATAGAGGATAGACCTGGATCGTTAAAAGTAGATCTGGACCAATGTGGGTGGTTTAGGACTATTAGGGGTAGGAGCGGATCATATTTCATAAATGAAATTGCAAAAAAAAACAACAAGCATAATACTACAGGTAAAAAACTTACGAAAAATTTGAAAACCCGTTATCTCTGGCTCCCAATTCAAAAATTTAAAATAAAGGACAACGAAAAAACCGATGCTAAATGTCCAATGCCAACTGTTCCCAATGCAAACTGTCCTTCTACCGGCCCAAATGAGTAGTAACCCTCGAGTAAACCAATGAAAATATAGAGATGGAATTTTGAAAATTCCAATGAAGTCATAACGCCAGAACAGTATTTTAAAAAATACGCAACTGCACTATGGTACGATTTTCAAAAAAATTGGGACAAACGCATACGCACCAGTAAATCCTACTTCCGTTGATGCTATAAATCCGGGACTATTTATTGACCATTTGGAATTATCTCATTTGAGTTCGCGCAATTCGTTAAATCTTTTTATTGGTCAGATTAAGCTGGGAATAACTTATGCTGTTCGAGTGCTAGTGCCTTGTTGCTATAAAATTTATGTTGAACTTTGTCTAAATTTATTGCTTTTCAGCAATCAAATCGTTGAAAGCTATGGCTGCTCGGAAAGGAAAAGTCAAGGAAGAAGTTCAAGTTCTTACGCTCGGACCTCAAGCCAAAGAAGGCGAAAATGTTTTCGGAGTGGCGCACATCTTCGCTTCGTTCAACGACACTTTCGTGCATGTGACTGATCTGTCAGGGCGGGAGACAATTGTGAAGATCACCGGTGGAATGCGAGTCAAGGCTGATCGTGATGAGTCTTCTCCCTATGCTGCCATGCTCGCTGCTCAGGTTGGTCTTTTACATCGATCACATAATTCTACCAAATCAGTGCTGTCACTTTTCAGGATGTCGCCGAACGCTGCAAGCAGGTTGGAATCAATGCTCTCCACGTCAAGTTGCGTGCCACTGGTGGAACAAAAACGAAGACTCCTGGACCTGGTGCTCAGTCTGCTCTCCGTGCTCTTGCTCGTTCTGGTATGAAGATTGGCCGCATTGAAGATGTCACACCTATTCCATCGGATTGCACTCGCCGAAAGGGAGGTCGTCGTGGTCGTCGACTCTAGACAATCTCTTATATCTTATTTTGTTGTTACCTGTTCAGAGTCGAAATTTCCAATAAATCGTTCCGTTAGTTGGCTGTCTAGATTCTTTTGTGTTATAATTGTGTATGCGAGAGTCGGGTCGCACATTTATAACTGAATAAGAAGAAGAAATTTTCGGTGGGGCGTGAATACTAACATGTAAATGAACTATTGGAAAATTCTTACGGCTTACGTCTTGCATTAAATCTTATATTGGTTGAGTGGGTTTTGTGTAAATCCCGTGTGTAAATCTTGTGTAATTTCAAAGTGTAAGTGAAAAAATTTAGGTTGTTGACACCGAGACAAACCCAAAGGACATCCGCTTAGGTCGGATAATGTCACTATAAATGGATTTTAGTCTTAAACCAACAAAATCAAGGGGATCCAGCACATGAAGTGTGGAATTTGAAAAAAATAACGTCGGGGTATAAATATAGTTTGGTCAAAATCTGACCATAAATAAAAACAACAATAACAATCCACCAAGCTCATACACATACAGGACACCGAAGCTTATTGTTACAGTAAACGGTGGATAAAACGTACCTCTACCTAATTGACAAAATAGTCAGTACCTACGCATCCGCTGTATCCAGCGTCAACGTATTTTTACTTATATCTTACTTATCGCGTATGAATTTATTCCATCATAGTGACAACCGAAAATATGAGATAGTAAACATTACAGTAATATTTTTCTTTGACTATCGTATGTTTTCATCGGGACTAATGCTGACGCTCGTCATAGATCTTGACGCCGGCGCAGCAGAAACCAGCAGAGATGGACAGGTAGTCGGACAGATTGTAGAGCACCTAATTCCCACCTAGAAATTAGGGTGAAAAGCAGCCAATTTTTACAGTCATCTACAAAAAAACATATCGGATTCAACTTCAGGAGACAAGAAGTGAGCAAGCGAAACCGAGAGGAATCCGCCAAAAAGTTCTAAAAAAGCAGAGTTTACGCTAGATGAAAAAAAGCAGACAGTATCCAGGAGAAGTTGGAGGGAGACACTGACCATATAGCCTTCCTCCGACGGAAAAAAATTAAGTTGACCGCTGAGAGGTACTACAACTACGTTAAAGTCGTCAATACCACAATTATGTACTAACCAGAAGCGCATTGAGCCTTGACCGCCAAATCCTGCTTGTTTACCAACTGCTGCACGTCAAAGCGACTATCGATTGAGGCTTAGTAGCATATTCCCACAATGTACATTCGCATACGAGGACAGCGAAAGGAATCAAGAAGGCAGACAAACCAATGCGACTAGAATACAGACAGAGAACAACGCCCTGAAGCAAGAGCATATCGACTGTATCAGCCAAAATTTAAACGAACCTGAACTATCAACGAAAACAGCTGAGTAAATCGCAACTGATTGATCATTTGCGAAAGAGTAGTCATATGAACAAAGAAATAGTTAGTAAATACTTGTGAGAAATTGTTACAAATTCATGAGCTTTCACGCATAGTAAGATCACCTCGACAAAGAAAATACAATACCACTAAAGTCTCATTAAAATTTTCGAAAAACACTGAAAGACCACCAAAACTACATTAAAATTCCACTAAAATTTTGACCTTTTTTTTTACACCATGGAAAAAAAATCGGAAAAACTGACTCCACTAACTTCCTTTTTACTCTGAAATACCGCAGAGGTGAAAGCCCAAGTTCGATTCCGTCTGGTTATCTAAATGGCTGTAAGTAAATTGCAGCGATAAAACTGTGAATTGCAACGGTAAATTAATTTTTTTTAACGGTATTTTCAAATTTGCCATAAAACAATGAAATTCAACGGTAAATTTGTGAAATTCAGAGGTAAATTTATCGTAAAGTCAACTTTACAGTCCGTTGCCTTATTTGTATAGCAATGTTTCAGGCAGAAACAACTTTAGCACTACAGTCGAGTACCGCTAACCCGGCACCACTGGGACCGGCTAAAAGTGCCGGGTAAGCAGGGGTGCCGGGTTAGCGGTGGTATCATTTAATCGGGCCTTAATCATTACAGTCGACCCTCTATATAATCACCCTTTATTCAACTATTTTAAGAGGGGTAAAGGGTTGTATAGGGAGGGGAAGGGAATAAAGAGGGCCACTAATGGAAAAGGTCACACTAACAAGAAGATGTTGAGCATAGTTTTGAATACTGGGGCCTACCGCATACAGAAAAAATTGACGCAAATTGAAAAATGTTGTAAACTATGATAGATGCCTGTTTATTGGGGGTAATTTTTATTGGACGGGACAAGTCTTAGGGTGCCGGGCTACTGGGGGTGCCGGTTTATCGGGTGCCGAGTTATTGGGGGTAAACTTTGTTGATTTTCTTTGCCAGCCAACCAAATTTTTAAAATGTGCCGGGTTAACGGGACTCGACTGTATTTTAAATGCAATCTCAAGTCAGTCAAAGGAAGAGGCGAGGAGCGGCACGCGAATGGACGACTGTGAAGGAGTGCTCTAGTAAGGGAACGTCCATAAATTATGTCAGACTGACAGCCCGGTTTTGGCGACCCACCCCCTGTCAGAAGATGTCAGAATGGGCCGGAACCACCCCCTTATTAAAATCTGACAGTTTTCTGACACAACTTTAGACTTCCAAATTTTACATTGTATATATTATATACCGGGTTGCCAGTTCAACCGGTTCAACCGGTTAACCGGTTCAAAAGGTATTTTTATATTATAGTTGCATACTGAAATTTCAATAGCATACAAAATAGTTTTTTCGTAAATATGTGTTAGCTTGGTCTTGACTCACTCATTCGCCTCTTCTTTTTAAGGCCTTGTTTTTGATGCTTGAGACCATTTCATTGGCCGAAAGGATATCCAACTTTCGGAGCTTCAGGTATTGGTTCATAAAGTAGACTGCAGATATTAGCACTATCACAGTAAGCCTATAAAAATGCATCTACGATGGTGATGTTGTCGTCAATCAAAGAGTTGCTGGCAGGAGTAGGAGGAAGTGGCTGCAGGAACGGGGGCGAAGGAGGAGGAGTTAACTGCTGGATCATTCCAGTGGAAAGAAGAATGGCACCGCTTTCAAAGCATCTATCCGGTGTTGTACTACCAGTCGCCACATTTGGGACTCACCTTGATTCTTCAGGCAAAACCATTAATGGAGAATTAGAGAGGCAGAACTTCAAAGCTGCGGCAGAAATACTTTGTGACGTTTATCAGAAATGGTACTTTTTAGTATGAAATTTAACCTGGAATATTTGAAAATACGTCTAAACAATCAATGCCATCAAGTTTTTGCACAGTACATCGAAAAAGATGCCGCGGAATTGCCATCTCTTCCTGGAGAACATTGGCTCACAGAGCATGTCCGCCAAAGTCTTTACACACTGCAGATCCGAAAATGCGGAAAAGACTGGTGCTGTGGAGGTTACCGATGTGCAAAACTTCAAATTTCCTACCATCATTTCTCCCTGCGCCTATCCCATGTGTTTTTGACGCAAGAGGACCAAGAGTAGCTGAAGAGGGTGATGAAAACCTGAATTTGGAGATTTGGCAGACAGACTTGCACTCAGCAGCTGCTTTTCTAAACCCATTTGCTTTGATCAGTACTGCCCAACTATGAAAGACAAGTATGAGAAAATGATGTGTAAGCATTGTCGGCTTTATATGTCTAGTGTCAAACGGAAAATGCACATGAAAAGGCTTGCCAAGAATTTTAAATGGATTTCATGGATTTCAGGATCCTGAAGTAACCGTCATTGAAGACGAAGAAGAGGAAATGAGGCAAGTGCGAGCCCTTCAAGAAAACTATCAAGAATTAGAAATGGAAAACTTAAAATATGAGCCTTAATAAAATATGGACTATATGTTTTAATCTTATTTTGCTATAAATACATTTATTTTTTATATAACGTTCAAAACAGATAAACAAATACACAAAAATTTGGTCAAAATTTTCAAAACTGATTTAAACTATTCAAGAAAATTTTCTGTGAAATCTGACATTCCTGTCAGAAAAGACCATTACCCCCACCCCCTCTGTCAGATTTTGTCAGATTGTGCTGGGACCCCCACCCCCTGTCAGCGTGACATAATTTATGGACGTTCCTAAGGAAGACGCAGATGTGTGGATGGCTGAGAATGGAGGATCCTGGACATACGAAATTCATGCTTTGCGCCCACGATTTACCCTTGGGGTCATTTCTTGTCATTGTACTGTTGACTTTACGATAAATTTACCGCTGAATTTCATTGGTTTATGGCAAATTTGAAAATACCGTTGAAAAAAAATTAATTTACCGTTGAAATTCACAGTTTTACCGCTGCAATTCAATTTGAGCCTATCTAAATTAGGTGGTTTAAATGGATATAACTAAATGGATAAGCAATATTTTGCGAATTGAGTATAAATTGAGTATCGTTCTCGCTTGCGAGAAAACTTTCTTTATGTACCTTACACGGCAATGGCTTCACTGTTTTTACGCAACAGCTTCGTAGAACAACATCCTTGTCACACGTTTAAGCGACAAAAACAATTTTACGACGAAACGTCCCTTACGACGAAACGTCGCGTACCCACATAAAATTGATGATATCTTCTACTTTTACCTCAACCTAATTGTCTAGCGTTCCCAACAAGATCAAGCGTTGCCAAAGGTATGTTTGTTTGTGTTATGATTCTCTCAATTGTTTTAAAAAGTCACGTCTTCGCAATGCACACCTTTTTTTACAATACTCTGTCTCTGCTTTCGCCGAACACATCACCAGAAACGCATCGATCAGCTTTGACCAAGAAGATATGGTTGGCTACCGAAGGGAAATTCTCAAAGAAATTCATGGAGGAAAATGTTAATGTTAAGTTAATGTTATGTTAAACATTTTGTTTGCAGATGTTATTCTTCAGTTAAATAAAGTTAGAATTTAAAAAGTTGGTTGAAAAAAATAAAACTAGCTGAGAAAGGTTGAATGTTTGAAACAGAATGTATAAGGCCTATCTAAAACAGTTTCTTAAAAAAAATTGTCATATGCCGTGAAAAAGAGATAAACATTTATAAAAAAAATTGAAATGGTGTGAATATGTTTTCAGATGGTTAGGGTAGTTTAGGTTTATTTGGGACTAACGAGAATACTTTGAGATTGTTTGGGTTGCATAATCATGAAAAATTCACAAAAATATGCCTTGGTCCCCCCTGTTGGTTTTGAACGTTAGGCCAACTTTATGCATATGCATAAAATTGGCCTATCGTCCACGCACCAAAATTACATCCTAGGCAATGCTTCAATAAAAATCAAAAAATAAAACAATTTCCATGACGCCCGATTTGGGCAAAAAACTAATCACATAACAGTGAAGCTGAATCAAAACAAAATCTTTATTGGTATAACGATGACAACGGATAATAAGGTGACGAAACAGAAGCTGTGAATATTTGAACAAAGAAAATTCAGCGAGATCCATCATCAACTACTGAACACTGTACTTGGCCACCGCTTTGGTTCCCTCCGAGACAGCGTGTTTGGCCAGTTCACCTGAATACGATTTCAAATAGACAGCCGAACAAATGGGATTGTTCTAAAGATACTAACCAGGCAGAAGCAAGCGAACCGAAGTCTGGATTTCACGCGAGCTGACGATAGTGCGCTTGTTGTGTAGCCAAGCTGTTTGCTTCCAGACAGATCCGATCAAAGGTATCCCTGAGCAGTGAATTCATGATGTCCATCGACTTCGACGTGATCTTCACATCGGGATGAACTTGCTTGAGCACTCGATGGATGTAGGTTGAGTAGTCGTCTAGACCCTTCTTCGACTTCTTTTTCTTCGCCTTGCCTTCGGAATTGACGGAACGCACAGTAGTGTCCAGAGCACTGCCAGATTTGTTTGAGTCAACCGATTTACGACCAGCAGCCTTTGACACCATTTTGACTTCAGCAATGAGAGCAGAGAGCAATACCTGGAAATGAGGATAAAGGTCAGCAGAGCAACAGGAAAACCAGCAGCTAAGAATTGAGTTCAGTATCTTTTACTTATAGGCTACGAACTGCCTCCGCCGGTAGCGTGAGCAAGGAAAATTGTACAGGGCCGACGGAGTCAAACCTGAAATCTTTGCTATCGTGCTACCATGTTCATAGCCGGTTATTCTGGCTAGCCAGAATAACATGAAAAAAGTAAGCATCCGAAAATTTGATTATAGAGCCAACCAGTAACTCACAAAGATGAACTTGGGAAAAAATCGCAGTTTACTTTAAACTTCTTTCAAGACAAAAGACATTTGATTCAAATTTGCTTCTTTTCACTTCAAAATTTGGACCGAGACTCTCGAATCTCGAATCGAGAGTCTCGATCTAAATCTAAATTCTCCTGAACTTAGCAGACATTTGTTACAACTCACTCGAATTCCAACAAAAAACCTACATTTAGCAAACATGTCACATTCTCCTCATCCTGCTTTCTCCTAGCCATCACTTCTTTGACATTCCACTGTTGTTGAGTGCTTCCCGATCCAAACCCTGTGCCTTTAGCCCAGAAATTGGCATTGCTCTTCCCAGCAGCAGCATTTGCTGAAGTGGATGCCGACACATTGCTCATGAAAGTTAGTTGCAGACTCAATCCCCACTCCAGTCAATTTTACTTTTTTTGCGCAAAAAGCAGCTTTATAGACCAAGCTGTTTTTCAAAATTCAAAGAGATTCTTTTCACTTTTAGCGAAGTCAACTCATCGTCTGCATGCAAAATACCTTGGTCTGTATCTTTACAAGCTTCAATCTCGTCAAGAACTTAAACCGCAGCATATCTGCAAGCGTCTTGAACGATGTGTCGCAATTATACATCGGTTCATTTTTTTGGCATATCGTTTGATCGTTCATTTGTTCCCTTTTTAGATTCGGCACTTGAGGTCATCGATGTTTGGTGAGAAAATCTTCACGATAGACCAAGCGCTAATAAAGCAAAAGGCATGACCCCTCAAATAACCCGAGATATTTTGTCTTGAAGGGAAGTTATGTTATGTCAAAAGTTTGACCTCTCCATCCACCTCGAGGGTAGGTACCCACCCAACGGGTGTCCATATCCAAAACCTGAAAATTCTAAATTTTTAGACAAATCAAATAAAAGCATGGTATCCTGCGATGCGCTGAACATGGTTTGATAACTGCAAAACAGCGAATTCCTCACCCAAAATTTTGATAATCAGAATAGTACCTATTCTGGGTGGGCTTTTTTCAGAACTCGAATGTCTGACTGTGTTTAGACATTCCATGCCAGTATCTTCAGTTTCCTTGAACCATTCTGAGTGGAGCTACCCTGATAATAAAGTTTTGGGTAGTGAATTCGCTATTTTTGTATTATCAAACCATGTTCAGCGCATGATTTTGAGTAGTATACCATAGTTTGATTTAATTTTTCTTACAATTTAAAATTTTCGGGTTCTCGAGGTGGGTAACTACCTTTGAGGTGGATAGGAGACGAAAAGCAAGACAAAATGTCGAAATAACGTGACTTCCCTTCAAGACAAAAAAATACCCTGAAAAACATACCCCAAATAACCCCCCTCAAGTAACCCACCTGAAATAACCCGGGTTACTTCAGGGGGGGGGCGGTTATTTCAGGGGGTTATTTCAGGGGTCATGTCTCAAAATTCTAGTTAAATTTTAGTGTTCATTTTAGTGTAGTTGTAGTGTAGTTTTAGTGGTCCTTTAGTGGTCTAATTTTATTTCCCTTTTTTCATTTTTTCCTTGCTGATCTTTTTTATACAATCGGTGCGGTTATATTGTGATGTCGTTGCATCTCGATCCTGATTTACTCTCAATGGCCTAGATCCACTCTTAATGCTTCTGATATACTATTTTTAGTCGATGTCTATCCCTTATGGTCCAGATCCCTTTTCAATGCTTTATATCAATTCTCAATAGCCTGGCTCAATCTTAATGGTTCTGATCTGCCCTCAATTGTCTTGACGCACCCTCAACAGTTCTGATGAACCCTAAATGGGTCTAATTTCTCGTTATAGCTTTTGGATGTCCTCTTGGCTCATTTGGGTGTCCAGTACGTGAAAAAAATTCCGTTGTCAAGACCACCTGAATTTTAGATATGCTAAATAACTCCGTGAGTTAGATAACAGACCTAAGATTTGGATGGTTTTGATCGCCGAAAAAAATTTAGGTTGTTGACACCGAGACAAACCCAAAGGACATCAGCGTAGGTCGGATAATGTCACTATAAATTGATTCTAGGGTATTTGTTTACTGGATGATTTGCTGGATGGTGCAACAAGGAAGGGGGTGGAAAATAATTTATTTTCATTTAAATCTTAAAAAGAATTTGTTTTTCAACTGGTTAAAAAAATCTTACAAATTCCAAGTTCTGCGTCCATGTGTTTGGTTCCGGGATGACTTTCATTCGGTTTAGGTTTTGTATGCGCCCAAGCATGCTTCTCGGCTTTTTGACCACTGGTTCTGACGGTTCCTGTACAGGCGAATCTTCATTGACCACTTCGGCGCCATCCACGATTGAGCTGTGATCTAAATTTTCACCTGCCGACGGAACAAGTTGCTATTTTCCACATTTCTGTCTTTGAATCGAGGGTCGAGAAAAAGTGCAGCGCCAAAATTTCTAAAAAACATGTATTGGAGTTTAATTTCAAAAAAAAATATTACTTGTTCTTTTCCAATCCACTGAATCGCGCTTGGAGCCTATTCATCAGAGTGTTTTTCTCAGCCAAAAGGTTGGGGACGTTTGCATTGCGCACTTCTTCCAGCAACATTTGAGAGAGTTTTACGATACCCTGTTATGAAATTAGCCTAAAAATCAAAAATAATCGAAAATAATTTGTTAGGTTTAAGAGCTATTTCGGGAAAAATTCTGCATGACAAGATACCTGAAAAAATTTCTGAAACTGCAATAAATAAGCTGCAAAATTGACTTTTTCAATTTTTAAAAAAGATTTTTAGAAAATTTGAGTTTCTAATCATCAATCGCGATTTGTAGAGTATACTCTTGCTCAATTTTTTCTTGTTGTCTAGTACCCTGAAATAAGAGGATGTTCAATTAAATGCGTGGTCCATAATCACTTTCGTTAGAGACGATTTACAGATTACACTTCAGTAACATACAGTTGTTTACATGCCCTAATAAATTTATTTGAAAGATGTATGTAACAAAAATTTAAAATTTAATCTTATATAGTATTTGGCATGTGTGGGTGGGTGGGTAACGCATTTTGGCTTCAGAGACCAAAAAATGGATCGTGAAGGGGAAAATCATTTTTGCAGGTGAACTCATCATGTTCCCCAGAATGTCAGCTTTCGTTTAAAAAATAGCGCCGAAAAACTCGCAATTTAAGAGGGGTATCTGCCAACTTTTATGAAAGTTGCCGAAACCACAGGGGGTTTTTCGGGTTGAATCCTAGATTGCTTTGGGGGACCAAGACATGCTCACAGGTTCAAATCTTGGTGGTAGCATACGGTATTTTTTGTAATATGGCAATATGGTCTTGAAAGGATAAGTTAGGGAAGGTAGGTGGCCAGGTAGAGGAGGTAGGTGGGCAGGTAGGGTAGGTAGGTGGGCAGGTAGGGTAGGTAGATGGGCAGGTAGAGGGGGTAGGTGGCCAGGTAGGATAGGTAGGTGGGCAGGTAGGGTAGGTAGGTGGGCAGGTAGGGTAGGTAGGTGGGCAGGTAGGGTAGGTAGATGGGCAGGTTAGAGGGGGTAGGTGGCCAGGTAGGATAGGTAGGTGGGCAGGTAGGGTAGGTAGGTGGGCAGGTAGGGTAGGTAGATGGGCAGGTAGAGGGGTAGGTGGCCAGGTGGATAGGTAGGTGGGCAGGTAGGGTGGGTAGGTGGCCAGGTAGGGGGTAGGTGGGCAGGTAGGCAGGGTAGGTGGGCAGGTAGGCTAGTCAGGTGGCCAGGTTGGCACATGGCCAGGTAGGGTGGAGTGGGTGGCCAGGCAGGGGGTAGGTGGCCAGGTAGGATAGGTAGGTGGGCAGGTAGAGTGGGTAGGTGGCCAGGTAGGGGGTAGGTGGGCAGGTAGGGTGGGTAGGTGGGCAGGTAGGGTGGGTAGATGGGCAGGTGGGGGGTGGGTGGCCAGGTAGGATGGGTAGGTGGGCAGGTAGGGTGGGTGGTGGAGTAGGGGTGGGTAGATGGGCAGGTGAGGTGGGTGGGGTGGATGGGTGGGTGGGCAGGTAGGGTGGGTAGGTGGCCAGGTGGGGAGTAGGTGGGCAGGTAGGGTAGGTAGGTGGGCAGGTAGGCTGAGTCAGGTGGCCAGGTTGGCACATGGCCAGGTAGGGTAGGTGGCCAGGTAGAGGGTAGGTGGCCAGGTAGGATGGGTAGGTGGGCAGGTAGGGTAGGTAGGGTAGGTAGGTAGGTGGGCAGGTAGGGTAGTTAGGTGGCCAGGTTGGCACATGGCCAGGTAGGGTAAGTAGGCCAGGTAGGGTAGGTAGGTGGGCAGGTAAGGTAAGAAGCCCAATAGCCAAATCTTATCCAAATTTGTTGCTTATATTTCATTTTATAGTATTATCTAACTTATTTTATCTTTTGATACAGTTTTAGCTTCACCAAACAGGTCAGCACTTTAATCAGTAATCAAAAGTATCGCAAATGGTCCACTCTTCTCCTGCCGCACCTTTCCTTCCGTCCGAAGTGCTTACAGACGTGCTTGCCACGGCCCCTCAAAAACTGCACTTTAGATTATTAGCAAAATTTGGCGCCAAAGCCAAAATTTTGAAAATCGCTGTTTTGAGTTTATTTCATCCAGCACCTCTGGTTTTTGATTTTCGTTCTACCTCTTGTAAGTTTATTGTCAAAAACTCATCACATTCAGCGCTTTCGAATAAGCTATCATGACCAATAAACAGGACGAATCTCAAAACTAGAAGAGATTTTCGTGAATATTTCCGAAATTTCGGTTCGATTTGTTTGACTTGATTGATATGAGCGATTGACAATAAGTTGCTAAAGCAAACCTGATAGAGGAGTGAATTTGCTGCGTTTTGTTACCAAAAAAGTATGCAAAAAATGCAAATTTTAGGTGTCTTATGCAAAAGTTAGACAGAAAACGCAAAGACCCTATTTTTATTCGGAAAAATGGCAGTTATTTGCTGTTGATGGTCTCTAGTTTGTAAAACTCTTGGTTTTAAAAATTTTATTTTGACGATTTGATAGAAGAGATTGTCAGCTTTGTTTTGGTATATAAAGATGCTCTGAAAATACAAAATTTGGAGTTTTCGATACAAAGGAATTTAGTATAATTTCAGGGCTGAAGATGGTCTCCACCCGAAAAACGTCCCTCAAGTATAGCGCAAGGTCTCTCTCCGAAATTCGTTCAGCCGCAATCAAGAAAAGATGGGCAAATGGAGTCATCAGAAGCAGAAGCAAGCAGAAACCAAACTCGAGCTGATGAATAAGCAATGATGATGCGTAGAGCTCGTTTATGTAAGTCAATTTTCCCTATTTTGACCAGATGGTTCTAGAGCTTTTCTGGTCTAATTTCTGATAAAATTGGTCTTTCCTCCAGCGAAACTTTCTGAAGAATTGGAAGCGCAGAAGAAACAGAAAGAAATCACTCTGAGCTTTGGATGATGCGACTGCTAGGCTCTCATCAGCAGTGGGTAACTTGCCATAGTTGCTGGAACAGAAACGTTTGATTGGTATGGACTTACAATTTACTTTTCAAATCAATCTGATAGATATTATTTCTACGCAGATCTCCATACGAGCATAGCCACCACGCTGCTGGAAAACATTAAAGAGAGGAAGTTGGATGTGTTATTTGAAGTGGAAGAAAAGCTGCTCAATGGACAAAGTAAGTGTTTTAAATAAATTCCATACCTAATGCTTGGAAGATTATATTAGGCATTCCGATCACAGAAAGTCTGCAATTGTGCGTCAATAATGATGATGCCTTCCGGCTTATTTTAATCACATTGTGTTCACGGCCACTGACTGCGGTATGTTAATTTTGTATAAAATGGATAAAGCAAAATGAAAGATTTAGAAAGAGCGAAAAGACATTCTGACATTCATGGAGGAAAGGGAATCGATCCATCAGCGTACCACTTTGTTCAGAAGTTTAAGTGATATTTTCGCTTCCAAAATATGTGTCAGGTCAATAATATTTTTCTTAACAGGGCACTTTCCGATATGACCAACCATCCCAGTGAAGAAGTACACCAGGAGCAGGCACAAAAACCGTCAACATGTTTTCTATGCTGCTAAATCACAGTTCTCGTTTCGTGATGGAAGGGGTCAAGAATCTTGTTCCTAAGAAGCATAATCTTCCAATAACCAAGGTTTCTATTTGAACTGAGTTCGTTTTTCTGTCAGAGCAGTCAGAAGAAGCCTTACACTGCAAGGTGAATGGTGACGAAAGGCGGCTCTCCTGCATGCGCGGAAGAAAGAAGACGCTAAAAATATTAGAAGTCTCTTTTGTAAAAATCTTTGTTTGATGGAAATTCGATTGATTTGTAATTGTTCAGTTGTTAGGGTTTTCAATAAAATTGTCGAAATTCAAGCAAAGTATCTAAAATGAAATATTTTGAAAATGCACAAAAAGTTTTTTCAAAATTTGTGGCGTTTTGATTATTTTTAATTAATCTAAAGTGCAGTTTTTGAGGGGCCGTGTTGCTTTCCTACCCTACAAAAATGCTCGTGAGTTAATGCATGTTTCTGGTCGTTGCTCTCAGATTCTAGTAAGACAGATAAATCATCAGCTAAAAACAGTAAGTCTACATATCTTTCAGTCTTTTTAGTTCATTCATATTTTCAAAATAGATGCTGGACACTTGCGCCGCTCTCAAAATGTCTTGCTCTCAGTTGGATGTCCAAATCAACAGCCTTTCTGTCCAAATGCAGCCTTTGAGAGATCAACTTTATCTGGTCATTGTGCAGTGCATGGAGGAAGTTAACAGATACAAGCAATCTCAATCTACCTTTTTCGTTATTTTTTGTCGCCAGCAATACCTTGCCGGAATAGAAGCTATTTGGGATCGATTTGGAGACCGATTCCATCAGCTATATCAAGTTTCCTCGCCTATTGAAAACAAAATTGTTGGATTGAAAGCAGAGAAGGCAAAATTAGATAATGAAATCAACAAGTTGGAGTACTTTATTCAACACGGAGAATTTCAGCCACATCCTATTCCAGTTCCAGCTCCAATTATGACTGAAAATACATCACAGTTTGGTCTGGTGAAAGTTTTTTCTTTGTGTATTTCCCCATTGTTATATCTGGCCTATCATTTCCATGTGTAACTTTAGTGCAAAAAACGCATTTGATCATTTATCACCAGAAGTGTATGTGAATAAAATTGTATGTGCTCGTCTCATTAAACTCGTAGCGAATAATTGTAAGTTAGTTGCGCACTAAACAAAAACAGCGCTAGCGCAGGTATTTTCGAAAATCGGCGCGCATTCTTTCTGACTGTAGTTCTTCTTAAAAGTGACAAATTATGCACCTGAAAATAAATTTTTTCAAATATTTTGTTGGGTATCGACGACGGGGTACACATTATGAGTCATACTTGCACGTTTGGGAAAAACGGCGTCGGCGCCGGCGCCAGGCTTTTCAAAATTTCGGCGCCGGCGCCAGGGTATAATTAAGGCGCCGGCACCAGATTGGGTTTTTATTCTATTAATAAATCAAACAAAAAAATTTTTTTTATTTAAAAAGGTTTTTACTTTTACGGACAAAAATATGGTACAGAATCTGTACTACAGATTTTGTGCTATAAACGAGCTGAGGTATAACTGTATTTAAAAAACAATCGCATGAAACATAATTTAAAACAGATTACGCGCTCTTGTTTCTGAACTCAGCAGCCAGCTCTTTAAGATAAAGTTGTACTTCTTCTTTTGATCTTTCTTTTTCGTAGCCCACTAATAAGTCCATGGTTTCATCAACTACAATTGAAATGCCGACCATGCTAGCGGCATAATAAAAAATAGGTGTATTTTAAACAAATTAAGGGCGCCGGCGCCGGCGCCAGCCATGAAAAAAACGGGCGCCGGCGCCCGTTTTGTAAATACACAAGGGCGCCGGCGCCGGCACCGGGCTCTTAAAAAAATCGGCGCCGGCGCCGGCCTCGGGCGCCGGCGCCCGTGCAAGTATGATTATGACTGGGTATACTTTTTTTTAATTATAGAAATTGCAGTGATTTTGTTACTGTTTATCTTGTGCTAATTTATAATAAGGAGTATTTTTTATTTATAGAAGGAACTTATTTTTTTATTTTACAAAATTTTTGAAGAATGCTATAGAATTCTCGGAACTTATACGGTTCCCCCCCATACCCGGATTTTTTAAAAAGTGACCCAAAAGCACTTACAAACTCATTTTTTCTGCTCAACAAGATACGAGAAGCATTTCTAAACACTTTATGAACAAAAAAATTTGAATTTTGTCAAAAAATTTTGCCTCCCACCCCTCAGCAGTAGGTGTCCTTTTTGGGGTATTTTAGGGACATTTTTGGGTGATTAATTAAGCAAAGTGAGATCGCTCGTGATATGAATGTTCCAAAGCAAACAGTTTCGGATGCCATCAAGCGATTTCGTGAAACAGCTGCTCTGTCTTCATTGCGGCCTGTTTCACGAAATCGCTTGATGGCATCCAAAACTGTTTGCTTTGGAACATTCACATCACGAGCGATCTCACTTTGCTTCTTCCCTTCTTCCCAAAGCCGCACAATGCCTGCTCTCAGATCGGACATTCTAAAGCATGGAATTTATTCACATAAAACGACAAGCGATAGACTATTCAAGAGAGGAGAACAAGGGCTTTCTGATGATACCAAAAAATGCATTTATGTTCTTATTTTACTGAAAAAATTGGCTTAAACTTTGTCGGGGAACTTTTCGGTCACATGGTATTTAAAAACTTTCAGATTGAAAATTTTAAAAAATAATTTTTGAACTTGAAGTTGTGATTCCGATTTTACCACAAACAAAAAATGCTAATGTATCCTACCTTAGAAAGTCCATTTGTTTGTGTTCAGTCACCGAAAAGTCGCACGTGTGAATGCATTTTTAGAAAAAAAAACTTTTAGCAAAAAAATATGAGGTATAAATTTGTTGTGATACTGTGCAAAAGTTTGGCTAAGAAATAAATTTTACAAACATCATTCGTGAAAAAAAAATTGTATACTGTATACTTTTTTGACAACTTTGAAAAAAATTTATTACGTATCGGGTGGTCCTGGTACAAGCAAATTCCGTGAAATTATCTGTTAAGACTTAACGAAATTGAAAAAATGACAAACGTCCCTTAATCGAGCTGATTAACAACCTTTGGAACGATGACTACTCAGTCCCAATATTGAGGCTAGAAAATTTGGCTGAAACAGGGTGCTTGGATGTTGAGGCCTCCATTCTGCAAAATCTGCATGATAAGGAGGGTACGCGACGTTTGACCCTAAAGCCGTTTGACCCTAAAGCCGTTTGACCCTAAGCCGTTTGACCCTAGCCGTTTGACCCTAAGCCATTTGACCCTAAAGCCGTTTGAACCTAAAAATTTGGAATTTTTGCATTTGAATCTGTGCTTTGTCTACTCTTTTCTTGACTTCAACGTTACTTCATTTTACTTCTCCTTACTTCATTCAAACACCAAATTTATTGACATAACATCTTTATTGACATCATAAGAACAAAAACTCAATCCTCCATCTCAAAATTGTTAGCGATGCCCTTCAAAAACTCTTCCGTACTGCGGTTCTCGTAATCCTGGACGATCGTGAGGATTCGACGATCTGCTTCACATATTGGTACGCTTTCCTTCGGACGCTTCCCGGCCTGCCACTGGATGAACTTCTGATCTGCCTGATCACCTGTCTATGGATTTGCTCGGCCTGCTCTGCGACTACCTGATTAGCTTGCTCCCTGGCTTGTTCCACGTCTTCATCACTGTAGTCGCTTGCAAATGAAGTCAATATTCGTTCGAGTTCATCAAAATCGATATTAAGCGCCATCTAAATATCAACATTGCAATCAAAAAGCATCATTACAGCAGAGCAAGTATCTCAAAGCAAGGATTCTATGACCAAAAATTATTCAACGATCATTAGAAATGTGTGGTCAATAAAATGGCAGCGATATATGTGAGCGAAAACCTGAATTCAAGAAATAGAGCAGAGAAAACGCGGATTCAAAATGCGAAAATTGCAAATTCTTAGGGTCAAACGGCTTTAGGTCAAACGGCTTAGGTCAAACGGCTTTAGGGTCAAACGGCTTAGGGTCAAACGCTTAGGGTCAAACGGCTTAGGGTCAAAGGGCTTTAGGTCAAACGGCTTTAGGGTCAAACGTCCGTGGCCCTGATAAGGACAGTCCTGTGTCAATTGTTGGTCAGTTAAATGCCTTCAAATTTTTTCACATCTCATTACTACCACGAGTTAGTACAAAAAACGTTTTCGCAAGCTCAGGCTTGAAAGGGAGGGAGGCCAACCCAGTGTTTGCGTGAGCTCACTCAAAGTGAGAATCTCAGTGAGTGAGAGTGAGCTCACTCACTCTCACTCTCACACTCAATTTTCCGATTTTATTCTCACTCACTCTCACTCACTCCAATATTTTCAATCTCAGTCTCACTCTCACTTGCTTACTTTTTCATTCTCAGTGAGAATTACATTTTTCTGTTTCAGGCCAAGATCAGCACAGTTTTTATTTAAATCAAAGCAATGCGTACACCTGAATTCAAAAATAAAGAGAGACAATTAACACTGATCAATCAAGCACAATGTTTGCATCTACTGCCTTATTTTTTACAACTTGTTCATGCAACTCAGCTAGGTAATTGTCAACTGCTGTCTTCACCTGTTTCTGCAAAATAATTGGATCAAGAGTTGGTGGCACGGCATCAGGCGAAACGGCATCTTCAATTACATTAACTGCTTTGTCTGCCAATGGCTTTAGTTGATAAAATTTAACATTTTTTTTGATTCTAGTTATTCTCACTCGTAGTGAGAATCTCAGTGAGCTCACTCACTCTCACTCACTCTCTTTTCTCTACTCTCACTCTCATTCTCACTGCCCCTAAATTTTCACCCTCACTCTCATTCTCACTGCCCTAAAATATTTTGATTCTCACTCTCACTCACTGCCTAAAAAATCAGAGTGAGTGCAAACACTGGGCCAACCCTACTAATTATGACCTAAAAGTTTCGTATAAAGGAGTATGGTCACCTAAGGCAAAAGCAATTGTTGATATTTGAATTCCGGGGACACAGTCCTACATTATGGTTCAGCACGAATTGTTTTTTGAACGCAAACATTATTTGTTTTAAAATGTTGATTTGAGTTCTTGAATCAATTTCGGACTGGTTTGCTGATGTACTGGTTATTTTTTCGTTTTTTTGATGCTTGGATTTTTTGGGATTCAGTTGTGAACGATTCTCTACCTACAAACTGTTTGCCTAGATTGCCATGTTGAGTTTTGGACAACCGTGCTCTAAGGACCCGTTTCATGTATACAAACAAGAACTGATAAGCGTTTATTAAGTTCAAAGAGATATGTAAAATAGCACTATACGGGTGATACAGAACACCACGATACAATACATAATATACACGGATACAATATAGAGTCTACATTTCAACGGCGATACCCAATCCAAGACTGGCTTGTTTGGTTGATCATAGCTGGCTGGCTTGTTGTTTGGGCGGATTGAGCAGCTGTCATGCCTTTGCTCATATTGCTAGTCCAAGTGCTGATCAAGAGTAGACACAAAAGTAGGTCTAAAGGTGTCAAGGAGATAACGAACTGGATAGGCAAAGGCTTTCAAGTGGTGCGCTGTGATTGTTATACTGTATCCGCACTCACAATGCACCCAAGAATAGTCAGGAGTTCAGCTTTTTAAAAACACCAAGCATAGGATCATTTCATTTATAACGTTGCGATAAATCAAAACTCATTTGTTGGGGTAGGGATTTTTCTAATGTCCCACTCTGACTTTCTACACAACAAAACCTTGATCTGACCTTCAATCTGACACCGGATTAGTGTTCAGCGTGGTCGATTTACACGTGAAACTGCCGTGAAAACTTTATAGTCACTGTCAAATTTTGCATTCCGCTCAAGACAATAGATATTCGAATATAAAAATCAAATTGTTTTTCTCTTCAGCAAAATTCGAAATTTGACAGTGACTTTAGAATTTAAAAGGCACTTTTACATGCAAATCCACTACGCTGAACACGAATTCAGTGTCAGAATTAGAAGTTTCTTTAGCAGAAAAAATTTGACAAATTTATGTTACGACTTATTTATTAATTTTGTCCATTTTGTCACAATTTTGTAACAAGAAATTGCTATATTTAGTGCGAAAATAACCGGCAGGTTCTGATCACGATTTTTCTTTCAAGCAATTAGCTGTATGTTATCTTCACACAAAGTTATGGCTCGTACAAAGTCAGAGTAGAACATTTTGACAATCCCTATTACAACAAACAAGTGGTTATTTATCGGAACTTCACAAGTCAAAACCGAACGATAGCTGGATTTCTGGCGTAAAAGTCAGACGAAAAGATGGTCCAGCGGAAAATTTCAACCAACAAATGTAACCAACATCAAAAGCGCGTCAAGACTTTTAATTAAAGGCACAATTATGAAGGCAAAAATAAAAAGTTTGCTTCAAATAAATGAATTTGTGATCTTGACACCATTTGGCCATTTTGGTCATTCTGACAGACCGTCGACCCAAGCCTAAGCATAAAAACAAGGGTGGTAACAGAGATTTTGAAAACAAGAATTTTTAGGGGGAGATGTATTAGGCAGTGTTGTGACTTCCTCATCCTCATTCCTCTCCTCTTCCTCTCCTCAGAGGAAGAGGAACGAGGAAGAGGAAAACCTTTGTGGAGCGATGAGGAAGAGGAAGAGGAGAGGAAAATTTTTGAAGGCGATGAGGAAGACAAAAATTTTCCTCAAAACTGTTCTCCGGCAAGGCACTATGAAGTCGGGAACACGATGAAGAAGCTTCTTGAACCACTCATTCTCGATCGGCCGAATGGACGCGGTGGAAGTGGCGAAAAAGAAAATAAGTTGGCGACGCGCTGTTGTCTTGAATGGCGCGAGTTGACATACAGGCTTTCCTTGGTAGTCGGCGTGTTTGTCCCGGAAATGCCTTCCCACGTTATGTTTGTCCGTCTGAAATATGTCTTGCTGGAATCTGTTCGCTATCACCAGCCGTAATAAAACCACCCTTCGCTCCACACGGATGCATCTTCCCATCGCACTCCACCATGAACTCCCACCACGAGCACTCCACCACGAGCACTTGTTGTTATGGTCCACGTATAGGTTGAGCTTCGGCTCTGAAATTGTGTTCGGCTTTTAGTAGATTAAATTAATCAAATAAATCGACTTACTCTTGTACGCCACCATCAATTGAGACTGTCCGCTGGGGGTAGATTGCGTCGAAGTAAGAGTCCTTGTGGTTGTGTCCTTGAAGTAGTCGAACAAACCTCCTTTTGAGACCTTTCCATCGCCGAGTGTGGAGTTAGTTGTACTTTCGCTCATTCTGAAAAGCGTATGAGGAAAATTCAGAGAAATGAGGAAGGAAAAATGTTCCTCAGAGGAAGAGAGAGAACTGAGGAAGAATTTTTAGAGGCGATGAGGAATGAGGAAGAGGAGAGGAAAATTTAAAGCCAAGTCACAACACTGGTATTAGCTGACAGCAAAAAAATTTAATTGTATAGTTATTTTTTTAAGTTTTTTAGCCACATAAACATCAACTTTTTTCTTAAAAAATTATGTCACCAAAAACAGAATCGACGTAAAACTGTTTTTAAATTAGAATCAAAAAATCTAAAAAGTTTGTTTCACCTCACCTTATTAATATTTTAAATAACTTATAATAATAACAACAAATCAGTATTTGTTGAAATCAAGCCTCATAGTTTTCTTTTGCTTAATCAATAACCTAGATTTATTTTTGCAATAGAGAGTAGCTTAAAAAGAATGCGCGAATTTTGTAGCAGGAAACAGAGCATTGCATCACACGTGCATCACACGTGGTGCAGCCAAATCAACCACACACACCTAACTAAAATAGCTTACATGACATTTATTCTGCCTTCACCACTAGATCTATACAAATGTCTAAGCAAGAACTTGATTTTTAGTCTACTTAAATTTTATTGTTTTTGGGTTTTATGGATCATCAACAATATACACTCCGTTTCATATTTATAACCCCCCCTCTTAAATGACGATTTTTCATCGTTTTGATTAAATTTACGCGGGTTTCAATGCTTTAAAAGATAAAATACACCGAAAAATGTCGTTTCCGTAAAAGAAAATTTGTTTTCAAAGTTGCGCGTTAAAAATTTTGAAGAAACCATCAATTCGACCGTTTCATATATATAGCCCCCTTTCGAATATTTTTCTGTATTGAGCGCTTTTCGTGCATTTGTTGCTTGTATTTCGTTATCATTCAAAAGTTTTCAGATCATGCCACGTGGTACAGTTCTGTCGGAGTTCGAGCGGGGTCAAATCGTTGCATTTCGAGCCGAGGGAAAAGGAATCAAAGCAATCGGGCGCACCATAGGTCGGTCTCCTAAAGTCTTGCGGAATTTCTCCTCGAATCAGCAGCGTTATGGCAAGAAGAAGGGAAGGGCCGAAAGCGGCTGAGCAAGCGTGACGAGCGTCAAATTGGCAAGCGAGCGTCGAATTCTTCTAGCAGTCTCAACACAATCAAGTCGGATCTCAATCTGGAAGTGTCGAAAACAACGGTCTGGCGTGCGCTGCAGAGAATTCAACATCGTACGGGAAAAGATGATGAAAGCACCGCGTCTCCTGCCTCGTCACATCACCCCAGGCTTGAATTTGGACGCAATAATATGGATCAGGACTGGAAAACGTGAGTTCACACTTTGTTGACCATGTTTTGTGTAGGGCTTTAAAAACATCCGGAAGATACATCGGATGTGGATGTGTATCAGAAACATCTATCCGGCGGATGTGGATGTTGGATGTCAAAAAAATTTGGGTCGGATGTCGGATGTGGATGTCAAAAATTTTTGGCCGGATGTGGATGTTGGATGTCAAAAATTTTTGGGTCGGATGTGGGATGTGGATGTCAAAAATTTTTTTGGCCGGATGTGGATGTAGGATGTCAAAAATTTTTTAAAGCCCTGTTTGTGGCTATCGATTCGTGTGGGTGATCTTCTCCGACGAGAAAAAGTTCAATCTAGATGGTCCGGACGGGTTTAACGGCTATTGGAGGGACTTGCGCAAAGAACCGAAGTACTTCTCCAAGCGAAATTTCGGCGGTGGAAGCGTCATGGTGTGGATTGCGTTCAGTCACTACGGAAAGGTCGGGATCGCCTTCACTTCGTCCAAAATGAACAGCAGGGAATACATCGATATGTATATCTGATATTCGACCATTGAAATATGTGCTTCGATGGCATAGTAGTCTAAACGGTCGAAAGTCTCCAGTTCGACAATTTTTGACAATTTGTATTTTTTGCATTTATTGCTAAATATGCGTTCAGTGAGCATGAAAGTTTTACGCGC